>JAODXP020000026.1:15214899-15225543 GCA_027497455.2 Sardinella longiceps | reverse complement strand
AGTAAACATGTTAGAGTAGAGTCTATGAGAACCAAGAAATTGCTAATTGTTTGTGATCTACTGTACATGGAAGTGGACATATAACCTAAAATGGCTGATGGGGGAGGGAAACTATCTGGGGGATTGCAGTCACTGTAACTAAACTCATATTAATGCAGTGTTTTTAGCTGACTTCATTAGTTTCTACAGGGGGCACACAGGAGGACACAGGATGAGGCCTTTTTTTTCTAGTGTTCTGGGCCCTTTGTGTATTTAGGTGCTCTTCTCTTCAAGTGTAATCAAATTCTTGGCCGTGGTGAGTGATAGCTGAGAAACATGGCCAAGCAAAAGGCTGATAATGTGTGGCCAGTGTTCAGCAGGGGAATATTAACCAGGCTTGTCTTTCTAAACCGATAGCTAATTGCAGTTTTCGCTGCGCGCCAGTCCCCAGCGTCCCACTTTCGGGCGGCAAAGGCGCGCTTTGATTAAATTCAAGCTGTAGGCAAAGTCGAAAACAATCATGAGCACTGGGAGTCGCCTGCGCTCACAAGCAGAGGGAAAAGGGAAACAAAAACGAGTGAGCATCACCAAAGTAATCAGCAAATGTGTGTGTGTGTGTGTGTGTGTGTGTGTAAGGGAGAGAGAGAGAGAGAGAGAGAGGAAAACTGTAGAAGAGGAAAGAGTTGAGAGAGAATACCTAAACAAGTGCACAGTATATGGAAGAGAGCATGTGCATTTGAATAAAGTACATGCATGTACTATGTACAGTAGCTATAGGAGAGAATTTGTGTGTGTGTGTGTGTGTGTGTGTGTGTGTGTGTGTGTGTGTGAGAGAGAGAGAGAGAGAGAGAGAGAGAGAGAGAGTGGGTGTGTATGTGCAGTATGTCATCCATCAGGAATGTCTTGGGCTGGGCTGAAGCTCTGACACTTGACTGGCTGTAAAAACAGCACAACTATCAGGGGTAATTGCAGCTCCAGAACCACAGCTTGTTTTTACAGGCTGCTTGGACATGATTCCCTCACTCTTCCTTTTCTCTCTCTCTCTCTCTCTCTCCCTCTCCATCCATCCCTTTCTCCTCTCCTCCTTTCCTCACTGACCCTAACGCCAATTAAACTTCATCTCATCCAGCAGGTCGCATTAGCTATGCTTAACTTGCCCCCCCACCCCACACACACACACACACTCCCCACTTACACATACACACATACTCTCACACACTCGAATAGATGCATATAACATCATCGAGATAAATATGCAATATGCAGCTACTTGCTCATTGAGAGTGATCATCGCCGGAGTTTTTCCTCTGGTCCAGAATCCCTAATTTGATATATAGATTTAATGTAATGGAGAAATCTTAATTATAGTTTCATTTTTGTGCTCGACTACCTCTCCAGGCTCGGTGATGAATCAAACATAACGCTCGCCCGCAGTTCTTTTTACTCCACTTTAATTGTGTTTTCTGACAGTGAAGAAGTTCCCCAGTCTGGTTTTAATTACATAGATCTTGGCTTAACTACTGGTTGAAACATATTGATTACTGTAAAACACACAGACGAGAGTGGGCAGGAGACGAAGCTCCCCACAGGCGAAGCAGCCGCGTTGTGCTGTGCTGTGCTGTGCTGTGCTGTGGCGGTTATTATTTTTCTGAGGTGTGGGCTGTTTGTCGTGAAGAAAGATAGACCGGAGCGGCCAAATTGCCTCACTCCACGTCCTTCCTATTGTGTCTCATGTATCCTTGATGAAGTCGAGGCTTAGAGGCAGCAGAACTGCAAAACATGACAAACAACACTCAGCTAAGCTTTCACAACACGTAATAAAAAGAGGATGAGGAAGCTGACCTCTATAGACATTCAAGCAAACATCATGCACAGTTGTAAACCCAACATATGCACACACTTGCACAGTATGCTCACATGTAAACACACACACACACACACACACAAATATACAAAAGTGCATATATGTGCAGATTCATAAGCATTCCCCCAAGACTCGCAAACACTCGCCAACCAATTTGGTCATAATCAATGCTGCCATAGACACACACACACACACATAGAGCTGCAGGAACTAAATGAGGACAGTGGTCATGGCAACTGTGCCTGAGCAATCCACTTCTGCTATTCACAAAGCTTCCTCAACAGACAGAATTATTGACCAAAAACCCCATGGGATCTTATACGTCCCACATATGTCATAGATATTCACATAAACGTGGCCATCCATATCATCCATTTGGCTTAGAATTTGTTTGTCACGTCCCCCAACTCTTTCTAGCAACAACAATAATTTCTCTGTATATGATTGAATTAGAGCCAAAAATGCAGCTGAACAAGTCTTCTTGTTTTGAATTTGACACATGGAACCATTGTTTGTTTTCCTTTGCTCCAACGTGGAGGGAGGCATTGAGCGTGACGCTGGATGTCAGAGAAGTGAAGGATCAGAGGGTCCGGGTGCGGGTGAGAGACGGGGCCTGAAAAGCGATGATGAGAGGTGATGTCTACCAGCTCAGTGTGTCTGTCACTTTGCAGCAGCATGGACACGCTCTGTCTTCTTTTCTTGTGTGTGTGTGTGTGTGTGTGTGTGTGTGTGTGTGTGTGTGTTTTTCTCTTTTTGTGGCATGTTTGCTTATTCTGGTCATGCATTATACACACAGTCATGCGTGCACACACACACACACACACACACACACACACACACACACACACACACAGATAGACATGCAAGCTGTCAGGAGGAGTGCCGATCTAGGGATGCCTGTGGAGCACTTGAGTATAAACCAGTCCCCCCAGGATTTCGCGGGCCTTTTTTGTGATTGTTGCGATCAGAAATGCTTGATTTCGCGGCAGGTTTTCTGAAATGTTGCGGCAGAAGTTGCGCTGATTTTAGGCATTTTATTGCGAGAAAATTGCGGGGGCCAGAAAAAGTCGCGGAAAGTTGCGTTTTTTTTTTTTTTTTAAGCAGCACATTTTGATGTGTTTGATGATGGTAGGTGGTTATACTGTAGCTATGCAGTGAACAATGCCGTATTGCAACTATAGGCTTTCTTTTATTTTGAGGTTGTTTAATAGAGAACTGCAGAATGCACATTATGGATGGCTGATGGCAATTATGGTTTTAGTTATCAACCCTTTATATGACTACATGCCATCCAAGTTCATCTGTAAACCAGAACAAAGTATTATATTAAAAACATATATCTGAAATAGTGATAAAGGTGCTGCTGTAAAGCAAAGAATGAGGGAGTGGTTGTTGCATGTCATCATCTTCCGCTTCATCATATTCATCACCATAACCTTAATAATATTGGGCTTGATTGATTGCACTGAGTAAAACTGTGGTATACCTAATGTGAAGCCATTGCAAGGGAGCTAGCACTCTTTATATATTTAGAAGCTACAAGTGAAGTAGTTCCACTGCAAGAAGCAAGCCATGAGCTGTAGCCTACTGTTTGTTAAACAATAAATAACTTTTGTGTGGCAATTTGGCTGAAAGAAAAAAAATCAGCTTAATTTCAATGCAAAAATATAAAAGCCATCTAATAAGCTTTGTACTTGATCCAAGCCAAAACAGGATTTGATATCTTAAAACATGGAAAAGATGCAGGCTAGCTTACTCAAACTGAAAAAATTTGACTGTTCTGAATTCTGATAGATCTAAAGAATGGGAACCAACTTAATGTGCGTTTAGTGTCCTGTGACAAAGGGGGCTCGGTGAAAATCAATTTTGTCGAATTCTTCGTGGAGATAGTTCTAATGTAGCCTACATTAGCAATAACTTTCAACTCCGCTTGAATTCGTCATTTAGATAACTTGTAATTTTGGAATCCACACGCGCGCGCACACATGGAGGGAGAGGGAGAGAGAGAGAGAGAGACGCGCGCAATGGAAGAGAGCTCATTCAGTCCTATGCGTAATTTAAGGTAACACTTGCCTCATAACATTAACGGTAGGCTACGTAAATGGCAATAGCCTAAATGATCAACAATATTGTGATTAGCAGCTGTTTTGCACAGTAGGCCTAATATTTGCACCGCGAAACAAGGAGCAGGAAAAGCTCTGCACCCGTTGATCTTTCACTCGCGAGTGATTGGTGATATTTCGAGAAACCTTCCAGGAAGTTGCGGGAAAGGTGCGGTGATTCCTCAAAATTGCATGGCCGCGATGAAGTGGCGGGGATTGGCTGAAGTTGCATTGAAGTTGCAAATCGCAACATCGCGAAATCCTGGAGGGTCTGATAAACCTCGCTCTGATTTATGCCATATTAAATACCAAAAGCTACTCTCTTTTTATTGGGCCCATACTACAAGCCTGCAAGCATGGGCAAGTCTGTTGAGTACACACAAAAGCATACCTGAGCTCCACAGCCTGCCAGGGCTCTCTGGCATTCCCTCACCAAGGAAATACAATAACCAGAGAGAGGGATAAAGAGGGATATAAAGATGTACAACATATTTGAGACTTCCATATAAAAGTGTGCCAAACAAGCCATTGAATCAAGTTGAATCAATCAAGTCGACCCCAATTCATAGACAACATGTAAACGCAACAAGTGCATGCAAGAAGATTTTGTCGATGTTGTATATATTTGTCTCCATTGATCCTCCTTGTTAAACAGCTAACACATTCAATGACGGATGATCACTGCAACATTTTACACACATCCTAAAACAAAAATCCTTTGACTCGCAATCCCCAGGCAATGTTTTCCAGCCTCTTCTTCTAAAACAGAGCTACCACTCCGTGTGTAGCTTTAGTAGCATCTCTTAGTGCAGCTAGTCCACTGTGAGCTGTCTACTCACTCCACTCACACCACCTCTGACCCTGCAAAATGGCCACCCTTGACAGCTCCCATCACTGTGCTCCAGCTACTAAATGAGAGTGCAATTCTGCTCCGCATAGCACCCTCCTGATATAATTTCCCACTGCCCCATGACAACCGGAGCAATCCAACAGCCGACCATTAGCCTCGGCGGGAGGTGAACATTGAGTACAGCTCCAAGGATCAGACCAAAGGGCTCCAATAATCACATCCTGTTTTTTTTTTTTTTTTTTTCTTCTCTCTTTTTGGAGGCAGGCTATTTGAACAAGTGTATTGTGCTTTACAGCTGTCTACTCTCTTGACCTGTGAAGGACTCCGTAGAAACAAACTGCCCAGACCAGGGACAATCAAGTTGAAATACGAAGCTCTGCTATCATAAACCTCACACTCAGTAAAGCTTTTATAATTCTAATGTGTTTTTGACAGTGGCACTTTATCAGTTTTTAGACCCCATATGTAGTGAGGAATATTTATTTGCATCTTGCTCTATTTTGTCCGGATCGAACATATCCCAGAACAAAGTGTGAGAGAGAAAACAAACAAACAAAAAAACAACTATTGTTCCACCAACCCAATAAGCTAATGATCCACATTTGAGTGTCGGGGGGAGCAGAAGCAAGGCCCTAACGTCCACTTGTTTACTCCTAATGAGCCAATAAACACTAACTAAAAGTGGCACTCCTGATCAACCTTAAACCAAGGGGACATAAAACTCTCAGTCACCTCTGCTTGGAGCTCCCCCACAAAACTTCCATTAAGACCCGCCGAAGCATAACCCCTCTTCCCCTTGAGCTCCTAGATGTCCAGCAACTGCTATAAACATCCACGACGTGACTGCTCAGCAGCTTAATGAAACAGTGAAATACTTTTGTTCGGTCTTTGTTGCTCGGCCAGCGTGGGCGAAGCTTAATGCTAACGCTAAAAACAATCTTCCTGGTGGAGGTGGGTTGGAAGCGTGGGTATGAAATGAAGCTAAAGGGCTGCTGATGATGAGTGAAACAGAGGAGGAGGTGGATGACCAGCAGACATCGCCTGCAGCGGCTGGAGAGGTTGTGAAGACAACGGGAAACAGAAGCAGAGAGAATGTGGAGTTTTGGAGCTTTTTGGGGCTTTGATGAGCTTAACATCTGGAGCGCTGGTGGTGAGAGGCTTGAGAAGAGGCGAGAAACAAAGAAGCATGGGGAAGAGGAGCTGAAGAAAAAGCAGAAGAACAGAATGCTGCCATATCATGGGACATGTTATAGCTCAGGTTTTGGACACAGCACTGGGAGAAGTGATGGGGGTCAGTGCATGGTGTCAAGATGTTAATGTGGACAAAGTGGTGGGGGACTTGTGTGCACACAAACGGGACTGTTACGTAATTTTAACCGTCTAATCGTCTACTTCCTCACATGTCGAGCTGCCAGATGTCTGGAGTGTGGGGATTGTATCGAGCCTCCCCATCTGTCCAGTCCAACTCCACAGGTGTTTGTCCCTATCCAGACCGGCGTGGAGAATCAGGTACAGTACACGCTGACTAACGACCAACGGCAAATGGAGCCCCACTTTGGCTCATGTTTCCAGAAAGCCCTATGGGCCCTTGGTGGGGTGGGTGTGAGTGTGTGTGTGTGTGTGTGTGTGTGTGTGTGTGTGTGTGTGTGTGTGTGTGTGCGTGTGTTAGTGCAGTAATCTTGGGTCTCTGGCATCCAAGGGTCAGGTCGGTGGAGCCTGGGGCAGCTGCTCTGAAATGGGGCATGTGGGAGCATGCTCAGGGACATGTGAGCTGCAGACATGACATGAAGAGATGGGGAGGGGGACAGTAAGGGTGGGGGGGTCGGGGTGGAAGAGGGGGGGGGGGGGGGTTGCCCCAGGGTGGTCGGAAAATTTGGTGGGGGTGGGAGAGTGTGTGTGAGACTGACAGATGACTAACAAGCTTACAGGACCTGACTGTGATGTGGTCAAGGGTGAGGGTGGCTGCATGAGGGACTGAGGGAGGGATGGATGGATGGATGGATGGATGGGTGGAGGGGACGGCGGTGGGGTGGGGATGTTCGCCTTCTCTACTCTACACCTCTGACTCCTCAACAGGCATTTCACAACACATCAAAAGGGTTTCAGAGCTTGAACATGGATCAGATGAAGAGTACATTCCTGAAGAATATGTAAGTATGCACACACGCACACACACACACACACACACACACACACACACACACGCACACAGAGAGAGAGAGAGACACAGAGGCCCCCCTTTAACAGGAATCGCTATTTATCCTGGCAACATTTGCTCCTCGTTACCCTGGCTACGGGGGCATCAGTGATGGACAGATTCATCGAAGGCTGTGATAAAAGAAAATCGTTAAACGGAGTCCGATAACATCCGAGGGCCTGGCTGTCTATCAGGAAATCAAACGGGATTGTAAAAACCACACGGCTTTTTATGGGCCATGCTAAAGGCCGGGTGCTCCTGGCTCTCCTTTGGGTGCCTCTGGTAACCATGTGCTCTCTCTGACTGCAGCTACTGATCAATCCAAAACAAATATGATGATAAAACTATGAAAAAAAATATATCAATATCATTATAAATTAATTAAATGACAAAAACATGCTGATGGAACCATGAAAAAAAAATTCTCAATATCATTATAAATGAATTAAAATGACAATTCTCAATATCAGTTCAAACTTAGTTAAACAACATATTGCTTTGATGGTCTTGTAAAACTTTCATGCTTCATTTCTAAATTATTGGTTTAGCTGAGAATTACTATATAAAGTAAAAAAAAAAAAAAAAAAAACAGTAACAAGTTTGAGAATACAAATAGCAGTTCTGCAAAGCTCCATATAGCACAAACACAAACGAGATCCTCTAGGAATGAAAAACGCTGTGATTAGAATGCAGCCCATAAATTATGTACAGGCAGCGTGTGCATTGCAGTCTTTTCTAACCGTATCAGGCTCATTATTTCTTTTCCTCCAGTGCACTTCTGTCTGGACTGTAATCATTCATTCATAGGAAAAAGCCCAACCTACCAATTTCTGCTCTCCGCTCCCGGACAACCTGATCCAGAGCGCTAATGATCGTGACCTTAAGTGAGGCCACTAATCATCGCTACAATTTAATCTCGCGGTGTCTCCATGGAGCTATTCGAACACCTTTAGGTACGGGAACAGAACAGAGTGGCTTTTTAAAGATTTACCCTTCCCTTAAACCCCCATGGGTGCTTGGGTCTCCCTGACAAAACAGTCCTATTAACAAAGATAGATGCTTTGGTCAAAACTAGTTACAATTACATTTACTCTTTACAACTCCGAGTGAAGATATCCATACCAAGACGTGACAGTAGGCTGTCGTGTGAATTCCAGACTCTAGAGAAAATGTCCCATCCTACATGGAGGTGCAGCATTAAAGTTCAATTAAGAGTAGCTGATGAAAGCGAAACACTTTTGAAGATTTACCATGTGCTCCCTATCCTACATTGGGAGTGCTTACATGTACAGTATATTGATTAGTGCAATTACATACCATTAGCAGTTCATTATTCAAGGCAATATCTCTAATTAAAAGAAGCACAACTGTGGCACTCTGTGTGTGTGTGTGTGTGTGTGTGTGTGTGTGCTGGTATGAGGGGGTGGGGGTTAGCAAATAAGGAAAGGAAGGAAATGTTGCAAGCCTTAATTAAAAAAGAAGAAACTTTCTCTCACCGGCATGACAGGGAATTAATCTGGCCTCCTTGGAACAGTGCGTGGAGTCAGCTCTCCACAGAAAGAGTCTCTGTTCCCAAACTGGCAAAGTGAAAACGCACTAGAAGGATCTGTTGCCAGGGATACCAATGCCAAGGTGTTAGATAAGACTACATGTTTATACCGAGAGTTAATTGCAATACTCAAAAGGACTTAATAGGTCATAGAAAAGATGTTAAGATTGTAGAGTAAAGAAATACATTTCCCTCAGTGACATTTATGCAAAATAATTTAGATTTGTTGACTTACTCATAAACATTTGAGTTTTATTAAGTACTAGAGGGTGCTACTCAAACAGCAGTCACGACTAATGCTGACATACAGTATTCTGAGCTCTGATCAATTACCTGCTTGTGTATGTATGCTGATGGCGCCTGTTTCAGAAAGAATTTTAAGAAAACTTTGAAAACTTTCTGTCTTATTTTTTATAGCGCATGTTTTAAAAATGAAACTCAACTAGACATGCAGGGCGCGACAACACCCCTGAAGCAGAATCCTTGAGAAGAGAGAGCATGCACACATTAACTCTGACCTTGCATTAAAAATCACGGCAAAAAGAAAAAACCCTTTCATTAATCAGCGGAGCTGAAGACAAGTCGCAACCTATTTCCTTATTTATAAGACCTTTAAGAGTCAGGTGAGGAAAACAAAGTGAAGTAGACTACCATGCATACTTTACATAGGCCTACACTCCAGCTGTTGTGGCCAAGCAATGGCTACCGCTGATGTTACAACTGCTGCTGTTGCTTGAGATAGTGTGTTCTGATGAAGGTGCTTCTTTTCTTGGGTTGAGTTTCAAAGGCCCCCCTAATATAGTATCTGCACTTCAAAGGCCTTTAGGGGCCAAGGCACCTCAGCCACAGCTGACATTGTTTTAAGTGGAGCATCAGTGGACAGGCCTTTTGCCTTGCGTTTGTCTAAGAGGGGGAAGAAAGGCTTTGGTCAGAGCGCAGGAAGGGGAAAGAAAGGAGGAGGATCAGGGACAGCGGCCACCCACTGTCATTAAAAAGTGTGTGTGTGTGTGTGTAGGCCTATGTGTGCTTGTCAGAGTACACAAGACAGATTCTGTTTCACTTTAACAGAGGCAAAGTATCCCCATGTGTGTTTAGGCTTCTGGTCTTTTTTTTTCCCCTTTCTGTAAAGTTTGGCTTGGAGGATTTATTTTTTGTGTGTGTGACCACAGAGTATTCAGTATTCCCATGGTAGTTTTAACCTGGTTTGGGCTAATCTTTGAAAATCTCTTTGGTCTTCCAGCAGAACATCTTCTGTTGCTACAGGACTGAAAACCGTCACAGTAGTCAGTTTAATAGTCTATAACACATGACCCTCAGCTAGGCTCACGTATGAGCATGCAACACTGTAAAAAGTGTCCAAATAAAAAAAAGTTCTGTCTTCAGGGACTTTTAAGAATGACCAGAGACAAATGATGGCCATATATTGCTGAAATTGTAAAGAATTTATATAGCTATGGTTTAAAATTTGGATTTTCAAATGCTGCTTGTAATCTGCAACAACCTATAAAAACACAACTTCTCTTTTGATCTCAGAGTATAGATAGTGCTTGTCAAAATGATGAAACACAAAGCTCTCAAAAATGTTTTCTACAAGGCCTACTCTTAGACCAGGAACGCTGGCAATATATCTCTGATGTGTTCCCAATACACCACAATTTGATTTTGCCTTCCTTCAATGAGGTATACACTAATAACGGTGTTACAAGGTTATGTATCCTGTGGTTGGTTTTTGATATTTTTAATTCTTCAGCAAACTTTTTATCCGCCATCTGGAAATTACACTTTTGATGTATTACCCTCACCTGCATACCTGGGTAATTTATATTGACTTAGCATATGTCAGCGCTTAGAATATCCTGAAATCTGATTATTGTTTCATTTCACCTTACAAATCTGCAGTAGCAACTACAGTAGTAACTTCAACTGAGAATATCCTCACTTTCGTCAATTCTGAAAGCAAAGTTTGGTCTTGATATGTTTTCCCTGTGCAAGTGAATGCACTATAAATAGATTTGCCATGGATCTTAACTTTCAGGTTGTGGTGGACTAAAGTGCATTTTCTCATTTGTAGGTTGCATAAAGACAATACAGTTGAATCTATTC
>JAODXP020000026.1:15207399-15209899 GCA_027497455.2 Sardinella longiceps | reverse complement strand
TTCGCTGGCTAGCGCAATGAAATTGAAGTTGGCTTTGATATTAGCTGGCTAGTTTGATGGGCATGGATGGACATACAAGCATGGTGTATTTTCTGCCGATTAATTTATGAGTTAGTTGACGTGCTTTTCCTAACCTGTAGCCCGTCATGCAAAACATTATGATTTCTATAGTCTAGTCCATGATTTTTACCTGAGATCATTGTCAGACATGATCGCATCTAGGCAGTGATCTTTGAAAAGACTTGTCAGCAAGTGCGTAAATTTTCCATATTGCTTTCAGCTGTTTTCATGTTCTTACACATTAGATTAGCAGTCTCATGCATGCATCGAACTTCCAGGCTATTGCAGATGTTACAAGCTACTATGTTTGTCTATGAAGTAGCCCATGTTTGATAAATAGCCTATTGCATACAGACACGGTGAATTTTCTGTTGATTCATTTATGACTTGCCGTGTAGCACTTTTCTGAGGCAGTAACCCGCCGGATACTTGTGCAAAACAGATACTCGTCTTGTCATGGGAACCGATTTGACCCGAGTCTGTCTGTGATCATGTTATAGCAATCTGGCCTATTATTAAGTTGCAAAAACAATGCAGACATACTTTGGTAATGTTTTGTACATTTACAAATTCCTGTAATGTAACTGTAGGTGAAATAGTTATGCCTCATACACCATGCAAAAGTAAGTAGAGGCAGCCACGACTCCCCTAGGTGACGTAGCACCACCTTTAGAATGTTCATGAATACTGCATAAAATGGCTATTAAAACCGTTTTTTTCCCCATTCGCGTCCATAAAAAAGATACAAAATGATACAAAATTGTTTCTACGTACGTTAATGAACAATATAATGTCTAAATCCACTGAAAATTTAACCTGCCACACACACTTTAAAGCGGGGCAGCTCCTCTGAGAGAGAGGGAAGAGTGGAGGAGAAGAGGGAGGAAGGAAAGATCCGGAAAGTTCCGGAGGACAGAGGATAAAAATGCAGGAGGAGGAGGAGGAGGAAGAAGAGGAAGAGGAGGAAGAGGAGGAGGAAGAGAAGGAGGAGGAAGACTCTCACCTCTTGCTGTGTCCAGGTGATGGTGGTGGGGAGACAGAGCGGAGATGTCCAAGGGTTCCACTGCAGTGAGCCCAGAGCCCTGGTCTGAGCCCCTGGGTGCGGGGCTGGTGGCGGAGAAGGCCCCGGCAGAACTGCGCATGGACAGGCCCGAACTAGCACGGGGACGGATCCAAACTGAGAGAGGAGAGAGACAGAGAAAGAGAAAGAAATCAAGAAAGAAAGAAAGAAAGAATGAATGGGAGAGAAATATGGAGAGATGGATATTGTAAGAGAGGGGAGGAAGAGTAACATCGATAGAGGTGTATAAAAAACAAAGCGATGGAGAAACACAGGAGGTGGGAAAGCTTTTGGCACGCCAACAAACCCCCCCCCCTCCACTTACGGGAGTGTCAGGAAAACACTGGGGCTGCGCATTCAAATGATGACAGAGCGTGGCCATAATCTCATCATAAACCTCACTCTTGCCTATCTATTATCTTAGCAGGGCTCGTGCCAACTGCAAACCAGAGGGAGGAGGAGGAGAGCTCAAGTGCCTTCCTCTCTCTCTCTTTCATTCTCTCTCTCTCTCTCTCTCGTGCATCTGTGGCTTGTTAGACTCTATTAGGAGTTTTTAAGAAGCACTTCTACTATTTTGCCGACAGCCAATTAGACACACAGACTTAGCAGTAGGGACTGGGGAGGGTGTGTGTGTGTGTGTGTGTGTGTGTGTGGGGAGGTTTTTATTGAAGTACGCCGCAACCCCTTTGTCGAGCGAGGCTCGTGAGGTGGGCGAGAGTAAATGGCGGTGGCGGAGGAGGGGACGCTAGCCCACAGGTGTCTCCCGAAGCGGAGCTCCATTAAGAAACAAACAACCAACAGAGTCCGAGTCATTTACACAGATTTGTCTCAGTCTCTAGGGCGGCCCGTAAAATGAAAAACAAACAAATAAATAAATTGACTAAAAGTGTTTCACAGGCCCTGGAAGCCGGCTTCCCAGCGCTACTGAGTGACTCATACGTGATTAAATTGCCATCTTTCTAAAAAGACGTGCCACGCTGTTCGTAATTGCTGTAGGCTGTGTGCCGCGCTCTCTACTGGGAGGTGGGGTGGTGGGTGTTGGGTGGTGGGTGGTGGTTGCTGCTGGTGGTGGAGGGGTCCCAGAAGAGGAGCAAATCATCAAACTGTTAACACAATTAAGAGTGTTGTGTTTGCTTCTTAGGGGCCTTCAGCCCCAGTGGAAATGTCACATGACTGTGCGGTGCGGCAGGGACCTTCTCCGCTATGCCCCACATCAGAACACATCAAATTACACACAGTGGCCTATAGCGCCTAAACAACCTGGCGACCTGACACATTTCAGCCTGCAAGTGTGTGAATGAGTGGCGGAGAAGCATAGACTGTGTGTGTGTGTGTGTGTGTGTGTGTGTGTGTGTGTGTGTTTATTTGTTGTTTTGTGCT
>JAODXP020000026.1:15192280-15207299 GCA_027497455.2 Sardinella longiceps | reverse complement strand
TAAACCTCGCTCTGATTTATGCCATATTAAATACCAAAAGCTACTCTCTTTTTATTGGGCCCATACTACAAGCCTACAAGCATGGGCAAGTCTGTTGAGTACACACAAAAGCATACCTGAGCTCCACAGCCTGCCAGGGCTCTCTGGCATTCCCTCACCAAGGAAATACAATAACCAGAGAGAGGGATAAAGAGGGATATAAAGATGTACAACATATTTGAGACTTCCATATAAAAGTGTGCCAAACAAGCCATTGAATCAAGTTGAATCAATCAAGTCGACCCCAATTCATAGACAACATGGTAAACGCAACAAGTGCATGCAAGAAGATTTTGTCGATGTTGTATATATTTGTCTCCATTGATCCTCCTTGTTAAACAGCTAACACATTCAGTGACGGATGATCACTGCAACATTTTACACACATCCTAAAACAAAAATCCTTTGACTCGCAATCCCCAGGCAATGTTTTCCAGCCTCTTCTTCTAAAACAGAGCTACCACTCCGTGTGTAGCTTTAGTAGCATCTCTTAGTGCAGCTAGTCCACTGTGAGCTGTCTACTCACTCCACTCACACCACCTCTGACCCTGCAAAATGGCCACCCTTGACAGCTCCCATCACTGTGCTCCAGCTACTAAATGAGAGTGCAATTCTGCTCCGCATAGCACCCTCCTGATATAATTTCCCACTGCCCCATGACAACCGGAGCAATCCAACAGCCGACCATTAGCCTCGGCGGGAGGTGAACATTGAGTACAGCTCCAAGGATCAGACCGAAGGGGCTCAATAATCACATCCTGTTTTTTTTTTTTTTTTTTTTCTTCTCTCTTTTTGGAGGCAGGCTATTTGAACAAGTGTATTGTGCTTTACAGCTGTCTACTCTCTTGACCTGTGAAGGACTCCGTAGAAACAAACTGCCCAGACCAGGGACAATCAAGTTGAAATACGAAGCTCTGCTATCATAAACCTCACACTCAGTAAAGCTTTTATAATTCTAATGTGTTTTTGACAGTGGCACTTTATCAGTTTTTAGACCCCATATGTAGTGAGGAATATTTATTTGCATCTTGCTCTATTTTGTCCGGATCGAACATATCCCAGAACAAAGTGTGAGAGAGAAAACAAACAAACAAACAAAAAAACAACTATTGTTCCACCAACCCAATAAGCTAATGATCCACATCTGAGTGTCGGAGGGAGCACAAGCAAAGCCCTAACGTCCACTTGTTTACTCCTAATGAGCCAATAAACACTAACTAAAAGTGGCACTCCTGATCAACCTTAAACCAAGGGGACATAAAACTCTCAGTCACCTCTGCTTGGAGCTCCCCCACAAAACTTCCATTAAGACCCGCCGAAGCATAACCCCTCTTCCCCTTGAGCTCCTAAATGTCCAACAACTGCTATAAACATCCACGACGTGACTGCTCAGTAGCTTAATGAAACAGTGAAATACTTTTGTTCGGTCTTTGTTGCTCGGCCAGCGTGGGCGAAGCTTAATGCTAACGCTAAAAACAATCTTCCTGGTGGAGGTGGGTTGGAAGCGTGGGTATGAAATGAAGCTAAAGGGCTGCTGATGATGAGTGAAACAGAGGAGGAGGTGGATGACCAGCAGACATCGCCTGCAGCGGCTGGAGAGGTCGTGAAGACAACGGGAAACAGAAGCAGAGAGAATGTGGAGTTTTGGAGCTTTTTGGGGCTTTGATGAGCTTAACATCTGGAGCGCTGGTGGTGAGAGGCTTGAGAAGAGGCGAGAAAGAAAGAAGCCTGAGGAAGAGGAGCTGAAGAGAAGGCAGAAGAACAGAATGCTGCCATATCATGGGACATGTTATAGCTCAGGTTTTGGTCACAGCACTGGGAGAAGTGATGGGGGTCAGTGCATGGTGTCAAGATGTTAATGTGGACAAAGTGGTGGGGGACTTGTGTGCACACAAACGGGACTGTTACGTAATTTTAACCGTCTAATCGTCTACTTCCTCACATGTCGAGCTGCCAGATGTCTGGAGTGTGGGGATTGTATCGAGCCTCCCCATCTGTCCAGTCCAACTCCACAGGTGTTTGTCCCTATCCAGACCGGCGTGGAGAATCAGGTACAGTACACGCTGACTAACGACCAACGGCAAATGGAGCCCCACTTTGGCTCATGTTTCCAGAACGCCCTATGGGCCCTTGGTGGGGTGGGTGTGAGTGTGTGTGTGTGTGTGTGTGTGTGTGTGTGTGTGTGTGTGTGTCGTGTGTTAGTGCAGTAATCTTGGGTCTCTGGCATCCAAAGGTCAGGTCGGTGGAGCCTGGGGCAGCTGCTCTGAAGTGGGGCATGTGGGAGCATGCTCAGGGACATGTGAGCTGCAGACATGACATGAAGAGATGGGGAGGGGGACAGTAAGGGTGGGGGGGTCGGGTTGTGGAAGAGGGGGGGGTTGCCCCAGGGTGGTCTGAAAATTTGGTGGGGGTGGGAGAGTGTGTGTGAGACTGACAGATGACTAACAAGCTTACAGGACCTGACTGTGATGTGGTCAAGGGTGAGGGTGGCTGCATGAGGGGCTGAGGGATGGATGGATGGATGGATGGATGGATGGATGGGTGGGTGGAGGGGACGGAGGTGGGGGTGGGGAGGTTCGCCTTCTCTACTCTACACCTCTGACTCCTCAACAGGCATTTCACAACACATCAAAAGGGTTTCAGAGCTTGAACATGGATCAGATGAAGAGTACATTCCTGAAGAATATGTAAGTATGCACGCACACAAACACACACACACACACACACACACACACACACACACACACACACACACACACACACACACACACACAGAGAGAGAGAGACACAGAGGCCCCCCTTTAACAGGAATCGCTATTTATCCTGGCAACATTTGCTCCTCGTTACCCTGGCTACGGGGGCATCAGTGATGGACAGATTCATCGAAGGCTGTGATAAAAGAAAATCGTTAAACGGAGTCCGATAACATCCGAGGGCCTGGCTGTCTATCAGGAAATCAAACGGGATTGTAAAAACCACACGGCTTTTTATGGGCCATGCTAAAGGCCGGGTGCTCCTGGCTCTCCTTTGGGTGCCTCTGGTAACCATGTGCTCTCTCTGACTGCAGCTACTGATCAATCCAAAACAAATATGATGATAAAACTATGAAAAAAAATATATCAATATCATTATAAATTAATTAAATGACAAAAACATGCTGATGGAACCATGAAAAAAAAATTCTCAATATCATTATAAATGAATTAAAATGACAATTCTCAATATCAGTTCAAACTTAGTTAAACAACATATTGCTTTGATGGTCTTGTAAAACTTTCATGCTTCATTTCTAAATTATTGGTTTAGCTGAGAATTACTATATAAAGTAAAAAAAAAAAAAAAAAAAAAACAGTAACAAGTTTGAGAATACAAATAGCAGTTCTGCAAAGCTCCATATAGCACAAACACAAACGAGATCCTCTAGGAATGAAAAACGCTGTGATTAGAATGCAGCCCATAAATTATGTACAGGCAGCGTGTGCATTGCAGTCTTTTCTAACCGTATCAGGCTCATTATTTCTTTTCCTCCAGTGCACTTCTGTCTGGACTGTAATCATTCATTCATAGGAAAAAGCCCAACCTACCAATTTCTGCTCTCCGCTCCCGGACAACCTGATCCAGAGCGCTAATGATCGTGACCTTAAGTGAGGCCACTAATCATCGCTACAATTTAATCTCGCGGTGTCTCCATGGAGCTATTCGAACACCTTTAGGTACGGGAACAGAACAGAGTGGCTTTTTAAAGATTTACCCTTCCCTTAAACCCCCATGGGTGCTTGGGTCTCCCTGACAAAACAGTCCTATTAACAAAGATAGATGCTTCGGTCAAAACTAGTTACAATTACATTTACTCTTTACAACTCCGAGTGAAGATATCCATACCAAGACGTGACAGTAGGCTGTCGTGTGAATTCCAGACTCTAGAGAAAATGTCCCATCCTACATGGAGGTGCAGCATTAAAGTTCAATTAAGAGTAGCTGATGAAAGCGAAACACTTTTGAAGATTTACCATGTGCTCCCTATCCTACATTGGGAGTGCTTACATGTACAGTATATTGATTAGTGCAATTACATACCATTAGCAGTTCATTATTCAAGGCAATATCTCTAATTAAAAGAAGCACAACTGTGGCACTCTGTGTGTGTGTGTGTGTGTGTGTGTGTGTGTGCTGGTATGAGGGGGTGGGGGTTAGCAAATAAGGAAAGGAAGGAAATGTTGCAAGCCTTAATTAAAAAAGAAGAAACTTTCTCTCACCGGCATGACAGGGAATTAATCTGGCCTCCTTGGAACAGTGCGTGGAGTCAGCTCTCCACAGAAAGAGTCTCTGTTCCCAAACTGGCAAAGTGAAAACGCACTAGAAGGATCTGTTGCCAGGGATACCAATGCCAAGGTGTTAGATAAGACTACATGTTTATACCGAGAGTTAATTGCAATACTCAAAAGGACTTAATAGGTCATAGAAAAGATGTTAAGATTGTAGAGTGAAGAAATACATTTCCCTCAGTGACATTTATGCAAAATAATGTAATGTTTTAATGTTGACTTACTCATAAACATTTGAGTTTTATTAAGTACTAGAGGGTGCTACTCAAACAGCAGTCACGACTAATGCTGACATACAGTATTCCGAGTTCTGATCAATTACCTGTTTGTGTATGTATGCTGATGGCGCCTGTTTCAGAAAGAATTTTAAGAAAACTTTGAAAACTTTCTGTCTTATTTTTTATAGCGCATGTTTTAAAAATGAAACTCAACTAGACATGCAGGGCGCGACAACACCCCTGAAGCAGAATCCTTGAGAAGAGAGAGCATGCACACATTAACTCTGACCTTGCATTAAAAATCACGCCAAAAAGAAAAAACCCTTTCATTAATCAGCGGAGCTGAAGACAAGTCGCAACCTATTTCCTTATTTATAAGACCTTTAAGAGTCAGGTGAGGAAAACAAAGTGAAGTAGACTACCATGCATACTTTACATAGGCCTACACTCCAGCTGTTGTGGCCAAGCAATGGCTACCGCTGATGTTACAACTGCTGCTGTTGCTTGAGATAGTGTGTTCTGATGAAGGTGCTTCTTTTCTTGGGTTGAGTTTCAAAGGCCCCCCTAATATAGTATCTGCACTTCAAAGGCCTTTAGGGGCCAAGGCACCTCAGCCACAGCTGACATTGTTTTAAGTGGAGCATCAGTGGACAGGCCTTTTGCCTTGCGTTTGTCTAAGAGGGGGAAGAAAGGCTTTGGTCAGAGCGCAGGAAGGGGAAAGAAAGGAGGAGGATCAGGGACAGCGGCCACCCACTGTCATTAAAAAGTGTGTGTGTGTGTGTGTGTGTAGGCCTATGTGTGCTTGTCAGAGTACACAAGACAGATTCTGTTTCACTTTAACAGAGGCAAAGTATCCCCATGTGTGTTTAGGCTTCTGGTCGTTTTTTTTCCCCTTTCTGTAAAGTTGGGCTTGGAGGATTTATTTTTTGTGTGTGTGACCACAGAGTATTCAGTATTCCCATGGTAGTTTTAACCTGGTTTGGGCTAATCTTTGAAAATCTCTTTGGTCTTCCAGCAGAACATCTTCTGTTGCTACAGGACTGAAAACCGTCACAGTAGTCAGTTTAATAGTCTATAACACATGACCCTCGGCTAGGCTCACGTATGAGCATGCAACACTGTAAAAAGTGACCAAATAAAAAAAAGTTCTGTCTTCAGGGACTTTTAAGAATGACCAGAGACAAATGATGGCCATATATTGCTGAAATTGTAAAGAATTTATATAGCTATGGTTTAAAATTTGGATTTTCAAATGCTGCTTGTAATCTGCAACAACCTATAAAAACACAACTTCTCTTTTGATCTCAGTGTATAGATAGTGCTTGTCAAAATGATGAAACACAAAGCTCTCAAAAATGTTTTCTACAAGGCCTACTCTTAGACCAGGAACACTGGCAATATATCTCTGATGTGTTCCCAATACACCACAATTTGATTTTGCCTTCCTTCAATGAGGTATACAGTAATAATGGTGTTACAAGGTTATGTATCCTGTGGTTGGTTTTTGATATTTTTAATTCTTCAGCAAACTTTTTATCCGCCATCTGGAAATTACACTTTTGATGTATTACCCTCACCTGCATACCTGGGTAATTTATATTGACTTAGCATATGTCAGCGCTTATTAGAATATCCTGAAATCTGATTATTGTTTCATTTCACCTTACAAATCTGCAGTAGCAACTGCAGTGGTAACTTCAACTGAGAATATCCTCACTTTCGTCAATTCTGAAAGCAAAGTTTGGTCTTGATATGTTTTCCCTGTGCAAGTGAATGCACTATAAATAGATTTGCCATGGATCTTAACTTTCAGGTTGTGGTGGACTAAAGTGCATTTTCTCATTTGTAGGTTGCATAAAGACAATACAGTTGAATCTATTCTTGTCTATGTAAAATTGTCCTGCTTGTCTAGACACCCCCTGTGAGTCTGTGTATGGCCAGGCTACTGTCTTGTTGCACAAGTAAGACACAAGTACCTTATTTCATATAAAACAACACATGAACCATGTCTTAAAAAAAATGAAGAAAAAAAGAATTACTCCCAATAAACTATTCCTAAGATATTTACATAATGCAAATGCTTCAACTCTCAACCCAAGTTAAAAAAAATCTGTGTAATGCTGTAGTCTTTCTTGTGCAGTGGAGAAGCAGAGAGAGCTACTGTTTGCAGAGAGCTCATCCTCAGCTGAAAAGCTTGGAGAAGCAGACAGCGTGAAGAGCAGAAAAAGATGGCCTGTGATCACGTGTGATTTAGCGTCAGGCATTCATTCTGCTGAGTTATGGGTGATTAATACTCCCCGCTTGGCTTTCAGGTTTAGAAATGAGCTAGAGAGGAATGTTTCACTAGTTATGTTATGTTTCACTGGTATGGAGTTATGACAGCACATGAAAGCAGACATAGGATGAGTCCCTCTCAGCTCACTGTACACACACACACACTTGCAAGCATGATAACATATGTCCAAGTGCACACAGAAACGAACCACCACACATTCACATACAAATTCACTCTACTACACACATTGTCATCACCATGCATACACCACACACACACACACACACACACACACAACGCACACATACCAACCATACATCCACAGTGCTCAATAAATATATCACATCATTCATCAAAGCCAGTCAATTACAGTGGCAGCCTGCGAGGGGGCCCATAGCTCCACCATATGCCTGCCAACTGACAAATCAACCCTACTGCCATATATCAGTCATCCGCAAACACACAGAAATATGACTTTATACACACAAACAGCAGCAGCAGCACTGCGCTCAAGCAGCATACTTGACAATCCAGATGTGGAAGATCATGTGTTTGCGTAAAGTGGGCTAGGTGTGAAGGCCGTCTCTCTCTCGTCTAAGTAGGTTAGGAGCCAGAGCCGGAGGCACCCCGGGCCTGTCTTGTCTGAAGCTGCCTCTGAATTATTGGATCCTTGCAACATCTGCCGGTAAAGGAGGTTATGACATTGATGGATGGCCAGGTGTCTCTCCTTGTGTGTGTGTGTGTGTGTGTAAGAGAGGGAGTGTGTGTTCATCAAGACACAGATGCACACAGACCAACTCATGAAGGAGTGAATGAGCATAAGCAAGGCACTTGTGTGTGCACACACACACACACACACACACACACACACACACACACACACACACACACACACACACATTCATATGCAATCCACACACAACAAAATCATTCTTCAACATGCTCATTCTTCAACAAAATATAATAAAAAAAAAAAACATGTTTTCACAGAAGTATACATCATCTACATAAGAGTGTGGGCACTCACTCACACTCATACACACACACACACACACACACACACACACACACACACACACACACACACACACACACACAGAGGCACAAATGGGAGCAGTGGGAGACGTGGATGTGTTGTGATTGCATTAACAGATGCTTGACTGAAAATATTCACACTCATGACAATGGTTCACACTCCACTAGCCTTCCTGGCCAGCACACGTGTGTGTGTGTGTGTGTGTGTGTGTGTGTGTGTGTGCGTGAGGAGCTTTAACACTCTGGAGTGATTACTGCATCACTGTGGATGAACCAGACAAGATGTCTGTCATTTATCTTCATGACAGAGACAGTATGTGCAATTATGTATAAGCACAAACACACACACACACACACACACACACACACACACACACACACACACACACACACACACACACACAAACGATACACAATAACACATGTAAGGCATTAACAACAATGATTGATACAACATCAGAGGTCTCATATAATCACTTGAGAAATCCATTTTTCTCTGAGTGAACCTGATGAGAAATCATCAATCTGTGAACCAGCTTCACTTAATTGTGCATTCTCCTATTTGTTCACAATTGTTCTCTACAGGCATGATAGAATTCTTGGATAAATATCACTGACAACTACATAAGCATTACACACACAACATGACGTTAGGTTATCATTGTAAGTATATTAGTATGTGTATATCAAAGAGAAACATAAGATATGAAGTCATTTTGATAGGATTATTTAACCAACTATTTTGAAGGGTTGAGTAGGAGGAATATTTCACAGTCTGTACCCTGAGATACTTTACTGCATGCGGTAGCTATGGTAATACCAAAATAATGCCAAACAGACCTATCAAGCACCTGCAAGTACAGCATCTGTTAAAGCTGCACGGAAACCTGTGCAAACCTATGAAAATGTTGGACTCTTACCACTGGCCTAGAGACAGACACAGGGACAGCGCTACTGTAGGAACAACACTATACACAAGTCCAGGACAGGGAGATTAGATTTCTTTCTGTTTCATACAGAGTATTGATAGTGATCTGAATAAGGAAGATGTGAATGTGCTGTATGTTTCTACTGAGACTGACCACACAAGCATGCATACATTTAGGCTCACAAGCTGAGTTCTATTTAGTGTTACTGTTAGATGTTGACAGTGTTCTTTGAAGGTAAAGCAAGAACATATATATGTTAAGCATTACATTACAGTCACAGTCTCTCTCTCTCTCTCTCTCTCTCACACACACATCACACACACACACACACACACACACACACACACACACACACTGAATCACAGTCTCGTCATCTGTCTCTCTCTCTCTGTCTCTCTCTCTCTCTCTCTCTCTCTCTCTCTCTCTCACACACACACACACACACACACACACACACACACACACACACATACACCGAGAAACATAACCCCAGACACACACAGGTGTAAAAGGGAGAGGAACAGCAATTTGTTAAAATGAAAGGAAATTTAAAGTCCTCCACTGATAGCCGTAGTCCTAGTTATTTATTACAGTACCTGAAAGAGTAATTGCCGTGGAGCTTGTCCTTACAGCACAGTGTGCAGTTAGGGTGTGTGTCTGTGTGTGTGTGTGTGTGTGTGTGTGTGTGTGTGTGTGTGTGTGTGTGTGTGTGTGTGTGTGAGTGACCCACCTGCTCATCTGAAACAGTGCCAACCCCCTACGATTTAAAACTAGGCTACAACGCACCTCCACCAAAAATGGCCCCGGCTAAGACTTTGCTCTAACTTTATTTCAAAAACAGCCACAGCAGTGGCAGTGCACAGATTACTGCGGCTATCTCATCTCTAAACTACCTCATAACTTCTCCACCCCCCCACCCCCCCCTCCTCTCCCCCACTTCTCCTTTTGTCCTTGGCTGCTTTCCGAGCTCCTCTCTAGCCGTCGGCAGGCTGGCTGTGAGCAGTGGCAGGGGAGAGCTCGGCTGTCTTGCGGCCCGAGGGGATAGGGGGCAGGATGGGTTTGGCGTTAGAACCAGGCCTGGAGGGGTAGGGAGTCGCCGCTGCCGCTGCTGCTGCGTTGGGGGAGAGGTGCTCGGGGACACCGCCACGGGGAGCATCAGGGGTCAGCCCGCCCTCAGAAGGGTCTGCAGGAGAAGAGAGAGAAGCAATCACAGTTACAATCAGTGACAAACATGTCACACACGTTTGCCCTATAAAAGACTAAAGCTTTCGCCACCTACAACATAAAATCCAGTATAGGAGTCAGGACCTTTAAGATAAGACTATATATCAAGGATGGTGATACAGATCTATGAAGCCCATATAACTTTACTGACCTCGGTCCACAGTACCTATAAAAAAAATTCTTGCAATGTAAGGCATTGCCAATGCATGAATCGTAATCCCTCTAGCAATCAAAGAGCAACACACTCCTACTCCTACAAACAAGCCTAATATTATTCTTGTTGCTCTTCGGTCCCAGCATATGGTACAGCACGATATCACCACCAGGGAGCACAAGTTCATTTGTTCGTTTGGCTCAGATGAAAGTTTGCAGGCCAATTCTCATCAGTGTTCCTCTAACCTTCTACATCATAGGGGCTAAATGGCACAGTGACTGTCCTGTCCTACTTCTCGTTCTGACCAAGGGCTTTTTAGGAGAGGGGGTGACATTTATTGGACAATTACCCACAAGCCATGGGGGAGGAAAAGAGGAAAAAGAAGAAGAAGAAGAAGAGGAGGAGGAGGAGGAGAAGTTGTGAAAGAAAACTTAAAGCGGGGCAGCTCCTCTGAGAGAGAGGGAAGAGTGGAGGAGAAGAGGGAGGAAGGAAAGATCCGGAAAGTTCCGGAGGACAGAGGATAAAAATGCAGGAGGAGGAGTAGGAAGAAGAGGAAGAAGAGGAAGAGGAAGAGAAGGAGGAGGAAGACTCTCACCTCTTGCTGTGTCCAGGTTGTGATGGTGGTGGGGAGACAGAGCGGAGATGTCCAAAGGTTCCACTGCAGTGAGCCCAGAGCCCTGGTCTGAGCCCCTGGGTGCGGGGCTGATGGCGGAGAAGGCCCCGGCAGAACTGCGCATGGACAGGCCCGAACTAGCACGGGACGGATCCAAACTGAGAGAGGAGAGAGACAGAGAAAGAGAAAGAAATCAAGAAAGAAAGAAAGAAAGAATGAATGGGAGAGAAATATGGAGAGATGGATATTGTAAGAGAGGGGAGGAAGAGTAACATCGATAGAGGTGTATAAAAAACAAAGCGATGGAGAAACACAGGAGGTGGGAAAGCTTTTGGCACGCCAACAACCCTGCACCCCCCCCCCCCCACTTACAGGAGTGTCAGGAAAACACTGGGCTGCGCATTCAAATGATGACAGAGCGTGGCCATAATCTCATCATAAACCTCACTCTTGCCTATCTATTATCTTAGCAGGGCTCGTGCCAACTGCAAACCAGAGGGAGGAGGAGGAGAGCTCAAGTGCCTTCCTCTCTCTCTCTCTCTCTTTCATTCTCTCTCTCTCTCTCTCGTGCATCTGTGGCTTGTTAGACTCTATTAGGAGTTTTTAAGAAGCACTTCTACTATTTTGCCGACAGCCAATTAGACACACAGACTTAGCAGTAGGGACTGGGGAGGGTGTGTGTGTGTGTGTGTGTGTGTGTGTGGGGAGGTTTTTATTGAAGTACGCCGCAACCCCTTTGTCGAGCGAGGCTCGTGAGGTGGGCGAGAGTAAATGGCGGTGGCGGAGGAGGGGACGCTAGCCCACAGGTGTCTCCCGAAGCGGAGCTCCATTAAGAAACAAAACAACCAAGAGAGTCCGAGTCATTTACACAGATTTGTCTCAGTCTCTAGGGCGGCCCGTAAAATGAAAAACAAACAAATAAATAAATTGACTAAAAGTGTTTCACAGGCCCTGGAAGCTGGCTTCCCAGCGCTACTGAGTGACTCCTACGTGATTAAATTGCCATTTTCTAAAAAGACGTGCCACACTGTTCGTAATTGCTGTAGGCTGTGTGCCGCGCTCTCTACTGGGAGGTGTGGTGGTGGGTGTTGGGTGTTGGGTGGTGGGTGGTGGTTGCTGCTGGTGGTGGAGGGGTCCCAGAAGAGGAGCAAATCATCAAACTGTTAACACAATTAAGAGTGTTGTGTTTGCTTCTTAGGGGCCTTCAGCCCCAGTGGAAATGCAGGCGATGTCACATGACTGTGCGGTGCGGCAGGGACCTTCTCCGCTGTGCCCCACATCAGAACACATCAAATTACACACAGTGGCCTATAGCGCCTAAACAACCTGGCGACCTGACACATTTCAGCCTGCAAGTGTGTGAATGAGTGGCGGAGAAGCATAGACTGTGTGTGTGTGTGTGTGTGTGTGTTTGTTTGTTGTTTTGTGCTGCTTGGGTTTACACTGAGGAGAGGCACAATGCTGGGGGAGAGAGGGGGAGTCGTAAATCTGAATTTATGAGCGTCTGGACACATCCCCAGATGGCTGCCAGGGGGAACTGGAAGTGTGTGGAGAGCGGGTGTGTGTGTGTGTGTGTGTGTGTGTGTGTGTGTGTGTGTGTGTGGAGAGGTGAAGTCTACTTCTGTGGGCTTTTTCCTTTAGAGAGATTTCAACTCTCCAAAGGGCAAGAGAGTGCCAGCACACATATTATAAACTCCCATATGACTGCCTTACTGGAGGCTAAATGACAGACTGCTACATACAGACACCCAGAGTGCTGCTGCTGCTGTACTCTCTCAAAACTAGCTTAAATAAGATTTCTAGAAACCTCAGAGTTTTAGTCAATTAGGCACTAAATTAAAAAAATGAAAAATCACTATGTGAGTTCTGTGCTGTATTTTTAACAGGATTATTTATTCCTCCCTTTCCTCATCGTCTGAGAGAAGTCATATTAATAGCACTGCAAATATGAGTACTTACTTTAAGTCATATTAATAGCACTGCAAATATGAGTACTTACTTTAAGTCATATTAATAGTACTGCAAATATGAGTGCTTACTTTAAGTCATATTAATAGTACTGTAAGTGTGAATAGTGAAGTAATACTGATAGTATTGTGCATATTAATTGTACAAGTGCAGATAATAAGTGTTTCTCAAAGTGGAGGAAGCATGCTAGGAAGGCTGCTTTCTCGAGCATTCCACGTCATTATCAGTCGCCAAGTACTGTTCCAAAGTCAAGCATCCTTTTAAATTCTAGCAAGGACAGAGGCCTTTGTTCATAGAGTTCTCAAGGTTGCACTGATGGAGCCTTGTTTTTGAAGTGTACGACTTCCAAGGCGGGTGTGCTACCTAGGAAGCATTCTTGACTTTGAGAAACACTGAATAAGTAGTTGCAAATGAGAATAGGGAGCGTGAAACGGTAGTGAAACAAATGAGTGACTGTAGTACTATCAATACGAAAACATCACAACAAACATTACAACATCAAAAAACAACTAGTAGTGAAGAACAAAGGAGGAGTGTGAAATGTGTTTCAGGGGTTGAATAACAGAGGCAAGAGGACAGGAAGTGAGGTCACAAGGGTTCAGGTGAGTAATGGAGGCTGAGATGACTAGAGGGAAGATGTCCCAGGTAAAGGTGAGCTCTCACTGACCTGCTGTCCTCACCGGGGTCACCCAGGTTGGCTCCTGCTTGCCTAGGTGGAGAGGCCAATGATGGTGGAGCTGTGTGAGCACACCTGGACACACACACACACACACACACACACACACACACACACACGACACACACGCACACACACACACACGGACGGACGGACAGCGCACGCACACACACACACACACACACACACACACACACACACACACACACACACACACACACACACACACACACACACACACACACACACAAACACAGAGTCAGAGTGGCAATCACTAACCCTTGCCACCTGATGCTGCCAGTCTGACTGTCTGCTGTATAACCCGGCGTACGAGATGATTCTTCACCCTAGGGTGAGCCGTTAGATGCGATGCTCAATTGACTCGCTTCACCCTCTGATATTTGCTCAAACTCCGCAAGCAAAAGGTGAGCTGGTGGAAAGGCCAGATCATTCGCTCTGACAGCTAAGAGAGGGTCGTCATGGAAAACGAGCGGCAAGAAGAAAAAAAAAAGAAAAAAAAAAGAAAAAAGAATGACAGATCGCAGTGAATGACAGCAATAAGAAGTCTGGAAAGACACACAGCTCCCTCCTTTCCTATCTGGCCCTGAGGGCTGAACTACTTGCACGCACATACAGTAGAGTTTGCCTAAGGGTTGCAGTGCAGTCAGCAGCAGCCAAAAACACCAAGAGCATGACCTCATGGCAAAGGCAGACAAGAGGCGGGTCAAAAGGTGGCCCTCATGCCAGGTAGTCTGGGCACTTGCGTAACTACATTTTATACTGGAAGAGAAAAGTGTGTGTGAGTGTATGTGTGTGTGTGTGTGTGTGTGTGTGTGCTACTCTACCTCTTGAACAGTTGAGAATAAGCGGCTGGACTCTTCCCCATAAGAGCTTCACGAACCATCTGTCTGCGTCTAGAGATGGAGGCCTGCTCCTGTAAAACAAAACAAAACAAAACAAAAGAAAACAAACAAATAAACAAAAATAAAATTTGACATTCTGCCTCTGACTCCAAATTCATGATTTAGTTTGTATTGATTTAAAGTCCAAACACAGTGCTCTGAACACTTGGGTCATGATGAGTCCCATATTAAGTCTATAAAAGTGAATATAGATGTTTGACTGTATGCTTAAATAGCTGAGACTCTAATCAGTGATGGTGGTGCCTGACTCACAGCAGAGGTCATCTCTGGGGTCAGCTCAGCCTGGAGCTTACTGCGGAACTTAGCGCTGTGGGACAGGAGCAGTTCGGCTGCGGGGGATCCGGGACTTTCCGCCCGGGAGAAGAGAGACGGCTCCTTGGGACGGTCCAGCAGCAGGGAGTCACCGCTCATGGCCCCTGAGCCAAAACAAAGCGCCGGAACATTCCAATTACACTCCATTAGCTCTGAACCAACACAACACTTAAGGGTAATACAGTGACAATGGGTGGGGGTGGGAGTGGGAGTGGGTGGTCTGGACGAGTCGAGGCCCTCACCTGTGGAGGTGTGATCAGGTGTGGATGAAGCGCTCGCTCCCCCTTCCTGCTCCGTCAGGCCCAGGTACTCCCTCACTGAGTGCTTG
>JAODXP020000026.1:15174780-15189780 GCA_027497455.2 Sardinella longiceps | reverse complement strand
CTCCTCTAAATCACCCGGCAAGCCTCCATTTATCAAACCACACTGGACTTATATAATCGGCCCTCTTAAGGAGCAGCAGCAGGAGCAGTTGGAGGAGGAGGAGGAGGAGGAGGAGGAGGAAGAGGAACAGGGCCCAGACGGGGAGTTGAAAGCAAACCCGGGCAGGCGTTTTCGAAAAGCACCTTGGGGTCCTTGGGGAGAGCAAATCTGGGACACATCCCTCTCTCTCTCTCTCTCTCTCTCTCTCTCTCTCTCTCTCCCTCTCTCTCTCATACAAATATTTGGTAGCTGCTCGCCTTTGAAGAGTCCAACACACACCGTGCACTAAAACACCTTACAATGCAGTTTGCCAAGTCGGCAGAATTGCACGAGCACAGGCACACACACACACACACACACACACACACACACACACACACACACACACACACACACACACACACACACACACACACACACACACACACACACACACACACTTGGGCCATAAAAGTGCTGATGGGTTGGAGGAATCAAAGAGAGAGCACGTGCGAAGTGAGAAGGAAGTAAAATGACAGAGTAGCCTACAGTAAAAGTCACCAGCTGATGCTGATTGCATGAACATCATTTTCCCAGTTCATGTGCATTTGTAAAATGAAAGTTTTTTTTTTTTTTCTTTTACACAGGTACAGTATGCTAACTGTAGTGTTAACTACATATTTGACAATATTGAGCAGTTGCATGCTAGAAAGCTAAGTGTTGGTACTGTTGCACCAATAGCATTTATTGAGGTGCATCACTTGTCTTGATTTAAAACAAACAAACAAAAAAAAAAAAAATGATAGCGGAGTGGCTGCATTGTGACCCACCATGTGAATCATGTGGCGGAACTCTTCTTCTGTGACAAAGTGGTAGTCAGATCCATCCTCCTCCCCAAAGTAAGGCCCCCTTGTGGTGTGGCAAGCACTGCAGAGAGGTAAAAATCACCTGGATCAGGCAAAATAGGTGACCATGTGCATTTTTACTTGTCTTTGATTGCAATTATAAATGAGCTTAGAGTAGGTTTACAAATTGATAGGAAAAACTGAATTCAAAATATTTCAAATCATCTATGAAAATTGTGATATGTCTGTAAATTCAAATCCTCAGGCTTTGGTATCCAACCTTTACTAACACACAAGCTGGAACCAAGCAAGCCAAACACATTCTCTCTCTCTCACACACACAGTACACACACAGTACACACACACACACACACACACACACACACACACACAAAGCTACATGTCCTACATGTACCAGGTTGGTAATTTATGGAAGATAAATATGTGCTCTATTCCAGGCGTAACCTTTTGTAACAGTGGGGGGCAGAGAGCATCATCATGCAGGTTAAGAATGCACAGGCATCCATTAAAAACCCATTCCACAAAGAACAAGACAAATGTCAGATATGCCCCTATAGATCTCCATACATAGACATAGTGTGTGTGTGTGTGTGTGTGTGTGTGTGTGTGTGTGTGTGTATGTCCAGTCTCCCTTTGCGTCTCTATATAATTTACAGTATGAGGCCGGCTTTCACTTATCCCTGCAAAAGGATGTTATTCTTTATGGGCCATGATTTAGATTTATGCCCTGGCTTTCCCATGGACCTGTGGCCACATGCAGCAGATGGACACTGAGAGGGGCTGAGCAACTCTATTCAACATGGTAAACACACAGGGCCCGAAAGAGATAGCGGAGAGAGAGAGAGAGAGAGAGAGAGAGAGAGAGAGAGAGAGAGAGAGAGAGAGAGAGAGAGAGATTAGGTCAGACATCATGTCTCTAGAAATTATAATCACTGTATCCTATTTGATCCTTGATCCTTCAACTATTTGTTCCCAGAAAGGGCAGAGTCCCATATGGAATGTCACACACAGTGACACTGGAAATGGGAAAAGCGATGACTGCGGACACTGGGTTCACCAGGGGTTAAAGCCATCATGTTCAGGTTACACTCGGTCATGTTCATGTGACTTTTCCCTCTGACTCCCCTCACCTGACCTGAGGTCAGTGTGGAGGGTCAGTGGATCTAGAGGGACTCACCCGTAAGCAAAGAAGTCACTGAACTCCTGACACAGCTTGTGGGCCAGCTCTCGCTTACCGCAGGCCTGGGGACCTGTGAGCACCAGCATGGGGTAGGGGGTGTCCAGACTGGGCAGCGTGCTGAGAGAGAGAGAGAGAGAGAGAGAGAGAGAGAGAGAGCAGAGAGAGAGAGAGAGAGAGAGGAGAGATGGGAGGGTGGTGGTGGTAAAGGTATTGAATTAAAATATGGCCTCTGACAACTCACAAGGGCCTGCAGGTCAGTACAAGGTTGTATACATCTGGGCCTATATGTGACTATACCTAACTCACACACACACACACACACACACACACACACACACACACACACACACACACACACACACACACACACACACACACACACACACACTTTCTCTCTCTTTAATCAGTGTGCTATGTATATTAATATTCTGACAGCATGCATATATTTTGCCCATAAGGTCTTCAGATCAGGGCACAACCTAACAGATTTGTTTTGCTGACTTCACACAATAAGGAATGATGCTATGCACAGCTTAATGTTCAGAGTTCACATTCAGATTGCCATTAGGATCTTTTGGGTTCAGAAGTGATAGAGAGCTAAACACCAGACAACTTCAATAACTTCAGGTAGATAGGGCTTGATATCTTAATATCTAAACACCAACATCCCATACGAGATTGTGCATGATTCACAAACTACAGCTGCAGGAAAAACAAAAAACAAAAACATAGTTCAGCTAAAGAAAACACATTAAACATGAATCAATCTTTTTCATCTTCTCACGTCTGCCAAACTACAGTAAAGTACAGATTTCAAAAACAGTCTTCTGGCCTAAGATGAAGTATAATTTCACTAAAATTGAAGGTATTCAGGCCAGACTGAAAAACAGGGTCTAATCGATCAAAACACTATATACTGAGGCAGTTTGAATGATTTTTTTCAGGTACATTTAATCTGAAAGAAGTTGAATAGTAGCAATTTACAGCAGTATCGAACTGTATGGTACAACTGCATTCTGATACAGTCAAGTGAATGTTTTTTTTAATAATGTGAGTCTTAGTCTTGTGGAAATCTATGATACTATTAGAGAAAATCACAAGAAAGCTCACAATAAAATAATAATAAAATGCATTTCAGTCCTAGAATGTCTGCTTAAAAAAAATTACAAGTTAATTAGTCATTATTATGGTTGTTTCTGTGGCTAAAATGCGATGAGGTATCCAGTGGTTACGAAAAGAGTCCTACTGAATGCGGCAGGCTATAACACAGTCCTACACTTTTTAATTTCCTGACTGTTAAGCTTTTTTAATTAACAATAACAATAAGCACTGGAGCAATAATGAAAAGTAAAATCAGGCAGTCATGATTCTATAATAAGCAAAAGCCTTTGGCACAGTTAATGATTGTGACCTTGCTGGCATGGATGTAATAGAAACTTTGACAGTTGAAAAAAAAAAAAAAAAAAGAACTCTTACTTCAACATGAAACAAAGTACTTAATGAGGGTTGATGAGAAAGGGCACGAGATGTTCATATTCCAAATCAAATCAAATAAATAAATAAATAACTAGATAAATGGATAAAAAATGAAATAAATAATAAAAAAAGGATCGTGTGCGTAAGTGTGGAGGGACCTGGGGAGATGTAACTCAGTGGGAAGGTAATGAGGACTCCTGTGGACTCACCTGTCCAGGATGACCTGAGGCTGCATGAGCTGGTACACCACGTGGGTCATGTGATCCCTGGCAGCCACCACCTCGGGGGGTGGGTCATACTTATTGACAGAGGACACCTGTGGGGGTCGGACAGCCCGCAGCAGCGGTGGAGGAGAAGCCAGAGGGGGATGAAGGGGCGAGGAAGGGAGGAAGAGGAGGAGGAGGAGAAGGAGGAGGAGAAGGAGGAGAGGAGGAAAAGGCGTTTGATGCCTGGCAGAGGTCACGGCCGGCTTCATACCGAGCTCCAGATTACACATTCCAGTGCCGATGAGACCCCAGCAAAAATAGCCCAGGGGCAAGTCATTATCTGACACCTTCCCTGTGCTGCTAAATTAGCTCCGAAATGTGGAGAACTTCATAGAAAGTCAAAACTTTCTGCAAGAGACACCATTACTAGAGGAGAAATACACAGAAAGACCTAATATGTGAAGACAAAATTAAACCTATGCCTTGACAAAGCAAGCAATTGGACCTATTTACTCATACTTAAACATGTGTTGTGTCTTGAGTTCCTTTGCGAACTACTTTTGTGTTTTAATTCAGTCTAAATGAACAGAACATGACTGTCCTTGAACTCTTCAAACAAGGGATGGGCAACACTTTTAGACTCATGGCCACAGTTCCTTTGGCAAGGTAAGTGTACACATTGGATGATTATATGGTATACATTTGATTGAAATACAGTAGGCCTACGCTACTGGAGCCACCTCTACCATATAGTGTTTTATAAAATCACCAACTTAAAATGGTTTGCTGTGTTTAGCTATTTAATGTGACCTCATACAGCTCACTTTTGTCGATGACTCCTGTAGTAGACTGATTTGTAAGAATATTCCTCCTGGCAGGGTTGATAAATTGATGGCATAGCCTAAATAACATGTTTTGTATTGAAGTGCCGATAGACATAGATGCTTTCCTGACATTTCAAACAAGTCACCTTTGAGACAATGTTCGTAGCAAAATACAACCGAATTCCAAAAAAGTTGGGACACTGCATAAATTGATAATAAAAATGAAATCCAATCATTTACAAATCTCATAAACCTATATGTTGTTCACAATAGAATATAGATAACATGGCAAATGTTGAAAGTGAGACTTTTTGAAATGTTATGCCGAATATTGGCTCATTTTGGATTTTATGAGAGCTACACATCCCAAAATAGTTGGGACGGGTAGCAATAAGAGGCCAGAAAAGTCGAATTTTCAGATAAGGGACAGCTTGAGGACCCATTTGCAACTTATTTGGTCAATTGGCAACATGATTTGGTATGAAAAGAGCCTCTGAGAGTGGCATTGACTCTCAGAAGTCAAGATGGACAGAGGATCACCAGTTCCCCAAATGCTGTGGCAAAAAGTAGTGGTGCGAGATCACAAAGGAGTTTCTCAGATAAAAATTGCAAAGAGTTTGAAGGTATAATCATCTACAGTGCATATCATCATCCAATGATTCAGAGAATCTGGAACAATCTCTGTGCATAAGGGTCAAGGCCGGAAAACCATACTGGATCCCCATGATCATTGGGTCCTTAGATGGCACTGCATCACATACAGGAATGCTAATGTAATGGATATCATAAACTGGCCTTAGGACTACTTCCAGAAAACATTGCCAGTGAACACAATCCACTGTGTCATTTGCTATAGCCAGCTAAAACTGTATTGGTCAAAAAAGAAGCCATTCCTAAACATGATCCAGAAGCACAGGCGTTTTCTTTGGGCCAAGGCTCATTTAAAATGGACTGTGACAAAGTGGAAAACTGTTCTGTGGTCATACGAAACAAAATTCAAAGTTCTTTTCAGAAAACTGGGATGCCATACCATCCGGACAAGGACAACCCAAGTTGTTATTGCTTATTGTTAGCGCTCATTTCAGAAGGCTGCATCTCTGATGGTATGGAGATGCATGAGTGTGTGTGGCATGGCCAGCTTACGCATCTGGAAAGGCACCATCAAGTCTGCAGTCCAGATCTTTCACCCATAGAAAGCTTTTGGTGCATCATACATAGGAATACATGACAAAGAAGACCTTAGACAGTTGAGCAGCTAGAAGCCTGTATTAGACAAGAATGGGACAATATTCTCTCCACAACTTCTCTCCACAGTCCCCAGACGTTTGCAGACTGTTTTAAAAGGAAGAGGGGATGCCACACAGTGGTAAATGTGTCCTTGTCCCAACTATTTTGGGATGTGTAGATGCCATGAAATTGAAAATCAACTTATTTTTCCCTTAAAATGATACATTTCCTCAGTTTCAACATTTGATATGTCATCGATGTTGTATTCTGAGTAAAATATTGAAATTTGAAACTTTCACATCACTGCATTCTGTTTTTATTCACAATTTGTAAAGTGTCCCAACTTTTTTGGAATTCGGTTGTAGTTTGTTGTCCATTCTTTGAACTCATCCATTTTCCTTTCTTTAAATTTGTTAAACACTCGACATTCAGTGTCAAGTATTCTCTTTTTTGCTGCACTCATCTTGACAAATTATTTAATGGCCGCATGGCCATTTAAAATCTATTACTAGAGAAGAAAAGAATGATCTTAAAATTGTAATTTTACTACCTGGGGCGTATGATGCCCATGTGTGCTTTAAATCCAGTATTTCACATGGCTAGCTTGGCATAACAATGTTATGACTTTCCCCCTTATAAGCATTCAGCATGAAAAGCACTGAGAGCACAGCCTTCATACCTTCTCCTCAGCCGTCACCTTCTGCTCATCTAGACATGTGAGGTGCTGCAGCAGGAAGATCACAGCCAGACGATAGTCCGGCTGATCCTGCAGAAGTGGAGAGGAGAGAAAGAGAGAGAGAGAGAGAGAGAGAGAGAGAGAGAGAGAGAGAGAGAGAGAGAGAGAGAGAGAGAGAGAGAGAGAGAGAGAGAGAGAGAGAGAGAGAGAGAGAGAGAGAGAGAGAGAGAGAGAGAGAGAGAGTTCTCTTAAAGCCCATACTGTGAATAGATGGCGGTTAGGTTGAGGTGAGTGGGAGGGGGTGTTGGTGAGGGGACTAACCTGTACCGGGTTCCTCTTCAGATTGAACTCACGCAATAACTGCAGGTCGTGTACGTGGGTGGCTTCCTTGATCTCACTGATCTGCAGTGGAAAAGAACACAAAGAGCAGAAACACATTTACATTTACATTACATTTACATTCCATCCCATGTAGTGCAAAAAGAAAAATAGCAGCCGTTGGTAAAATGTATGATTTCATATAGATTGGCATATTAACCTGTATAATTCATAAACCCATTACAAACCCAATGCCTCACCAAGGCGCACTGGCAAAAACCCTTGTTCTTACTGGCCAAAGAAATAGGCTACATATATCAAAAATGTATATATTAAAAATTCAATTCACACATGTACATATGAAGTAATACATCTACTGCAGCTTTCAAAGTCTGACTTGGCACCGAGTCCATCATTATAGCGCCACATAAATGCGTTCTGCTCTGTAGTAGATCTCTCTTTATCACTGCTAGGGGTTCTGAGGCAGAACTAATATGTTACTTATGTGTGGGGGAGAGAGAGAGAGAGAGAGAGAGAGAGAGAGAGAGAGAGAGAGAGAGAGAGAGAGAGAGAGAGAGAAAGAGAGAGAGAGAGAGAGAAGGAGGTGGAGGGGGCTTACCTGGTTATTCTCTAGGTTGATGGAGCCCAGAAGGTGGAGGTTCTGCAGACCCAACAGGCTCTGGATGCGGTTGTAGGCCAGGTCCAACACCTGCAGGGTCCATAGGGTCTGCAGATTCTCAATAGTCTGGATCAGATTGCCCCTCTGGTGGAGGCATGTACCCACACACACACACACACACACACATGCACACACACACACACACAGACACACAGACACACACACACACCATATGTCATGTCAAGACAAGATAAGGCTACAACACACTCAGATATAAAACCACACACACACACACGCCCACGCCCACGCCCACACACACAACCTCACGTACACACACTTAGTCACAGACTTAAGTTCACTTGAGTGCTTCCTCTAGTGCCCCATCTGTAAGAATGTGAAAGTTTCCCCCTCGCCAAGTGAGCGAGTGACAGGCCAGCTCCACTCAACTCAGCCTTGCCTCTCCGCTGACAGGTGACGACTGACAGGTGAACAGCTGGCGCCGTGCAGGGGGAGCCATGCCAGCCAGTAAAAAGAGGCAGCGGGCCTCTCCCCTCCACCTCCACCTCCCGCCTCCCCACCGCTTCCACCTCCCCCTCCTCCCGCCAGCCCACTCTCCCCTGCCAGGGCGCATCCCTTTGCCCCCTTCCTCCCCTCCCCTCCCCTCCCCTTCCCTCCCCTTCTCTCCCCTCACACCATGCCTGTCATCCAGCTCCAGCTTAGGGCCCTACCCTCCCCAACCCCCACTCCCACATCTCTCTGCCCGCACCCCTGCCTGGCAGCGAGGCCCCCCTCAGCGGGGGGCTCCGTGACCGATGGAGGGTCTGGGAGGAGGTTTCCAGCGCTGGAGTGTGATGGGGTGAGAAGTGGAGGCGGATGACAGCAGCACGCTGCTGGGGTTCGCACCGGCGTGGGAGAGAGGCCGCCAAGGGCCGAAATCCTCGCAAAGAGACAATCGAAATTCTTTCTGTGTGTGTGTGTGTGTGTGTGTGTGTGTGTGTGTGTGTGTGTGAATAGTGAATGGAGCCCAGCGCTCTTCACCACACCGGCAGCTGGCCCTTGGGGAGTAAAGGGGCGGTCGGGAGGACGGGGGTGGGTGGAGGATGGCGAGGGCCCATGCTGCTGACGATGAAGAATCACTTTGATAAAGGACAACACAAACACCCTTGAGTGGAGTGGCAAGGGTCCGGTGGCACGCTGGCCCACCATATGGCGAGCTTCAGCACCTGCTCGCCTTAGCTCCGCTTCAGCTTGCATACATTTAACCCATTTGGACCTAAAACGCCTGCTAAAAAGACACCCTAAAACATGGGATTTTCAGAAAATTTAAGGGATAAGAACCCAGAGGGCGTAAGTGACATTTCATCAATTTTTCACATAAATGTTTGCACCAACAGATGAGCTAAACAACAACAAAACAACAAAACAACAAAAAATGCTTTTGTGTTACTTTCTGTATTGATTTCACCTATTTAAAGCATGCTTAATGACACACTTGAATGACACAATACTTAAGGAAGTTCATTTTTCTGTTAGTCAAATGCACTTACACCCTTCTAGCTATAACTGCTAGGCTACAGTATAATGTTCACAGTAGAGACTTGTGTTTTCTGTTTAACGACTCTAAATGTATTAATATTTTACTTTTATAGATTTGTTAGTGGAAAGAGCTCATTAAGAGCTTTCATCGAACTTATATAACTCAATTTTGACCAAAATGTCAAACGCCCTCTAGCCTTTCTCAGCCCTCAAAATGCTAAGTATATTTCAGGCTCTGTAGCTGATAGAAGTTACCACTCAGATGTACGCGCGTTCATCTGATATTCACGATAGACAGATATTTCAGAGCCAGAAATCCTTGAATCTAACTGGCAACGGCTTGTCCATCAATGACTACCTGCAGCCAACCACATCGAAACCAACCGATGCCTGGTACGTGAAAGTTCGGCCATGATCTGACGTGGGAGGTAAGATAGAGCATAATAACAAAAAAGCCAACTGTCTGTATTTGGACTGAGTAAAAAGTACTTTTTGAAAGTCATTGGTTACAGGTCTTTAAATGGACAAAACGACTGAAACAACATACATGCAACTCCAGGCCTTAAGGGGTAAAACACACAGATGCTGCTCCAGGTATTAATAGGTTAAGACTGAGTGCTATGGTAAATTATACAGCCTGCAACACACACCTGGAAAACAATTAGGAAATATCCTAAGGCAAACACACCCATGCTGTCACAAACACTTAGGAAGCTCCTCAGTGTTAGCGTTAGCATCTAACGACTGGAGAAAGATTTTTAAGGGAAACAAACAGCCCTTTAAACTGATGACACCACAGTAATAATATGGATGACAGGTGACGCAGCAAATACACCAAGGTGATATGTAAACAAAGGATCTGTGAGAGGAGACAAAATGTCACAACACGTCACCAAGCTGTGCAGAGGCAGCTAATTAGGCCACGGGAGACCTATCATGAGCGCTGATTTAAAAGCAAAGAGAAGTGTATGAGAGTGTGTGTGTGTGTGTTTTTTTTTTTTTTTTTTGTACTGTAGTACTCCATGACGCTAGTCTTTGATAGAAAACACCAAAGCTAGAATTATAATGTTTACTGATGTGACTCCAGGTGACATTAAAGACATTACAAGTCATTAAAATATAAAGAAATGTGAGGACTTCTTGCAAACGTCTGCCAGAGACAATATTCAATCATGGCCTCCCACCAATAGGGTGCAGACAAAAACTAGCTGGCAGCAGACAAATGTCTTTAGCTGGTTATTTCCATTTAAAATTGTTTCACAACAAGGAGTTAATAGCCGAGTCAAACAGCCTTTAAGAGTCCTTCTTACACCATGACATATTTGCATTAACTCTCATAATAACATGCCACAAGTCAGCAATGTGATTGGCCTTTGTGTCAAAAAATGTGCTATATCAATAAGTTACCTTCTTACAAATCTCAGTTTGAAATATGACAAAGTCATTTTGAAGTGTCAGTTTGAAATATGACACAAACTTCACTCTAATAAGACATTAAAAAGGTTATGTTGTGTTATGGCATACCAGACAGAGCACTTTCAGTGGCAGATTGTCGAGGCCGCTGATGCGGGAGATCTGGTTGTGGGCCAGGCTAAGGTGGGCGAGACCGGCACACTTCTCCAACCCACGGATCTCTTGGAAATGGTTATCTGAGTGGCGAGGTCAAGTGCTTAACCAGAGAAAAATTGAGTATTTAGAGCATTCGGAGTGTAAGAGATGAACCTCGTCAGAGGCAAGTGCTACTGACTTCATCATAGAAGAACGCACCAGATGAAGCAGCAATTGAGTCAACTGAACTTCAGCAGTCTTATAAAAAAAAGGATACAGTCAAGGTTGAGTCTTTTCAGAGAAGAGTAAGCAGACAAGTCCTTCATCTCGGATATCTGGTTGTGGGAGAAGTCGACTTCCTGCGACATCCAAACCGTAAATAATTCAAGCACATCAGAGGAACAACACGTGCATTAATGTGACAGCAGTGGCAGCATCCTTAATTATATCAATGACTTTTGCTTCTATCTATAAACTCAAAGGATGAATATTTAGTAGCTGTGAGCTTTGCTAGTGGTGAAAGCATAGAACACTGGAGGTTTGTGATAAACGTTCAAAGCTGGGCAAAGATACAATGTCTTTTGCTGTCAAGCTGAAGGTCCCACCTTGAGATTTTTGGGTGGCTCGAATCCAAAGAAGTCGACGAGTTCGTTGTGGGATGCGTCGAGGATTATGAGGTACGGCATGTGGCTGACACAGGATAGGTCTAGCAGTCACACAACATTAGCAGCTTCAGATAACTAAGAGGGATGGGGATGGCAAGTCTACTCACAACAGTGATTATTTCTTCCCCACGCAACGCCAAAGAGGCATGAAGGGCGATGTCAGGCAAATAAGCAAACCAATTCAGGAAGATGCATGAGGCAAATTAATAACATTAATGACCCACCACCAGAAGGAATACCATTAACTTACATAACCACAGGCAGCACGAATAGGTACTGTGGTTTATTGCCTGTATTTATGCATCAAATTACAGCCATACCTCTGATCTTATTGTGAGGAAGTTCTAATTTCTGGAGATGGACATAATTGCAGAGAATTGATATGTTAGACAGACTGCGTCCCTGCAGGCAGATAAAACATACAACCACAGATTTAATTAAGGTCCACATAAAACAGAAAAGGATATCAGCACATAGGAGATCAAGGGTGCACTACAAAATTAAATATAAATCTACCCCTGAGATAAGAAAGCTTTCATTTTCCAAAATGGTACAAAGCAATGGCTTTATAAGCATATCTTTACAAAAAGTTAATTTACTTAGATTTTCTAATGGGTTGATGTTGAGTAAGCCATGAGTAATATAATGTACAATTTGCTAGTGTATATTTTCTTACTGGAATAGAGAGATATTGGTAGACATGCTCCAGACCGGTTGCAGAAAGTCCAAGGTTGGATAAGCTGTCAGCCACATCTTCTTCAGTTAGTTCACCTTTATTCTTCTTAACCTGGTAATTAACTAGCGATTATCAATTCATTTCTATGCTTTTCTTCTTAATACCTTTATAACCAACACATGACAGCTCTCAACTGTGCCTTTACGCTAAGGTATAAATGAGACGTGGAACAGCTGTAGCCAGATGTAGCCAAAGGTGAACAAAACAAACGTGACATGCTAAACTTAGTCTGAAAATAACAAATCAGAAGTAGTAGCCTATACCTCCATAGGCCTTTCTGTCTGGGCGTCCTCGTCTTCAGATGTAGAAAACGTTTCTGAGTACCTTTGGAGACCCAGATGCCCAGGTGTAGTTAAAAACGGATGCACGTCCCTGCACTCTTCTGGAAGTGACCCATGGGGAGTGACACAGTCGACTGATAAGGGAGAGCATGTCTGTGAATTTTGCGGCATATATGGGGGTGAAACTGCAGCTGCCATATCTGCCACATAACACAGACAACTCCTAAAACTCGTATTATTGCGTTTGTCACATTAAATCTAAAAACTACACGAATGGATAAACTAAAAGGGTAGCTTTTCAGCTAACACACACACAAGTAGGAAGCTGAAGCTAACGACGCCTCTTGCAAAGCGTTCTTTTCGTTGCCTAGTAACCGAACTTAGAAAGGCCGAGGTAATTATGGGATTTGTAGTTTCATGGTCGGAAGGAAATACCAGCCTTCCCCTAGGCCTAGTTGCTTAGCCTAAGCAAAAAAACAACAACATTTAAATACTTTACAAACAACCACAAAAAATTAAGAACTAGGCTATAACCTTTTGTGATCAGCCGCCTCCTTCCTCCAGCTAAAAACATATGAAATGCTTCTTATATCAGTTGACACCCTTCCCACAATCAGTAACATTTAGTCGACTTGTACAGATGGCATTTAGATATTGAAAATCTGATAAATACAAGTCTTACCACAGAGACCTGAATGCGGAATTCACACAAAACACAAACACTGGACATTTCGTCATGTCAATTGTTTATTGTTTTTTTTCCCTGTAACACCAACACGGGTTGGCAGATCAGTAACTTACAGAATTCAGTGTTGTTACGGTAGGCTTGGGATACATCTTGTTTTGTTTGTTTCAGTCTTCTCATCCAAGATTATATGTACATTTCAACGTTCAGAATCATTTTTGATTAATCCTGCACCACACAGGCACAAAAGAAGTACATTCATACAAAAACTAATTTAAGGACAGCCTTATTAGTGTTGTGCAAAACAAAGAAAACGTGGTTCTGTAATTGTTGTTTACACAAAAGTATAGAACAAAATAATATTGATGTATAACAATAAAAGCTTTTCCTGGACACACACAGGCATAGCTCTACCAGGAAGCCGCCTCCCTCAAAGCCCCAGGTCCCTTTGCCTCCTCTTCCCCCCCAGTGAGGTGGCCCACCATGTTCAGGGTCCAAAGATTGGCACACTCATACAATTTTCACACCTCACTTGTCTCTCTACCTGTCCTTTGCAAAAAAATAAAGTCAACTCTCAGGATTAAAATCAGGGGGAAAAAAATAAAATAAAATAAAAGTCTGTTTGGCTCTTTTTAATCCCTATGGCAGCCACTGCTCCTTCATTGATTTCAGGGGCTGAGTCATTATGATGGATCGTTCCGGCACTTTCTGAGAAAAGCGTCCCTGCTTCTGAGTGTGTGTGTAAGTGTGTGTGTGTGTGTGTGTGTGTGTGTGTGTGTGTGTGTCCCTTCCACCCTTCTCCTGACAAGGCTCTTTCTTTCTTGCCTTCTATTTTTTTCTGTCTTACAATAAGCACTTTCCAGCACACTTAATAATCTAAAAAGACGGCAGGGGAGTGTAAGAGTGTGTCTGTGCAGGAGTGCGTGTGCATTTGCGCTGCCGTCTGCCCGAATGAGGGAACGCAGGTTTAAGAGGAGAAACAAAATTACAGTCGAAGGTGAATTCACAAGCATCCATTTTGTAATCCTCTCCTTGTATGAACTATGTTTACGCTGCAGCGAGGCTGGCTCTTGCATTCCTAATGAGCCACTATGCAGCAATGGTCAGCACTAGAGGCCTTAGAGGATCTTCTCTTGACTCTCACACCCCCTCCCCTCCCCCCCCCCCCCTCCCACAGTATCAACTGGAAACTACAGGGGGAAACAAAGAAGATTAAGAAAATGCTGGGGAACAAAGTAGAGGTAGTGAAATAATGGGAGACAGAGAGAGAGAGAACAGAACAGAACAGAACAGAACAGAACAGAATGTGTGGTTAGACGAGAGTGTGGCAATTTCCATTTACTCAACTCCAGGGAGTGGAGAAAATAAACAACAACAACAACAACAACAACAACAACAACAACAACAAAAAAGAAAAAAAAAATAAACGCTCGGCCGAGAAGATTCCATTCGGCTGATAATAATTCAAATGGTTCTAATCTGGCATTGGCTATTCTGGGCACGGGGGCCGCTGTGCCGAGCGGGAACGGCAGAGAATGGAGCAGCGCTCTGATATTACAGAGAAAATGAGATGAAAATGGCCCCAAGTCCCAAGCAGTCCCCCTCAGTACTACAAGGTGCAGCCTGGTCCGGCAGAGCATGATCTAAGGATTTATCTACTCTGTATGTGTGTGTGTGTGTGTGTGTGTGTGTGTGTGTGTCGTGTGCGTGTGTGCATCTTTACATCTTCTTATTAGAGAAATACCAGGTGCTTGCAGTACAAAACCCACAGATACTCATCAGATGAGGAAGTTTGCGGTTCTGTGTTAATGCATACATAAACAGACAGCGGAAGTCGGAGAGCCACACAAGAAGGCATGATCGGAGTAGAGTGTGGTGAGGTGAGCAACGATTAATAAGACAAAGAGAAAGAGAGAAAGAGATCCGGAGTTTCAGTAGACACTGTTACAGCAGTACGTCTGTACAGAATATGTAGCTAAGAATTAATCGTTTACGCATTACAAGCACGTCATCCATCCGTCAGTACAAGTCAGTCCATCCTTTGCGTGTAAAAGTGAGGTCTTTGGACTTTTTTTGCTCTCAACGGTGCATTACCTCCCAAATCTAGGGCTGGAGTGAAGGTTAAGAGGGCTAAGGATA
>JAODXP020000026.1:15169424-15174680 GCA_027497455.2 Sardinella longiceps | reverse complement strand
TGTGTATGTATGCTGATGGCGCCTGTTTCGGAAAGAATTTTAAGAAAACTTTGAAAACTTTCTGTCTTATTTTTTATAGCGCATGTTTTAAAAATGAAACTCAACTAGACATGCAGGGCGCGACAACACCCCTGAAGCAGAATCCTTGAGAAGAGAGAGCATGCACACATTAACTCTGACCTTGCATTAAAAATCACGCCAAAAAGAAAAAACCCTTTCATTAATCAGCGGAGCTGAAGACAAGTCGCAACCTATTTCCTTATTTATAAGACCTTTAAGAGTCAGGTGAGGAAAACAAAGTGAAGTAGACTACCATGCATACTTTACATAGGCCTACACTCCAGCTGTTGTGGCCAAGCAATGGCTACCGCTGATGTTACAACTGCTGCTGTTGCTTGAGATAGTGTGTTCTGATGAAGGTGCTTCTTTTCTTGGGTTGAGTTTCAAAGGCCCCCCTAATATAGTATCTGCACTTCAAAGGCCTTTGGGGGCTAAGGCACCTCAGCCACAGCTGACATTGTTTTAAGTGGAGCATCAGTGGACAGGCCTTTTGCCTTGCGTTTGTCTAAGAGGGGGAAGAAAGGCTTTGGTCAGAGCGCAGGAAGGGGAAAGAAAGGAGGAGGATCAGGGACAGCGGCCACCCACTGTCATTAAAAAGTGTGTGTGTGTGTGTGTGTGTAGGCCTATGTGTGCTTGTCAGAGTACACAAGACAGATTCTGTTTCACTTTAACAGAGGCAAAGTATCCCCATGTGTGTTTAGGCTTCTGGTCGTTTTTTTTCCCCTTTCTGTAAAGTTGGGCTTGGAGGATTTATTTTTTGTGTGTGTGACCACAAAGTATTCAGTATTCCCATGGTAGTTTTAACCTGGTTTGGGCTAATCTTTGAAAATCTCTTTGGTCTTCCAGCAGAACATCTTCTGTTGCTACAGGACTGAAAACCGTCACAGTAGTCAGTTTAATAGTCTATAACACATGACCCTCGGCTAGGCTCACGTATGAGCATGCAACACTGTAAAAAGTGACCAAATAAAAAAAAAGTTCTGTCTTCAGGGACTTTTAAGAATGACCAGAGACAAATGATGGCCATATATTGCTGAAATTGTAAAGAATTTATATAGCTATGGTTTAAAATTTGGATTTTCAAATGCTGCTTGTAATCTGCAACAACCTATAAAAACACAACTTCTCTTTTGATCTCAGAGTATAGATAGTGCTTGTCAAAATGATGAAACACAAAGCTCTCAAAAATGTTTTCTACAAGGCCTACTCTTAGACCAGGAACACTGGCAATATATCTCTGATGTGTTCCCAATACACCACAATTTGATTTTGCCTTCCTTCAATGAGGTATACAGTAATAATGGTGTTACAAGGTTATGTATCCTGTGGTTGGTTTTTGATATTTTTAATTCTTCAGCAAACTTTTTATCCGCCATCTGGAAATTACACTTTTGATGTATTACCCTCACCTGCATACCTGGGTAATTTATATTGACTTAGCATATGTCAGCGCTTATTAGAATATCCTGAAATCTGATTATTGTTTCATTTCACCTTACAAATCTGCAGAAGCAACTGCAGTAGTAACTTCAACTGAGAATATCCTCACTTTCGTCAATTCTGAAAGCAAAGTTTGGTCTTGAGATGTTTTCCCTGTACAAGTGAATGCACTATAAATAGATTTGCCATGGATCTTAACTTTCAGGTTGTGGTGGACTAAAGTGCATTTTCTCATTTGTAGGTTGCATAAAGACAATACAGTTGAATCTATTCTTGTCTATGTAAAATTGTCCTGCTTGTCTAGACACCCCCTGTGAGTCTGTGTATGGCCAGGCTACTGTCTTGTTGCACAAGTAAGACACAAGTACCTTATTTCATATAAAACAACACATGAACCATGTCTTTAAAAAAATGAAGAAAAAAAAGAATTACTCCCAATAAACTATTCCTAAGATATTTACATAATGCAAATGCTTCAACTCTCAACCCAAGTTAAAAAAAATCTGTGTAATGCTGTAGTCTTTCTTGTGCAGTGGAGAAGCAGAGAGAGCTACTGTTTGCAGAGAGCTCATCCTCAGCTGAAAAGCTTGGAGAGGCAGACAGCGTGAAGAGCAGAAAAAGATGGCCTGTGATCACGTGTGATTTAGCGTCAGGCATTCATTCTGCTGAGTTATGGGTGATTAATACTCCCCGCTTGGCTTTCAGGTTTAGAAATGAGCTAGAGAGGAATGTTTCACTAGTTATGTTATGTTTCACTGGTATGGAGTTATGACAGCACATGAAAGCAGACATAGGATGAGTCCCTCTCAGCTCACTGTACACACACACACACTTGCAAGCATGATAACATATGTCCAAGTGCACACAGAAACGAACCACCACACACTCACATACAAATTCACTCTACTACACACATTGTCATCACCATGCATACACACACACACACACACACACACACAACAGAACGCACACATACCAACCATACATCCACAGTGCTCAATAAATATATCACATCATTCATCAAAGCCAGTCAATTACAGTGGCTGCCTGCGAGGGGGCCCATAGCTCCACCATATGCCTGCCAACTGACAAATCAACCCTACTGCCATATATCAGTCATCCGCAAACACACAGAAATATGACTTTATACACACAAACAGCAGCAGCACTGCACTGCACTGCGCTCAGAAGCAGCATACTTGACAATCCAGATGTGGAAGATCATGTGTTTGCGTAAAGTGGGCTAGGTGTGAAGGCCGTCTCTCTCTCTCGTCTAAGTAGGTTAGGAGCCAGAGCCGGAGGCACCCCGGGCCTGTCTTGTCTGAAGCTGCCTCTGAATTATTGGATCCTTGCAACATCTGCCGGTAAAGGAGGTTATGACATTGATGGATGGCCAGGTGTCTCTCCTTGTGTGTGTGTGTGTGTGTGTGTGTGTGTGTAAGAGAGGGAGTGTGTGTTCATCAAGACACAGATGCACACAGACCAACTCATGAAGGAGTGAATGAGCATAAGCAAGGCACTTGTGCGCACACACACACACACACACACACACACACACACACACACACACACACACACACACACACACACATTCATATGCAATCCACGCACAACAAAATCATTCTTCAACATGCTCATTCTTCAACAAAATATAATAAAAAAAAAGTATTTTCACAGAAGTATACATCATCTACATAAGAGCGTGGGCACTCTCTCACTCTCACACACACACACACACACACACACACACACACACACACACACACACACACACACACGAGGCACAAATGGGAGCAGTGGGAGACGTGGATGTGTTGTGATTGCATTAACAGATGCTTGACTGAAAATATTCACACTCATGACAATGGTTCACACTCCACTAGCCTTTCTGGCCAGCACACGTGTGTGTGTGTGTGTGTGTGTGTGTGTGTGTGTGTGTGCGTGAGGAGCTTTAACACTCTGGAGTGATTACTGCATCACTGTGGATGAACCAGACAAGATGTCTGTCATTTATCTTCATGACAGAGACAGTATGTGCAATTATGTATAAGCACAAACACACACACACACACACACACACACACACACACACACACACACACACACACACACACACACACAAACGATACACAATAACACATGTAAGGCATTAACAACAATGATTGATACAACATCAGAGGTCTCATATAATCACTTGAGAAATCCATTTTTCTCTGAGTGAACCTGATGAGAAATCATCAATCTGTGAACCAGCTTCACTTAATTGTGCATTCTCCTATTTGTTCACAATTGTTCTCTACAGGCATGATAGAATTCTTGGATAAATATCACTGACAACTACATAAGCATTACACACACAACATGACGTTAGGTTATCATTGTAAGTATATTAGTATGTGTATATCAAAGAGAAACATAAGATATGAAGTCATTTTGATAGGATTATTTAACCAACTATTTTGAAGGGTTGAGTAGGAGGAATATTTCACAGTCTGTACCCTGAGATACTTTACTGCATGCGGTAGCTATGGTAATACCAAAATAATGCCAAACAGACCTATCAAGCACCTGCAAGTACAGCATCTGTTAAAGCTGCACGGAAACCTGTGCAAACCTATGAAAATGTTGGACTCTTACCACTGGCATAGAGACAGACACAGAGACAGCGCTACTGTAGGAACAACACTCCACACAAGTCCAGGACAGGGAGATTAGATTTCTTTCTGTTTCATACAGAGTATTGATAGTGATCTGAATAAGGAAGATGTGAATGTGCTGTATGTTTCTACTGAGACTGACCACACAAGCATGCATACATTTAGGCTCACAAGCTGAGTTCTATTTAGTGTTACTGTTAGATGTTGACAGTGTTCTTTGAAGGTAAAGCAAGAACATATATATGTTAAGTATTACATTACAGTCACAGTCTCTCTCTCTCTCTCTCTCGTCTCACACACTCTCACACCACCACACACACACACACACACACACACACACACACAGACACACTGAATCACAGTCTCGTCTCTGTCTCTCTGTCTCTGTCTCTCTGTCTCTCTCTCTCTCTCTCTCTCTCTCTCTAACACACACACACACACACACACACACACACACACACACACACATACACCGAGAAACATAACCCCAGACACACACAGGTGTAAAAGGGAGAGGAACAGCAATTTGTTAAAATGAAAGGAAATTTAAAGTCCTCCACTGATAGCCGTAGTCCTAGTTATTTATTACAGTACCTGAAAGAGTAATTGCCGTGGAGCTTGTCCTTACAGCACAGTGTGCAGTTAGGGTGTGTGTCTGTGTGTGTGTGTGTGTGTGTGTGTGTGTGTGTGTGTGTGTGTGTGTGTGTGTGTGTGTGTGAGTGACCCACCTGCTCATCTGAAACAGTGCCAACCCCCTACGATTTAAAACTAGGCTACAACGCACCTCCACCAAAAATGGCCCCGGCTGAAGACTTTGCTCTAACTTTATTTCAAAAACAGCCACAGCAGTGGCAGTGCACAGATTACTGCGGCTATCTCATCTCTAAACTACCTCATAACTTCTCCACCCCCCCCCCCCCCCCTCCTCTCCCCCACTTCTCCTTTTGTCCTTGGCTGCTTTCTGAGCTCCTCTCTAGCCGTCGGCAGGCTGGCTGTGAGCAGTGGCAGGGGAGAGCTCGGCTGTCTTGCGGCCCGAGGGGATAGGGGGCAGGATGGGTTTGGCGTTAGAACCAGGCCTGGAGGGGTAGGGAGTCGCCGC
>JAODXP020000026.1:15149424-15166924 GCA_027497455.2 Sardinella longiceps | reverse complement strand
GTGTGTGTGTGTGGAGAGGTGAAGTCTACTTCTGTGGGCTTTTTCCTTTAGAGAGATTTCAACTCTCCAAAGGGCAAGAGAGTGCCAGCACACATATTATAAACTCCCATATGACTGCCTTACTGGAGGCTAAATGACAGACTGCTACATACAGACACCCAGAGTGCTGCTGCTGCTGTACTCTCTCAAAACTAGCTTAAATAAGATTTCTAGAAACCTCAGAGTTTTAGTCAATTAGGCACTAAATTAAAAAAATGAAAAATCACTATGTGAGTTCTGTGCTGTATTTTTAACAGGATTATTTATTCCTCCCTTTCCTCATCGTCTGAGAGAAGTCATATTAATAGCACTGCAAATATGAGTACTTACTTTAAGTCATATTAATAGCACTGCAAATATGAGTACTTACTTTAAGTCATATTAATAGTACTGCAAATATGAGTGCTTACTTTAAGTCATATTAATAGTACTGTAAGTGTGAATAGTGAAGTAATACTAATAGTATTGTGCATATTAATTGTACAAGTGCAGATAATAAGTGTTTCACAAAGTGGAGGAAGCATGCTTGGAAGGCTGCTTTCTCGAGCATTCCACGTCATTATCAGTCGCCAAGTACTGTTCCAAAGTCAAGCATCCTAATTCCTAAATACTAGCAAGAACAAAGGCCTTTGTTCATAGATTTTTCAAGGATGCACTGATGGAGCCTCGTTTTTGAAGTGTACGACTTCCAAGGCGGGTGTGCTACTTAGGAAGCATTCTCGACTTTGAGAGACACTGAATAAGTAGTTGCAAATGAGAATAGGGAGCGTGAAACGGTAGTGAAACAAATGAGTCACTGTAGTACTATCAATAGAAAACATCACAACAAACATTACAACATCAAAAAACAACTAGTAGTGAAGAACAAAGGAGGAGTGTGAAATGTGTTTCAGGGGTTGAATAACAGAGGCAAGAGGACAGGAAGTGAGGTCACAAGGGTTCAGGTGAGTAATGGAGGCTGAGATGACTAGAGGGAAGATGTCCCAGGTAAAGGTGAGCTCTCACTGACCTGCTGTCCTCACCGGGGTCACCCAGGTTGGCTCCTGCTTGCCTAGGTGGAGAGGCCAATGATGGTGGAGCTGTGTGAGCACACCTGGACACACACACACACACACACACACACACACACACACACACACACACACACACACACACACACACGGACGGACGGGCGCACACACACACACGGACGGACGGACACACACACACACACACACACACACACACACACACACACACACACACACACACACACACACACAAACACAGAGTCAGAGTGGCAATCACTAACCCTTGCCACCTGATGCTGCCAGTCTGACTGTCTGCTGTATAACCCGGCGTACGAGATGATTCTTCACCCTAGGGTGAGCCGTTAGATGCGATGCTCAATTGACTCGCTTCACCCTCTGATATTTGCTCAAACTCCGCAAGCAAAAGGTGAGCTGGTGGAAAGGCCAGATCATTCGCTCTGACAGCTAAGAGAGGGTCGTCATGGAAAACGAGCGGCAAGAAGAAAAAAAAAAGAAAAAAAAAGAAAAAAAGAAAGTGAATGACAGCAATAAGAAGTCTGGAAAGACACACAGCTCCCTCCTTTCCTATCTGGCCCTGAGGGCTGAACTACTTGCACGCACATACAGTAGAGTTTGCCTAAGGGTTGCAGTGCAGTCAGCAGCAGCCAAAAACACCAAGAGCATGACCTCATGGCAAAGGCAGACAAGAGGCGGGTCAAAAGGTGGCCCTCATGCCAGGTAGTCTGGGCACTTGCGTAACTACATTTTATACTGGAAGAGAAAAGTGTGTGTGAGTGTATGTGTGTGTGTGTGTGTGTGTGTGTGTGTGCTACTCTACCTCTTGAACAGTTGAGAATAAGCGGCTGGACTCTTCCCCATAAGAGCTTCACGAACCATCTGTCTGCGTCTAGAGATGGAGGCCTGCTCCTGTAAAACAAAACAAAACAAAACAAAAGAAAACAAACAAATAAACAAAAATAAAATTTGACATTCTGCCTCTGACTCCAAATTCATGATTTAGTTTGTATTGATTTAAAGTCCAAACACAGTGCTCTGAACACTTGGGTCATGATGAGTCCCATATTAAGTCTATAAAAGTGAATATAGATGTTTGACTGTATGCTTAAATAGCTGAGACTCTAATCAGTGATGGTGGTGCCTGACTCACAGCAGAGGTCATCTCTGGGGTCAGCTCAGCCTGGAGCTTACTGCGGAACTTAGCGCTGTGGGACAGGAGCAGTTCGGCTGCGGGGGATCCGGGACTTTCCGCCCGGGAGAAGAGAGACGGCTCCTTGGGACGGTCCAGCAGCAGGGAGTCACCGCTCATGGCCCCTGAGCCAAAACAAAGCGCCGGAACATTCCAATTACACTCCATTAGCTCTGAACCAACACAACACTTAAGGGTAAAACAGTGACAGTGGGTGGGGGTTGGGTGGGGTGGGAGTGGGTGGTCTGGACGAGTCGAGGCCCTCACCTGTGGAGGTGTGATCAGGTGTGGATGAAGCGCTCGCTCCCCCTTCCTGCTCCGTCAGGCCCAGGTACTCCCTCACTGAGTGCTTGAGGGTCTGGTAGGCATCCTTGCGGTCATCTGTAACAGAGGTCCATGTGCTTAGTCACACTCCTATGTGTGTGTGTGTGTGTGTGTGTGTGTGTGTGTGTGTGTCCATGTGCTTAGTCACACTCCTATGTGAGTGTGTGTGCTGTGTGTGTGTGTGTGTGTGTGTGTGTGTGTGTGTGTTAATGGGGCAGCTGACCCATATTATTCATGCATTCTTTTCTCCCAATGGGGGACCAGTTTTCTTAACCCAGCAGTTAACCCACTAGTTTATGGGTAGCTGCTAACACTCGACCAGTAGGAGTTAACCTTTTAAAGCTAACATAATCCAAGTAAAACTCAAAATAATCCAAGTGATTTGCTGTAAACGATCAGATAACATAGTTCAATAGGGCTGGTATTCTCCCACATGCCTAAGTTCAAAAAAGTACTTAGCTAAATGTGTTTCAAACTGCACTAAGCACTTTTTTTCAACTTAAGCTCCTTGGAGAATACTGACCTAGTTGAATAGCATCTGAATGCTTGATTTCACATGCTAATAGTTCACTAACCATCTTGATTTCACATGCTAATAGTTCACTAACCATCTGATTCTAGATCCATATCTAGAATCTAGATTCAATATGCACTTCATCTCATGACTAATGACTCACATAGTAAGTATGTTAAATCTACACAGCGGTCTGATTCTGTAGGTTAAGTTTCTGGGAAGCATGAGTGCCTACCGCAGGCGATGACGTTGTCAAAGAATCCGGGCTTGTCTCTGTTGACAATGCAGTATGTGTGGATGCGGGCCAAGGCGTGCTCTATCTGCGGCTCAGTGTACAGGCCTCGGGCCCTCAGGCACTTAGTGTAGCCCTCAGTGCTGGTGGGGACCAGGAGGATGTAGCGCGGCTCAAAGTAGGAGTTCTTTAGACTGAACACGCCCTGCCAGGGTCGACACACACACACACACACACACACACACACACACACACACACACACACACACACACACACACACACACACATACACACACACCATATGAGAAGAGCTTGTTGTCTGAGATAGATGTACAAAGCATGTGTGTGCGGGGTGTGTGTGTGGGTGTGTGTGTGTGTGTGTGTGTGTGTGTGTGTGTGTGTGTGTGTGTGTGTGTGTGTGTGTGTGTGTTGTACCTCCAGTTCCATGTGCACAACGCAGGCAAGGCCCTCTCTAGCCACATTCTCTATGGCCTCCAGGGACAGGCCATACCAGTGTCCTCCATACTGCATAGTCTGGATGAACTTGCCCTGAGAGACAGACAGAGAAACGAGAGAGAGAGAGAGAGAGAGAGAGAGAGAGAGAGAGAGAGAGAGAGAGAGAGAGAGAGAGAGAGAGAGAGAGAGAGAGAGAGAGAGAGAGAGGGAGAGAGAGAGAGAGAGAGAGAGAGAGAGAGAGAAATGCAAACTCAAAGATGTGTCCCCGCACCAGAAGGCATGTAGCCCCAACATTCTACAGGTACTTTACATTCCACTCATGTTGGAGTCGCTTCCACAGTGATTAACTTACGGTACGGAGAGCGCGGCCTCTACTGCTATACCTGACCCCCCTGGAGAGGGACGAACTCTTGAACCCCAGAGGGTGCGGAAAGGATCCCTTCCCAGCAGCCCCTCAGCATGACCTGACCTTTGACCTCTGTAGCTCCCTGCAGCTGGGCCCAGTTATGCGCAGCGCTACAATTCATGGGCAAAGCCAGAGGTAACCCTCCAGCCCTCTCCACAGGCCTCTGTTACTGAGACTTAAAAGAGATCTACCCCCCCCCCCCCCCTCCTCCTCACTCTCTCTCTCTCTCACTCACACTTACAGCCCCACCGCCCCCTAACACCCATCACATGCTCCGCACAGATGGTACAGTCTGCCGGGTCAACACACACACACACACACACACACACACACACACACACACACACACACACACACACACACACACACACACACACCACAGATACACAGGTACATATAAACACATGCATGCACTCATACACTAATATGTGTTTGCATAATGCACAAACACACACACGCACACACACACATACACACACATGCATGTGCATATGCACACACACAATACACACACACACATACGGACACGCACACATACACACACACACAGACACACACACACACACACACACACACACACACACACACACACACACACACACACACACAGACACAGACACAAACAATTAAACACAAAGTTCAAGCACACAGTGGGAGCCATGGGACCACTGTGCTCTACCAGGCATTTTAAGGCCACCACAACTACACTGCACTGGGCACAGAGTGGGCAGGTCAAGATGTGTCAGCAACTGTCTGAAAGTGTGTGTGCGTGTGTGTGTGTGTGTGTGCACAGGTATGCCTGCACTGGAGAGAGGGGCCCATCTGCTGGTGTCTGATAGGGTGGCAGACGCCTCGGTATAAAAGCGAGTGGAGACACTTCCGCTCCGCTTTCAGCATGCGGTTCTGATCGCACATCAAAGGGCTTCCTCCTCTAAATCACCCGGCAAGCCTCCATTTATCAAACCACACTGGACTTATATAATCGGCCCTCTTAAGGAGCAGCAGCAGGAGCAGTTGGAGGAGGAGGAGGAGGAGGAGGAGGAGGAAGAGGAACAGGGCCCAGACGGGGAGTTGAAAGCAAACCCGGGCAGGCGTTTTCGAAAAGCACCTTGGGGTCCTTGGGGAGAGCAAATCTGGGACACATCCCTCTCTCTCTCTTTCTCTCTCTCTCTCTCCCTCTCTCTCTCATACAAATATTTGGTAGCTGCTCGCCTTTGAAGAGTCCAACACACACCGTGCACTAAAACACCTTACAATGCAGTTTGCCAAGTCGGCAGAATTGCACGAGCACACACACACACACACACACACACACACACACACACACACACACACTTGGGCCATAAAAGTGCTGATGGGTTGGAGGAATCAAAGAGAGAGCACGTGCGAAGTGAGAAGGAAGTAAAATGACAGAGTAGCCTACAGTAAAAGTCACCAGCTGATGCTGATTGCATGAAAATCATTTTCCTAGTTCATGTGCATTTGTAAAATGAACAATTTTTTTTTTTTTTTTTTTTACACATGCATAACTGTAGTGTTAACTACATGACAATATTGAGCAGTAAGATGCTAGAAAGCACAGTGTTGGTACTGTAGCACCAATAGTATTTATTAAGGTAATTAAAAAATGATAGCGGAGTGGCTGCATTGTGACCCACCATGTGAATCATGTGGCGGAACTCTTCTTCTGTGACAAAGTGGTAGTCAGATCCATCCTCCTCCCCAAAGTATGGCCCCCTTGTGGTGTGGCAAGCACTGCAGAGAGGTAAAAATCACCTGGATCAGGCAAAATAGGTGACCATGTGCATTTTTACTTGTCTTTGATTGCAATTATAAATGAGCTTAGAGTAGGTTTACAAATTGATAGGAAAAACTGAATTCAAAATATTTCAAATCATCTATGAAAATTGTGATATGTCTGTAAATTCAAATCCTCAGGCTTTGGTATCCAACCTTTACTAACACACAAGCTGGAACCAAGCAAGCCAAACACATTCTCTCTCTCTCACACACACAGTACACACACAGTACACACACACACACACACACACACACACACACACACACACACACACACACACAAAGCTACATGTCCTACATGTACCAGGTTGGTAATTTATGGAAGATAAATATGTGCTCTATTCCAGGCGTAACCTTTTGTAACAGTGGGGGGCAGAGAGCATCATCATGCAGGTTAAGAATGCACAGGCATCCATTAAAAACCCATTCCACAAAGAACAAGACAAATGTCAGATATGCCCCTATAGATCACCATACATAGACATAGTGTGTGTGTGTGTGTGTGTGTGTGTGTGTGTGTGTGTGTGTGTGTGTGTGTGTGTGTGTGTGTGTATGTCCAGTCTCCCTTTGCGTCTCTATATAATTTACAGTATGAGGCCGGCTTTCACTTATCCCTGCAAAAGGATGTTATTCTTTATGGGCCATGATTTAGATTTATGCCCTGGCTTTCCCATGGACCTGTGGCCACATGCAGCAGATGGACACTGAGAGGGGCTGAGCAACTCTATTCAACATGGTAAACACACAGGGCCCGAAAGAGATAGCGGAGAGAGAGAGAGAGAGAGAGAGAGAGAGAGAGAGAGAGAGAGAGAGAGAGAGAGAGAGAGAGATTAGGTCAGACATCATGTCTCTAGAAATTATAATCACTGTATCCTATTTGATCCTTGATCCTTCAACTATTTGTTCCCAGAAAGGGCAGAGTCCCATATGGAATGTCACACACAGTGACACTGGAAATGGGAAAAGCGATGACTGCGGACACTGGGTTCACCGGGGGTTAAAGCCATCATGTTCAGGTTACACTCGGTCATGTTCATGTGACTTTTCCCTCTGACTCCCTTCACCTGACCTGAGGTCAGTGTGGAGGGTCAGTGGATCTAGAGGGACTCACCCGTAAGCAAAGAAGTCACTGAACTCCTGACACAGCTTGTGGGCCAGCTCTCGCTTACCGCAGGCCTGGGGACCTGTGAGCACCAGCATGGGGTAGGGGGTGTCCAGACTGGGCAGCGTGCTGAGAGAGAGAGAGAGAGAGAGAGAGAGAGAGAGAGAGAGAGAGAGAGAGAGAGAGAGAGAGAGAGATGGGAGGGTGGTGGTGGTAAAGGTATTGAATTAAAATATGGCCTCTGACAACTCACAAGGGCCTGCAGGTCAGTACAAGGTTGTATACATCTGGGCCTATATGTGACTATACCTAACTCTCTCACACACACACACACACACACACACACACACACACACACACACACACACACACACACACACACACACACACACACACACACACTTTCTCTCTCTTTAATCAGTGTGCTATGTATATTAATATTCTGACAGCATGCATATATTTCGCCCATAAGGTCTTCAGATCAGGCCACAACCTAACAGATTTGTTTTGCTGACTTCACACAATAAGGAATGATGCTATGCACAGCTTAATGTTCAGAGTTCACATTCAGATTGCCATTAGGATCTTTTGGGTTCAGAAGTGATAGAGAGCTAAACACCAGACAACTTCAATAACTTCAGGTAGATAGGGCTTGATATCTTAATATCTAAACACCAACATCCCATACGAGATTGTGCATGATTCACAAACTACAGCTGCAGGAAAAACAAAAAAACAAAAACATAGTTCAGCTAAAGAAAACACATTAAACATGAATCAATCTTTTTCATCTTCTCACGTCTGCCAAACTACAGTAAAGTACAGATTTCAAAAACAGTCTTCTGGCCTAAGATGAAGTATAATTTCACTAAAATTGAAGGTATTCAGGCCAGACTGAAAAACAGGGTCTAATCGATCAAAACACTATATACTGAGGCAGTTTGAATGATTTTTTTCAGGTACATTTAATCTGAAAGAAGTTGAATAGTAGCAATTTACAGCAGTATCGAACTGTATGGTACAACTGCATTCTGATACAGTCAAGTGAATGTTTTTTTTTTAATAATGTGAGCCTTAGTCTTGTGGAAATCTATGATACTATTAGAGAAAATCACAAGAAAGCTCACAATAAAATAATAATAAAATGCATTTCAGTCCTAGAATGTCTGCTTAAAAATATACAAGTTAATTAGTCATTATTATGGTTGTTTCTGTGGCTAAAATGCGATGAGGTATCCAGTGGTTACGAAAAGAGTCGTACTGAATGCGGCAGGCTATAACACAGTCCTACACTTTTTAATTTCCTGACTGTTAAGCTTTTTTAATTAACAATAACAATAAGCACTGGAGCAATAATGAAAAGTAAAATCAGGCAGTCATGATTCTATAATAAGCAAAAGCCTTTGGCACAGTTAATGATTGTGACCTTGCTGGCATGGATGTAATAGAAACTTTGACAGTTGAGAGAAAAAAAAGAAAAAAAAAGAACTCTTACTTCAACATGAAACAAAGTACTTAATGAGGGTTGATGAGAAAGGGCACGAGATGTTCATATTCCAAATCAAATCAAATAAATAAATAAATAACTAGATAAATGGATAAAAAATGAAATAAATAATAAAAAAAGGATCGTGTGCGTAAGTGTGGAGGGACCTGGGGAGATGTAACTCAGTGGGAAGGTAATGAGGACTCCTGTGGACTCACCTGTCCAGGATGACCTGAGGCTGCATGAGCTGGTACACCACGTGGGTCATGTGATCCCTGGCAGCCACCACCTCGGGGGTGGGTCATACTTATTGACAGAGGACACCTGTGGGGGTCGGACAGCCCGCAGCAGCGGTGGAGGAGAAGCCAGAGGGGGATGAAGGGGCGAGGAAGGGAGGAAGAGGAGGAGGAGGAGAAGGAGGAGGAGAAGGAGGAGAGGAGGAAAAGGCGTTTGATGCCTGGCAGAGGTCACGGCCGGCTTCATACCGAGCTCCAGATTACACATTCCAGTGCCGATGAGACCCCAGCAAAAATAGCCCAGGGGCAAGTCATTATCTGACACCTTCCCTGTGCTGCTAAATTAGCTCCGAAATGTGGAGAACTTCATAGAAAGTCAAAACTTTCTGCAAGAGACACCATTACTAGAGGAGAAATACACAGAAAGACCTAATATGTGAAGACAAAATTAAACCTATGCCTTGACAAAGCAAGCAATTGGACCTATTTACTCATACTTAAACATGTGTTGTGTCTTGAGTTCCTTTGCGAACTACTTTTGTGTTTTAATTCAGTCTAAATAAACAGAACATGACTGTCCTTGAACTCTTCAAACAAGGGATGGGCAACACTTTTAGACTCATGGCCACAGTTCCTTTGGCAAGGTAAGTGTACACATTGGATGATTATATGGTATACATTTGATTGAAATACAGTAGGCCTACGCTACTGGAGCCACCTCTACCATATAGTGTTTTATAAACTCACCAACTTAAAATGGTTTGCCGTGTTTAGCTATTTAATGTGACCTCATACAGCTCACTTTTGTCGATGACTCCTGTAGTAGACTGATTTGTAAGAATATTCCTCCTGGCTGGGTGGATAAATTGATGGCATAGCCTAAATAACATGTTTTGTATTGAAGTGCCGATAGACATAGATGCTTTCCTGACATTTCAAACAAGTCACCTTTGAGACAATGTTCGTAGCAAAATAGTTTGTTGTCCATTCTTTGAACTCATCCATTTTCCTTTCTTTAAATTTGTTAAACACTCGACATTCAGTGTCAAGTATTCTCTTTTTTGCTGCACTCATCTTGACAAATTATTTAATGGCCGCATGGCCATTTAAAATCTATTACTAGAGAAGAAAAGAATGATCTTAAAATTGTAATTTTACTACCTGGGGCGTATGATGCCCATGTGTGCTTTAAATCCAGTATTTCACATGGCTAGCTTGGCATAACAATGTCATGACTTTCTCCCTTATAAGCATTCATCGTGAAGAGCACTGAGAGCACAGCCTTCATACCTTCTCCTCAGCCGTCACCTTCTGCTCATCTAGACATGTGAGGTGCTGCAGCAGGAAGATCACAGCCAGACGATAGTCCGGCTGATCCTAGCAGAAGTGGAGAGGAGAGAAAGAGAGAGAGAGAGAGAGAGAGAGAGAGAGAGAGAGAGAGAGAGAGAGAGAGAGAGAGAGAGAGAGAGAGAGAGAGAGAGAGAGAGAGAGAGAGAGAGAGAGAGAGAGAGAGAGAGAGAGAGAGAGAGAGAGAGAGAGAGTTCTCTTAAAGCCCATACTGTGAATAGATGGCGGTTAGGTTGAGGTGAGTGGGAGGGGGGTGTTGGTGAGGGGACTAACCTGTACCGGGTTCCTCTTCAGATTGAACTCACGCAATAACTGCAGGTCGTGTACGTGGGTGGCTTCCTTGATCTCACTGATCTGCAGTGGAAAAGAACACAAAGAGCAGAAACACATTTACATTTACATTACATTTACATTCCATCCCATATAGTGCAAAAAGAAAAATAGCAGCCCTTTGTAAAATGTATGATTTCATATAGATTGGCATATTAACCTGTATAATTCATAAACCCATTACAAACCCAATGCCTCACCAAGGCGCACTGGCAAAAACCCTTGTTCTTACTGGCCAAAGAAATAGGTTACATATATCAAAAATGTATATATTAAAAATTCAATTCACACATGTACATATGAAGTAATACATCTACTGCAGCTTTCAAAGTCTGACTTGGCACCGAGTCCATCATTATAGCGCCACATAAATGCGTTCTGCTCTGTAGTAGATCTCTCTTTATCACTGCTAGGGGTTCTGAGGCAGAACTAATATGTTACTTATGTGTGGGGGAGAGAGAGAGAGAGAGAGAGAGAGAGAGAGAGAGAGAGAGAGAGAGAGAGAGAGAGAGAGAGAGAGAGAGAGAGAGAGAGAGAGAAGGAGGTGGAGGGGGCTTACCTGGTTATTCTCTAGGTTGATGGAGCCCAGAAGGTGGAGGTTCTGCAGACCCAACAGGCTCTGGATGCGGTTGTAGGCCAGGTCCAACACCTGCAGGGTCCATAGGGTCTGCAGATTCTCAATAGTCTGGATCAGATTGCCCCTCTGGTGAATGCATGTTACCCAACACACACACACACACACACAGACACACAGACACACACACACACCATATGTCATGTCAAGACAAGATAAGGCAACAACACACTCAGAACCCACACACAACCTCACGTACACACACTTAGTCACAGACTTAAGTTCACTTGAGTGCTTCCTCTAGTGCCCCATCTGTAAGAATGTGAAAGTTTCCCCCTCGCCAAGTGAGCGAGTGACAGGCCAGCTCCACTCAACTCAGCCTTGCCTCTCCGCTGACAGGTGACGACTGACAGGTGAACAGCTGGCGCCGTGCAGGGGGAGCCATGCCAGCCAGTAAAAAGAGGCAGCGGGCCTCTCCCCTCCTCCTCCACCTCCCGCCTCCCACCGCTTCCACCTCCCCCTCCTCCCGCCAGCCCACTCTCCCCTGCCAGGGCGCATCCCTTTGCCCCCTTCCTCCCCTCCCCTTCCCTCCCCTTCTCTCCCATCACACCATGCCTGTCATCCAGCTCCAGCTTAGGGCCCTACCCTCCCCAACCCCCACTCCCACATCTCTCTGCCCGCACCCCTGCCTGGCAGCGAGGGCCCCCTCAGCGGGGGGCTCCGTGACCGATGGAGGGTCTGGGAGGAGGTTTCCAGCGCTGGAGTGTGATGGGGTGAGAAGTGGAGGCGGATGACAGCAGCACGCTGCTGGGGTTCGCACCGGCGTGGGAGAGAGGCCGCCAAGGGCCGACATCCTCGCAAAGAGACAATCGAAATTCTTTCTGTGTGTGTGTGTGTGTGTGTGTGTGTGTGTGTGTGTGTGTGTGTGAATAGTGAATGGAGTCCAGCGCTCTTCACCACACCGGCAGCTGGCCCTTGGGGAGTTAAGGGGCGGTCGGGAGGACGGGGGTGGGTGGAGGATGGCGAGGGCCCATGCTGCTGACGATGAAGAATCACTTTGATAAAGGACAACACAAACACCCTTGAGTGGAGTGGCAAGGGTCCGGTGGCACGCTGGCCCACCATATGGCGAGCTTCAGCACCTGCTCGCCTTAGCTCCGCTTCAGCTTGCATACATTTAACCCATTTGGACCTAAAACGCCTGCTAAAAAGACACCCTAAAACATGGGATTTTCAGAAAATTTAAGGGATAAGAACCCAGAGGGCGTAAGTGACATTTCATCAATTTTTCACATAAATGTTTGCACCAACAGATGAGCTAAACAACAACAAAACAACAAAACAACAAAAAATGCTTTTGTGTTACTTTCTGTATTGATTTCACCTATTTAAAGCATGCTTAATGACACACTTGAATGACACAATACTTAAGGAAGTTCATTTTTCTGTTAGTCAAATGCACTTACACCCTTCTAGCTATAACTGCTAGGCTACAGTATAATGTTCACAGTAGAGACTTGTGTTTTCTGTTTAACGACTCTAAATGTATTAATATTTTACTTTTATAGATTTGTTAGTGGAAAGAGCTCATTAAGAGCTTTCATCGAACTTATATAACTCAATTTTGACCAAAATGTCAAACGCCCTCTAGCCTTTCTCAGCCCTCAAAATGCTAAGTATATTTCAGGCTCTGTAGCTGATAGAAGCATGAAATAATAACAAAAAAAGCCTACAACTTGGTCTTGTATTTGGACTGAGTTGCCTTCAAGTATACTTTTTGAAAGTCATTGGTTACAGGTCTTTAAATGGACAAAACGACTGAAACAACATACATGCAACTCCAGGCCTTAAGGGGTAAAACACACAGATGCTGCTCCAGGTATTAATAGGTTAAGACTGAGTGCTATGGTAAATTATACAGCCTGCAACACACACCTGGAAAACAATTAGGAAATATCCTAAGGCAAACACACCCATGCTGTCACAAACACTTAGGAAGCTCCTCAGTGTTAGCGTTAGCATCTAACGACTGGAGAAAGATTTTTAAGGGAAACAAACAGCCCTTTAAACTGATGACACCACAGTAATAATATGGATGACAGGTGACGCAGCAAATACACCAAGGTGATATGTAAACAAAGGATCTGTGAGAGGAGACAAAATGTCACAACACGTCACCAAGCTGTGCAGAGGCAGCTAATTAGGCCACGGGAGACCTATCATGAGCGCTGATTTAAAAGCAAAGAGAAGTGTATGAGAGTGTGTGTGTGTGTGTGTGTGTTTTTTGTTTTTTTTTGTACTGTAGTACTCCATGACGCTAGTCTTTGATAGAAAACACCAAAGCTAGAATTATAATGTTTACTGATGTGACTCCAGGTGACATTAAAGACATTACAAGTCATTAAAATATAAAGAAATGTGAGGACTTCTTGCAAACGTCTGCCAGAGACAATATTCAATCATGGCCTCCCACCAATAGGGTGCAGACAAAAACTAGCTGGCAGCAGACAAATGTCTTTAGCTGGTTATTTCCATTTAAAATTGTTTCACAACAAGGAGTTAATAGCCGAGTCAAACAGCCTTTAAGAGTCCTTCTTACACCATGACATATTTGCATTAACTCTCATAATAACATGCCACAAGTCAGCAATGTGATTGGCCTTTGTGTCAAAAAATGTGCTATATCAATAAGTTACCTTCTTACAAATCTCAGTTTGAAATATGACAAAGTCATTTTGAAGTGTCAGTTTGAAATATGACACAAACTTCACTCTAATAAGACATTAAAAAGGTTATGTTGTGTTATGGCATACCAGACAGAGCACTTTCAGTGGCAGATTGTCGAGGCCGCTGATGCGGGAGATCTGGTTGTGGGCCAGGCTAAGGTGGGCGAGACCGGCACACTTCTCCAACCCACGGATCTCTTGGAAATGGTTATCTGAGTGGCGAGGTCAAGTGCTTAACCAGAGAAAAATTGAGTATTTAGAGCATTCGGAGTGTAAGAGATGAACCTCGTCAGAGGCAAGTGCTACTGACTTCATCATAGAAGAACGCACCAGATGAAGCAGCAATTGAGTCAACTGAACTTCAGCAGTCTTATAAAAAAAAGGATACAGTCAAGGTTGAGTCTTTTCAGAGAAGAGTAAGCAGACAAGTCCTTCATCTCGGATATCTGGTTGTGGGAGAAGTCGACTTCCTGCGACATCCAAACCGTAAATAATTCAAGCACATCAGAGGAACAACACGTGCATTAATGTGACAGCAGTGGCAGCATCCTTAATTATATCAATGACTTTTGCTTCTATCTATAAACTCAAAGGATGAATATTTAGTAGCTGTGAGCTTTGCTAGTGGTGAAAGCATAGAACACTGGAGGTTTGTGATAAACGTTCAAAGCTGGGCAAAGATACAATGTCTTTTGCTGTCAAGCTGAAGGTCCCACCTTGAGATTTTTGGGTGGCTCGAATCCAAAGAAGTCGACGAGTTCGTTGTGGGATGCGTCGAGGATTATGAGGTACGGCATGTGGCTGACACAGGATAGGTCTAGCAGTCACACAACATTAGCAGCTTCAGATAACTAAGAGGGATGGGGATGGCAAGTCTACTCACAACAGTGATTATTTCTTCCCCACGCAACGCCAAAGAGGCATGAAGGGCGATGTCAGGCAAATAAGCAAACCAATTCAGGAAGATGCATGAGGCAAATTAATAACATTAATGACCCACCACCAGAAGGAATACCATTAACTTACATAACCACAGGCAGCACGAATAGGTACTGTGGTTTATTGCCTGTATTTATGCATCAAATTACAGCCATACCTCTGATCTTATTGTGAGGAAGTTCTAATTTCTGGAGATGGACATAATTGCAGAGAATTGATATGTTAGACAGACTGCGTCCCTGCAGGCAGATAAAACATACAACCACAGATTTAATTAAGGTCCACATAAAACAGAAAAGGATATCAGCACATAGGAGATCAAGGGTGCACTACAAAATTAAATATAAATCTACCCCTGAGATAAGAAAGCTTTCATTTTCCAAAATGGTACAAAGCAATGGCTTTATAAGCATATCTTTACAAAAAGTTAATTTACTTAGATTTTCTAATGGGTTGATGTTGAGTAAGCCATGAGTAATATAATGTACAATTTGCTAGTGTATATTTTCTTACTGGAATAGAGAGATATTGGTAGACATGCTCCAGACCGGTTGCAGAAAGTCCAAGGTTGGATAAGCTGTCAGCCACATCTTCTTCAGTTAGTTCACCTTTATTCTTCTTAACCTGGTAATTAACTAGCGATTATCAATTCATTTCTATGCTTTTCTTCTTAATACCTTTATAACCAACACATGACAGCTCTCAACTGTGCCTTTACGCTAAGGTATAAATGAGACGTGGAACAGCTGTAGCCAGATGTAGCCAAAGGTGAACAAAACAAACGTGACATGCTAAACTTAGTCTGAAAATAACAAATCAGAAGTAGTAGCCTATACCTCCATAGGCCTTTCTGTCTGGGCGTCCTCGTCTTCAGATGTAGAAAACGTTTCTGAGTACCTTTGGAGACCCAGATGCCCAGGTGTAGTTAAAAACGGATGCACGTCCCTGCACTCTTCTGGAAGTGACCCATGGGGAGTGACACAGTCGACTGATAAGGGAGAGCATGTCTGTGAATTTTGCGGCATATATGGGGGTGAAACTGCAGCTGCCATATCTGCCACATAACACAGACAACTCCTAAAACTCGTATTATTGCGTTTGTCACATTAAATCTAAAAACTACACGAATGGATAAACTAAAAGGGTAGCTTTTCAGCTAACACACACACAAGTAGGAAGCTGAAGCTAACGACGCCTCTTGCAAAGCGTTCTTTTCGTTGCCTAGTAACCGAACTTAGAAAGGCCGAGGTAATTATGGGATTTGTAGTTTCATGGTCTGAAGGAAATACCAGCCTTCCCCTAGGCCTAGTTGCTTAGCCTAAGCAAAAAAACAAAAAAACATTTAAATACTTTACAAACAACCACAAAAAATTAAGAACTAGGCTATAACCTTTTGTGATCAGCCGCCTCCTTCCTCCAGCTAAAAACATATGAAATGCTTCTTATATCAGTTGACACCCTTCCCACAATCAGTAACATTTAGTCGACTTGTACAGATGGCATTTAGATATTGAAAATCTGATAAATACAAGTCTTACCACAGAGACCTGAATGCGGAATTCACACAAAACACAAACACTGGACATTTCGTCATGTCAATTGTTTATTGTTTTTTTTCCCTGTAACACCAACACGGGTTGGCAGATCAGTAACTTACAGAATTCAGTGTTGTTACGGTAGGCTTGGGATACATCTTGTTTTGTTTGTTTCAGTCTTCTCATCCAAGATTATATGTACATTTCAACGTTCAGAATCATTTTTGATTAATCCTGCACCACACAGGCACAAAAGAAGTACATTCATACAAAAACTAATTTAAGGACAGCCTTATTAGTGTTGTGCAAAACAAAGAAAACGTGGTTCTGTAATTGTTGTTTACAAAAGTATAGAACAAAATAATATTGATGTATAACAATAAAAGCTTTTCCTGGACACACACAGGCATAGCTCTACCAGGAAGCCGCCTCCCTCAAAGCCCCAGGTCCCTTTGCCTCCTCTTCCCCCCCAGTGAGGTGGCCCACCATGTTCAGGGTCCAAAGATTGGCACACTCATACAATTTTCACACCTCACTTGTCTCTCTACCTGTCCTTTGCAAAAAAATAAAGTCAACTCTCAGGATTAAAATCAGGGGGAAAAAAAATAAAATAAAATAAAAGTCTGTTTGGCTCTTTTTAATCCCTATGGCAGCCACTGCTCCTTCATTGATTTCAGGGGCTGAGTCATTATGATGGATCGTTCCGGCACTTTCTGAGAAAAGCGTCCCTGCTTCTGAGTGTGTGTGTGTGTGTGTGTGTGTGTGTGTGTGTGTGTGTGTGTGTGTGTGTGTCCCTTCCACCCTTCTCCTGACAAGGCTCTTTCTTTCTTGCCTTCTATTTTTTTCTGTCTTTCAATAAGCACTTTCCAGCACACTTAATAATCTAAAAAGACGGCAGGGGAGTGTAAGAGTGTGTCTGTGCAGGAGTGCGTGTGCATTTGCGCTGCCGTCTGCCCGAATGAGGGAACGCAGGTTTAAGAGGAGAAACAAAATTACAGTCGAAGGTGAATTCACAAGCATCCATTTTGTAATCCTCTCCTTGTATGAACTATGTTTACGCTGCAGCGAGGCTGGCTCTTGCATTCCTAATGAGCCACTATGCAGCAATGGTCAGCACTAGAGGCCTTAGAGGATCTTCTCTTGACTCTCACACCCCCCTCCCCCTCCCTCCACCCCCATCCCACAGTATCAACTGGAAACTACAGGGTGAAACAAAGAAGATTAAGAAAATGCTGG
>JAODXP020000026.1:15134424-15136924 GCA_027497455.2 Sardinella longiceps | reverse complement strand
AAGGAGGAGTAGTGTGCATTCATCCTGCATGTGTCAATTCATCAAAATCTTTACATCAAGCACACTTTACATCAGAGGACACTTTACATCAAGTACTGTATGCAAGCCTTCTGTCATGTGCGACTCTGCTACTAAATCCATGGTTACACAACCAGAATGAAGAGTAGACATTCATCAGCATAGAGACTCTTAAGTTAAGTCCCCTACCCTCAAAAATGTACTGGAACTTGTGCTGCTGCAGACTGGCCCCCATCACCTCCTCGATGGCACTGATGTCCTTGTTGAGTTTGACCACCAGCGGGTCGTAGTCCATGCTCTCCACGTTGGCCACGATGGCGTAGTTGCCCTGCTTGGCCAAGGGAATGAGGTAATGGAAGCAGTGCACCCTGGGAAAGACAACGAGTGGGAAGGTGGGGGTGTGAGGAGGGGAAAACCGTGTTACAACGGTGTGCTCTGGAACATTCTATACTTAGATTGGAGAATATGGTGATTTGGAGATTCAGATGCACTAATATCTAGGTCAGATTTTCAATCCCCACTTGGAACACATCCTTCTTCCCCCGGCCCCAGAATATCTGCTGGCATACAAGCCACCGGCAATTCAACAACAGCAGAAATCCTGTGTACAATTGCAGCAATTTTGCTGGATGGAATATTTAGTATGAACATGAACTATAGTATGTGCCAAACAGGCTGAGAAACCCTAGGTGGGGTATGCCAGTGTAATAACATGGCGGCCTGTCCCTGGAGGACTGTTTCTCTGCTACAGTTTCATCTATAAGCCTGACACACTGACCAGACACAACATATGGGCCAGCTGCGCCGCTGTAGACATAGCAATCCTCAGTGGAGCTCACATAAATAAAACAGAAAGCTCTCCCTCTTTCTCTCTCTCTCTCTCTTCTCCCTCTCTCTCTCTCTCTCTCTCTCTCTCTCTCTCTCTCTCTCTCTCTCTCTCTCTCTCTCCCTCTCTCTCGTGTACTATCCTACACTGCAGCTCGGAGATTGTTCCCCACCTACAGGGGCGGTCTCCAAATCCTGCTCAAATGAGGATCTCTACCAACGATCTCCTGTCTCTGGGGAGTGTGTGTGTGTGTGTGTGTGTGTGTGTGTGTGTGTGTGTGTGTGTGTGTGTGTGTGTGTGTGTGTGTGTGTGTATGTGTGCATATGTGTGTGTGTGTGTGTAAGAGAGAGAGAGTGAGAGAGAGACTATGTGTGTGTGTGTGTGTGTGTGTGTGTAATAATGAAAGCACTGAGTGGGTGCCACGCCGTCGCCGCCGTGCCTTACGGCAAACATCTAAAAAGCCGTGGCGTGCCCGTCCGTTGGCCGTTAAACCCACATGAGTGGAACCGCTGCACTGTAAAATCATAAAAACCAAACATCCTCATGACTTAATTTACCTCCAAGCACTGCCAGGGGAAATTTGCTTGATGGGGAAAAGTCAATAATGCATAGACCCCCCCCCCCCCCCACACACACACACACACACACACTTCCTCCAACCAACACAGGCATTATTGTCTCTCCATTAGCAGCAGTATGGCTGCAGCTAAAACAATATGTGGCCCAACATTCCACTGATGGGAAACGCTATGGTAGGGAGGGTTGGGGGGGGGGGGGTCTTGAGAGGGCTGGAAGGGAGGGAGAGGCTATTATGGGAAATGGGCTCTTAAAGACTGAGGCCTGATGCCCCCCCCCCCCCACCCCTCCCCCCTTCTCATGGGTTTTTGATGTAGCAATGATGGCCTCTTAAACTCTGAAAAATCAGTGCTGGGATTTGAGGCTCGCCAGCGTTCCATCTCAACTCCCTCATTCTATCAGCGATGTCAAGCTGCCAGCAAACGACTCCGTCTCCCAGATTAGAATGTTCTGGAACTGTTCCGGCCTTAAAGGATAAACAGTGTTCAAGGTTTGCCTAACGCTCATTTTTCTTTATTTATCCACGTTTGACTTTCCTTCTTCCCATTATTTCAGCGCTAATTTGGTTGCCAGGCAACAACCTTTTGAAAAGGAACAGAAAGTGAAACTTCACTCATTTTTCTTTTCTCCTCATCTTTCATTTTTGGCTCAAGGCTCAGATGAGCCGAGGTGAGGTGAGGTGAGGTAAGATGAGGTGACTCACCTGACTTCCAGGTGCAAGGCCAGAAGGCAGCGGTCAGCGATGTCCTGGAAGCCCCGGGAGAGGTCAGTCAGCGTCTGCAGGATCTGCTCACGGCTGCGAGTGCTCTCGCTGCTCGACTGAGTGTCCTGAGAGCCCGGGGAAATGTCTAAAACACACAAACACACACACACACACACATTACATTTTACAATACATCTAACATTAGCAGATGCTTTTATCCAAAGTGACTTACAAAAAGAGGACGAACAATCAAGTTACATAGAAGATATCTTAGAATGAATACCACTAGTTAGAAACACGCACACACACACAGACACACACACAAACACACACACACACACAGAGAAGAGATTCTCTTAATCTGATATTGTCCTGGT
>JAODXP020000026.1:15114424-15129424 GCA_027497455.2 Sardinella longiceps | reverse complement strand
GGAACTAAGACCCATCAAAGGGATGCAGCGCCATGGCAACGGCGAGAGCCCAGAGACCACAGGTGGCCTGGCAACCGAGATGACCTTGATCAGCCTGGTGGAATCGGTCGTCTGTTTCACTTGCCAGTTCACCGCAAGCGCTTTAAGGCCAATTCACACCGAGGATTCGCGCAAGCCACAGCAGAGTGTTGCTAAGGCTAAATGTGCATTGTCCACTGAAGTTCTTAAAAGAGGAGTTTTTCTTAAGATATCAGATATTATAAAACTTTCACAATACTAGAGTCGGAACTTTCACAGGTCAAGAGGCGGCTTACTGTTGTAGTGTCAGTCAGACGATAAGACATGGGAAAACTCACCGATATTAGCTGGGTTTAAAGGCTTAATTAGCCAAGCCAATGGAGACGTGTAATTTTGGTTTAGCAAAGGAAAAAAAAAAAAAAGAGAGAAAGACAGAAGAAGAGGAAGTGAGGTCCAGGCCTTAACAAATTAATTCCTCTCATAAATCGTAGAAAAATTAGATTTTTAAGACTTTTTCAGCTCTGCTCTAAGTAGGCACTCCAAAACAGAATGTGCCCTCTGACAACACACACACACATAGCTCCTTTATGGAGATCTGATATTGTGAGAGTCTCTCCATAACAATTACATTGGTGAAAAGAAGCATACAAAATGAAAGTGAATAGAGTATGCACTGGAGAGGGATGTTCTCATTATGCCCAGGACTGATGCTGCTGGCATTGGGTACACTTCTATTCAGCATGCAGAGAATAGCGGAGAGAGAACGAACAGGGAGTTATTGGGACAAGGTCCTTCTCATTTCAAATCTAAACAAAAATGAAGCGGTTTTTCAAATGAAGGACGGCAAAAACTTATAAATGAACTTGAGAATGACTCTCCCCCCCCCACACACACACACCCACACCCACACACACACACCCACACAGCTGGCCTTAGCAGAACAAGGGGGACGTTGCTCGCCCAGGTAAATATTGTCACAGGGGATTAGGTGTCCGGCACATGGCGCAGATGGGCGATAAGACCCACACCCTCGCCGCCTTCACGCCCAATCGCCGGCCGACTGTCTATTTATGGGCAAACAGCGGCGCCTTTTCAAAGCACAGCCAGACGTCCAACCCCATCTCTCCTCAAACGCCCCCAAACCCCACCCCCCACCCCCTCTACCCTCCTCAGCACGTGCCGGACCCGTTGAATCGAATTAAGATGAAATTAAGATTCAAGGCCACAGTGGCTAAACAGTGAATGAGGCACGAGCGGCTGTTTATCGTGATAATCTTATCAGCATAGCGGAGGAGCGCTAGGCCCCGGCTGTTTGTTTTTCGCACTGAGGCGGCTAAGCAGGGGGTGACGGGCTCAGACACATGGTCTTAATCTTCGGAACAGTCGCTGCCCAAAAATGGCAGGAGGCAGCCTGTGATGGCTTGAAAGGCAGTACATATATATATAAAAATATATATATATATATATATATATGAAAAAACATCATGCTAAACAAAAACAGTCTAAGTGTCTGTCTCATCACTGAGGCCCCATCTATCTCTCTCATGTACACTATCCCTTGTTGACACGAGTTAGGATCTGAAGGCCAAACCTCTGGGCCTTCTCATACTACATTTGTGAGAGTACTGGAATCAGAATGTATTCCTTAATATGATCATTAATAATTCATTCTCATAATATTTAAATCATTCGAATTAATATTTCATTACACTCATTTTAATATTTTAGTTGGTGATTGATTGGCAAGTGTGTACTCTTCCATTGGACTAATGAATTAATGCGCATGCTTTGATCAATGTTTATTTGTGTATCATTTTTACTCATTTCTGGAGGAAGCACTGTCATTGCCGCTTCTCTTCTATATTTTCTCCTCCTGAAGCCCCTCTTGAATGCTTCACCTGCTGGGGCTCCTTCTCCCTCTCACCTTCTCCACCGTCGGCTTGTTCAGTCAGGAGGTGATAAAAGAGGGCTGCGTTTAGATAGGAGTCGCTCTCATCTATGCCTCTGCCTCCGCCTGCGCCGAGCTTACGCTGAGCGTCTGCTTATTGAATCAGGTCCCGCAAGACTGCAACGCTTTTCACCCCCATCTCTCTCTCTCTCTCTCTCTCTCTCTTGTCGCTCACTCAGGGGAGGGGGGGTGGGGGGGTGGCGGGTAGTACGCTCTCCCCAATCAGGTATGCTTGTTCAATTAACTTGCTGGGGAAGTGGGAAAAATTGGGGGCTGATTTGTACGCTTTGTCCAGAGTTCAAGCCTCCAGAATAATGTGGGAGTCTGTCTATTATGGGCTGGGCTGCTCGACGTCTCTGCTCGACGCCGTCCCCTCTGCTCAAGGTCGCCCGCAAAAAGAGAGGGAGGGAAGGAGAGAAAGAGTGGAGCCAGCCGCAGCACTCCAAAGAGCAGCCTGTCGGAGTGAGAAGCCCCTTGATCTTGCGCATATTACACTGGCAAACGTGTATTAGTCTGGAGGACAAGGAGGGGCAGAAAATGACTTGTTCATACCTGACTGGCTCTGTAATATAAAATCCAATTTGGGGGGTGGGGGTGGTGGATGGAGAAAGTGTGTGTGTGTGTGTGTGTGTGTGTGTGTGTGTGTGTGTGTGTGTGTGTGTGTGTGTGTGTGTGTGTGTGTGTGTGTGTGCAGGGGGTGGAGGTGTTGTGGCAGGAAGAAGAACAGGGTGGCGGAGGGAGGAGAAGGAGGGGTTGAGAGATAAGGGTTTCCGTCGGTGACGGTCCCATCAGCTCGGCAAACACTAAATAATGAACAATATGGAGGCTGTCCCACCATGATAAAACACTCCATTAATGCCTCTGCTTGGAATTAATGATAATTATGCCACGTTCTCCACCAGCCTCTTATTGAATTTTTATCTGTTCCCCGTGCTCAATGAGGAAGGCTTCCTCCTTTAAAAAATGAGGAATAACAATAATAAAAAAAAAAGACACTAATTCTTCATTTCGAAAGAGCTGGGTTCATCAGGGTTGCAGTAGTAGAAGATGGGAAGTTTTATTGATGTTTCACTTTGACAGTCAAAGACATAGTGATGCTTGTCTTAGCTAGTAGTTGGCTCTAGCACTTTCAGAATACATTGCAAGGATGAGTTTCTTCTCTGAGGGTTCTAACTAAAGATAATTAGATCAGCTACCAATCACCAAGCTAAACTGCACATAAGACCTTTTCTCATAAGCTAATGGTGCATCTAATCAAGTAAAAAAACACCAACCAAGTGTATCTATGGTGCCGTGACGGAAAATTAAAGGGTATAAATGTGTTATAACAGTGTAATAAATAATTTATAGGCAACACAGCACCTCAAAATGGCTTGCACCCCCAAGACAGTCTCGTAAGTGTTTCTGTGCTGACGATGACGAGTGTCAGAGCACCTTAAGATCACCCGAGTGGAGGAGAGTTGATTATTTGCACCCTGACAGGTCTAACGAGAGTCCATAAAGCCGAGACGCTAACAATGTGAGCTGACATAATGTCATAAAAGGCCCAGGGTATGAGGCTCTAATGAGAACGTAACAACATGCTGAAACACTGCGCTAATGAGACAAGTGGAAATTAGCACCGCTGAGGAGATATGGGGGAGAATAGCGGCTCCCATTTCGCCAGTGGGTGGACGGGAAGACCTGGGCTTGTCAGTGTAACTGTTTATGTTTGCAGAGCTGTTTTCACTCCTAATAATCCTCTGGAAGTGTGTGTATGTGTGTGTGTGTGTGTGTGTGTGTGTGTGTGTGTGTGTGCATGAGTGATTAGACGAATGGCATAGCCACAGGCGGTTGTAGTCCTCCTGCACACGGTCACGTGTTGAAGCAGACAAGTACTGGTAAAAGGCATGGGTGAACACTGGCGCATACAAAAGCACACATGTATTGATGTATGGACCAGCAAACACACCCAAGGGTAGCTGCCGTTTTGCTTATTCTTATTAAACAAAACTGTTAACATTGGCACTTGTGGCTGGTAAACATGTGAGTGGTGCATGATTTCTCCAAACCTATCCATTCTAGGCACACACAGACACACACAGACACACACACACACAGACACATAGTCACACACACACAGACACACACACAGACACACGCACACACACACACACACACACACACACACGCACGCACACACACAGACACACAGACACACACACACACACACACACACACACACAGACACACACACACACACAGTATAGAAGTACACAGAGTATAAACCCAAACAGACGCTTTCCAAGGCACTCACTGGAGGCAGGTGGGAGGCTGGAGAAGAAGCCCTTGAGGCGTGCTGCCAGCCACTCCATGCTTTCCTGCAGGTTGGCCAGCGCCTTCAGGTCGCTCACGTCGCGCAGGATCTCGTTCTGCGGGATGAGCTTGTCGCCGAGGTTGCCCGTCAACACCTCCGACTCCTTGGCAAAGGCAGCCCTGTGTTGTGTCGCCACAAAACAAAGACAAATAAACAAACGGAAGAAAAAAAAACAAAACAAAAGAATCAACAACAGTGTCGCCAACATACAGGTGTGAACAAAAAAGACACAGGACAACTGCCAGTGACATAGAGCATGAGAGGCATAATCTAACTGTAGTGTGTCTGAGCAGAGCTCTTGTTTTGAAATAGATTAGGAATATATTTAACAGTTTTATGCGCTGTGCTGGCTATTCAGTGTTGTAAACTAATGAAAACCCGCTGGGGATAATTATGTGCAAAAGGCTAATAATGTTTCTCCGGTGAAAACAAATTAAACCGAGAGTAAAATGTAACCGCTTGACCTCAAAACGTTCAGTCGGGTCGTGTAAACTGTTCTCATCTGAATAGCAAGAAAATGTCATAAAAATGAATTTGCGAGTTGCGGTTATAGCCCTAGACTGCTGTCACCGGGGCCCGTCCTGTGCTTAAGTTATGTAAGCGTTCTGACAAGGGCATCGAGAGTGCCACTGTGGCGCGCCGCCGCTGATCTGGTCTGGGAGCGATGGAGTGGTGAAATGCCAAAGGAGGCCCAGCCAGAGAGAGACGAGGAGGGGAGACAGGGGCCATGGAGGTGGGGGTGGGGGTGGGGGTTGAGGTGGGGCTGATGGAAGTCGCTGAGGAGAGACTATAATAACAATCACACGCTCCTTTGAACAGAAGATGGCCGCCTGGCATGGGCTCGGGCGCTGGACGGAGGCCAAGTGTCCACATCAATACCAGCATGCATTTCAATGAGGGCGCACGCCTCATTCCCCCCTGCACTCCTTTTCCCTAAGCTGCGGCGCTCTTGCCCCACAATCCTGGGACTCTCTCTCTCCCTCTCTCTCTCTCTCTCTCTGTCTCTGTCCTTATCTCTTGCCTGTGCCAACTGGGCACATTAATGCCGTCTATTGCCACAGACACTCAGGCTGTAAGGTGATGAATAAGACAGTAGAGTGTGTGAGTGTGTGTGTGGGGGTGGATGAGGCAGAGAAAGTACTCACGCCCTCTCATTTTTGAACAGTTTTGTTATTTCAGCCTTCAAATGAAACGGATGGAAATGTACCTTTCCCCTCTATAATACACACCCAACTCTCTCTCAAATCCCAGAGCCACAGCAGCATTTTTTTTTTTTTTGAAATGTCAAAATCTGAAACATCACAATGACATAGCATTTGTGCTCAGACCCATAACTATGTACTTATCCAACTGTGGTTTGGCAGTGGTTTAAGTCTGGAGGGTCTATAATGCTCGAGGCTGTTCACATGTGGAACTGCCTATTTCTGACTTGTGTGAAGTAAAGGTAGAAATGTCCTGTCAAGGGGAGCCATCTCAAAGATGAAGAGTAGGAACAAAGGATTGGAAGGCAACTGTGACAAAATCTATGTTGTCATAGTAATGAGTTTGACTATTTTTTTTTTATAAATTAGCAAGAAAAAGCAACAACAAAAAAAACCCTGCTATTTTTGAGTGTAGACTGCAGAGGGAGAATGCTGAATTTGAACCAATAACAAAAAAAAGCTTTCTGAATGCAATATAAAAAAAAAAATGCTTTCTGAACACCGTGTGTGCGTGTGTGTGTGTGTGTGTGAGAGAGAGAGAGAGTGAGAAGCAGAAGCTATCTTAATCATACACCCTCTCCTGACATACAAAGAGAGCTAGGAGGTTTTCTCCTTGGATGCTAACCATGGTGCCAATGTGTCAGAATGTAAACAAGCGCGTTTGTGTCTGGGTGAGACTTGAAAGAACCCATTGATCTTACTAGCCATGTCTGAGAGTGACAATGCCTATTGGACCACAGAGGCCAGAAAACAAATTTATTTTGTCTGGTTCCGGTTTGAACAAAGAGCGTGGGGAAACAAAAACAGACAAACACACACAAAGGTCTTAGCAGAAGGTCTCATTACCTCAGCTTTATCACAGCGACTGGCGCAAACATGGCTGCCCGAGCTCAAAGTTGGCCGAGCGCGCTGATGAGCGTGTCGGCACTGATCAAATACTAAAACCCTGCGTCTTCTCCGCAGCCGGCCTTCCAACGGCGCTCCGCTCGGTCAGACCAGGCTCCGCTGCGCCTTATAACCAATTCATTTATTTACCCCCACAATGCCGAGCTGGCCCGGCAGGCCCCCTCTGAAAAGAGAGTACTTTGAAAGCCATTTTTGATAAGAATGGCACCCCCCCCCCCCCCCCCCCCCACCCTCGCCCTCGCCCTCACCCCCACCTCCTCCGCTCCTCCACTCCAGCCTCTGTCTCTGTGCTGCTCCTGGAGATAGAGTTCTCCTTCACAGCGCCAGCGCAGCCTTGCCTTTGCCTCGGTCTTATTTAACTAGAGCTTAGAGAATAGTGACAGAGAGAGAGAGAGAGAGAGAGAGAGAGAGAGAGAGAAGGAGAGGGAGAGAGAGAGAGAGAGAGAGAGAGAGAGAGAGGGAGGGGGGAGAGAGACAAACAGACAGAGACAGAGAGAATGAGTGAGAAAGAAAGTAAGAAAGAGATAGTGAGAGAAAGAGAGAGTAAGAGTGAGGGAGAAGGAGAGAGCAAAAGGAAAAGAGTGACAGAGAGAGAGAGAGAAGGAAAGAGGAGGATGTAAGGCAGACAGTGTCGGAAAGAGAGGAAGAAAGAGAGAGAGAGAGAGAGAGAGAGAGAGAGAGAGAGAGAGAGAGAGAGAGAGAGAGAGAGAGAGAGAGGAGAGAGAGAGAGAGAGAGAGAGAGAGAGAGAGAGAGAGAGAGAGACAGACAGAGACAGAGAGAATGAGTGAGAAAGAAAGAGAGATGAGAGAAAGAGAGAGTAAGAGCGAGAAGGAGAGAGCAAAAGGAAAAGAGTGACAGAGAGAGAGAGAGGATGTAAGGCAGACAGTGTCGGATAGAGAGGAAGAAAAAGAGAGTGAGGGAGAGGGAGAGAGAGAGAGAGAGAGAGAGAGAGAGAGAGAGAGAGAGAGAGAGAGAGAGAGAGAGAGAGAGAGAGAGAGGCGACACGAGAACAATCTGAGACTGGCTGCATAATAGAATGTGGCTGCCGCTCCGATGCGAGTGTGGCGTCTGATAGGGTCTAGCACTCCTCTTCCCAGGGGCGGAGATATAATGCCCTCCCTCCCTCCCTCCACTCACACGAGAACTCGCTGACTTCCACTGCCTCCAAATGACTTCTTTTCTCACCACTGAAGACTGAGACCAAATGGAGACGGTGGAGACACAGCAGATGGAGAGAGTGAGAAATAAAAGCACGGTGTCTCCGCACTCATGGAGTGCAAGGATTCCTATCATCGTCTATCTTAGCATGGCCGTTACTCACGCATTTCATCCACAATCTGTTAATACATATCTACCCATTTCCCCAGACAATATGCCTTATATATTTTGGGGTATTTACATTTTCCTTTTTCATATAGGTCACATGGGATGAAGATATGTTTTTTTGGCTCTATTGGCTCTCCTGTGTGACTGTATGAAAAATACATGAGCTGTATGACAGTGATGCATGTGTATGTGTGTGCTCTCTGTTAGGAGGTGATTGTGAGATGTGTGTGTGTGTGTGTGTGTGTGTGTGTTGACCTGGTGAAATCCTCTTCGTCCTCCCTCTTCTGCCTCATCTGTCGGGGCTGGGCCATGCTGCTCCAGTTGGGCAGGGACTGCAGCAGGCGGCTGATGTCCTCGTCCTTCGACCAGGAGGCGCTGATGGTCAGCTTCTCCTCGCTCTGGACGATCCCCCTGAAGCGCACAAGGGCATAATCAATACAAACTCAACACACACACACACACACACACACACACACACACACACACACACACACACACACACACACACACACAGAGTATACAGTGCAACTTGAAACACTCTAGTCACACTTGAAAAGATGTACATACACATTCAGGCAATGTACACAAACACAAACACACACACACACACACACACACACACACACACACACACACACACACACACACACACACACACACACAAAGGAAGAAAACACAGTAGTCAGCACTCTGCTCTTCTTCCCCTGCAGTGTGTGTACAAAGGCAGATCCACTGCAATAGGATTGATCCTCTGAGAGAGTGAAAAGCGAAAGAGAGAGAGAGAGAGAGAGAGAGAGAGAGAGAGAGAGAGAGAGAGAGAGAGCAGAGACAGAGAAAGAGAGAGAGATCGTCTGAGAGAGAGAGAGAGAGAGAGAGAGAGAGAGAGAGAGAGAGAGAGAGAGAGAGAGAGAGAGAGAGAGAGAGAGAGAGAAAGAGAGAGAAGTGTGTGTGAGAGAGAGAGAGAGAGAGAGAGAGAGAGAGAGAGAGAGAGAGAGAGAGAGAGAGAGAGAGAGAGGAGAAAGGAGACCTGAGCTGATTGAAGCCACATCTGAGGGCTCCTCAGCAGCTCGTCGTCAATTCATCTCCCCCCACACAAAAAAAGGCAGCACAATCGCAGTGCTACAAAAAAAAAAAAAAAAAAAAAAAGAACCAACACTTTCCCTGACGTTCTCTGCCTTACAGAAGACAGAACACAGAACCCTAGAATTCAGGAGATGCAGTGGTACAGCATTGGAGTACTGCACACAAAAGCATTAAAAAACAAAAACAAAAACAAAAACAAAAGGCTTGGATTTAATAGATGAGAGAGTACAGTAGCCTAGAGCGCATTAACCTTCACAGTGATCCGCTCTCCTTGACAGAGGACTAGCTAGCGTACAGTATCTGTGTCACTTTCTGCGCCTTTGTTTAACAGGGCTTCCAACCACAGCGGCCAGCCCAGCGTGTGTGCGTGATCGCCGAGTGTGCAAGACAGATTGCCCCGCACACATGTGTGTATTGTGCATGCTTTGTGAAGAGGAGGAGGAGGAGGAGGCGGTGGAGGAAGAGGAGGAGGGAGGGAGGGAGAGAGGGAGAGAGGAGGAGGAGGAGGAGAGGAAATCGCCTGGTCGGTGCTTTCTAACCTTTGGCGGAGTTCCGGCGTAACCCTGGCACGTTTGCATGTGTGAGTGTGTGCAAGCACACCGATTCACGCTCACACACACTCTCTCTCACGCACACACACAATGAGCCACACACACACCCATACACCCCTCCCACGCTTGTTCTTTCCCCTCCGGAGATTGGCCCGCTCTCTCGCATGCTTCCACACTCCTGCAGGAGGTAGCAAACACCTGATCAGGTGACGAGAGGGCCAGGGGTAGTGCTGCGCTGCCTTCTGTAGGCTCTCGTTTGAGGTCAAAGGTCACGGAACCCCACCAGTCACCAAACACAGTAGGCTGATTAAGACACGCTCTGTCAGCTACATGACAGCTTGTTTATTTGTAGGGCAAGATGTGTGTGCTGTCTGTGTGTGTCTCTGTGTATATGTGTGTGTGTGTGTGTGTGTGTGTGTGTGTGTGTGTGTGTGTGTGTGTGTGTGTTTGTTTGCTGTCTATTCATTTGCTTTGGTACCTCAAAACATCCAATATGCCTTCTACTGCTCGTCACAAACTGTCCTAGACGTGTGTGTAGGCGGATGCTGCCTACATAGACTCTGACTGTATTTGTTATTTTACTTTTATTCGCTTTTTTGTTGATTTTACTTCTCCTGTCTGTCTTTCTTTTCCTGTCTTCATTTCTGTGAATTCTATAGCATATACAATTTCACTACGTCTTGCATTAGTAAGTCAATGTAGTTTGACAAATAAACCCTTAATCCTAAATGTGTGTGTGTGTGTGTGTGTGTGTGTGTGTGTGTGTGTGTGTGTGTGTGTGTGTGTGTGTACATGTGTGTACAGTTACCTGTAAGCTGTGTTACATATCTCTTTGTATTCCTTCAGCTTGTCACACACCATAATCCTAAATATGTATGTGTGTGTGTGTGTGTGTGTGTGTGTGTGTGTGTGTGTATGTGTGTGTGTGTAAAGTGTCAGTTACCTGTAAGCTGTGTTACATATCTCTTTGTATTCCTTCAGCTTGTCACACACCATCTCGAGGAACTGGTTGGAGTAAGCGCTCAGGTCCTGCATCAGGCTCATCAGGTCCTGGATGGACTTCTCCACAATCACTGTGCTCTGGAACACACAGTCACATACATTAGGACTACATTAGCTAGTAGCTACCATCATCGTCTTTACATTAAATGATCGCTAACTAGTGCCTCAGGATCTAAATATTAATCTAAATATAAATCATGATGTTTTTGCTCTTCTTTTGGTTAAGTGTTTTAAAGGCTTCCTATGCAAGCCTGAGATTTTTACAGTAGAGCTACCCCTACAGTTTTTTTTTTTTTAAAGGAGGGATTATTCTGGTTTTAAACAGTTTCAAAGAGATACTGATATACAGTCACAGTGACTTCTACTAAGCTGGCAAATTCACATAAAACTCTTGCATCATGTATGTCTAATTGTTTGAAATACCACAATGAGATTGTGGGCATACCACCAAGATTGAGTTGCGGATGACTTATGGTGGCTAATTACTATCTGATTAAATCACTAGATATCCAACAGCACCTCTGTCACAGCACAGCACAGTGATAAAAATGCCCAACCTCAGCACAAAGTCTTCACCAGTGAAACGTAATAAAGACAGAGACAGATAGGGAGCAAGACAGAGGGGGAAAAAAATACAACCCTGTCAACTCGCTCACATCCAATGTGCAAACATGTCAGTGGCGCGGCACCCAAAACACACGGAGGTGACGCTCTGGTGCCGTCACCGCCTCTGATGTCTCTCGCCGCTGATGTTGCTTGACCTGTCATTGACGCGCGACCACCGCCACCACACAGCAAGGCATGAGAGCGGCGACAGCTCGATTTGGCTGGCTCTGTGTGTGTGTGTGTGTGTGTGTGTGTGTGTGTGTGTGTGTGTGTGTGTGTGTGTGTGTGTGGAAGTAAACACGGAGAACGGCAGTCATCAAAGATTAGACACGGCAGAGCGGCTAATAGACAGTGGTTGGGTAACAGTGGCTCCGACTACCCCAGTGCACTTCATAAAGCCCAGAGTGATTAGCCTCAAATAGCTACAGCACTGCAGGTTACACCCAGAATTTGTCCATCAACTTCAGCTTGAGGCGAGCCTGCTGCATTTAGGCAACTCGAGCAGCTCAGGAAATGCATGGCCGCTGTTTAACCGGGGCTTGTTTATAGTCAGCAGTTATACTATAGGCTGGTTTTTAACCCACAATTTTTAAAAGAGTCAGAAGACAATGAGCGTAGCACAAGCGTATAGCACTGGCGGGGAAGAAGATGAGAAGCAATTCCCAGCTGTGACTGGACAATTAGCATTAGCAAGAGAGCCAGTGCCAAGCAGTAGCCTGTGGACACCAGGCGAAGCGTGAACACAGCTCTGGCAGCCGCGGCGGCCGTTAGCCTTGGACGGCTTTCAACAGTAGGGGAGGGATGCCTACGCTTCTGGCACGACTCAAGTACCCCTCCTCCCCCAATACCCCCTTTAACCACCTCAGCCTTAGCCCAAAGGAAGCGCCCGTGGGCTGGCTGCGGTCCCGCACTTTGCCCAGCAGGGGGCAGTGGCGACCTGGGGGGAGGTGGGACGGCTGTAGCCGAGCGGTGGCAATTATTAGCGAGGCCGCTACTTCTGCGCTTGATCCGCAATCTGTTAATATACATATCAATGCTTTTCCCAAGGCGCCCCCTGTGCGCTTCTGCTGCCTCCCTCCGTCAGGCTCCCTAAGGCTGCTGGGGAGTAATGATCCATGCCCATGCCCAGACTGCTGGCTGTGGAGGCAGGGGGGGGGGGAGTGGGGAGGGAGTGTGGAGGGGAGGGTGTGTGGGGTGGAGGGGAGGGGAGGGGAGAGCTGCATGAAGCTAGCTGCCAAGACACTCCTCCAGGGAAGGCCTGTACACAACAACCACCTCCCTCTACCTCTACCGCCTACCCAAAAAACACACAGGTCCGTGCCAAGCCCAGCCAAGCCAAGCCTGGAGGGGTAAGAGAGTGAGGGTGGTTGGGGGTGTGTGTGTGTGTGTGTGTGTGTGTGTGTGTGTGTGTGTGTGTGTGTGTGTGTGTGTGTGTGTGTGTGTGTGTGTGTGTGTTTGGGGGGAGGGAGGTGTTGGTAAGCAATGTGGGGGGCCTGATGCTCAAACAAGGAGCCAGGGGTGTGCAGGATACATCTCCATCAGAGGCAAGCAACACCCCACCACAAAACACCCAATGTGTAAGTGTGTGTCTGTGTGTGTGTTGCTGTGTTGTGCATTACTTGCTTACAACGCTGTGCCAGAACGCCGGCATTTATAGAGGCCGTAACTTCAGCGAGCTGCTGATGTATTGACAACTAAATGACTCACTTAAAGTCGACTGACGGCCAAACACAGATGCGAAACACCTCCTCCTCATCAGTTTCTCCGCATCAATTCTCTGTCCGGGCTTATTCCGGAAATCCTTTTCGTCTCTGGACCGCAATCTCAAAGTCTCTCTCGCTCACTCTCCGTCTCTCTCTCTCTCTCTCTTTCTCTTGGCCATCTCCATCTCGCTCCCTGTGTCACTGGAGCTCGATATCTCAAAGTAAACAATGGCTCTAAGCTTCATTATTCAAGTAACAAATGCTCTGGCTGCAGTGCTCTCCTTGTCTAATTCTGCTCATTTAACGTGGCCATTCGTCTTACCTCCAGAAATCATTAAAAAGTAATCAGACCCCAGATTGAGAAAGGAGGAGAGAGAGAGAGAAAGAGAGAAAGAGAGAGAGAGAGTGAGAGGGAGGAAGAGAGTAGGAGAGAAAACAGCAGGGGTTCATTTGTCCACTTGAACGAGAATCCGTCCGTCTTCCACGAGTCCATCGTGCTTGCGCTGCACCAAAATGTCCGTCTGACATATTCTCTCACATCTGAGCGGAGACGCAGACATCCTTTGAAACCCTTTTCAAAACCTGCACGGTGCGCAGGCAGTGACAAACGTGTGTGGAGAATAAAAAAACGAAACAAAAAAAAAAACGCAATGTCACGCCAGAACCACCGCAGAGCCATTTCAATCATGCACCCAGCGCAGCGTTTCAAAAGCCACCTTCTCTTATTTGTGCCGACGGCTGTTTCTTCAAACACACGCGACTGCGGGTTACCAGTCTTTTTACATGCAGCGGGAGAGCCCGACTGGCAGTCAACCCCGAAGGCTCTGTTGGCTAATGACTGTAGGGGGAGGTTTATCAGCCGATGAATGGAGGAGAAAATGGCTGAATGCTTTGATGGTAGTGTGGGGATAACGGCAGCACCTGCGGGTGCCTACGACAGACGAGTGCTAAGCAGCAGCGATCATCGGCTCTACCGGTGCCTCACTTTTAGCAGTTAAAGCACGCGGCGACGCACAGATGTATGGCCCGACTCGCCAGGCGAGTTGTCATAGAAACTCGAGTGATCGCACGGGAACGACGCGTTATCAGGCCACTTAAGAACAGTTTGAGCTAATGGTGTTGAGGAAAAGGAATGGGGGAAGAGACTCTGTTTAGGAGTCTGGAAAGGTAGCGAGTGTCTCCAAGTAACCACCCGATGAAGACTAGCCTAGGGGATTATGGGAGGCTCACAGAAATGGCAGAGGGATAAGACCGCATATTCCATACTCCTTCAGCCACAGCTTTAACAAGCAGCCATTTCCACTAAGTAAATATTCCTCCATGAAAAAGTAGGAATACAGCAAGTAGAGAGAGGCTTATGCTTCGACGTGATAAAAGAACATCTGTCTGCAGTCATTCTGCAGCTAAAAGAGAAGTGAAAATGTCCCAGGCTTCAGGACCATGTTACTAGTCGCATACCCAACAACGTACCAAAAGCAAAGCATCATTTCTATCACATCGTTGCTTGCTGTCATGTTGTTTCGCCTCCTCCGTACATATAGCGTCCTCTCACCAAACCAGTGTTTTCAGTACTGAACACAGGCTCTGTGCTACATGCTAGCGCTAATCTCCCTTTAGCGAGCGCGGACGGATGATGTCCCAATGACTCCCCCCCTCCTCCTCGCTCACGTCAATGGGAGATGGATGTGCTGGTGACTGGCCCCGCAGATGGTCCGGAACGGGCCCAAGGTGGGCGAGGATGAGGGGGGTCCAGAGGTAGGAGAGGCAGTGCTGTGGCCGTGGCCCCCTGAAAAGGGTCGTGGGCTCTCGCCATTAATCTGGGGGCCCGACCCCTTGGCAGTGGCGGCAGGCTGAATGGGGCAGAGCGTTTAACCCTGCCTGTACCGCGGACGCTCGCTGGGCACGTGCCGGCCTGCTGAAGCGTGCTGAAGCGTATGACGAGTCGACGCACACACAGGCACACACACACACACACACACACACACACACACACACACACACACACACAGGGACGTCTCCTGGGCGCAGGACAGTTCCATGTGAGTAGTTCTGCACCTGACAGTCCATTCATCAACGTCAGCATGGCCAGTACTTGCCCCCCCACCCCCCCCCACACACCCACCCACCCACCCACCCAAAACTTCTGGTGTCTCCCTGAGATGCACAAAGGCACGTATCAGCAGAGTCTCCACCACAGGGGGACACTGCCTGCGCGTCTCATTTGTCTGCTATAATGTGAATCTCAGCACGAGCTCTTGCATTGTTCTCCAATATGCAGCATATATCTGAATGTGTGTG
>JAODXP020000026.1:15099424-15109424 GCA_027497455.2 Sardinella longiceps | reverse complement strand
CATGTCTCCTAACGCCGTCTCCCGAGTACAGACCTGCTCCCACTGCGCCTCAGCACTGATCCCATTTAGACATATAAACTTATGCCACCTAGTCGCATAATAATATAAACAATGTCTCCCGGAGCCACAACAATGTTTCTCCTAAATCACAATAACGTCTCCAAAAAGACTCCGCGATGTCTGCTGGTGCCATAACAACGTCTCGAAAAAACTTGCAGTTTACAATATTCTCTCACTCTAGGAGACTGCTGCATGCTATTTAGCTCAGTGCGATGCTGGGAGCATATGAAAATGGTGCGCAACAAATCAGAATGTTACAGTTATTGGTGTGACTATGTCTTTTAGCACACTGTTATGTAAAGTAGAAATCTGCGTACCTTACATAGGAATGTTAGACTCAGGCCAACACGGGCTCAGGCTGTTAGGCTCATAATAATTGTGTCTGACACATCAGGACATCAGAGCTTTTGGCGACAGATGGGAACAAAGCAAGGACACTGGAGATGAACTGGGGCCCATTGCCATTGGAATGGGGGTGGCAGTTAACAGCTGGACTGGAGGGGGGTTTCAGGATGTGTGTATGTGTGTGTGTGTGTGTGTGTGTGTGTGTGTGGAGGGGAGAGAGGGGATGAGAGTGGTCTTCTGGTAGCCAGAAGTCCACCAGCAAGCCCAGCAGGAAGTTTCATATGAGGGGGTGAAGACGACCCATTGGGGGTGGGGTGGAGTAAAGGGGGGTTAAGGGTATACGGATGGTCTGCATGTATGGAGGATGGGAGCGGAGGTGGTTGGGGTCTCAAGATTTATGGCGCCAATCTCGGACGGGCCAGTGGGGTGACCCCCCTCCCGGATACGTTTTCTAATTAAATGAATCAATCAGGGCGAGGAGACGCGCCACAGATAGAATCACGCCAGCGCCTCCCTACTGGTTGGACGCGGGAGCCGCCACACTCCAGCGATCATATGGTCAAGGCAACGGAGAGGGGGAGAGAGAGAGAGAGATGGTCAGCAGGAGGGATGGAGCACATGCGGCTATCGCAGATGGTTACGGCATCACTGTTATTGCGCAAAGACGCTGGACTGCTGTCAGCCTCAAAGTGTTATCACAGAGAGAGAGAGAGAGAGAGAGAGAGAGAGAGAGAGAGAGAGAGAGAGAGAGAGAGAGAGAGAGAGAGAGAGAGAGAGAGAGAGAGAGAGAGAGAGAGAGAGGTAAAATGAGAGTGAGAGGGATAGGCTGTTCAAAGGCTATTCAGATAGCAGGGCTCCTTGTTATTAATATTAATATTCTAATACAAATGACCTCTGAGGGCCTCCCCACTGATAGGCCTGGGTGTTATCCAGACAGCCACCTTGGCTTTTCACCTATAGCCATGCACACACTCACACACACTCACACTCACACGTATACCTTTACACTCTTTTACAGCTAGGCCTGAGAGACAGGATGTAGAAGCATCCCAGCATTCCCACAAAACACCACTGAAGGGATTTTTCAGAGAAAAAAAGTAAACAACATAACGTTTTTTTTTCAGTATCAAAAAGCACAGTTGCTGAGTCAAGGCCAATGGAGAGAGAAAAAAAAAATATAGTAAAAATCTGGGCCTGCCAATTTTGCTCAGCAGCTTAAGCGTGAAGAAGAAGACTGATGCAACTGAAATGACAGAGCTTGGACTCCGCAGAGATGCTCTTTCTCTATCTTTCTCTCTCCCTCCCTTCATCTTCTCTCTCTCTCTCTCTCTCTCTCTCTCTCTCTCTCTCTCTCTCTCTCTCTGATGAAGCAGTGTGGGGAGAATCAATTAAGGCGGTGGCGGCGCCGGCGCCTCCAGTGGTCTGGCTGGCGGAGTGCTGGGCACTCTCTGATCCCCGCCATCTTAATATTCCTGTCCGCTGGCCTGGCAGGGCTCTCCTCCTCCGGAGCCTCCGCACACGCGCTAATTAACACACGCCAGAGCAGAGCAGAGCAGAGCAGGCCGCTGACAAGAGTCCCCGTCGCCGCATGGAGAATGCCATGTGTTTGTGTGTATGTGTAAATAGCCCATCTGTGTGTGTGTGTGTGTGTGTGTGTGTGTGTGTGTGTGTGTGTGTGTGTGTGTGTGTGTGTGTGTGTGTGATAGCACTGTGCTGTGGTCAACTGAAGGGGCTAAAAGGTCCCTCATGATGTGGCCACAACTGTCCCCTCTATCTTTCACTGACACCCATCCAGAGGGAGAGATGGAGTAGCAACTCCAACTAGCATGCAACCAAGAGTGCGCTCCTGGTGATGGATTCACATACTGTAAGCAAGATATGTGTGTCTTTTAATGTGTTCCTTTATACTCTGTGCATGGGTCAGGTCAAGGTGATCTAGCATATATTTCCTTCCATTCTTTTTCTTTCACTGGCTACTAGAGTTGAAATGAGTCGGAAAAGAACGTACACACTAAAACTGTATACACACAGCTGCCAAAAACACATTATGCACTCTCACACACACACACACACACACACACACACACACACACACCTCATTAATGGCCCACCGCAGGAGAAGACGAGCTTCACATGCACCATTTCCCAGCTCCATTTGGCCCGACTGTCAGCTGCAGCAGCAGCAGAACTACCTGCAGCGGTGTCTCCCATAGGTCCCTCCACCCGCCCAGCATGCCTGTGCCTACACCAGGCCTATTTGCTCATTCAGGTGGACCGCCACCACCACCACCACCTCCACCTCCATCTGCAACCCCATCAGCTTCATCACCCTCTGGATGCAGCGTCTCCTGTCTCCCATGCTGAGACAGGAGGTGGTGGTAGTGCTTCATTCCTGACCCCACATTACGTTTGAGGGGAAAAGAAATGAGATGAGTCGGTCAATGTTGAAGTCTCCTCAGTGGCCGAGGAACCATTAGGAAGCATTAAAAGCCCCCTCTAACCACCTAAGCCATTAGAAAGGCTTCCACTGTCATTATCACAAAGATGCCCCCCCCCCCCCACACACACACACATGCTGGCTTCTCATAAATATCAGCTTTTTTTTCTTTTCTTGAGCGACCTGGTGATCGTTTGGGCAGGTTGCCCAGATGTTTTAATAAATGACTGAAATGCATTTTCGCTTTTTTTTTGTTATTATTATTCCACAAGGGCGTTTCCAATTTATTTTCTCATCAGTATCCTGCTGTTTGTGTCTTTTCCTTTTTCCTGCAGGTGACTATTAGCTGTCCTGGACAGACGCAAGGCCTCCAACAGCCGATGACCTGATTGGATTGAATTTCTACATTTACGCTTGTGCTTCTCGACCTCCCCGACAACCTCCAACCCCCCACCCCCGTCCCCCCGCCTCCATCTTGGTCAGTAAGAGCAAAATCGGCCAAGCATGGTGACACGGAACAGTCCTCTCTCGGTGATGGGAAAGTGGACGTGGTGCAGGTAGCCCGTCGAGTGGCACTCAGGTAATTCGGTGCCGGTAATAGCCATGCCATTCAAAGAGGAAAGTTACAGGCGTTTTTGCCGAGCGAGGCGTTTCTGTGTGTAGCGCTGTCTCGGGTGGTTAGGGCCACTGGTCTGGCGGGGGTGACAGGGGCTGCGCTGGTGCCGTCAGTGGAGATTACCTCCGTTATCTCTCCCTCTGCAACACATCCCAGACGCACAGCATCAGGCAGGGCCCGTGTTTCCCACAGACAAGCCTGCACACACACTGTGTCAGCAGGGGGCCACAGACACCCAAGGGAAACTGCTTCTAAATTCACACGGACAATAGACGATAGACAGATCTGCACATATACATCCAAACATGCTCTCTCACACACACACACACACACACAAGGGAAACTGTTCCTAAATTCACACGGACAATAGACGATAGACAGATCTGCACATATACATCCAAACATGCTCTCTCTCACACACACACACACACACACACACACACACACACACACACACACACACACACACACACACACACACACACACACACACACACACACACACACACACACACACACACACACACACACACACACACACACACTCAAGGGAAACTGCTCCTAAATTCACACGGACAACAGGCAGCCCTGCACACATACACCCAAACATGCTCACACACACACAGAGAGACCCCAGGAGCCAAACACATATTCCACCCACTGGTCTTTCTCTTTCTCTGTTCCAGTGTCTCATACATTCACATTTCCCTCTGACTGTGGCGTACACAAATGTGCACACACACCGCCCACTCCCTTCATTTTTCTACTTCCTTATCCCTCCTACTCACACACACACAGACACACACACACACAAAAGAGGCCACACACACTCGCCAGGAGGGCTCGGTGGTGGCTCTCAGGCAGCTGGCCTGGCATAGGTGATTATATGCTAACGAGAGTGAGAGCTGCTTTAATTACACGTATCTGTCTAATGAGCTGAACCCTAACAGAGAGAGAGAGAGAGAGAGAGAGAGAGAGAGAGAGAGAGAGAGAGAGAGAGAGAGAGAGAGAGAGAGAGAGAGAGAGAGAGAGAGAGAGAGAGAGAGAGAGAGAGAGAGAGAGAGAGAGGAGGGGTCGAGTCGCCGCCGTCGTGTTGTGTCGTGGCGTTCCACAGGTGTGCGCTGGCAGATGTGGGTTCGCAGGACGCAGCGACGTTCGTCACAACCACCTCCGCCAACGCCGTTTTCCCCGCCGCCAACTGCCGTCTGACTGTGCTCTGCTAAGAGTCTGTCTGGCAGGACAAAGCCAGGGGAAAAAGTTTAGTCGGCCGTGCAGCTGTTAGCGGAGAGAGAGAGAGGCCTGTACGTTCTTAGCGAGCCGCACAGGCACATCGCACAGAGAATACTGTATGCCTCGCACATGCTGATGAAAGTAAGAGGCACTGAAGAAGCACTGAAAAAAAGAATAAATGTGTTAACGCTTTGGTGCGGTTAGTTTGAGACTCAAACGAGATCCTGGCGTGGAGGAGCAGCGCTTTCCGATGGCCTGAGTTTGATTCCCGCACCCCACGTTGTGAGACTGTTAAGTTTTGGCTAAAAGCGTCTGCTCATTCCACTTCATAATGAAATGAAAACACAACATACATAAATACTGTGGTCATTCAGTCACAGTGTGGTCATGTAGGCTAAGTGCATTATGATTGCCACTTTCAATGCTTCCGTATCCAAAACACGGCTGCAGCTTTTCCATACACTACAGTATATTTCCACAGAACAGGTTTACTCATGTTAACTGCTTGAAAAAAAAAACAAGATGAGCGAATTGAACAGTAAGCATTTTAAAATGGATGAGTTCCAAATGCTGTGGAGCCAATATAGCAGGCAGCCGGTGTTTGTCTGTGCTGAGGCCTTTGCCCTTTGCAGCACTGCAGCATGAGTCAGACACGGCGGAGGCCATCTTGGTTTTCAAAACTTTCTTCAGACTCCATTCCCACCCTGTGTCTATTTATCACAGAAGGGTGATATACCATAAGGGGCCCTTCACACTGAACGTGGTTTTCCGCTTGTAAAACACGAGTGTTCTGAAATAGTAAGTGACAAAAACATGCAAGGTCGAAAGTGATAAATGTATGTCTTGTTGCTATGACAGCTAGATTTGGCTAAACCGCTAACTCCCTGACTTAGCTATGACTGGCAGCTAGGCAACGGGCCCATTGTTGAAGAAAACGCAACCTCAAAAGTTAAACTATTTTCAACTTTGAGCGCTTGCGTTTTTTAGTCGCTTGCGTTTCCACATGAGGCGCATAGCAACGGTCAAGTCGCATCGTTCCATAGGAAAACAATTGAATTTGAGCACCTGGAGGTGAAAAAAGCGTGTCGGTGTGAACGGCCGCTAAGGGGACATGATGCCCTCTGCTCCATCATATTACACCAAATCCTCCACTGAAAACACTACATGTTGCATCTGTCTGCTACTGGTAGGTTTAGTACATGCTGACCACAAGACAGCCAATGAAAACAGCCTGATCACCAAGCTGACAGACAGAGATTCATGATCAAGGGGGAACCAATACAAATGCACAGATGACTCAAGAGGGACAGAATTAAGTGGGACAACAGGGCAACAAGACGGTACAGTAAACAGACCTGTAGAGAAGAGAAGGAGGGGAAATGGAGGGAGTCAGATCAGGAGACACAAGTGACAGAAGACAGTGAGAGCAGGCTTGAAGGGTGACGTAAACAAACAGAGGACACACAGACACACACACACACACACACACACACACACACACACACACACACACACAGGCGCACACACACACACACACACACACACACACACACACACACACACACACACACCCACATACAGAGGCGCACACACGTACACACACATGTACACACACACACACACACGTCCACATACAGAGGCGCACACACGTCCACACACATGTACACACACACTCACACAAAATCATGGCTCTTTTGATTGAGGGTAATTAAGAGAGGGGGGGGAGAAAGTCCAAACAAAGATGCATCTTTATGGAGCTCCTGCAAACCGGAGTCGCTCATTAGCCCAGCAGGGTAATTAGCAAGATGCCGCAGTCCTCGTTAAGGCCAGCTCATAATCGTAAACAAACGGTGGCGAACTGTAGGTGGCATCCCTTCAGTAATGAACTGCCACTGTTCTCTGTTGAAAGGACTTATCAAAAAACACACACTCCCTCTCAAACACTAATGGCACATTCAAACATCAGGCTCACACACAAATAAACACATTACTCTCTCTCTCTCTCTCCCTCTATCTCTCTCTCTCTCATTACACACAAACATCACACTGGCATATATGCATGTCAGAAGCACAGTCTGACTCACACACACAGGCAGACACGCAGACACACACACACACACACACACACACACACACTATAAGTGCTCAGGTAAAAGAGCAGCCTTTTTGAGCATAAGAAAAGAAAAGGTCCGATCACCCCATTCCCCTCACCTCTCTTCACCCCCATCATCACCCCTCCGCCCTCAACCCTTAAGGCCACTTCCTCCAGCTCTTTAATCCGAGAGCCGGGAACGCCGCCCCTCTAGACCCTGGCCACAGAGAGGAGTGGAGCGGAGCCGAGACAAGACGAGCGTCGTCTCTCTAGCCTTTGCAGACGCACTCCTTTACTGACTAATTGACCCTGAGAAGATGTCGTCTAAGTGCATGGTCGCCACGAGAACACCGCGGCGGTGTGGGAGCGCCAACCAATCACCATCCAATCACAACGTCCAACGTTCACATTCCGAGAAACCAAACATGAAATAGATAATAACAGAAAGCATAGGCGCAAGGAAAGAGCTTCCACTGGTTACTTAGACAAATGCCACATACTTTATACAAGTGAGACTGTAGACTGTATTTTTAGAGACGGGGATGTTGCATCTCAGTAATGTTAGGTGCGGTGACTTGGAAGAGAAGTGCAGTACAGGAGCAGGTTAGGGGACAGAGATAACAGATTTGAGTGTGGGGGTGAGTGGTGGCATAGATATACAAGATATAGCTTTGTCCATGATGTTCTATATGGTGGAATAACGTCAATACCGCCGCCATATTGGAAAGGTCAACTTTGACTGGAGATTAATGGGGAAAAATAGAAAAATAATGCTTTATATTTGAAGGCGAATTAATAACATGAATTGATACAATAAAATGAATTATTTCACTTTCTTTATGTGAAATTAAACGACAATGTGACATGACTGCTTTGGCCTGCCACTCAAAACGTTACGGCTGGGGGGAGGAGGATTTTTTATGATTCACTCTCATTCATTTTCCGCATGGAGTTGACCGCTCCAATATGGCGGCTCTATCACTGTGTGTTCCAGAGCTCACTGTCACATCTAGGTGTATCAATAGGTGGGGTGGGAGGTGCTGCAGAGTTGTGATATTCAACAGGTGTTTTAAAGAGGGGGTGGAAGGTGGAGGACAGGCGGTGTTACACAACTGCCACTTCAAGTGCTGACGTGTCGGGGTCACGGGAGATCAAACGCAATTTGGTCTCCAATTATGATGCAGTGAGATAGGTGGAGGGGTGGCCGCTATTATCGCTCCCAGTCGCAGTGCATTAGGCAGCAGTGTGAGTGAGGGAGGGAGGGAGTTCCCTCAGGGGACAAGATGAAATCTTGAGCTCAGCACTGATCCTGTTTAAAACCAGTGAAGAGTACTGAGACACTTGAACACCCATAAACCTCATTCCCTGCCAAAACCAGGAGCCCTACAGTATAAATATACCAAGACTAGACCTGAATTAGAGAGTCTAAGAGACACAACGATAAAGAAAATGTAAAAACGGGAAGAGGTTGGTGTGTGTGTGTGTGTGTGTGTGTGTGTGTGTGTGTGTGTGTGTGTGTGTGTGTGTGTGTGTGTGGTACCTGAAGCAATGGCCGCTGGACGCCCAGAAGCTTCATGGTGTCGGCGCTGGCCAGGATCTTGAGTGGGTCGGCCACTTTGGTGACGGTCTCGATCTCCTTGTTGATCTCGGTGCGCACCTGGTTGAGGAAGAGGTCGTTGATGTAGTAGGTGAGGAAGGTGCGCAGCTGGCACTGTTTGGCCTGCCCAGGCCCCATACTCTGCTCAACCTCCTGGATAAACCTGCACAGGGACAGGGAAGAAAAGCACAACAACAAGCCTCTTTAAAATAGAGCAGACCACTTGTAGATATTGATCCAAGGTCAATTGAATGAATTGCATGAAAAATATTTATTTGAATAATTTAAAATCATTTGTTATCCTAATACTGATCATAAGGATTATAAACAAAAACATTTATTCATGATTTTTTATGATTATAATTATGTAGATGATTTTGTTATCTATGGCTTACTAATAGGCACAGGTGTATTGCACACAGACAAACTAAGTACAGCTATTTAATTCAAGCATCATCACGTTTAATGCTAATTAGCAGCAGAAATCCCAAACGGGGTTAGTGGAACATTTGGGGAATTTTCAAAATGGAAGAAAGATGATTGTTTTTATCTTGTCTGGAAAGAAAAAAGATGACTCAATGATGAGAACAACACAGGGAAGAGGCTTTAAAAGAAGCTTTAAAAGAAGAGGAAGGAAAAAAAAGCAAGAAAAAGAAAAACAAGAACAAATATAACAAAAGGGGTCTGGAAAAGGCTACTGAGAATTGCTTGACAGTAGTAAATACAAAATACAACAACTACTAAACGACTCATTTCTTTTAACAAACATTGCTTGCATTCCATTTCATCCATTATGAAACCGAAGACATCCTCTACAAACTGGGCTCACACTAAACAGCCTCACCACTCTACAGACACTCTACTCTACTGGGTGTCAGTTAACATATTCATGCAACCTTCCAGTAAACACTCTTTCAAATGGTGCTTTTAGCAGCTTTTAACAGCTTGACAGGCTTCAGCTCAGTTAGCAGCCCAATTTGACAAACAAAAAAATTCTCAAACAGGGCGAGGAAAAACGAAATACAGCTCTGAGGCTCTCTCCCCGTTACCATTCGGGTCTTCATCAGTATCCTACGGTTATTAAAAGAGTGAAAAATAATTAGCCGTCCTTCAAAATAGATTTCAATCTAATCAGAGGAGTGATGGAGGCGACGGACATGGCCGTGACAGACTCGATTATAAAGGCAGCGGGGGTTCACTGGACATGACTTTGGGAGAAGGGACAGGCGGACTAGCCCATATTAAAGAAGAGCATTACAGTGAGGAGTGCAGAGTTGGGGCCTGTGCGCTAGCGGGGGAAAGGCTGATTGATCACCGAGCAGCTAGCGCTGCACCTTAGCCTTGCAGCTAAACTGCTTGACTCAGCACTGCTTCCATCCAATTAGTCGACCGCGGGCCAAGGGGAGTGAGCCGTATGTGTGTGTGTGTGTGTATGTGTGATAGTGTGATGAGAGTGTGTGCGAGTCTGATAAGTGAGCAAGTTGTGTTTATGGGACCACGTCAGATTTCATCTAAAAAACGAGGAACAATGCCTTCAAGAGAAGTCAACACATAATACCCAGGCACACAGCCATGTGCATACAAAGTATTCTCCACTCTGCGGATGTCTCTATACTGTAACGC
>JAODXP020000026.1:15069424-15094424 GCA_027497455.2 Sardinella longiceps | reverse complement strand
AACCCCAGCGGAGAGGAAAAGGCTTTGAAAAGCAGCATTAAGATTCCATTTAGTGGGTTACAATCTACACTCTGGGCTGCCGTGTGATGTGCTTAGCATCTCTTTCTCTTTCTGCGCCTCACACAAAGAAGCTGAGAGAGAGAGAGAGAGAGAGAGAGAGAGAGAGAGAGAGAGAGAGAGAGAGAGAGAGAGAGAGAGAGAGAGAGAGAGAGGGAAATGGAGAGAAGAAATAAATATGGCTGGCCCACACACACGCCCACGGGCCAGGACCAGAGCGGACCCCCCGCCGTCTGCTGCGTCTCTCGCCCCTACACATTTAAGACACACACACACACACACACACACACACACACACACACACACACACACACACACACACACACACACACACACACACACACACTGTACACATTCTGGCACACACACAATCTCAGCATTTAAAATAATGAATGCAGGGATAGGAGAGGCAGGAGCAGAGCCTTCTAATTAAAATACACGTGGGCGGCAGAGTGTGCACGGATGTGTGTATGTGTATGTATGTGCGTGTGTGTGTGTGTGTGTGTGTGTGTGTGTGTGTGTGTGTGTGTGTGTGTGTGTGAGCGAGTGTGTGTGAACGAGTGTGCGTGCCTGTTTGTGGACGTGTTAGGGATGTCAGAACATTTCAGTTATTTAAACTGTATTCAAACGATACAACTTTAAAAACAACTGTGGTGCAGCAAGATTTACTTCATTTAGAATTCCCAACAGCAATATGCTATTAGGTCTGCGAGAATAAGAACCCAACCCTGGAAAATAAAAAACCCACAATGCTACCCCATTAACGAGCACTTCTTAACAATAGATCAAATTCTACAGATCTATTTCATGCGTGCAGAATTTCAAACACAAACAGAAGTCTTATGCACACAGATATTAGGAGTGTGTGGTCTTGAAATGACCACGTAGCACTGCTAGTCAGAGGTGTGGAATGGTGTGTGTGTGTGTGTGTGTGTATGAATACAGGGACAAGATCAACCTATACAATGTGTGTGTGTGTGTGTGTGTGTGTGTGTGTGTGTGTGTGTGTGTGTGTGTGCAGCACTGTCAGTGGCAATTCCAGCCCAATTAAAGCAGGTAAGATTTATCACAGGAGCGCCAGGAGTCCAGACTCCCTGATTCCCGGAGTCAACAGGAAATGAGCTCGCCGCTTTTAGCTGATGCCGCTCCACGCCACGCCACAGTGACAAATGACCCTCGGGATTCGCCCGCTTACCTTCCCTCTACCCCACTCCTTCTCCACAACACCCCCCAGCGCACCCCCCCCCATTCTTTTCTCTGCTGTGCATTCCCAGCTCTCAACACCCCTACTCCAACCCATTTAACCCACCTACCCCACCTTGAGCTGGCCAAAACAAACCCCACACACACACACACACACACACACACACACACACACACACACACACACACACACACACACACACACACACACACACACACACACACACACACACACACACACACACACACACACACACACACACACAACCCCATTGTGTCCAGTCAATAGGAGGATTCAAACCGCCATGCCCCTGTCCCCCTTGAAGCAGCATGAGCAGTAGATTGTTTTCAGCCAAGCAGGGCTTCTATTATTTCTCTGCCGACACAGGATGTGATTTGGGGAAGGGAAGGGGGGGTTGCTGTTGTACTTTGGGGTAAATTGCACTATTGGCAGGTTGGCAGGGGGGTATTTAGCAGGGGAGAGTAGGGGGGTGTTGGGGGTATTGGGGTGGGGGGTGGGGTCTGTGTTGTTTTGCCCCATGCTGGAGTAAGTGGATGAGGGGCTGAAAGAGCGAGCAGGTGACTGTGTGGATTCTAATGGTGGTGGGGTCACAGTGGGACAGGTGACTGACGGACGGAACAATCAGACTGGCCCTCTGCCAGATGACCTCATCAAGCAGCCTTTTTGCTCCCAACAAATGGCCTCAAATAACCCTGGTCATTACCTCTGGCCCCCCCGTAATGAGACAGCAAAGTTCAGGGTGGGTCGTTACAGTATCCAGTTACAGTAGCACTGCAGACAATGAGAAATGAGGGGGGAGAAACAGAACAAAAGAGAATGCAAACGAAAGAAAAGAAGAGTGAGTGCAGGTGGTAGAACACAAAAAGGCAAACGAGGAGAATGGCTGAAAGAATGAGAACAAGAGAAAAGGGAAAAGAGGTGAGAGAGAGAGAGAGAGAGAGAGAGAGAGAGAGAGAGAGAGAGAGAGAGAGAGAGAGAGAGAGAGAGAAAGAGAGAGAGCTCTCCTTGGGGCCTAAGCAGGTGCAAGAGTGAGGCTGTGTGCCGACTAAACGGACCCCCTCTCCCATACAGCAACCTGCGGCAATTACAGTCCAGCAAACATACACATCACACTGCCAAAGCCTTTACAGCAGCTGGCCATAAGAGGTGTGTGTGTGTGTGTGTGTGTGTGTGTGTGTGTGTGTGTGTGTGGCGGGGGTTACAGAGTAAAGAGCTAACTTAATTACACCCCAAGTCTTTTGATCAGACAAACGTGCTACACAAACAGAGACAAAGACAAAACAACAGTGGCACAGCCTCAAGACTGGAAGCAAAGTCGAAGGTGGGAATCTTTTCGTGCCAAACGCCTGCGGACTAAAGCAATATGCTGCTCGCTCTCGCACTGGTGCTGTGGTGGCTGGGCTGGCGTCGGAGAGGAGGAGGAGGAGGAGGAGGAGGAGGAGGAGGAAGAGAAGGAAAAGATGATGTGTAAATCCATTAACAGTTTCTCTGCTAACTGTCACTGTCCACTGCCTTCCCAGCTGGTGCCGACTCGGTTATGACTAAAAGCCGAGGATTTGCGGCACCGGGGAGGAAAAAAAAGTCGAGAAAGAGTTTCGTTCTGCACACGCTCTCTGTCTCTGTCGCCGCAACACTATAAAACACTTGATTCTCGCGGAGAGTGCAAAGCAAACGTACAGAGAATCATGCTCTAAAAGAACTTCTGTTTGGCTCAATGAAGTCTGTCTCGGATAAACTGTGGAGGAATATTTTTCTTGTGGTCTGGGTTCACTGCATCCAGAGCAACCCCCACCCCACCCCATCTATACATGGCCTGGCAGGTCAATGTCTTTCTCTTTGTACAGCCAAAGAAATGAGCGAGCCTTGCCCTGGTTGATCCATTCCCTTAACCTGGGTGACTTTCACTCAAGTGTGAGTCGACGGGACAAGTTCGCTTCGGGGGGGCAGACCACAAGGACTATCGACCCACCGTCGCAAGGGGTCGATGGCGGAACGAAAACACAGTGGACGGAAAGTTCTGGCACTTCACTCTGTATCCCTGGTGGTTGCTCGGTGTTGGGGTGGGGCTGCGTGGAGAAAGGTTGCGGATGCCGATAGTGCTTGGCAATGCGACGGATGACTCAGCGATGCTGCTCCTATCGACCCCTGAGAGCCCTGGGAGACCCCCGGCTCAACAGCCTCGTCCAAGCAGAGCGCCACAGGCCAAGCTTAACATGAATGTGACAGTGATTTTAGAGTACACTCTTAAAAGATGACAGACACACACACAGACACACACACACACACACACACACACACACACACACACACACACACACACACACACACACAGAAACTTCAAGGAATGTGTGTGTGAACAAACACAAAAGGCATGCAGTGCATATCCATATCCATACACATACACACAGACATTGACACACAACGGCAGAATGTATAGATTCTATATTGTGCAAAGGGCAAAAATCCCTGCCACATTCCTGACATTTCTTCATTTAACCCTTGAGAATATCTGAATGATGCTATTTATTCTGACACTCCACATGCCATCTTCCTACTGACTTATGACTTATCTGTTCTTTTCTCTTCCCTCCTATAGCCACCTTGAAGCTGAGCCACACACTGTTGCCCCCCCCCCCCACACACACACACACACCTCAAGCCCCTACACCCCAGAGCCCCCTGTGTTCACTTTCCCATCCCACTTTAATAAAACACACCACTTTCACTGTCTGTATCTTTCCTGTACCACTCCTCCCTTCCTCACTCTCTCCCTCCTTCCCACCCTCCCTCCCTCCTCTCGTTTGCTCTCTGGCGTACAGCATGTCCTCTCTCTCTCTCTCTCTCTCTCTCTCTCTCTCTCTCTCTCTCTCTCTCTCTCTCTCTCCCTCCCTCCCTCTCTCTCCGGTAGCCATTCAGCGGACCCTTATTTCTCCACAGGCGGCCCACCCCATCCTCTGGCCCGGGCAGTAAATTGAAATGGGTTAGAGGTGCGGTGTAGGCTGATTGAATCTGAAAAGAAAACTGCCATAAAATAAGCCAGGCAGAGGGACCGTAATACGGTGGCGGCGGCGGCCGGTGACAGAGACAATGTTGACTGTGCACAGAGGTGCAGGGGAGGGGTGGTGGAGGGCTGAGGAGGGGGGAGAGAGGGTAGCGGGGGGAATACTGAGAGAGAGAGAGAATGGTTGGAGGCTATTTGGAAATATTTGCTCAACTCTACTGACTCTTGCATGTATGTTTGTGCGTGTGTGTGTGTGTGTGTGTGTGTGTGTGTGTGTGTGTGTGTGTGTGTGTGTGTGTGGAAGAGAGGGGGAAAGGGGGGAGTAAGTGAGCTATTACAAGGGCCCCTGGTGACATCCCCTTTCTCCCTCACTGCTTCTTCCTGGCCAGTGGGCTTTAGATGAGGCCTTGCCTTTAAAGCTGACCCAGGCCCGGTGTGGGCTAAGACGTTTAGGGGAAGGCATGGGCACATTTCCGATTTTCACGGTCAGTCTGCCCGTTACTGGAAGGGAGTACACCCAGGGGGAGAAGAAAAGGTGAATTGGGGAGTTTTGCATGATGAGATGAAGCTTTTTTGAGGATCCCCCACAGGAGTGAAATTGTGAGGCTTGGGCAAATAGTGTGTGTTGTGTGTGTGTGTGTGTGTGTGTGTGTGTGTGTGGGGGGGGGGGGGGGTGAATGAGGCAGAGAGCAGAACAAAGCAGAGCAGAGGGGTTGATGGTGTATTGCCTGCAGTCAGTGCTTCTATTTCAGACTTCAGGGGCTTCATGGAGCCCTGGAGGAAAAAAATCTGGAGTCAATGTTGACCTTTTTCACTGTTGAAAAAGAAACTATGTGTCTGTGTGATGAGTGTAGGAGATGAGTGTGTGTGTGTGTGTGTGTGTGTGTGTGTGTGTGTGTGTGTGGTGTTTAAGAACATGGGAGAGAAGTTTTTCATTACAAGTACATGTCTTGTACACAGTCATGTTGACCTTTTTCCACTGTAAAAACAGTGACAGCTTAGCCAAGTGCATTGCAGTGCAGGCCTCTGTGTAATTGTCTACATGTACCTACTTTTGGAGTGTGTGTGTGTGTGTGTGTGTGTGTGTGTGTGTGTGTGTGTGTGTGTGTGTGTGTCTGTGTCTGTTCTGATTGGAGCACTCAGGGGGTTGGTGGTAGGGGGACCAGGTGCATGTCAGGCTACAAGACTGGTATTCTTGGCCAAATAAGTGTAAGACCCTGACCATGTCCCATGCTGACCATATCATTGTGCCCTTTGTTTGACCGGTGGATTGGTCATTACGGCCAGAAGGAGAGCCGTAGCCTCTCACCTGAAGGAGGGAAGGTGGAAAAGGAGAGCAATGGGGGCAATGGCGCATCTCTAATGTGATGAGAGCGGCCTGAGCACTTCCACAGTGATTACTGTCTGTCTGACTGATGAAGGCATGGGAGTGTGTGTGTGTGTGTGTGTGTGTGTGTGTGTGTGTGTACACAAGCCTAACGGAAATAAACTCAACCGCTCAGCCAACACTCCATGGAATGTCCATTTTTGTTTCCAAAGAGAAGAGAAAAAAAATCTTCTCCATCTTTTTATTCTCTTAACCTTTCATTAAGATATTCAGTAATATGATTCTATTTTTCCCGCTTATTTGCTCAGTCAATATTTCTCCCTTGATTTCTTAAGTCAGCTGGATATTAATAGACCTTCGACTCCCTGACATTTGCGTGAGACTTTAGCATTGTCACACCCTTACTAACCTGAAATTTACTTGTTCCTAAACATGGCCTTTGTTGCCAAGAAAAAGGAGGGGACTGATATTCCATTTTTCACTTCAATCTGTTTCTCATGCCCCGAAACTAATTAGCACTTGACACCTGGCATTTGCATAGGCTGCGTCTTCCCAGTCTCCTTAAATCAGAGAGCTGTACTGGTGGGGGGAAGGTAGGCGGGGGTGGGGGGGTTGGGGGTGGGGTTGGGGTGAGGGGCTAAATGCCCTTCATCTAATCCTACTAATTATGAGCACGGAAATGGCAAGGACGACCATTGCTGCCTGATTTGTGACAATTTTCAGTGAGAAGATGATGTCTGCGGGCGTGTAAACACATACTAATCAAGAAACGAGCTTCCACTAATCACGGCTAGTTAAACACAGATATTTGCAGCTTTTTGCATTTCCTCCCCCAAAATATCAATCCAGTAAGGCTGCTTCCCACCAAGCATACGCACACACACACACACACACACACACACACACACACACACACACACACACACGCACACGCACACGCACACACACACGCACAATGGGGGAAATGAAACAGGTGGGAGTTATGCTACTTCCTCCTAACCACGTTCACGTCTTATTATGATTTCTAATACTGATTTCACCTCCTCAATAGACTTCCTTTCAAAGGGCAGAAAATGAACAGAAGTGAGGACTCCAAAGTTGGCCGATTCCAAATGAAAGCTCTCGGTCCGGTATGTATTCCTACGTCATGACTGTGATGGAAATCCAGCTCCAACAATGGTTCAGTCGTGGCAGGAGATGGTAGTCTGACTATCAATACCTGCCGGCTCTATTCACAGAACTCAAGAGCTTTACGGGCACCACTCCCTTACTATTCACGTTAGTCTAAAACTACCCTTCCTCAAGGTTTGTCTGTTAAATGAAACTTTGATATTCTACAGAGTCTACAGTTGGGATCCCTATTAATTTTGGACTGAGTTTGAAGATTAGCATGGCTGTGGTAGTGTCCAAAAAGGAAAGTGTCCATTATCTGATCTCTCCCGTCAGTCTCGTCACAAATTATCTCGTGTCGCACTCCGCACACTTCATATCGCCCATCTTCCCCTCGCCCCCTCTTCGCCAAACTCGGGCGCGAAATAGATGAGAGCGATGCGTCGTACTTAGCAAATGACATTTGAAAAAGCAGGGGGGAATAAATACTGGGGGATAAAGACTCGAGTCTAATGTTCTCAAATCCATTAGAATCTCATATTCACACATCACGGAAATCACATTACAGGCCGGCGTAATGTCATTTCTCTGGCTTTGGGAGCATGGCTGTGAGGGGGGAGACAGTAACATCAAACATAATGGATTTTTGTCTTCACCTTTTTTTTTTAAACTTTTTTTCTTTTTTTTTGTCTCTCTCACACAAGCGGCTTCTGACTTGGAAGCTGGGTTATATTGTGCTTTGGGTAGCCATTCTTTTTCTCCCCTGTCACCCCCCCCCCCCCAGGGTTTCTCTTTTTCTGTTGTCGTAATAAATTTATCCAGCAGCAATCTCGTGGTGGGAGAAGAGGAGGAGGAGGAGGATGAGGAGGAGGAGGAGGAGGAACAGAGCAATGAAGCAGCTCAAAACGCAAAGAAGCGGGGCCCTGCGCTCCTCCCTGCAGTCTCTGGCGATACTCCAATTTTCCGGAAAGTTCTCCGACTCTCACCCTGTCGACGGGGGGGAAGAGGCAGAGAAAAATGGCTCTGCATGAAACAAACTCGCCTCCCCCCCCTCAAAAAAAAGAAAAGTTTTATTCAGTGAGACATTAATAAATCTCAGTATTTGGGAGCAAAAACAGAAAGCAATACCACACATGGCAAGGCACGATACCAGACACCGGCGCTCACCAGGCTGCCTCCACCGCCCTGACACGAGCAGGAGCGCGCCGAAGGTAACATCTGCTCTCTGCCACACTGCATCGCACAAAACGTTTCAAAGACCACCTGATGCCGGGGAGCCGCTCCTTTTGGAGGTCGAGCGACTTGCTGGAGTTTGGGTTTCGCCGATGACATCCGCCGTACACTTAATCTCAGCTCGATATCCCTGTCCACTCCCTCTGCTGACACGCAGGCAAATTGTGTGAGTGTGGGTGTGTGTGTGTGAGAGAGAGAGAGTGTGTGAGTGTGTCTGTGCAATCTATAAAACCATTATCTGAACGTGCCGTGATTGCAAGTCAGAGGTGATGTCGTAGCTGCAATTAATGCTTCTGCAAAAGGGCTGTAATTGCCCTCCCCGGCGTCCTCCGCTACGCATAAATTAGTGCTGCCCACTTGACAAGCGGTTCCCATGAGCCAGGCCCTTACGCCAACCTCCACCCTCCCCCACGGGCAGGACGCGGGCACTGCGGAGGGCACGCTCACTGGCTTGGGGCTAACGAACGGTGCCAACGTGAGAAACCGCAACGCAGCGACTCGATGGCCACGATTGCCAGCTTGCACTTTCCACTAGACCAAACATTACAAGAACACGCACACACACGCACGAGCCACGGCCCATAAACAGGGCAGGAAATTAGTGTAAAGAAGAAATGACAGACAGAGAGAGAGAGAGAGAGAGAGAGAGAGAGAGAGAGAGAGAGAGAGAGAGAGAGAGAGAGAGAGAGAGAGAGAGAGAGAGAGAGAGTGAGTGAAAGAGGTTCTTGAGTGACCAGGGCCTGTATTTTCTTTCTCCATCATCATTAATGTCCAGTTAATGCGCTGGAATGCCGTATACTCCCCTCCGTCTAAAAAGATTTACACCCCTAGCGCTCCAAAATGACAGCTGGCCGGAGGTTTTAATTTAATTTCCGCAGCGCCGTGGTGCGCTTGGGGTCTCGCATGGAGAGAAGTCGCTACGGGAACACAACCCATCATGAGCTTGAAAGCCACACACAGTGACCACTCCAACTTTTAAAACATCCAACTGCTTTGCATTGCGGCACTTTCTCTTTGAAGAGTCCCAATATGGCTGCAAATGCAGAGAAAAAATCCCCGCCCCCCTCCCATCCTCACCCTCGACTCTGAATGGATACAAAAATGAGGTGTATTCAAATCAATAGTGTTTAACAAAATTGCCAGGGCAATTTGAACAGCATGAGCAATGGCCGTGCTGGCAGAGAGAATTGTTGTCCTCCATTCAACCACTATTTTAATTCCCCCTATACTTTCTCTTGCATTGGCTGTCCCCCTTCTGTCTTTCGTAATCTTTTCTCTCTCCCTTGTACAGTCTGCTCCTCTATCCATCTCTCTTCCCCGCCACATCCCTTCCTCCCTCTCTCTCTCTCTCTCTCTCTCTCTCTCTCTCTCTCTCTCTCTCTCTCTCTTCCTCCCACTCCTGGGTGTCAGATCTGCTGAAGTCTCCATTCACTCATATCATAAAGAGTCTAATGGGCTGTTATTACCTGCGCAGCATGGCCTCCGCTCAGCCCCCATTAGCCCCCCTCGGCCCCGCTGAAAAGGCTCCGTCTCCAGCAGGCAAAAGAGAGAGATGCGCTCCCTCCCCTGGCCCTCCACTGACACCACCGGCCGTCCCGTCCGCCCACCTGAAGTCCGCCTGGGAAGTCGCAATACGGGTTTGTCGGGGATAAGAGGCCGGGGAGGATGCGTGCTGACTAAGGGTGAAGAGGAAGAGGAAGAGGAAGAGGATTCGCCACTCCACCGTGGAGGGAGACGAGAGAGGAGAGGAGAGGCGATTTAGCATGCTGTTGAGGCATTCATTTGACTGGATTGCTTTTCTGTCTACGGATCAACACGGGCGTATTGTTTCAACAGATGGTATTGTGTGTGAATTACCCACACAGGCAGGCGCACGCACTTGCACACACACAAACACACACACACACACACACACACACACACACACACACACACACACCATTCTTCTGTGTCCTATGCGACTGTATACAAAGAAGACAAATAGATGGAGAGACCACACACAGGGATAGACAGACTCAACAGGCACACACACACACGCACACGCACACGCACACACACACACACACACACACACACACACACACACACACACACCACAGTGCAGGGAGAGACACAAGAAATTATCTGCTGACCGCAAACGGCTGCAGTCTCCAGTAGACAAAATATAATTACAGGGAGGGCAGTCTAGACCAGCACAACAGATGCCGCACTTTCACCTGCTGGATCAATGCAGGGCTTGTGTCTGTGCATATTAACAATAGCCCCTAGCATGAAGCAAGCACAGATATCCCTCTCCGCTCTCTTGTTCTCTTCCCTCCATCACCACACAATCCCTCCCTCTCGCTTCTATCTTTCTTTCTTTCGCCCATCTTCTACGCATACTTTATGCTAATCCGTCTTCTCCATGAGAATGACCTCATGGCCCAAGCAGAGAGAAAACTGAACACAAAAAAAAAAAAAAATCAGACATGAGCATTCAAATGGACACGATGAGAAGAACAAAGATCCCGACAGTCGTATTCATTTCAAGGCATCTTAGATCAAACCACAGCTATTGGCACAGTTAGAATGGGAGAACAATAATTAAAATTAAAAAAAATCACACAACAGGTACTTTGCCTCGAGAAAATAAAAACTGCTGGACCAGGGACTGTGATCACTAATAACTGGGATAACCCATAACTTGAACCCAGAGGAGATGGACACACACCTGCACAACACAATCAGCCATCTTGTCCACTTCATCTGACAAATCATGCAGGAAAGGTAGCCGGGGAGATTTAATTCGACTTGACTTTGATGATGGCCAATTACTCGGTTTGATTTTTATTTAGCGCCTGATCTCTCTCCTCCTTCACCGGCAAACTCCCCACTTAGCCTCCGTTTGGGCCGAGGTGAGCGCCGGCGAGTATCTTCGCGGTGACCTTAATTGACTGGTGGCTTCCCAAAAGATGGATTATCGCACAAAACAGACCAATTAAGCTTCATTAGTAATCTGACCTCGTCTCGTGCTGAGGAGTCTCATATCTCCCCTCGCTGAGATAAAGCTGCAGACCTCCTCAAGATGGCTCCCTACAACTACTATCGGACCATCGCCATGGGAATCGTGGAGGACAGTCTATAAAATGGCTTCTCGACAGTTTGCCTTTGCCATCATGGGGGAAGAAGGATAGGAGGGAGAGAGAGAGAGAGAGAGAGAGAGAGAGAGAGAGAGAGAGAGAGAGAGAGAGAGAGAGAGAGAGAGAGAGAGGTGAAGAGATGGCGTGATGCAGTAATTCCGTCTCAGCGGCATTCTCTTTCCCCTCCACCTCCAACGCCAAACACCAGCCCCCGTCTCTCAACAAACCCGCCCGACCTCCGCCACCTCCACTACCACCACCACCACCGCCGCCGCCACCATCCCTTCCCCACTCCCCATCATCACCCCTCAGAAGCCTGGGCCCCCAGACGGGCTCCAGGATCAATCAATTACATCTCCACTCCAGCAATCAAACAATGTTATTATCAGGAATCAACTCGCCGACCTGGAAAGCCCTGAGAATCAAAGGCTTCTGTGATGTCAGTTGCCGGGGTGCTGTGGCGTGTCGCTAACCGGCAGTGGCAGCCTGCCGTGCATGCTGGGAGGTTTGAGACGCCCGGGGAATACACTTCAGGCACACACACACACACACACACACACACACACACCTCTCAGCGGACTTGAAGATAGAAAGGAAATGCGGACAGTTACACAAAGAGAACCCCAGACTAAGAGAAAACAAAAAGACCAGCGGTGCCCATGGGAATATAAAAGCTTATATGTGTCCAACATGGACAAGTTGCAGGCTCATTTAAGGAAAGGTCACATTGAGGTGCGTGACCACAGTGGAAGGATGAGGGGGGGGGGGGAGAAAATGAGAAAGAGAACAAAAGCAAAACAAAACAACAATCTGTAACAGACAACCAGAGAAGAAGAAAAAATCAGCTCCGAGAGATTCACTCCGAAAATAAATAAATAAATAAATAAATAAATAAATAAAAAAGCGAAGGCTTATTTAAGCAGCCATGTCTCAGAAGCTGTATTGGGCAAGTCTCAGCAGACAGGATGATGAATGGAGCCAATACCCTGGGTCCCTATTCACCCCAAATGGCAGAGAATTTGCCACAGCGCACCCAGCGGTACTTGCTCAAGGGGGTGGGGTGGGGTGGGGGGTGTCTGGCTGGTGGCCATACAAGTACGGAACAGAAGAGGAATAAACCTGTGTCTCCGGGAAAAGTCCAAATCCTATTCGGTAGGTCTAAAAAGTCGATTGGGACGCAAGTCCTCGTCCTTTCGGTCGACGCGAGAGGAGATGTTGCCCCGAGATAGAGTTGCTTTGGACAAGAGGGCTGAGGTGATGGCTTTGCCCCCGATTTGTTGTGGCCAATCTGGCATTGGGGGCACTGCAGACAAGGGTCTGCCAGTGTTTATGAACTCACCCTTCTTTTGATGGATCACCTCCTTGGCCAGACAATCTCTTTCACAGTCACTCGCCTTCCAGAGAGCATGCCACGGAGACATCAGATGCACAGATGTACACACACACACACACACACACACACACACTTATACCTCTCTTTGTAAATATACAACAGGCACAAAATGAGTCAAAGAAAATCAGGAGTTGCACGCGCACACACACACACACACACACACACACACACACACACACACACACACACACACACACACACCTTATACCTCTCTTTGTAAATATACAACAGGCACAAAATGAGTCAAAGAAAATCAGGAGTTGCACGCGCACACACACACACACACACACACACACACACACACACACACACACACACACACACACACACACACACACACACACACACACACACACACAAGCTTTATACCTCTCTTAGCATAATATAATAAAGAGTTATATACTCAGACACAGAGAGAGAGAGAGGGGGTGGGGGGGGGGAGAGAGGGGAGAACAGAGACGAAGACCAGAGACAGGCGAAAAAAAAAGAATATGAAAGGAATTTGAGTCCACCTTCAACGGCCATTAGAGCAGACATTTGGGGTTTAAAAAGCCCTATGCCTACTGAAACAATTCACCTCTTCAAAAACCATCGACTTCACACTTCACCCTGATAATGACTGTATCAAGCCAGTGTAAGACTGAGCCACTGGGATGCAAGATTAGAAAGAGGGGAGCAAAAGGATGAGGCAAGACGCCGAGAGAGTGAGGCTAACCGAGTGAAATAATTCACACGGCCCCTTCCAAATCTTATTTTAGACATCCATCTTTGCCAAGCGTACGACACAGACAGGCTTGTGTTGTCACGTTGTTTAATTCACGTGATTCCTTTTTTTAACCGTGCTGCTAGCAAGATCCACTGTTGTCCGGCGGGCTGAATACGAGATGCAGTCGAGCAGAGAGGATACAGGCTGGCCAGATAAGGGGCGTCAGGCAGAGAGAAGCTTCTACGGCCCCCGGCATCTCAGAGTCGGCATTATGGCAGCTCACCAGACTCAAGTCCCAGCGCGTGGGGTCAAAGGTCAGACGGAGAGTTATTAGCACAAACCTAAGCTGCGAGTCTCGGTGAGCATCGGGCAGCGCTATCTGGTGATCATTACCGTGTGTCCTTCGTCCATTGGTCCATTGGAAAGCCTTGGCCCACATGTTTAATGCATGGATGGGTTGGGGGGGGGGTCAAAGAAGGGAGGGCGATCTGGAGAGCTGGAGTGATTAGGATCTGCTGGTTCTGCCAAGCGGAGGGAAGCCATTTTGTCTGTGTGAATCTTTCATGCGGCACAGATGTGGATTCATGAGCAGTTGTGTGCTCTATCTCCAACTCCCTCAATCTCCCTCTCTCTCTCTCTCTCTCTCTCCCTCCCTCTGTCTCTCTCTCTCTCTCTCTCTCTCTCTCCTCTGTCAGAGAGCTGTGTGCCCTGGCCAGTGATGATGGATGAGCCAGGGCTCTGGAGGTCTCAGCCTTGGCCGGCAGATAGGCAGCAGCGGGGGGACACTCCTGAGGAGAAGGAGGAGAAGGAGGAGGAGGAGGAGGAGGAAGAGGCCCGTGGAGCCATCATTAAAAAAGAGAGAAGAAAGAAGAGAGAAAGAGACAGAGCGGCAGAGAGAGTGAGAGGAAAAGTGAGAGAGAAGGGGGGAAAGAGAGAGAGAGAGAGAGAGAGAGAGAGAGAGAGAGAGAGAGAGAGAGAGAGAGAGAGAGAGAGAGCCAGTGAGAGTGAGAGAGAGGAGTGGGGGGTGGGAGATGATATTTCTATTTCAAGAGTGTGGGTCGTGGTCATCGGATCATTCTGCCTCCCTGTCTCCCGGCTCCTCTCCCTGACAACGGTGATTGTCTCCATTCCCTCCTCCAAGTAGTGATCGGCACATTTCCCACCTTTTTCCAACACTGCTTAGCGACAGACCAGAACTCTGCAGAGGCAATGCACCAGCTACTGCTTTTAATTCAAAAGATGACCCGACACATACACATACACAGACACACACACGCTAACATGTGTGCGGCACATTTCAGCCAGAGGCATGAGACGGGCGGTTCATCCGAAGGACTGGCCACTGTAGGCATGCCTACAGTCCTGAGTGAGCACACGTGTGGTGGGGAGGCCTGGCTCAGTTCTCTGGCCAGCGTTTCAAAGCAGAGGGGGCCTGGTAGTGTGTGTGTGTGTCTGTGTGTGTGTTGGAGGTGGGGGTGGGGGGGGGACCTCTAACACACACATGCTGAGCCCCTGCTAGAGTTTCAGGCAGATTTGGAGCCGAAGCCAGAGCCGTTGTGTGGAAACTTCCAGAGTTCACCTGTGCAGCTGGGCTCCACACCTCAGCGAAATCAACCAAAAGCCTGAGGGGAGGAGGCTCTCGCTCTAAAACAAAATCTGCTTTGTGGGCATCCGAGCTGAAATACTTACAGGGAACGGCTTGCTGCATCCCAAGCGAGCTGGAGGCATAGACCTGTTTTGGGCCCGGTGAGGGAGAGAAGGGGTCTGGGTTGTTACCGGAACAGGGAAATTTTGATATCTTGACAAATCCCACTGCTCCTTCACTTTTGGGTATTCTTTATCAGAGGCAACACAACCAATCAGCAGACCAAAAGAGAGAGAGGGGGAGAAAAAAAAACAGACAAACAAACTGCAAACATGTTGCGGGAAATATGTGTTTTGGGGGTGTGGGGGGTGGGGGGCTGCGTCAGCAAGCGAAATGCGGGGGAATGTTACCGCGTCAATGAGCAGCGGAAGATGCGATTAACCTTAAGATACAAAACGGAGCATTCAGGGCTCCCCACCGGCAAAGAAATGCACAGATGCATCTGTGTGATACAATCTCTGGCAGACGAGCTCGCGATATTGGATTTTAAAAGTCTGGCGAAACATGTGCTCTCTCTTTCACACACACACACACACCTACACACACACACACACACACACACACACACACACACACACAAACACACAGAAGGAACTTCTGCTGAGCTGGCACTTTAAGGCTGGAGGAGATGCCTGCACTGCGCTGCCCAACTTTTTGGATATTTACTCAGGCAGTATGTACTGCAGAGCACAGAGGGCATCTCCCAGATAAAGAGAAGAAGAACACATAAACAGATATGGAGGAGAGAGAGAGAGAGAGAGAGAGAGAGAGAGAGAGAGAGAGAGAGAGAGAGAGAGAGAGAGAGAGAGAGAGAGAGAGAGAGTAGCACAATGAAAAGATAGAGAGGATGATTCAGTCATGGAGAAAGGTAGGGAAAGGTGGAGAGAGAGAGAGAGAGACGGGGAGAAAGAAAGGAGGGGGGTGGAGGTAGAGGAGGAGGAAAAAAAAACAAGTCTTCTGGAGTGGAGATAGTGACAGGTAGCTGCACCCGGGAGATTCATACGTCTGTGCATGTTGGCGGAGCTAATGTGCAAAACAAACAGCTCGTCGCTTCTCCTCCGATACCTCCTGACCTTTCCTGAGATAAAAAAAAAGAAAATATCCCTTCTTCCCTCTGATTCACGCTGCTGCTCTGCCTTCACGGCTATGCTCCATGACTTTAACAGTAGGACGGAGAGAGGGAGGGAGGGAGGGAGGGAGGGTGAGAGGAGAGGCGATGGAAAGAGAAAGAATGGGGTATTTACAGAAGGCAAATCCTCAGATATGTGAGTATAAGATACAGAGGGAGAAAAAAAAAAGATCTGCATCGAGAATGCTGAAATGGCTTGAAGCTCACTTCATGGCCTTACAAAAACTGCAGACGTGCCCGGTGGTAAGTTTACACTGGAATAATCAATACGAAATCTGCATCAAATCTCCACGCAAAAGCCCCTTTTGCACCATCTGAATGCCTCCGGTGCACAGCTCACACTCCCGTTGGGCTTTTCTATAGGTTTCCTTCCAGTACATAATTGGAGCAGCGAGAGAGAGAGGGTACTACATACGGTACATTTGAAAGGCACAACAAAAAGACAGGGCTTCCATTGGGCTTTCTCCTGCCTGAAGTGCTTCTCCTTCACGCCCTTCCTTTTATGAGAGGGCTATGATCTGTTGGGGGACAATTTGCGGGTGGATTTTTTAGAGGCCAGGCGACAGGACAACAGTCTGTTGACAGGGGAGCAGAATGGAGCGCTGCGCAGATCGATTCCACCCACCCTACTACCCCCCATACACACCTCACGCTGGAAAAAAAATAAACTGAAGATGGAGAAAGAACAGAACAAAGGATGAACTAAAATTGGGGATAGGAGGCGACAAAAGGACAGAGCGAGAAGAGCCACTTGTTACACGATGACAAGAGCCGTGGATTATTGTTTCCTGACAAAAGGCTCAATTTGGGAAGAGAATGAGGGCCAAGCAAATTGTCAGCAGGCCTCTCCAATCATTAAAGGGGTATTATTGATGATGGCGGCTGTGTTTAGTCAGCCCCTTTGCCCTTTCAGCGCACCAAAGTCACTTTTCATCCAGAGTCCCTGCTGCACCATAAAAAAGCTGGGAGTGGGAAAAAAAAAAAAAATCAGCTTCATTCTGAATGCGAAATTAAGGGGGAAGGTGTTACTCATAACTTCTAATTAATTTAACAGTGGAACAGTTATCCGCCGCTAAAAAATTGAATTTGTAAAACATACCTGATTAAACATCCAGCGAAAAAAAAAAAAAAAAAAATGATCCTGCCAAATTCCACAGCCACAAGTTATCAGTAAGTGGGGACTTAATGACTTCAGTCTGGTTCACCTTCATCTTCACCTCCATAGCTCCCAGCCAGTACACGCTCTCTCTCTCTCTCTCTCTCTCTCGCTCTCTCTCTCTCTGTGTCTCTCTCTCTCTCTCTCTCTCTCTCTCTCTCTCTCTCTCTGCTAAGTTGCATTAGACAACACACTGAAAGGTTGCCGATTATGATAACTGCTGCAGTGACGCTGGCTGAGCCTCAACTATGGCCTATAGGAGCACATGATGTGGAACAGACTGATGATGAGAGGCAGGAAATGAGAGTGGAATGGGATTCTCTACTGACTATTTACAATGTCATATTGAGTTTGGGAAGTGGGCAGGCGTTCCTCCATTTGTTTGGACAGTACACGCTTACACACTTGCCAAATTAAAAAGGGTACTTTGTTATTAGCCTCACGTCGCAAATTGATGTCGGAAAATGAGCTAGTTGTCATAAGCCCTTTCCCTTCTGTACTGTTGATGGCAAGAAACAATCTTTGTGGAGAAATTTAACCGGTAAGAAAGACAGCTACTATCAGCATTTTCATTCACCTGTAAAGCTGGCAGCGTGGCCCAAAACAAGTTGGGGGATTCCAACGATTATTCATAGAACACACACCCTATTCCCCAGCATGATAATATCACTAATAACATAACTTAGTGAATGGTCTTTTGGTGACATTATTGAGACGGTCTTCTTTGATTTTTTTGTAGAAGAGAGGCAGACCTGAGTTAGACAAACAGTGACTTTCCACTTTCATCCGTGGTACTTCCAACACCAGATAACGTCAGAAGATGATGAAAAGAAAAGAAAAGAAAAAAGAAAATCGGCAGCTTAATTGCACTGGAGTGACAAATGATTAGTGCATCCAACCAAAACCAAATATTGTGAAGCGACTCCAGATGAACTGTATTATGTGTAGTCATTTCTTACGCTGAAGAGAGAAGCTGGACGGATCTGTCTTCTCCCTGTCATCACGCTAAATGGAGCTCAACATGAATACATTACCAGCTTTGATTGATGGCCTGTTATAAAGTGGTGCACAGACAAACTTTATGAATTCAGGGCCTCTTCGAAAACATCTGCCTGAGAAAATCGATAAGCTCCACCAAAAACGTTTAAAAATCCTTTAAGCGTTTTTAGCAAGAGCGGCTTTTTGGTATTCCTTTGACGAGGGAGAGGAAGATTAACAAAAATTGATCACAAGTGTTCGTAAGAGAAAGGAAAGACAGCAACGAACTGGAAAAGGGGGAAAATGTTCACATGAGTGCCTTAGATTTGTAACAATCAACTGACATAGCTGCTTTCATTTTGCACATCATTACTCCAGAATTGTCAAGTCACTGAAGTAGACATCCAAAGATTCCAAAACAGAGACGCACGAAAGGGTCAGAGATCACTCAGAGCCAAAAATGCTGACAATAAAGAATCCCCAAAAATATCATCATCAACTTGTAAGCAACTTTTAAGAGTTGGGTAACTGAAAAAAAAGTAACTCTTCACTCGAATTCAAAACTAATGGAAAGACAAATATAGAGAACATCGCCTCATTTGACAAAAGATGACATATGGACGAGGAGGGTTTTTCTACGGCGCTTCAGACTGATGATGTACCGCCTCATTAGAAACGTTGTAGCGTCGACAACACGCCATGTGCTGGTGTATGTTTGCGAAGTGCTCTCTTGCCGTGTCTTGGTCTCTCGATCTCTGTCGAAAGCCCGCCCCATGCAGATGTTGTGGGGACCCACCTCCTGTTGGCAGGTCCCACCCCTCCGCGTGAGGGCTGTGCGTCCGTAATGAGGCGTGGCTGATATTTACATCCCTCTCTTTAGATGCTGGGCACCGGGGGGAACTGACACAACACAGAACCCATGCTGAGCAGGGGGTTGGGTGGGGTTGGATGGATGGGTGGGTTTGGCGGGGGAGCATTCGTCACTGCCCCACACTGCGTCGTACTCCCCGCCCTCACTTCTGGCCTCCATCCTCCTCCTCCACCACCACCAAGCCTCCGCCGCCACCCAGCGACAGAGAGGCCAGAAGCCCCAGCATCTGCTCCCTCGCCGGGGTGTGATCACAGACACCCGGGCCCTGCCAGCGCTAATCAACAGTGAGCACGGATGCAGGCGAGGAGAGAGCGAGATTACAGGGCTTCCGAGAGTGGTGCCCCCCCACACCCACCACAATCACCACCACCACCTCCATCGCTGCTGCTGCTGCCGCCGCCATCACCACCAGCCTTCCACCACCTCCATCCAAATGCCAACCTCGGTCAGGGCAGCAGGGTTTAAATACCACTCAAATGTCAGCGGGAGGCCCCACAAGTCAAACTAAATTACCACCTACCTGCTCTGACTCCCCTCACTGCCTTCCACAGATGCAGGTGCCAGAGAGAATGTGTGTATGTGTGTTATGTGTGTGTGTGCGTCTATATCCATGTGTGCTTGTGCCAACGTGTGTGTGTGTGTGTGTGTGTGTGTGTGTGTGTGTGTGTGTGTGTGTGTGTGTGTGTGTGTGTGTGTGTGTGCGTATCCATGTGTGCTTGTGCCAACGTGTGTGTGTGTTTGTGTGTGTGTGTGTGTGTGTGTGTGTGTGTGTGTGTGTGTGTGTGTGTGTGTGTGTATGCATGTGGGCTTGCCCTGAGTCAGGCTGCCTGGCACATTAAATATTTCAGCAGCGCAGTTTGTTTTTTAAGCGCTGCCCAGTCGGAGAAACCTAAATACACTTTATTTTTTTACCAAAACACTGGCAGGTCCATAGAGCTCTGCTTTCGAGGGGATCGATTGGCTGCTGCTGCTGTTGCTGCTGCTGCTCATACACAGCTCTTTGCCATGATGCTCAAACACCTCCCATAAAATGACACCCTGCACAATGAAAACACACCGGACCCATAAAACCCTTGTATTGATCCCCGACGTGAGATCTGATACTCCACGAAAAGTGTTTTGGTGCCTCGCACCAAACGCACTGTAGACACTTTTGGTAGAGGCGAGCCAATACATTACCTTCCTCTATAGACTGATCTCTCTGGGCCAGCAACCCGACAGGGCTATCGATCCCCCACCTCGAGAGAGCGTCTCAAATAGCCCGGTGCGATCAGAGTTACCAGCTTCCCCCTGAGCTGTTCAAACCTTGGGCGCAACTTTCAACACTCTAAACAAAGTCCCCAGACACGGGGCTCAACTTAGGCCCATCCTCAACTGACGTGCAAATGTTTTGTTTGTGTCCGGACCTACAGAACGTGCATGGCTGTACTAATCAGGTTCTTTATAGTGATGGACACACAACCAAGGCCAAATGACATGAGGCCAAAACCAGAAAGTCAAACCCACAACAACAACAAAAACAACAACAACAAGAGGGTTACTGATGTGATGAATGCCAACTCTTCCCATCAGACATATAAGATTGTACATCTGCCAATCCAGTTTTCATTCCTGCCTCTCATTTAGTCTGGACATCAAACAGACTAACTGTTGACCACTTCTATCTCTCGGTGTCAGAGACAAACGTGGCGTCCACCTCAACTCCTCTGCACTGGCATTTCATCCAGAGTTCTGAGAGATGACCAAAGATATTTCACTTTGTACACTGTCCACCTGTGACTATGAAACACACACACACGCACACGCACACACACACACTTTTGTGGCTTGTCATGTCCATCTTCTATCTTTTAGCCTTCCTGCTGCATGCAAGAAACTAGACAGAGTGAACTTGGCCCTGTGGGTATTTTTCCCCTATTGTGATAGGCTGACCTGACAATGCTTACAGGAGACAAAAAAAAAAAAAAAAGGTCAGCCTAGCTCAGCTGACAGTTCTGACATTCCGTTACAAGAGTCTCATGTACCCCACATAGAACAATGGCAGCCGGTTCTTAAACTTATGGCTCTCTCTGCTAGACAGTGACAGGCTTTTCTTTTACTTCTTGAGGGGAAGTTCAGAATTGACAATGAGGAACTAATGACACACGACTCTTAATTAGGGCTGAGTATTGACCAAGATGGATTGAGCCGAGGTCCCTCACTCTGAAAGCTTGCTATTAAGACAAATAATTACTTACACAACTGATGGAGCATGCCCATTGATTAGAGACAATAGTGCACTCCAACCAAGCCTTCGTGCCCTCTCTGACCATTACTGATGCTTGAGGGCGATGGCGAGGGTTTTGCGATGGCGGTGGTTGAGTGCGAGCAAAGAGTGTGGCGTTCAGTGACATGACGTGTACCACTCAATCTTGAAGGATTTTAAAACATTTGGAACAATGTGTAATGGATGCTTCAAGGATGCATCGTAGCATTGCGAATGCAATCTAATTACGTTGGGGTTTGAAATCCGATTTCTTGCCTTCGGAGACTGGCAGAGAACAAAAGAGGGGCAACAAAACGAAGGCCACGCTTCAGCAACCGAAATTCAAGCCATCTTTGGCTGAATAAAGGGACGGCATTATCCAACGTATTCCCAGATACACAATAGCTGCGAGAGGGCACCAGGTACACAACATCATTCCCTTCTGTTTACAGAAATGGACATCTGGACATTCAGGAAATGGAGAGAAATGAATTGGATGATGTGTTTCATCGTTTCCCTGAGAGGGACATGAATTGAATTGCTAGGAACATCAGCATTCTCTCTGAGTCATGTCATAATGTGGGTTTGTTGACCACCGTCCGGCTACATGTCCATAATGCACCGGTAATACGGCAAGGCATTAGCGAGGTCGACCCACGAAAAGGGCGCCGATTGGAAAATTGAAAGCAGAATTGAACGGGGGAGCGGGGCCAGGCGGAGCGCTCTGTCTCGTTCCATCAGAACACATCAAACTCCTTGGCTGCATAAGCCATCAGCAGGAAGAGTAACTTGCTATTTGTGCATTCTGTGTGTGTGTGTGTGTGTGTGTGTGTGTGTGTGTGTGTGTGTGTGGACATGATCCTTCTGTAGGTAAGAATAAATTGCATGTGCAACAGGTACGTACAAGGTGAGAGGAGGAATTATATTATATGTGTGTGTGTGTGTGTGTGTGTGTGTGTGTGTGTGTGGAGGTGATGCTGGAGAAAGGGATGGGTGGTGGAGAGGTGTCCTACCTGAGCAGGGGCTGGAAGATGACGGTGATGTTTCTGGCCCCGGGCTTGCACAGGAACTTGGTCTCGCCACCTTCAATCAGGTTATCATCAGCTCCACCTGACAGAGGAGAGGAATAGAAATCATAAGCACATACTGTACTGTACATTTCAATTGCAGTGTAGCAAATTATGCCTTGTCAACCAGCCAGGGGACACTTACACCATAATCAGTGGTATGCATCAAAAGGTGTGCATACACAAAACATGAGCAGACAAGATTCTGTTGTATGCAGACAACCTCACATGTCCATGTCCACACACACACACACACACACACACACACACACACACACACACACACACACACACACACACACACACACACAAAAATATAGACTCAGTGAACAGCTCTGTTTGATGTTGATCACATCTCAATTTGCCCATTCCTGTCTGATAAAGGTACTTCATGCTTCAGCAATCACTACTGGGCATAGTAGCAACACCTTGGAAACCCACTCCCCCCCACTCTCCATTCTCTACCTCTCAGCAAGCCAACAGGTTAGTCAGGGAATGTGACAGTGTCAATGGAGGGCCTCAACACCATGCTCCTGCCCTTATTAAATCCACTGATCCCAACGTAACCGCTGTAATTGACAAGGGAGTAAGCCGCGCATGGCGGTCGATGGGGAAAACAAAACAAAGCAAAACAACACAAACAAACAAAAAAAAAATGACAGCAGTTCACTGTCCACCTCTGAACGCCTGGTTGCCTCTATCAACAAAGATGCCAACAAAAGCGAATCGAATCGCCTCCCCACCCCCTGGTGCTGTGCCAACTGACGACGTGGGTAGTTAGGAAGACCACATAGACGTGCGAACCACTGGTTCTAAGATGGCAGGCACAATAGGCAACGTGTGAGAAAGCGATGGGGAAATATTCAAAACATAGCAGCCATAAAAAAGACCAGTCAATTTCTGGGTCAATCTGAATTTCATAAAGTTTCAAATCTGTCACCTAAAACACACACAACCCTTTCGCATTTGTGCAGCAGAACTACTACTGATTACTCCAGATTACGTATGTACCATCACATCAGAATTGGGATTAATACACAAAAAGGTCTTAAATATTCAATAACACCATAATGGTGCACTTCCCTTCAACATTAAGTGAGTCTGCATTACTGCAGTTAGATGGGAGTTAATAAGAGAGAGCGAAAGCGAGAAGAAAAAATACTAGACTGCTCTGGAAAAAATTAAGAGACCACTGTCAAAGTGTCCGTTTCTCAGATTTTTACTATTTATATATTTAAGTAAATAAGGACATTTTAGTTTTTTTTCCTAATATGTTTGTACTGCATAGAATAAAACAAAAACAATTTTGCTCAAACATATATGAATAAATATTAAAAGCAGAGAAACTGCAGACTTATGTTCTGACTATATTCTGAAGGGTAGAAAGTCATTATGTACCTGATATATGTGAAATATAATAGTGAAATATAGGTGAGTATATGAATGTCTCTAGTACAAGTAGGCTGTGGGTAGGTGTGTGTGTGTGTGTGTGTGTGTGGGTATGTATGAGTGGGTGGGAGCCACATGTTTGTGTGTGCGTGTCACCAATGACAGCTCAGTAATTACAGCAGGTGTCTTTGCTGGGCCCGTGCGACATCAAGCTCATCACGCTGTCAGTGCACATCGGAAGGACAAGAGCTCACGTCGCGCCGCCTCGCTGCTAATCCACCGCGACTGCCCATGATCTGAGCCGCGAGGGAGCTGGGGAAGCCTCCCGCATCCAGATGCCTGCTGCATCGCACCCCCCTCCTCCCCCCACTCACCCTCTGTGTCCATCCATCCATCCATCCATCCATCTTTCACTCACTCCCTTTCCATTCCCTCACTTTCTCCATTTCATCGCTCCACTCCCCGCTTCTCTCCATCCCTTGCTATTAGTCTTTCACTCTTTTGTTTTTCTTTCTTTCTTTCGCTCATTGTTTTGTACTCTTTCGCTCTCCTCCTTCTCCTCTTCTGCAACCTCAAAGGATGCTTCCAGGATGCCTTCTGTGGGACAACATATCTCATTCACAACAACGAGAGTTTCTCTCTTTATTGGACAAAAAAAGGAGTAAAAGAGAGCATGAGCTTTCATAGTGGATATGTGAGAGTGAAGAGAAAAAAAAATAATCAAAGACCTACATTTTCCGACTCGTTTTATTTTTTTCTTTCTCTCTCTCCTGCATGAAAATAATTTATGTGGAAACCCCACGCTTGTTGCTAAGCGGAGACGGAGCCCACGTCCAATTTTCTCACCTTCTCCTCCTCCTCCTCCTCCTCCTCCTCCTCTCCCACTTGCTCTCTCCGTTCTGTACTGCCAATTCAATTAAGAGTCAATTACGAGCACCAAACAAAGCTGCTCCCACACGCTCTCCCACGGCATGAGGGAACAACAGCGAGATGAGGGGAAAAAGTGAAGAGAGACGAGGAAGGGAAAGAGAGGAGGAGGAGGAGGAGGAGGAGGAGGAGGAGGAGGATGGGTGAATTCATGTGCAGAGCATCTATTTGCGACGGCAGACAAAGGCCCCTAGAAGTCATCAGGTAACTAAGAAGGATTAGAGATCTACGGATTACATCCAATGATTCAATCCTCCCCCAAACATCTCCATTCACTTCCGACAGCAGTAGCCCCCCCCCTCCCTCTGGTCTCTCAGGCCTCTGATCTGGTGCCAACCTCGCATGTCAAGTATTAATATTCTAATTAAGCTCGTTAATATTAATGACTGTTATATGGGCTCTACAGCTTTGTGACAGTATGG
>JAODXP020000026.1:15004424-15061924 GCA_027497455.2 Sardinella longiceps | reverse complement strand
GCGGACAATCTGCAGATGGCAAAGGAAACGAGAGAATTACAGAGACCGAGATAAATTCCATTTCAAAAGATAGAACTGGAATGAAATGCACTTGAAGACACCAATCAAGCCTTGAAGAGAAAAAGACTGTAATAGTTTTATGAATACTAAACATGACAAGCACTCTGATCAGACTCAAGGCCAAAAGAGTGAATCCAAGAGTCCAGAGCACAGTACTGTTTCTATTGAAAAACCACATGATCATTCCCTTCGCCAGTAATTCAATTTTCTGTCAGCTTTTCAGATATGGGTATGATAAATTACAAGATTTAGAGAGAGTAGCTGAAATCATTGATCATTTTAATGAGGCAATAGCCGTGTCAGTCTTGGTAAGAGTGGGAGTGACCGAACCAGGTTGCCTTCACCAGCATGAAACCTACAGGTCCTGTGGAACACTTGACACACTCATGGTGCACTTGGAGGGGCAAGTGTTTGTGAGGTTTGGCGTGAGCTCGAGAGCTGCTTTTGGAACCATGGATCCTAGCTGGCGCTTAGGCCAGGGCTTCCATTACGGAGATGTCAGGGCGGCCCTGCTGTGGCCTGTGTAGATGAGGACATGGAGGATTCAAGCACTCTTCTCCCTCCCACCTACATTTTCTCTTTCTTTCTCTCTCTTTCTCTCTCTCTCTTTCTCTCTCTCTCACACAGACAGAACCACACACAGACACAACAGCAGCCACACAAATACTACCTCACACAAGCATAGCCACACACACACACACACACACACACACACACACACACACACACAATTTCTCCCCTCCTCTCCCCGACCGCGAGACATTTTTCCATTTGCACCTCTCCCTCCCTATTGTGCCGCACAAATCAGGCTGACAGAAAACAGCACTCACGCTCCCTTGGCCCAGTCAGTCACCGAGAGGCAGAAACCACTCTCCGCTCTACAGGGAGCTCCACCATTATGCATAAACAAGATTGCTAATACAAGATTGCCATTCTTTCGTCCCAGGCGCCAGGGCTTTGAAAGGGAAAAACTCTATTTGGCGCTTGTTTTACTGGTGTGAGGGAGGAGTTGGATATCCTCCTGTAATAATAATCCCCAAAGCCAATTCAAATGCTAAATGCTATTTTCTTCGTGTGTGTGTGTGTGTGTGTGTGTGTGTGTGTGTGTGTGTGTGTGTGTGTGTGAGTGTGTTGTGTTGTAGCCCTGTGGACTTTGACCTAATGGAAGTCTATAAGCTCACCAGGTTTGTGGTGCTTTTTTTGTAAGTGCACTCCAGCAAGGAGCCTAATATTTATTTCCTGACTGGTGTAAAAATAATGAAAACACAGAGGGCGCAAATTCGGTTCTGGCGAGGTGATGACTTGCAGTGGGCAAATGGGGTGAAAGTCACACATGAAATCAACTCTGCCCATGGAAATGACAAATCCTCTCAGCACTTTTCCAATCATTCACACCCGTTTTTGGAGAGAGATGGAAGAAATCAAATGTGATGGAATCATTCAAGGCAGCATGCCTTTTTTATATATATATATAAATATTTTGGCTATATATTTATTTATTTTGTTTTCTGCGGTGGCCCTTGGGCCCTTGTATTGTGCTGGGCTCCACTTGGGGAAAATGTCCGAGATGACATTTTCCACCTCAGTGTTGCTTTCCTATATTTTATTCATTTTGTTGCTTGGCTGTTGATGTCGAGCAGGCTCTCTTTTATGGTTAGATGAAAGGAAGAAAAACATGAGTGAGGGGGGGACCTGAGTGGGCAGTATGGAGGCACGTACCTGCACACCTACAAACAGAGCTGCCTCGAACACATCTTAATCAAAATAGGGAGCCAGATTGACACTGCAAGCAAACAACTTCATGTCTGCCCAAACAGTTTTCTCTCATAAATATGTGCACACGGTTAAACAGCGCTAAAAGCAAAAGAGGGGAAAGTATGTGTCTGAAGTAATCAGAAAATTTCAAAGCCATTCTATAGGATCTATTTTGGAATCTTGAGTAATCTGTTCCAAGCCTACGCTTGACTAATCTGTTCCAAGCCAAGCCTTACGCTACGGTGTTTGAGTCCTGGTTAAATATGCATTGAAAAGAGAGAGATACTATAGGTAGCTGCATTGGAAGGCAAAGATATACAGCTTGCCTAATAGAGTGACAAACCTCAAGACAGACACAAACAGATTAGCATACACGGGTAAATACAACAGCGCTGCTAGCAAAGATCACAAAGACTTTCTTCTAAAACCACCACAGTGAGACTTGAAGCCTCCAGCTCCCCAAGGGCACAGTGTGTGTGTGTGTGTGTGTGTGTGTGTGTGTGTGTGTGTGTGTGTGTGTGTGTGTGTGTGTGTGTGTGTGTGGGGGGGTTTACATGAGCGGGCGACGCGCTGAGACTGTGGAAAAAAATCACACGCCGCCCACTCACAAGCGCTCGCCAGTCAGTCCGTCAGTCACAACGCCGCCAACCACAGCCACCGTCTCAGACAAAACACTCCATTATTAATGGCCAACGCTGTTGTACGCTTCTGCTAGCGTCGGGCCCAGAACACATCAAGCACTCTGGATGGGGAAAGAAACACCTTCATGGAGCTCGCTGAGAAACCCGAGAGACCTTTCTGCGACCTTCATTTGTTTACTGACTACCTGCTGACGGCAACTATTAGGGGGATAGGGATAGGGTTGGGGGGGGGGTGCAAGACTTTAAGCAATGTTTGATATCAAACACAAACATTAAGTATGAGAAAGAGCTGCAGATAAGGAGGGGGAAATGGCAGAGAGCATCGTGGCTCTAATAACGCAGCCTTATCAAGCAGACAGACTGCTGCCTCAGATTTAAATGCCCCCTTTGAACCCGCCCGCCGTCACCATATTGTCCAAATATTTCTGCTTGACGTGACTATGCGACACACAGAGGAGAGTTCTGTCGTTTTCCCCAGAGGAGTCCAATTCCCCATCATGCCCCTTGGCAGGACAAACAACTGCAATAGTCCCTGTTTAATAAACTAAATGCAGAAATAATCTGAAACAACATAGTTCCAGGAGGTTACACAAAGGTGAGGCATATTCTGGATATAAAATGTGAAATTGACGATTCTTCAAATAACTTGGCCTAATGACTTGGCCAATTTCTGACGGCTTCACCTCGGGCCAATGTTCTTACGCTCTAGCCTAAAACCCAATTAATAAAATACAAGGGACAAGGGTCTCTCTCTCTCTCTATCAGTGTCTTTCTATCCCTCTCTCTCTCTCTGTCTTTTGTCATTGCCTGATGGGGAATTTTCATATTTCTAATTTATTCCTACACAAAGAGCGCTGAATGGCTGCCATGCGGCGGTTCTGATGAAGACAATGCCAATGACAACGCCACTCTGCACCACCTCTCCATTCCCACACTCAAAAGCTCAATCATAGCACACACACTTACTTCACTTTTTTAAATCATCTCTCTCTCTCTCTCTCTCTCTCTCTCTCTCTCTCTCTCTCTCTCATCATCATCATCCCTCTGTCTCTCTCTCTGTTTCTCTTCAATCTTTCTTTCTGCCATTCACCTCGCAGACGGAGGGAGGCATGAGTTGGAGCTTTGTGATGGGGGTAAATGAAAGGAAGAAGAATCTCATCTTCTTTTCAAAACGCTGCGAGGCATTCAGCCGTCCAAATATTTTCCCTTTTCCGTCACTTCAGAAATAGCGAGAGAAGACAGAAAAAAAAAGAAAAAAAAGGAGATGAGAAAAAGAAGCGAGGAACTCTTTGAAGCCCATTTGCCGTCTTATCGGACGTTAATCTGTACATTTCATTCTCTGCCAATGGCGCGTGCCTGGTCAGTGATGACTGGCGTTTACAATCAAATGGAATGTAGGTACAGACTGGAGAAAAGACAGAAGATTCCGGAAAGCCTCTGTTAGGCCAGCGCTCACACTAGAGAATACTAATAGTTTCTATCTGTTCTAACTGCATATAGTACACTACACAGAACAATACAATACAATACTATATTGTATAGTGTACTAGACGACACTAGATTATATTATATTCTAGTATACCATGCTATGGATTGCTATGGATTATAAAAGACACTCTGACAAATCGTGCTTTAAGACCTTCTGTCGAAGTTTTGGAAAACCAAAAATAAAAACACATACAAGAAAGCCATGTCTCTAGAACCTGTGTTTTATTTTTATCAAAGTTTGTTGCTCTCCTTAAAGTTCCTCCCAGTTACTTCAATGTTGCTGTTCTTTCTTTCTTTCTTTCTTTCTTTCTTTCCCTTCCTCCTCCACTCTCTCTCTCTCTCCCTCTCTTCCTCCCTCGCTCAGCCTTTTCTCTCCCCCAACTCCATCATTTCACACAGGCTGTGTCTCAGAGGCATAGGGTGTCGGAGAAAGCAAAAAAAAAAAAAAAAAAAGTATGGCAGGCAAACAGTGCTGTCAAGCATCGCTGATTGAAACCACAAGGTCACTCTGCAGTGAGAGAAAGGAGGGGAGAAGGAAAAAAAAAAAAAAAAAAAAAACTTGAGACAAGATGCTCTCCAGGGAGCCTGTCGCTCTCACCCACAATGTATGTGTGTGGGGGTATAAATAGGAAGTGAATGGATGTGTGTGTGTGTGTGTGTGCAAGTATATGTGGTGCATGTGTACTGTGTCTGTGTCTCTGATTTTATTTTGTGTATCATTTTTTTTTTCCTTTTGTTCCAAAAATACAAAATCTAGGCCTACAAAACACGGATGATGGAAAAGGACACAGTGATGTTAAAAGCCATGTAACTACTTCATTCCAAGATCCCGATCTGGTCACACACACACACACACACACGCACACACGCACACACACACACACACACACACACACACACACACACACACACCACTCACCCTGCAGCTCTCCGCTCTTGCTGTACAGCTCCCTCCTCTGCTCCCGCAGGTAGGCACTCATGCTGATGGCGTGGGAGGACGACTCAAACCTGCGGAGGAACGAGGGAGAGGGGGAGGGAGGAGAGGAGAGGGGGAGGAGGAGAGAAGAGGAGGAGAGCAGGTCAGTCTGCAGTCACCCTTTAGCTCTCAGCCACGCATCAACAAGCAGACATCTACTGAGGGAGTTTTAACACTGTTTTGCTTGAGAGAGGCAATTTGGCTTCCACGTTCATCTAGCCTTTGCCTGTAATTCACCTTGAAGAGTTGCAAATCAATATCCTCTCTGCTACCGCCGAGGCAAATCGCTTCCACAGAGAACACGTACACAAGCAAAGACAGGGAAAAAAATATATCTTCCACTTCTCTGTGCATAAACTCATTTGGTAATACCGCAAGCCTGAGTTCAGTTGATTTATAGTCTGGCCTACTATTTTGCAGGGTTTGTGCGTTGCTTACTTGAAGAGGGACTGTTTAGGCCGTAATGGTTTCTTTTTGGCGAAGAAAGCCCCAAAGTCACTGGCAGCGCTGCTGTAGGAGAGCTGGGCAGAGGGCTCAGCGGCACTGCGGCTGTTCTTCACATCCAGGTAGTCCATTAGCAGCACCTGCACAGGATGAGAGGAGTGGAGAGAGAGAGAGAGAGAGAGAGAGAGAGAGAGAGAGAGAGAGAGAGAGAGAGAGAGAGAGAGAGAGAGAGAGAGAGTGAGTAAGCAAGTGAGTGAGAGAAAGAGAGAAAAAGAAAGAGGGAAAGAAAGGAAGAAAGCGTGTAAAAGAAAGAAAGAGAGTGAAAGAGGGAAAGAAAGGAAGAAAGCGTGAAAAAGAAAGAAAGAGAGTGAAAGAGTGATTGAGAGAAAGAAAGAGAAAAAAGAAAACAGAAAATGAGTGATAGAAAGTCAGAAAATGAAAGAAAGAAAGACAGAAAGAAGGAAAGTTAGTTGAGTAGTTCGGTGAGGCCTGCACGGCCCGATGTGTGAGGTACTCGCTCAAAGGCCCTGTGCTCCACTGAAACATGGGGCAGACCTCTAGATTGATTAATCCAACACTTCTCTGAGTCACGGCTGCCAAAATGAGCAAATCTGTTCACACACAACAACCAGGGGCCCATCAGTCCGTTCTGTCTATGAAGCAGTGGGCTCCAGCCAGTCAGTCAAAGCCATTAACCTTGATTAAAACTGCAAACACAAGTTAATAAACATCGCCCCTCGTGCAGACGGAGAGGTCCTATGGTAGCAGACTGAATAGAGAGAGAGAGAGGGAGGGAGGGATGAACAACAAAAAAAGAGAGAGAAAAAAAAAACAAAGTTAACTTTCTGCCACAAATTAGCCCCTCCCTTCTGTGCCCACCTTCACCACCCACTCCTTCTCCTCTGCCACACACACACACACACACACACACACACACACACACACACACACACACACACACACACACACACACAGACACACACAGACACAGACACAGACACACACACACACACACACACACACACACAGACACACACACAGACACACACACACACAGACACACACACACACACACACACACACACCTAATCGTTTCATAATTTACTGGGGCAATTTACTCCAGCTATTTCCAAGCAGCGGCCGAAACTGCCCTTAGTGGGGGAGAGTAGGGCTGGGGTGGCCGAGAGTAATGAGCGGACAGATGGAAATACATCTGACTGGTAATGGTGTAATTAAACCTAGAGAATGGGGCCCTTCACTGACAGAGAGCGAGAGAGAGAGAGAGAGAGAGAGATGGAGAGAGGGAGATGGAGAGATAGGGAGAAGGAGAGAGATAGAGCAGGGTAGACAAAAAGAGAGAGAGAGGGATGGTGAGAGAAGGGAGAAGAGGGATAGAGAGAAGAGAGAGGAGAGAGGGAACCCTTGTCCCTCGTTCTCTCTTTCTGCCATCCCTCAGCTGGTGGGCTCTGGGCCTCGCCGTCACCACCACTGCCGCCGCCGCCGCCGCTGGTGGCTGGTGAGAAAGCGCGGAGTTATGATCCTGTCAGCATATTAATTACTAATGACCATCTGATCCGCTGACGGAGCCAGCCTGCTACATAACCCGCCCCAACTTAATTAAATGCGAGCATTTGCCTGATGAAGGGGTTCCAACCTACTTAAATTGCATTAACGGAGAGCGACTGAACTTCAGAGGCAATTAAGTATGGGACAGTGTGTGTGCCTGTGTGTGTGTGCCTGTGTGTGTGTGTGTGTGTGTGTGTGTGTGTGTGTGTCTGAGACAGAGACAAAGACAAGGAGAGGAATAGGGAAACGGTAAAACAGGAGCAGCCAAGAAAAAGCTGATGATTGTTCTGAGGCTCAAGCACACACCTTGGAATGGATGGGGAAGGTGGGTGAGAAAAAATAACAGTTTTTAGTTAGCTGATTAGCTTCTTGGCACAGAGTGCGAAATAAATTCACCGAATGATGTCATTTGAGGTTCAATTAAAAGGATGGTTTTCCGTCCCTATTGTCTCACCAGGGCTCAAACTTTGAATCGTTTTTCACCGACTGCAGTCGGTTGTTTTATAAAACTCTAGACGTACGCGCGGATCATTGAAGTGCGAGTCGTACCATCATCTCCGCTGCGCAGATTTTTCAATCAGTCCTTTGTCATTGACGTCTGTAACCAGAAGTGAATCCATTAATGCTTCTTCCAAGAAACTATTTGAGAATCACAGAGCAGGCATTAATACAGTAAGAAAGTGACTAGAGCACTTTTCCCCACTGTGGACCAGTGAGTTTCCCATCGCCGCAGTCAATGTCTGCCACCTCTTGAAAAGAGACGATAATGTCTGATCGTGGGCCTGTGAGCTCAGCCTTCATTACATGCCCTGTCTGAGTCATGGTGTGTGTGTGTGTGTGTGTGTGTGTGTGTGTGTGTGTGTGTGTGTGTGTGTGTGAGAGAGAGAGAGAGAGAGTTGGTAAGTGTGTGGCAATAATGGGTGTGTATATGTGTGTGTATATGTCTGTGTGCTTGAGAATGTATGAGTGTGTGTGTGTGACAATAACTGTACACTGTGTGTATGTGTGTTTGTGTGCACACATCTATCTGCTTGCGTGTGTTTACGTCTGTGTGTGTGTGTGCATTTGTTTGCTTGTATGTGTTTGTCTGTGTCTGTGTGTGCTTGTGAATGTGTGAGCGTGAGCATGTCACAATAACTGTACACTGCATGTGTGTGTGTGTGTGTGTGTGTGTGTGTGTGTGTGTGTGTGTCTACATGCTTATCAGGGCTGGGTTTTGGGAGTCAAAGGCTCTCCCCTCTGTCCGTCTGATTAGGATCACCTTTCCCTTTGCGCCGTCTCTCCAGTGTCTCATTAGCGGCACCTTTCCCCCGCCGCTGTCTCTCACTCTCTCTTCCTGAAGGAGGCTCTGCCAGCGGCCCAGCCGCCTCATTACCCCGCCTGACGCGCGGAGACCGACCGACCGCCGGTGGCGCTGCCCACTCGGGAAACAACTCAACACAAGCACTGGTGATGGCTTCATTACGATGAAGTCCACACAAAAATGTCACTGTGAGTCCCTGTGAGTCACATACGATCACCTTGAGTCAATCTTCAGGGAGAGGGTGGCTATATCCTAGCCATCAAAGACAAGACGAGAACGAGGAGTAAATGAGAGGTTTTGCAGACGTAACCCTTTAAAAAAAATAAAAAAAATAAAAAAATGACCAAGGTGTGAGGACTCCACCCCTGTTTGTGAATTCACCTCCCCAAACTGCATTCTGGATTCTGTTCCACTGACCTGAGGTAAATGTGCCCTCTCTTCCTCCCAAGGTTGTGCTGGGATGGCCTATCCAGTCATGATCAGATATAGCAAGGGCTGAGACGTACCTAGTGGGAAGCGTGTTCCTGATTATGCAAATGAACATGACGTGAGGCAGGCAGACAGGCAGGCAGGCAGCATCCGGATGTGCCTGAGATTTTTCCGTTCTGTCAGTTCAAACTGACGGGCTGTCATTTCAGCTTAACATTATGTGACTGCTCAGTTAGAAAAGCACCACCTCCGTGTGCCTCGGCTTTTGAAACACAAGTAGCAGGGAACACTTTAGCAGAGTAGCAGTAAGCACAGCAATATGAACCCTGTCCCTCCACTCCCCACCCAAGGCTAGGCAGCCAACCCTGAAGAGCCTCTTCAGGGCATAGAAGGCGCAATCACTAAAGGCTCTGACATCTTCCCTGACCTTCAGCCGAGCTGACGGACACCCTCGGAAACACTCCGTCTCCCAGCCATCCGTTTGGCGAGGCTTGGCTGGCGGAGGCTTTGAGGCCAGGCTGTTTTAGCGCGCGCAGGAAATCAATATTCATGGCCACTTCCAGGAGTGATCGGTGGAAACGGGGTGGCGTGAGACGCCGGTGAGAAATAGCAAATGGCTTTTCGCACCAGATAATAAACTGAAGGGGAGCCGGAGTTCGGTAGCTGTATGTGTGAGCTGTGTGTGTGCTGCCTCGGAAGGAAGTGTGTGTGTGTGTGTGTGTGTGTGTGTGTGTGTGTGTGTGTGTGTGTGTGTGTGTGTGAGCATTCACATTTGACACATTAAAGCTACTCCGCTCGTTTCATATTAGTGTGTTTACCCAGGGTATGGCATGCCGGGTGTGTGTTTGACGCTTGTTAATTATAAACCTCACGCAACAACTTCATACGAAAAATAAATAAATAAAACAAATAAAAAAAACAGCAGGAAAAAAAAAAAAAAACAACAACAGCAGCATGCTTAATTTAATATACAAAAGATGGAGAGCTGACTCCATTCAGTCTATTAGCCAGCAAATAAGGCTAATTAGCCAAAAGAGCTGTGGCTTAGCGGAGCTGCAGGTGCACACCTGGCTACTAGCAGAGGCAGCTGCGGGGGCGGAGGGGGGGAGAGAAAAACGAAAAAAAGCACTTTCAGAAATTAAGGGAGTGAGGCATGAGTCAGTCCCACATGGGCCGTGCCAAATTGGGCCCAGGGCTTCAGAGGGCTTTCAAGACTCCTGTTTTTTTTTTTTTTTTGTCACCAGTGCAGATAGAGAGCTGGGTGGCTGTTTACAGAAACTTCACAAAGTCACTCTTTTTTTTGCTTTGTTTTTTTTTGCTTTGACCTTGGTTGTGGGTGCCACTTCATTCTGAGAAAAAAAAATGCAGTCCCATTCCTTCTCGTCGGTGGCTGCTCTTGAGGGATTTGTATTGGCTGTTGGACTTAAAAGGAACAAGACAAGGGAAGCAGAAAAAAAAAAATGGCAAGACAGTCAAAAAGTATTACAACAAAAAATGTCATCTCTATGGACAACAACACATCTCACTCAGAAAAAAAAATTACAAAAGGAGCCTTGTTTATACAACCCTTTATGGGCACCTAAATAAGACAAGGCCTGCATATATCCTTATACATACTTGCCGAGAAAAAGCAATTGATTGACAACACCTCTTAAGTAGATGTAAAGAGGACAGGGAGGAAGATATGGAGAGACAACAGGGACATCCCAAAGAAAAAATAAACTTGTTCTCTGTAATAGCTACAGAGAGACTGAGCTCCGGAGACTCTAATCCCTACTGAGAGAGACAGGTTGCTTCTGTAATATAAAGTTCAACCACAGCGACAGTTTCAATTTCCATTTGAAAGTCCCTTCACTGCACAAGAGTGCTGACAGGCAAGACATGCCTGCATAGGCCTTATGAGGCCTATACTGAAGTGATCGAGGAGAACAATTCTTTGAGGCAGACGCCGGTCCCTGACACTGCAACAGTGTGTAAGCATGAGAGCTCGGCTGAGGTCTTAAATGACATATTGATTAAAATCATGAAGGTGCGACACACGATCGCAGCATGTTGGTTTTAATTAAAACTAATGTCACCGTCTTCATGTCGACTCCTGGCAGCTCATTTTAACTTCATGCTTTATTGAAAAGCCCGTAAAAGTCTTCTGATAAAATTTACACATCTGAGGCCTGCATAACTGGTCGAATTTTTTTTCAGTACCCAAATTCTCCAACCATATTTAAGTCAATCTCAAGTAGCCTCAGATGGCATGCTCTAGACCAGTGAAAACATGTACAAGGGGTAGCCATCAACGTTTTTTTTCCTCCATCTTTTTCTCACAGCGATGGTTTTCTGTCTGACAGCCATGCCAGATAAGAACCGCAAGGAACCATGGGACAGATTTCTTTCCTTTTTTATGTGCAGAGAGTAAAGAAGTGTGAATCTCAAGAAAAACTCATTTAAGACTGCTTAGCTTGAATAATCAATAACTCTTCTCTGTGTTGATGGACACTTGAAAATGTGACAGGATGCAAAGCCACCATATTTTTCCCAATTTCCAACTGACACCACACACACACACACACACACACACACACACACACACACACACACACACACACACACACACACACACACACACACACACTTCACAACTCAGGTCATTCCAATGGCCAATTGCAACACCTGGTTGGAAGTCTACACTCCGAGTCCACAAGTGTTTTGAGGACTGGCGCACGTTGACAAACCCAACGGCACCACAGTATATGATGGGTTACTATACATTACTATACAGACTGCAATGATACAAGCAACAAGAGTGATGGAAGTAATTGACTTTGTACTTCTTTGTACCTACTCATTCATCTAAACATTGACATGTTGAGACAGAGAGACACTTATTTTTCCTTTTTCTTATTGTTTTTTTTTTTTCTCAGACAAATATTAAATCTGTCTGTATTATTGTATGGTTTGACAACACAACTTCTAAGTCATGCCAATAAAGCTCATTTGAATTTGAATTTGAATTTGAGAGAGAGAGAGAGAGAGAGAGAGAGAGAGAGAGAGAGAGAGAGAGAGAGAGAGAGACTTTTAACACTCCTTTATTCAATAAGCTTTTTGACTGTTTAAACGATACAAGGCCATCCAAATACACAACACATCACAACACCATCCAATGCATCAATTTAGCATCACTGCACCATACCAGTCTACATTCTATTCATCATATGTTAAAATCACATTCCCCTCCTCCTCAACCTTACAAAGCAGCTCACCCCCCCCCCCTCCATACAGCTATAAAACCAACAGTGTCATTCATCATTTGATAGTGTGCATACTCCATTTTTACCCTCCCACCATCCCCCTAAAAACCTCATTCCTTCTTGTTCTCCATATGGTCATTTTAGCAGAACCCAACAAAAAGTTAAGTTAGGAAGACAAACTCGCCACTTCTCCTTCACCCGGGACTAACACCTCCACAAGTTTACTGAGCCATCCCACCAACATAAGAAAAAAAGAAAAAAGAGAGAGAAAGAGAGACAGAAGTCGAAGCTTTTCGGATCAGTAACTGCAATATTTTATTCAGAGGCGTCTCCTGTTTTACCTGGGTAGTGAGAGACTCAGACTCAGCTGGAGTTGTGAGTTTGAGATTGGGAAAACTTTTCTTCTCTTGGGGAAAAAAAAAGGCAAACAGGAAGTGTCGGGGAGGGAGTTCAATTAGAGGAGGTGAAATGAAATGCGGCAGACGCGGGAGGCGAGGGCGCCTGTTGGGAGCAGACGCCATCTCATCTCCGCCCCGAAAAGGCCATCGGAATCTCATCTAGACTTGACAAACAACGAGAGTCGGGCTCCACCTGAGCGACCCCCGAGCCCCCATCAGCACCGGGGGGACAAGCACACCAGAGGCCATTTCACACCTGAGATGGTGCCCTCCCCACACACACACACACACACACACACACACACACACACACACACACACACACACACACACACACACACACACACACACACCACCTTCACCACCCGAAGACGCCTCCCGCATCATATGCACAGACATCAAACGACAACCCCACACATCAACTAACAGCAAACACATTCATCAGACAATTCCCTACTTTGGTGCATTGCCCTAAGACATGCTTTAAAAGTCAAGGCAAAAACACACAGCACCCCCAAACACCTGCTGTTGACACTTTATAACATACTTTGCTTCATATCTAAATGGTGTCACCTTTTGTTTTTGTTTTTTTACCCGGCAAGACTCTCCTGAAGGAATTGCTTTGCTCACCTTGTTTGTGATGAGCAATAAGACCCCATTAAAAAGAGGGAGTAAATTAACCCAGCAAAATGTTCAGAGAGAGTCCATCAGCAAATTAACCACCTTCACACGCTCTTTGCTATTCTCTGGAAGCTTTTTCTAGCTCTCTATGTCCCCATCTATCTCTCTCTCTCTCTCTCTCTCTCTCTCTCTCTCCCTCTCTCTCTCTCTCTCTCTCTCTCTCCCTCTCTCCCTCTCTCTCTCTCCCTCTCTCTCTCTCTCTCTCTCTCTCTCTCTCTCTCTCTCTCTCTCTCTCTCTCTCTCTCTCTCTCTCTCTCTCTCTCTCTCTCTCATCTCCATTCTTCTCGCTGCCTCTCTCCCCTGCTGTGTACATACTCTGCTTAATTTCCAAATTAGCATGGAAGGTTCACAGGGCCTTTGGTAATAACACAGTGTTCTGCATTGGCAAAGGCAGCCTGTGTGTGTGTGTGTGTGTGTGTGTGTGTCTGTGTATGTGTGTGTGTGTCTGTGTGTGTGAATCCTCACTCTTGTCTCCTGCATTTAAGGGCTGCTCAAACCCCACCAGGGCCATAGCAACAGTTGGCAGGGCAGTGTTTGCCGTCGGCTCGCTGAGATTTAAAGGAGAGAGAGAGAGAGAGTGTGTGAGAGAGAGAGAGAGAGAGAGAGAGAGAGAGAGAGAGAGAGAGAGAGAGAGAAGGAGAGAGAGAGAGGTGGCATAAAAGAGATGAAGAAAAAGGACAAGGTCGCCATGTGACTCTGTCTGGGGTTGATGAAGTGATGACAAACCCATTTACTCATTTCCAGGTTGCACCGTTGCCCTTTCTTTCCCTTTCATTTTCTCCCTCTTTCCCTCTCCCACCATGCTCACCGCTGGCCTCCTTTCCTGCCTAGGCGCTGTGCAAGCCACCTCCTCCACCTGCTCTCTCTCTCTCCCCCTCTCTCTCTCTCTCTCTCTCTCTCCCCTTTTCTCCGTCTTCCTCTCAGAGACAGAATGGCTTCATCCTTCACTCCAGCAGAGATTTCATAATGTCACACACAGCCAGACAAGAGGGCGGAAAATAACGGGGAGAAAGAAAACTAAGGGGCATTAAAAAAAAAGAAAAAGGTAAAGAGAGAAAAAAAAATAAATAAAAAGCTCAGAGAGGTTCCTTGTGAAGTGCACCCACCACACATAAGGAGGCAGAGGCACACTGTGTTTAACTGCATTTGTTTTCCTGTCTGCAGATCTAAATACAGAGAGTCAGAGAGAAAAGAGAGACGGCCATGTGTCAATACTAACAGACCCTGAGGGTCATTCCGTGTGAAATCAACCAGTGACGGACCGGTCACCCTCTCTGAAAAATCTGAAAAAAATTACAGTTGTTTGTATGCTCAACCTATGCTTGAATCTGAAATAGTAAGTCTGTATCACTAATGGTTGCAAAAGTACAGCCATTTGAAATTTCAAGTATTTTTAAGCATTTTGGTGAACAAGCCTTTTGTTCAACTTCCAACATTGCTGGCTCTTTCAGTATTTCACACACAATTGTGAAACCATGTGAATAGAAACACATTTTCCTGTAGAATTCAAAAATCAGCTCAGATCAGATGTATCTGGTTTTATTTTCCCCTCCAAAGCTTTGAAAATGGCAATAAATTCTATACTTGTTTTGACACCACCACCTTTCAGGGCTTCTTGTGCAAAAACTAAGTGAGACAAATTTATCGGAGTATTTTTCCTATTCACATATGGATTTTGCAGTCCTGTTTGTGCATTAACTTTTGTTGATATTGTTATCATACTGTCAGAGCATTTTTTTAAAAACAGGTATGATTTTTACAAAGGCCATATTCATCCTCTCATTTCACCACGTGGACAGTTAGCAAGATTTTTTAAAATTTTACTATGAGTCATTCAGTATCTGAGGAACACCTATCCAAAATTTGGTGTTGTTGCTGAGTCTCGTTATTTAGATATGATTTTTTGAAAATATTGTCAGTAAATCCACTGAATCAAAGGAGAAATCCTACCCAACAACTTACTTTCATTTCTATTTAGTTCTGCCCCATTCACTCAGCATTAGTTTGTTTGTTATTTGGTCTATAATCAATTTTTATGTTCTTTTTCTGAAAGACAGCATTCAGGTAACTGGAACAATGGGCCTATTGGCTTTATGCTGGATTTCTCCTTGCTTATCTGCAGTACCACATTGCGCCATATGTGGTGCACTTTCAATACAATGGAAGTCAATGTAAATCAGTGGAGTTACTGACAATATTTTCAAAAAATCATATCACAATAACGAGACTCAGCAACAACACAAAATTTTGGACAGATGTTCCTCAGATACTGAATGAGTCATGGTAAAATTTAAAAAAATCTTGCAAACTGTCCACATGGTAAAATAAGAGGATGAAAACAGCATTTTCCAAAATTGGAACCATCTTTGAAGAAATGCTCTGACAGTATGATAACATTGTCAACAAAAGTTAATGCATAAACAGGACCGCAAAATCCATATTTGAGTGGGAAAAAAACTCGGATAAATTTGTCTCACTTCCTTTTTGAACAAGAAGCCCTGAAAGGTGGTGGTGTGAAATCACACATAGAATTTACAGCCATCTTCAGAGCTCTGGAGAGGGGAAACTACACAAGATACATCTGATCTGAGTAGATTTTTGAACTCTACAGGAAAATGTGTTTCTATGCACATGGTTTCATCATTGTGTGTGAAATACTAAAAGAGCCAGTTATGTTGGAAGTTGGACAAAAGGCTTGTTCACCAAAATGCTTAAAATTACTTGAACTTTCAAATGGCTGTACTTTTGCAACCATTAGTGATACAGACTTACTATTTCAGATTCAAGCATAGGTTGAGTATACAAACAACTGTAATTTTTTTCAGATTTTTCAGAGAGGGTGACCGGTCCGTCACTGGTTGATTTCACACGGAATGACCCCTGAGCCCAAACTCCTCTGGACCAGAACATAAGGAAAATGAAGTGTGGAAGATGATGTTTTCTGTTTTTTTTTTTTCTCCCCAATCTCAATCAAAGGTGTAAATCACCATATATCTCTGTATGCAGATGATATTGCCCTTTATGTGTCAAACCTGTCAGAATCATTACCAAGGTGTCTCCAGATCTTTGACGACTTCAGTAAAATAAGTGGATACAAAATAAACTGGTCCAAATCAGTCCTAATGCCCCTTAATGATGCTGGGAAAAGGACTTGTACTCCACCTAACATACCTGTTGTCTCAGAATTCACATATTTGGGCATAAAAATATCTATGTCACTTCAACACATTGTAAAACAGAACTATACACAAATCTTTGACAACATTAAGCATGACTTGCAGAGATGGGCTCCATTACATTTAACAATACAAGGCCGAATTGCCACTGTTAAAATGAATATCCTTCCTAGAGTAAACTTCATTTTCTCTATGCTGCCACTCTCTCCTCCACAAACTTTCTTCCCTGAGCTGAAGCGACTTGTTTCCTCATTTATCTGGAACAATAAACGCCCAAGAATCAAGTTGTCTGCTTTACAGCAACCTAAAGATAAAGGGGGCCTTTCCCTCCCAAATTTTAAACTATATTTTTGGGCGTTCCAATTAAAATCCTTGAGAGTGTGGATGGACACTGGCTCTAAAGTGATGTGGCGAAGCCTGGAGGAACAGTCTATTCATCCTCACCGTCTAGAACACGTTTTGTTTACTGGAACCCCTAAGGGTCAGTCTAAAACTAAGTATAACTGTATTGTTCTCAACTTACTGAACATATGGCACGACATTGAAAATTACATGGGTAGCTCTCCAAGACTCACTAAATTATCTCCTATATGGGACAATTACAATCTCCTAACTGGAAACAAACCTTTCACGTGTAAATCATGGTTAGACAAGGGTGTCATTCTTCTGAAAGACATCTTTAATGAGAATGGCCTCAGAACATTCCAGGATTTAAAACAAAACTACACATTACCAGGGTCATCTTATTTCTTATATCTCAGATTGAGATCTGCACTTCGAGCTTATGGTGTTCCTTGGGGGGAAACATCCCTCCTCACCCAATGTTGAAATGGCTACTCCCAAACCTAGATAGGTCCATCTCACCTATATACAAGGACTTACTGGCTCATACTTACAAACCACCCTCTGTTAGTCTGATATGGGACAGAGAGCTATCTAGACATGGGTCCACCCCTGACTGGACATGGATATGGGAGGGCATCCCTACAGTGTCCAAGAACCCTGCACATCAGCTAATTCTCTTTAAATTAGTTCACAGAGCATACACCACACCATACCTACTACACAAAATGGGAAGAATTCCGAGCCCCTTATGCACACACTGCACATCTGATCAGTTGGGCACATACATTCACATGTTCTGGGAGTGTCCTACAATATCAAGGTTTTGGGACTTCGTTTCACGGACTATATCAGACATTACACACACAGAATGCCCCAAAACACCTTGTTTATGTTTGCTGAATGATGACTCTTCTTTAGACCTAAACATTGTCCAGCGTCGATCCCTGTGTGCTGGATTGACAGCTGCCAAAAAAACCATCCTGAAACACTGGTTTGAACCTCAACTCCCCATGATCTCTAACTGGCTTTCTGACTTTAAGAATATTGCACTATTAGAACGCTCCACAGCAAGAACAAATAAAGCCAAACCTCACACCATTACCTCTTGGACCATTGTAATAGAGGAAATCTCTGAAAAAATGTCTGTATTTTGATTTTTACTTTTTAGTTTACATTTGACTTTATTGTCTGTAATTTTACACAGCTTGTTTTTGTTTTGATATTATGAGCTCACTTTCCCTGTTGTATATAGTTTTCTTTTGATCCTTCAGATCTTTATCATTTCTGCTCAATAAAAATTGTTTATCACAAAAAAAAAAAAAAAAAAAAAAAAGAAGATGATGTTTTCTGAAGAAGCTACTACAGTTGTAAAGTTTTATTAGAAACAATTATTAGAACTATTGAAGTGTCCAGAAGACAGCTGGAAAAGGCTGGAAAGAGACACAACACATAAGGGACACATAAGATGGGCTGTAGTGGGTCCCAAAGCACAGGAAGAGCTAGCTTTAACAAGACCTAATATCACTGAGCTAATCGGAAAACATCAACTTTGCTTTGTAAACTGCCAAACAAGGTCAACTCTAGAACAGGGTTTTGCACTGCAGTGAAATCTGCCCTCATTCACTGTTAAAAAATGAGTAATGATTATAGGGACTTTACTCAACCAGAGAGAGAGAGAGAGAGAGAGAGAGAGAGAGAGAGAGAGAGAGAGAGAGAGAGAGAGAGAGAGAGAGAGAGAGAGAGAGAGAGAGAGAGAGAGAGAGAGAGAGAGAGAGAGAGAGAGAGAGAGAGAGAGAGAGAGAGAGCTGACTGGTCTGATGACATACCTGGAGCACTGTCTGGATCTTGGCTAAGACGTCAGCCTGCTCGTAGAGTTTGATGCCCTCCTGGGAGCCCCCGCTGGCCGAGACGATGTGCTGAAGATGGCCGAGCACGACGCTGTGGGCCAAAGCCACCGCATTGAACTTGTCAAACAGCAGCTCCAGCAGTTCCAGCAGCAGCCTGCAGAGGACAGCAGAGAGAGGGAGACACTGAGTAAGAAAAAGAGAGAGAGATCTGTGTCTGTGTGTGTGTGTGTGTGTGTGTGTGTGTGTGTGTGTGTGTGTGCATGCAAGAGCCTCTTGACTTTCAGGTCTCCCATGAAAAGATAAAAGACAAAAAAAAAAAAAAAGAAAAATCAAAGAAAGAAAATGATTCCCTTCACATTAAAAAGCTTCTCATTTCTTGGGGGTGTCTCACCGTCATTACATGAATCCCCCAACCCCCTCCCCTCCCACTTCATCACCTGTTCACACACACACACACACACACACACACTTCATCACCTGTTTATGGTCTCCATTTTCCATCACCACCTTAAAGGAATCATTAAGCAAACAATCCTTTGCTCTCTCTAAAAAAAAAACCCATCGAAGAGTGAACCCCCCCAGCTGGGAAACGACGGGCTAACAACGGTCTCCCTCCCCGTACGCCAGCCGCCAAGAAAAAGAACCATCATTGGCACCTAATGAACGCTGAACAGTAGGGTGCAGGAGAGTCTCCCCTGATGAGAGGGAAAGACAGCTGTTCGCAAATGACAATTAGCCGCAGCTGTCAAGCCTCTCTCTGGTCCACCAGGAGGACGACGACGCACAAGCTGCCTGAGTGTTGTGCATTTCCTTTGCCGCCGTCGTCGGCTTTGCTTTCTCCTAAGGACACATTGGGAAACATTGCTTTTGACTTCATCTAATCAGGAGGAAGAGCTGCACTTGTTTCGGTGGTGAGACCCACAGTTGTAGGGGAATGGAACGAGTGCATGGAGATTGGGGGAGAGAGAGAGAAAGAGAGGGAAGGAGTGAGAGAGTGAGAGAGAGAGATAATGTCTACACAGGGGAGTGGTTGTTGGCCTTATCAGTATGCTGAAGTAGTCTTCTGGATTATTCTGGCGAGAGGGAGGATCGGTTTCTCAGTGTCTGACCCTAGAAAGCCGTTTCGACATTTCCGCAGACAACAGCTTCCTGAACCGCACCTCATTCTTGCAGGCGCGCACACACACACACACACACACACACACACACACACACACACACACACACACACACACACACAAACACAAACCCTCTCTACAAAACATGCACATCCACACCTGCAACACACTTCTGGCTACAGAAACAAAATGGCTCTGATGTCTACTCATGGGAAATTACACTGGGAGAAATGTGAAGCAACATCTGACACTGACACTTTAGAAGATGCAATGTCAAAAAAAAATGAATTCAGGGTAAAAAAAATAATAATAAAACTCTGAGGAAAGTATGTTTGCCTCGCCTCGACTCTACTATGCATTCTGTGAGCCACAGTTCTCCCTGGGCGATATGCAAGGATGCCTTCCCATTCCTGTTGGGGTTTCCATAGCAACAGGACCCTTCTTGAACTCGCACAAACACACACATTTACGCTCACATACACAGCATCGCTTTTTTTTTTTCAAGCAATACCTATTAAGCCACAGACTTCAACATTCTTTCTCAGTAGAAAAACGGTTAGGTCGGAAATTTTTTCACCGTGCTCGCCCAAGGTGTTAAGGTAACATCGACTGCCAGCGCACTGGGCAGGTGTGGGCTGGCCTAAGCTCGTCGTGAGAAAATACAGGCCATCTCTTCTAACACAACAACAACAACAACAACACCACCACCACCTCAGGACGCAGCGATTAAAATGGATCTTGGTAGTTCATTGCTGTTTCCCAATTACGATACAACTGAGTTTGCAAAAAGTCAACGCTTGAACTTCTCCTCTTCCCTTACAACCAAACGAGAAACAAATAATAATTCTTGTTTACTACAAACCAAAGCCGCTGAAAGAGAAAAGCCAGGAGTAAATAGAATGTCTGAATGTTGAAGGCGGAGGAGGAGGGAGGAGGAGGAGGTAGAAAAAGAGGGTTAATCTGCGCCATGACTAAATACTCTCTTAAGTGCCGCCACCACTATCTCCCTCATCCTCCCCAACCTTGACTGTCTGGCAGACGCTTGAAGAGGAAATCAGCCTTGTGTCTCTCGGCTTTACGGATTACGCCATGTCGTGCCACGTTGGCGGCGGACGCATGAATGGGGCGGCAGTGGAGCCGTCTCTCTCCTCTCTCTCTCTCTCTCTCTCTCCCTCTCTGCTGGCACTTAAGGACATGGGATCATAGCAAGAGAGAGCGAGAAATAGAAAGAAAGAGAGATGGAAAGAGAGAGAGAGAGAAAGAGAGAGAGAGAGAGATAGAAAGAAAGAGATGGAAAGAGAGAGAGAGAGAGAGAGAGAGAGAGAGACAGACAGTGCCTTTTGGCATGTGGTGTCTGTTCATGTCTCCTCGAACACAAACAAACAAAATAAACGAGGCCACACAACCCTACCAAAAAAACAACAAAAAAAAAACAACATGAGCGTAGGGGAAATAAACAAGCCACTAAAACATTCCATTTAAATGCTTCAAAATGTGGTGTGGGGGTGATACTAAAAAACCCCGGGGCACTCACAGCCATTCAAACTCTACAAGCCCATAGAAATATAATTATCATGTCAAAGACAGGCAAGGCCTTGTAAACATTAATCAGCAGGGGGGGTGACACATAATCTATTGCCCTGCTGCCCCACTTGCCCCTCAGATGCCCTCTGAAGATGCCCCCTGACTGACTGACTCACCGGGGCGGGTTGTCCTGGGCCAGAGTCTCTCCGCGCTGGTAGGCGTGGTCGGCGATCTGCGTGGTGGACCTCTTGAGGATCTGCTTGAGCTCGGGCTCCAGGCGCTCCATGATTGCTTTGACCGTCTCCGGGATCTTCTTGAGCTTGGCCAGGGCCTTGATGAGGATGCCCATGAACTCGGCGCTGTTCTCCTCCGGGTCCACGTCCAGGTCCTCACGCACGTCCTGCTGGTCCCGCGCTGGAGGATCAAACATGACATAAGGAGCTGGGAAAGTTAGCAATTAGAACTAGCACTGGACACACACACACACACACACACACACACACACACACACACACACACACGACCTGGGGGAGATGCCAACTTTTAAGCTACACAGCAATAGCATCATTACTTCTCCCATTAACTTCCACTTCACATCAGCAGTGCATCATACCTTTCAAACGGCACAATTAGGTACAGTTTACAGGAGTCACTGCCAAAAGGCTCCAAAACACATTTATCGTAAACATTAGGAGGACAACAGTCATTTACTCTCCAACACCTCCCCCCCTCCCCAAACACACACACACCTCTTCAATCCTCCTCCTCAGTAACCCTCCCTTTCATCTCTTGACGCACACACACACATAACCTCTCCTCCCCTGTTCGACTCTACGATGCCACCCCCCACCCTCCCTTCGCGGCGCACTGCGGCTCAATCGAGAGTGACAGCGCACTGATGTTCACGTTTGTTATCCCTGTATGGTGCCCCCCCCTCCCATACACACACACACACATACAGTATACACATGCACACAAACACACACACACTTACTTTTCAAAAATGAGAGAATGTGGAGGGAGTTGATGTTTATGGCAACTTAATGGCCTCGGCTTCCCATTTTTCCCCCCCTTCTTTTTCGACTCAGGGTAGTTTGTGCAATAATTACTGCAATTACCGCCAGCAAATTAGGTGCGCTGAGGCCATTAGACAAAGAGGTGGCATGGATGCAGGCACTTTCAGTTAATGCCTGCATGTGTGTGTGTGTGTGTGTGTGTGTGTGTGTGTGTGTGTGTGTGTGTGTGTGTGTGTGTGTGTGTGTGGGAGGAGCGGGGGAGTGGAGGTGCCTGGCAGGTAGATCCCTATTGCCATTAAAGTTAGAATAAATAACAATAATAACAACAAAAACAACAACAAGGTACCTAGTGGGGCTTTATACATGTAGGGGAAACTGTTTAAGTTCATAACTGTTACTATATTGGTCTTCTACCAGCTTTCCAATGTTGCTCTGAGACAGAGTGATCACACACAAATATTTAATACTGACCACAAATATTTTTTTTTCTCTTCCTCTACATAACATTTTTTCTCTTCCTCTACACTCGCCATTAGGGAAACGTGATGGGGCTTGATATAAAAAGGGCATCAAGACCCATTTTGTAACAAATACACATATTTGTGTGTGTGTGTGTGTGTGTGTGTGTGTGTGTGTGTGTGTGTGTGTGTGTGTGTGGGCATGGTGGAGGCAGCAGGCTCCGAGTTGAGTGTGAAGAGGCGGAGCTTTTGGGAATTCTGTGTGTGTGTGTGTGTGTGTGTGTGTGTGTGTGTGTGTGTGTGTGTGTGTGTGTGTGTGTGTGTGTGTGTGTGTGTGTGTGTGTGTGTGTGTGTGTGTATAGAGGCTGCTGGTGGAGGAGTGGGTGGGGCCAATTACACCGGCGGTTTTATTGCGACGGTTGCGGCTGCAATAATATTGGCATGATTTTGTCAGGGTGTCGGAGGCCAACGCCCAGGGCCATGATGTGATTTCGCTCCCCTAGATGGAGAGCCTGGGCGGGATAAATAGCATTAAGAGACTCAGGGGGAGGGAGCTCTGTGCCACAGCAAGGGGATAATGAGCCCTTTACCCCCACTGTGATGACAGTTACGCATGATTAATGATGGAGCACTGGATGGAAGGGGGTGTGTGTGTGTGTGGGGAGGGTGTGTGTGTGTGGGGGGGGGCACATACATCGCCTGAGATGTTGGGAGAACATGATATTGTAATTACAGTTCCATGGATACTCGGCAGGTAGCAGGGTGCCAAGGTGTGTGTGTGTGTGTGTGTGTGTGTGTGTGTGTGTGTGTGTGTGTGTACTGTATGTATGTGTGTGTGTGTGTGTGTGTGTGTGTGTGTGTGGATTCCTTCGCTACCAACTCTGCGGCACGTGTCATGCCTCTGGCTTCAAGTATTGCGGCTAATGACATGCTAATGGGAGTAATAACTGCAGTGCGATCCTTCCTGATGACTTCATTAACGCCAGCAGCCTTGGCTTACCATGGGGGAAAAAAAAACTACTTCTAGGATTCAAAACCCAAGTTAGAGTGGCACCAGGTTCTATCCACCATTGTGGATGTGCAGCACTCTTGTGTCTGTTCGAGGCTTGAGTGACTTTCTCAATTTGACAGAAGAGGACAACAGCTGCCCTCGTTTAGACGATCGATCCAACAGCTCTCCTTCACCAGTTCTTGCTCTCTCTCTCTCTCTCTCTCTCTCTCTCTCTCTCTCTCTCTCTCTCTCTCTCTCACATACTTCCTCTTCCATCTCTCTTCTTCTTCCCTCCCTCCCACCCTCTCTCCCTCCATGCCTCTCTCTCTTTCGCTCACCCTCACATTGTCACCTTCCCGTGCTCTATCACTCTCTTCCTTCATCTCTGTCTCTTCTTTCCACCGGCTCCTTTGCTCCCTCTCTCTTCCCCCTTCCCACCGTGCTCAGTCTTATGGCTAATCCATGGTTATTTTTACTCACTGCTCGAGCTCCCCGGGGTGCCAAACTGGGAGGTGTCGGTGAGCTTGCGCGGGGTGGACAGGGTGCTGACATCCAAAATAGACGAGTCCTTGGTGCCGGTGCTGCATGGACAGACAAAGAGACAGCGAAAGCCATTATCACCATCATCGCCAACAGTCCCCAACATCATCATCACCATCACTGCCATCACTACCATCACAGTCATCATCACCATCATGTCAAGCTGACAGACAGGTCTGGAGGAGGATTCGCTACTGGAAGTGAGAGAAGAGAGGTCTCATAAAGAAAAAAATAGGCCTCATCGTCGCAGTGGTAGGATTCCAAGAATGTTGAAAGTAAATGGCACACAAACAGACAGACAGACAGACAGACACAGACAGACAGACACAGACAGACACACACACACACACACACACACACACACACACATGCATGCTGAGCGTTTGCATAAAGCCCTGTGTAAACAGTTTGTCATTATGTACTGCAGCGCCAAAAAAGGGGTTGTGCATATAAAAAAAATAAATAAACATGTCACTTCATGACCCATTGCAATAAATCACTGCTTCCCCATGAAGCTGTGTGAGGGTAATTGCCAACGCTTGTAAACACTGCCTTGTAAGAATAATAACACACACAGACAAACACACACCACCCTATGATCTAGGATCAAATGAAACCTGAGGAAAAAAAAAAATAAGGGGGAAAAAAAAAAAAACATATCAGCCTTCAGATTCTGGGAAGGGTCAATGACCTGCATTAGCCTAATGCGTTTTGTAGTTGCGTAGGGGCAAATAAATAAATTAGCATGGTCTTGCTGATGCAGTCGCTCGGCGCCCAGTGCTAATACCATGCTACGCTAATGCTAATCCTCTGGCGGAGGGGAAAGGGAAAAAAAAAAAAAAAAAAGACACCGCTATTACTATGAGCCTCTGTCTCCACACAGGTCTCTGTGCATATATTATCTTTGTTTGTGCTAAGTGGAAGAAACACGGTGAAGGCCACACCGGTCTCGTACTCTCTGGTATCCAACCGTGAGCAATGCGAATTGCATTTCTGTCTCGCTTAATAGAGAGCGAGGCTTGAGCTGAGGGATCTCATAAAATGACAACAACAACAAAAAAGGAAGTTTTTTTTTTAAACAGCTGTTAATGTGCCTCTAATTGTCCATTCTTGCAGAATGGAAAAACGCTCGATAAAAGATTCACGACGATTTTTGGTTTTAAATGGCTGCCACAAATGTAACAAAACAAAAAAAAAGAAAGAAAGAGAAATCTATTAGGTCAGTGCGCTATTTAGTCTGCCAGAGATCGCTAATGAAAAGTCGCCCCTTTAGTGCCGGATGGGGAAACAGCCCGGAGCCTCAATCTTTCCAGCCCTCGCTTTTGAGCCAAGCCCATCATTAAAACATTAGGATCAATTATGAAGTCTTCATCGACAGAGATGGGCAACTAATAGCTTGGCGTGTTCAAGATAACAGAGCATTACAACTAAATTCTGCTGCACTGGCTTAATGTGACAAGTGCAACAACAGAGAAGAGAGTAGTAGGGCTTGAACAAAAATGCCCAAGAATTAGACGCCCCTTAAGGCAGAGACGGAAGTTTAAGAATGCCACTTGATAAAGACTGTTAAGCACTGACTCCCAAGAGATGGGCACAGGCAAACTTCCAGATAGCCTTTCGCGGGGTGAGGTATCTTGCCACGCTCCCTCTTGACGAGCATCTTAATTAGCCTAATCAGTTATTCTGTCTGACATTTTTCACTGGCCTTATTAAAAAGCAACCAGGCCCTGAGTCAGAGAGACAGAGTGAGAGCGAGAGAAAGAGAGCGCCCTGGACCCGCAGTCTAGCAGATTTCCATAATCACATAACACTGTGGCTCGCAGGTGAGGTGTCTGGGTAGAACGCATCAATTACTCCTGGGCTGCTTACGAAACGTCTCAACATCCTGACAGTGACAATATTTCAGCGCTGACAATTAACTGGGGGCGACAAAAGAACTCGTTGAGCATGGTCCTACTTTTTCTCAAATTCCGTCCTGCTCGTTACGTTACCCTTCACTGTTGATTTTCACAGATCATTGCTCTCCCCACATCTATTGTCTTTTACAAAAGATGTTAGCGAGGTGTTATAACGACCCACCTAATCGAGGCAATTTGCCTCTGTTAACTCTCCTCCCCATGAACCAATCCTCAATTTAGCTTCATCATGTCTGTCTACGCGTCTCTATTTCAAATCATTATTTGGCTTGTCTGTCCGTCAATCAGCCAGACCTGCAGTGTCAGTCTTTGAAGAATACTAATGAGTCGTTCACTCTGTTGAACTAAACAACCTCTAAGCCAATGGAGAGAGAGAGTTTCAACACTTTCACACAACTTCCACACTTTATCAAACGTGACTGTGGAGCCGTGCAATTTCCAGCCTTCTTACTACTCCATATTTAGCATTAGCTGGCACCTAGTCAGCACTTTGGGTAGCAGCCCAGAGTTGCACAATTAAAACCTTTAGCTACATTTACATTTTCATTACTTAGCTGGCCCTTCCATTTCTCAATGACACTTACCCTCCTCACAATGTAAGAACATTAACCGTTGTTCTGTTTTAAAGGGTCATTTTAAGTAATGGGATAAAGTCGAGGTGCCACAAGAGAGCACAAAGCCTCGGAGTGAAGGGGATGGGAGACTCACCCGGCGGAACGGGCCTTGTCCTTGTTCTTGTGGCCCACACGGCTGGTGGACTTGATGTAGAGGTGGCGGTGCAGCTCGTCGATCAGCACCAGGTGGATGTTGAGCTTGCGGCTGTGCAGCTCCAGACGCAGGTCGCTCAGGCCCTCCACCTGCAGCAGCGGACCCTCCAGGGAGTCCACCGCCGACACCTGGACACAAGAGAAGACAAAAAATACATCCATCACCATCACACACCTGTCAGCAGCTTCTTGCACATAGTAATCTAGCTATTTTCCTTCACACATGTGAATCCATCTATTTCCTCTAACAACACACAGTGTGTCCATCCCTTATGTAGACTTTAATGAAAAGACAAAACCAACGTAATGGCGCTTGTCAAAATACAATTGGTTATGCACTTGCGAAGCACATTTACAAACTGCAATGGCTCTACAGAATAATGGGACACAGTTTGCTATAAAACAATCCTCAATCCACACACACCCCATCCACACTTCACTGCACAAGTTTGAGCGCCTCGGCCTGAAACTACTCTGGAGCACACACAGTGAGAAGCGCCGCTGTGCCAGACATGTCATTTAAGCTTTATGATGCAGGGGCTGTGCGTGTATAATCACACACTTGCGTTTCCCAGGGCCACCCCCTGCCCCTCCTCACAGCACAAATAATATCTCCACCGCCATTAAAAAGTTGCAGACTTAGGAAACAAATATTTGCCACGCCGGAAGCTAATGGGTTTGAATAAATCAGCGGAGGGGGTTGAGGGGTGTTTATTTCAGCCGCGAGTCGGCTGGGGCCAGGGCCGCTACGCACATCAGCTCATCTCACGCTGTGGGCTAGAGAGAGAGTAGAGAGAGAGAGAGAGAGAGAGAGAGAGAGAGAGAGAGAGAGAAAAAGAAAGACAGAGAGAGAGAGAGGGTGGGGGGGATCCATTAGAGGGATCAGAACCTGAACAAACGCAACAACGAAATTATACCAAACGCAATGTCAACTTGTTCTGTTGTGAGCGAAACAAGCGGGTGCCCTCAGAGGGCTGTGCACCTTGGACACAAGTAACCTACACTTCACCAATTAATCTCAGACTGCTGGTTTGAAGTGAAACCAATGTTGAGTCAAATGTGAAGTGGAGACAGTTTGATCATTTAAAGTTGTGTGGATGATGCTATGTCTCATTCTAGAAATTCCACTCATTTTGTTGCAGTTGTTATTATATAATGCAAACAATTCCCTTAAATGGATTAGATCATCATACCCAATCCGCCTCCATTTTGTCACCAACTCCCTTTTCCCTTCTCACTCTGTCTGCCTGCCTACTCTCTGACCACCTAATTCTGGCACCCCTCGCCTCACCCACAGTCCCTCCCCTCCCCTCTCCTCTCCTCTCCTTTCCACTGCCCACACTGGTTATTGCATGTTTGTATTTAATAAATCTCCACGACAGTAAATTAATGTTCGTTTCTTTTTTTATTAGCAGCCACTAATGGCCAGATGATAGCGCTCTGGAGAGTCATCACAGGCTCTCTGCACATCTCCTAGACACACCACAGGGACAGCGGGAGCAGGGGTGTGTGTGTGTGTGTGTGTAGGGGGTGGGGGGTCAACAGTGGGTTCATGCAAATGAGGGTGGGTGATGGCAGGGAAGCATCTCACTACAGTCCATGTTACAGCTAATAAAATAACTCTGTGATAACAACGTAAGTGACTGACTGGCTGAGCAAGAAATTATGTGTGTGTGTGTGCGCGCGTGTGTGTGTTGCATATGCATCAGCAAACTGATCTGACTACAAATGATTTATGCAGGTTTGCTGATGACCATCAGTGTCATGTATGCACTTATCTGAATGTGTGTGTGTGTGTGTGTGTGTGTGTGTGTGTGTGTGTGTGTGTGTGTGTGTGTGTGGGGGTGTGTGTGTGTGTGTGTGTGTGCACGCATGTGCTATGATACACATCTGGGTGTGCAAGAATGCTCCAAAAGCACATTACAGAAGCTCCAGTCCCTGCGTCTCATTACCAGTGGGGTCCAGAGCTGACAGAAGATGGGCTGGTTAACATCGTTAGGGAGAGCAGCCTGTCAAGCTAATCAAGGACATGAGGCCCTCTGTGCATTAGAAGGGTCTCATCAGCAACGGCTGAGCCAAGGGGAATCTCCGATGGGAAGAGAGGAGGAGGAGAAGAGAGAGAGAAAGAGAGAAAGAGAGAGAGAGAGAGAGAGAGAGAGAGAGAGAGAGAGAGAGAGAGAGAGAGAGAGAGAGAGAGAGAGATTTAGATGGAGACAGAAAGCAAGAGAAAAGGTGTGTGTGTGAGTGTGAGAGAGAGAGAGAGAGAGAGAGAGAGAGAGAGAGAGAGAGAGAGAGAGAGAGGGAGGATGAGAGAGGTGTGTGTGTGTGTGTGTGTGTGTGTGTGTGTGTGTGTGTGTGTGTGTGTGTGTGTGTGTGTGCTTTCTGACAGGCTGTCAGTGGCCTCGCTGATGCATGCTGTGCTCCAACAGGGTGGTTCGCCACATGTGGCTGAGTGAGAGAGAACAGGAGAAGATGGCAGGCCAGGAGGAGAGGAGGAGAGAGAGAGAAACAGGGGGAGAAGGCAGGAGAGGAATGGTGATAGTAGACAGGCTGCCGAATGAGTTTAGAAAGCGATAAGGGCTGTATGATGTTAGTAATTTTCCTCTGAAAGTGAAGCCCTTTCGATGCTCTGAGTGTGTTTGTAAACAAACAGCATTTGTTTTGACTGGTTCAGATCCCGTAGCCACAACTATGACACCTGCTTTCAGTGCACCACATGCATTTTAAGAAATCACTCGCTAACACTTCAATCATCTACTGAGAGGCGCCGACAACATTATACTGTAAATGAAACTGAATGGAATGGAGGGAGGGGAGGAGGGAGGAAGGAGGAAGGCAGTGAGGTGGACATGGGGTTTGGGGAGGTGGGGTGTTGGGGGGCGGAGGGGGGGGGGGGGCCTGCTAAAAAATAGGGATGGAGCGAGAGTGAGCGCTAAACCAGGGGAGACATAAATCTGACAGATGACTATGGTAATGAGTGACAGCACGTCTGGAATGAAAACATCAGGGAGTCGTGGAAGAGTGACAGAAACAGGATAGAGTTACCACACAATCCTGTGTGTGTGTGTGTGTGTGTGTGTGTGTGCGTGCGTGCATGCGTGCGTGTTTGTTTGAGTGTTAGTAAGAGAGGCACACACACACACACACACACTCAGAAAGAATGAAAGACAGCTACAAGCCAATTCTGATCAAGATGCAAATTGAAAAACCTTGCGCATGGTAATGGACGTTGGCAACCTCTGTGCAGACAAATCTGACGATTCATGTGTATATGGCTATGCTTAGTCAAACAGTCTGCCGCAGGTTTTCTTGTTTTTTCTTCCACTTAACTGAAAAAAGAAGGTGAGATGGGGACACTCCATCATCACCGATAGAAAACCAAGACTGTGTTCCTCAGACTAAGAGATCTAAAGGTAGTTCTGACCAATTAATTACAAGCTGCGTCTACTTGGAGGCACAGGGCAATGGATGGTACCGGAACCCATGGTGAGAAGAGAACACCTCCAAAGCTCCTCCCTGAGCACCGGACCCCCACTATGCCCCCCCACCAGGAACCAAAAAACGCACATCAAAGTACGACTGAGCCCTGCACACCTGGAGTTCCACCTCCATTCTCTTTGAAGAAGTTTATGGGGCTCCGTTTGCGAGCATCGCACAGCCACCGGCCACCCTACCCCCCGGTGATGCGAAGGCCAAGTGAGTGGGCGAGCGTCTATGTGGCTCTGCCTCAGTAATGAGCGGTTTAATCAGTGTGCCGCTAAGTGCTTTCGTGGGAAAGGGAAAAGACGGTGACTTGGGCAAATCAAAAACTCCGCAATCAAAACTTTTGCATTCTAACACACACACACACACACACACACACTAAAAGTGAGACAGCATATACATACACACTCACACACACACAAATATATACTGGAAACACTTGTAAGACGTATGCATGCAACCGCTCTCAATTCTTCCAAGGCCATGTTCATCACTCACTAATGGCTTCATTCAGTTAAGATACTTTTAAAACTCATATTCTCTTTATGACAGCGTCTGCCTCATCACATAAACACACACAGATAAACTCACCAGCATGTCAGTAGCGTGCAGGTAATGTTTGCTGGCCATGAAGGCCTCCAGCTTCTGGGGCACCTGCTTGATGTTCTCAATCTCGTCCAGCAGGTCGAGCACGTGCTTGTGCTCGATGCCCTCGATCCACAGCTTCCGCAGCTCATCCCGCTTGCAGTGCAGCAGCATCTTACAGGACAGCAAGTTTTCCTTCACCTGCAAATCATGCACGCAAATGCAGACACACACACGCACACGCACACACACACACACACACACACACACACACACACACACACAAATGTATGAAACAAAACACACAGGCTTAAAGGAGTGTGCTATGTATGCTATACTATGTTTCATATGCATGAGGTCTGCTGCAGCAGCTTAAACCCCTATATGTTACAAGGAACATCTCAAAACAAAGGAAAAGTACAGGACACACAGCTGTCTTTTTTCACAGTATGAAACCAAACATATTGTGCTGTTGATAGCCATAACCACTTCGAGTGACAGCTTCCAACAACAACAAAAATAACACATCATAATCTAGCCAAATTTGACATTATGACTTCAAAATGTCTCATCACGACTAGATGGAGGGCCTCCAGATAATCTCAGTTCTTGGCAAGGCACATGCTCACTCACACACACACACACACACACACACACACACACACACACACACACACACACATTGTTCATTTGGCAAGATGCTAACAAGCTGCATCTGTGCGCGCATTCAACGATGATGTGTATTTATAGCCAAGCGAGTGGAGTGCCAGTCCCTGGGTGTTTCTCATCGAGGACATTAGCAGTGGGCTGACAGGGCTCATCGGGCCGAGCTGATGTCTCTGCAAAAGGGGACGGGTGGTGGCTGGGGGGTGGGGAGGTTTTGTTGCTGCTAGGATGCCTCTGTGACACCTCCATGAATGAGGAAGGGAGAAGACCTCAGGGATCAGCCATCAGAGAACTAGCCACCCCAGCAGAGTGACGTCAGTCCACCCACCCCAACCCTCTCTTCCTCTTACTCTCCCTGTCCGTGGACAGCTGCTCTGCAGCGAGGCTCAATTCCCTCCAGCGAGTGTCTAGACGTCTGGGCTTTAGCACTTGTATCAAAGTGTTGCTGATATTTTCTCACCAGCCAACGGAGGCGTGAATGGATGTTTTGGAAGGAAGAGGCGCTTGACAGCAAAAGGCCCCAGCAGAGAACTACGCCAGGGATTTGTGGAAGTGATTGGCATTAAAGTCTCAAAATCACTTGATAAACTAAACAGAAAGGAATTGAAAAACACTGTTCCAGTCCACTAGCTAATAAAGAAAAATCCTGCGAGCAATGACACAACACCATTACATTTTAACACAAGATTTTTCAGTGATAAAGCCTTGAAATCACTGAGGGCAAAATGACAAAATATCTCCAACCTTATGGCACCGTATCCAGGTACCTTTCAATCACAAGATCTGGGACACAACAGAGACATGAACCTGAAAGTGCATACACAGAGTACATGCTTCTGCCAAGGCCAAATTTAATTGTGCTGAATCTTGTATTGGAGCCAAATTCAATTTATGGTCCCAGCCAGTGCTTTGGATCTGCTTCAAACTTCATGGGTTCCTCACTGACCTATGCAACACCTTTCCAATAAGTTGAAAGTCTGCAACTTTTAAAAGTAGGCTACTTCAGCATACAGCATAAGCCTGACTTCTTTTGGCAGGCAAGAATGTGCCATTTCTCATCGTCTTCTTCAGCGGCACCGTTGTGCAAACATATAGGCTCATTTCAAATAATTTTATGAAAGTCCAAATGGATAATCAACAAGCCCTTTTCTTTTACATTTCCCTGTTTACTAAAAATCCAGTCTACTTAAAATCAGCATCTTCCTCTCATTTTCAACCTACTGTAAATGTGCTATTACAAGATACAAATGCATGTGATGTGAGAACACTGAACAATATATCATTCTGGAGAGCATAATGAGGCATGATGTATTCACAATTTAATAGACATCTTATCACTTGGAGGAGAACAGGTAGGCCTATGTTCTCCCTAACATTAAATTACTTTGTACCAGTCTCTATAGCTCTGCACTCACCTGTTTGATCTTATTGCGAGAGCTAGTGATTCGCTCAGTTATGCTTTGGTAGGTGCGGATTGCAGTGGTCAGCTCAGTGTAGTGGCGTACAATCTTCTCATCCAGCTCGCGGTCACACTTTTCGTAAGCATCCTCCAGGCGGCTCTTCTCTGTCTCTCTGTCCTGCACATCATCACTGCTGGACAGTGTTCTACAAGGTAGTGCAACAAATGACATGTTCAGATTTCTTTTTCTGATATCCAAAGATAGTCCATTTACTAGAGTGGCAAGCATAAAGATACTTTATTTATCAAGAAGCAAGTTAAGTAATAATTAGGCACTGTGCAAGAACAAGTTTGACTCATTATGTTTAATCACATTCCATCAATGCCAGCATTGCAAGAATCTTTAAATCATAAATTGGTAAAACACTTGACAGGTGACTGGAAATGTGGCATTGTGTTTCACAGCACATCTTCATCACCTATCATCATCATATTCATCACCTATCATCATCATATTCATGAAGCAAACTTATGCTTGATAATGCAACATGATTGCACTTTGTCATGACTTCGATCAACTAATACTTCATTACATACTAGTGTTACTCAACACATTTAACACCACACGAATAACCTCATAAAGGGGTGAATAACTGAGAGTCCTCAGCATCTCACAGAACTTCCGTGAGGTGTCAGTTAACGTTACAGAGGTTGTAAGGTCTGGTGAAGAGGTTAGCGGGGCCTGCATAAGAGAGAAGCAGTGGTGATACTGAGGGCCTGGCCGAGTGACAGCTGACAACAAGTCTGATAGGCTTGCACAGACTTGGACTTTAAACTGCAAGCAAACGCTGGACGCTTCTGAGGCTGCAAAAACATTAACTCGCTCTCTAAAAAGAAAAGTAACGTTACAACCTCAACACAGCTGTCAGTGACGCCAGTCATCTCATGGGCACCACCTGACATCCGCTTGACATAGCCTTCACGCTAGCAAGCTATTGATAAAAATAGCTGGCCATTCACACTAGCATAAGTTTACCAAACATTTCCGAAGCACAGAGCTGGTTCTGAAATGACAGGTATACATACTGCATGTGCAACATTCGACAAAACCAAAAACTAAGACTATATTTGAGCACAACAGGAAGCAAAGTAGCTGGCAATGTTAGCTAAAAGGGCTAAAGGACTACTCCTCCTCGTATGCGACAAAGTCATGTCACGTCGCACACAGCAACAGAACACTTCTCACAAATAGACCAATTAGTTCTACGGTTCTCTCACCTTATAACAGAAATAAGTAAACTGGAGGGATCTTTGCTTTTAGAAACTGATCTGTATCGTCCTGTCTCGGTTGCCATTTTTCCGCTATCGCACCCAAAACAAGGTGACAGCCAAACTTTTAGCCGGCAGAAGCCAATAAGCTGCTGAATCGAAGCTGCGTACACAGCAAGTATGGTTGAGAACGCGAGCAGGACTCTGGGAATTGTAGGCTTCGTTGTGTTGCTGTTTGACGTCCTTTCAGACATAAAGAAAAAAACAATGATTTCTTAAATAAATAAATCAACAAACCAATAAATAAACAACAGAATGGGGGCGTGATTTTCATAATTTCAGAAATAGATCCACATTGTAATGACAGCCTCCTGTAATAGTTAATTGGGCTTAGGCCTAAAAATGCTCAATAAAAGAATAGTCTTCTCTATTCTCTAGGCCCATTTATTGGCTGAATCCCAATGTCCCCAAGCCCTGCCTGCACCCTCAGAGACTAAACTGCCAAGATGGCCAATCACAACACAGACTCATTCTTGTTAAGACTTTGAGGGTTCAGGGCTTAGGGATTAATGGGGACATTGAGATTCAGACATTGTCTGCTAAGATAGTGCGTAGGCATATTCAACATAAAAACTATGTTCCTGTTTCTGACTAGGCTAAATCGCAAATAGCCTAGGTCTACACATGAATAGCCTATGTCTTTTTTGTATAATTGTAAAACATTAGTATCAGCCTATGGGTATTCAATTTCAGTTTTCTTCAAGCTCAGGGGGACAGGCTGCTTGCATGACACTGGGACACACAGTCTCAGACCACAGCAGAACAGCTCTCCCTCTCCTGTAGCCTATCTACTGACAATCTCTGCTGTTAGAAACAGAAAAGGGGAAAGGCATTGATTCTGAGGCATGGTCGATGTGGCACTTTCCTTGTTGATTGATGTGGCCATGGACTGCTGAGATAACACTGTGTGTGATCTTTTTGTTCTCTCTGAAAACAGAAACAATCATGTGGCAGGGCAAGTCTATTTTTTTCCCTTACCAAGGTATGCCACTGTCCACCAAGTTTAATTTGGAAGTTCTTATCACCTTGCCCTGCAGCCAATGCCCCATCGGTCTACTGCTAATCTCCTGTCTCCTTCCAAATGACAGCACAGAGGCCATTTCTCTGCAAACCAAGCACAGCAAATTATATGAGGCATTTGGACATGTAAGAAGATATTCTGACCACTGAATTCAACAGGATTTTGTTTTTGTCAAAAGTAGGAGCAAGGATTTCTGGAAGCCACACAAAAATCAGTCAAAGAAGGAATCACATCCACAGCAGACAAGATGGAATGACTGAGGTTTGTCAATTTCTGATGGTGTTTTAGTGAATGAATGGATTTAATTAACTGCAAGCATAAGCTACAGTCAATAAATCCCAGCAATCTTTATATTTTAAAAATCCTCTAGGGTGAATAACTGAACTTTTCATTTGTATCTCTTTTCTGTAGGTAACCTAATTCATAGCCAATTGCTTTATAGCAAAAAATCCCAATCAGCCAATGAGCGTGCTTGTTCTTCAGACACTGAAAGGGGATGGGCTCAGGGCGCAAGCGTGCATTGAAGCTCTTGCATGCTATCGTGCGGTGTTAGCTTTGGTGTCAAGGCTGAACTCTGAAGTTGGGGGTTTTGTCCAAATTTACATTCATGACACCAAATTGAAGTTACACACAGGTTGAATCGCTTTTGTTGCAGCGGTCAGATATGGGAGCCAATAATAGTACCCGCCGGGTCTCGTTTGAGTCGGACGAAAATGAAAACATAACGGTTGTGAAGGGCATCAGGGTGAGTGACAGAAAGCATAGCAATGCTAAAAACAAACAGCAGAGTTTCACAAAATTTGCCATGTTTACCACACTTTAAACACATGCGAATGTCGAACTAAAAACACATAACACAAACGGTTATAATTGGGTAAGATGACACATTGGTCACTGAAATGCAGAGTTATGCGGGTTAGTTTTGTTAGCCACGTTTAGGAGGCTAACGTTAGGTGGCTAACTGGCTGTGCGTGCCATGACAAACGGTACATTGTGTACTAATTGGTAGTGAATGAATGAGGTGGCCCAATTCGGTGCACCAGTGGTAACAGAGATTAACTGTGTTGGAGCTCGGTGTGTTAGCGGTGTCATAAGACGACAGTCGTTTGATAACGTTGCATACCGTGCCTTTTGTCACCTCTAGAAACTTGTTACATGAGCAAGCTAAGTTGTTAGCCATAGAATGAGATGAACTGTCACCAATATCTAGGCTACTGCTCACGTTAGCCTAGTTAACATTAGCCTACTTGGTCATTGGTGTTGTCAGCCAGATTCAGACCAAATTCACCTTTGCAATGAATGTTATCTGGAAGCATCGGCAGTCGTTTTGTATGAATTTTACAGAGAAATGGTAATTTTATTGAATGTCATTTATAAAAATCTGATGCTGTTTGCAAAGTTAATCATTGGCCCCAGGTGGCTATTGCACAGCAGTTAGCCCCAGGTTATTACACAATGCCTGATTGAACATGACCAGCTTTGGACTGTGGATTCACACTCTTGACTGCTCCACTCCTTCTGTTTCACTTCCAGCTCTCTGAGAATGTCATCAACCGCATGAGGGAACCTGTTGCTCCACCACCACGCTCTCGTCCTCCACCCAAGGCCCCCTCACCTCCACCTGCGGTCCCCACGCCACCTCCTGTGGTCCCAATCATTCCTCCTGTAGTTGAGCACTTACCCACCATTGTACCAATAGCCTCTCCATTTGATCCGATTACATCAATGCCCCCTCCACCACTGTCAGAACCAATCAAAGTGCCTCCACCTCCTCCTCCACAGCCAGTGGAGGTTGTAGCTCCTCCTCCTCCTCCTCCAGTCTTTGAGGAGCAAGCTGCACCTGCTCTCCCTATTGAATCAGTGTCCACTGTACCAGCCCTTACTGAAGCAGTGGCGCCACCTGCACCTGTTGAGCCAGTTGCACCACCACCACCACCTCCTCTTGAGCCTATTGCTGCACCTTCACCCGTGGAGGTTATTCTGCCTCCTCCAGTGGAGGAAATCTTTGTTCCCCCACCTGTTGAAGCAGCTCCTCCACCCCCACCAGTGGAGATAATTGTTGCTGCACCTCCCCCTGTAGAAGTTATTGCCCCTCCACCTCCTGTTGAGGTTGTTGCCCCACCTCCACCTGTTGAGCCTATTGCTCCACCCCCACCTGTAGAGGTAACTGCCCCTCCACCTCCTATTGAGGTTGTTGCCCCACCACCACCTGTAGAAGTTATTGCCCCTCCACCTCCTATCGAGGTAGCTGCTCCTCCACCTCCTGTCGAGGTTATTGCCCCACCGCCCCAAGTAGAAGTAACTGCCCCTCCACCTCCTGCTGAGGTTGTTGCCCCACCTCCACCTGTTGAAGTAAGTGCCCCTCCACCTCCTGTCGAGGTTATCGCCCCACCTCCAGCTGTAGAAGTTATCGCCCCACCTCCACCTGTGGAGGTAACTGCCCCTCCACCTCCCACTGAAACTGAGGCTGTCACTGAGGCCGTCGCTCCTGTTGTGGAGCCTGTCGCTCCACCTCCAGCTGTGGAAGAGCCAGTGGTGTTCCCTCCAGCAGGTTAGTAAACACCCACCGTTTACTCACTGTTTACTGCAAACACTTCTAGAACCACCACCTTTATATTATGTCACGTCACCTCAGAACATGTCAAAGTGGCACGAACTTTGACTAGGCTCTGTTTGATACTGATCATAAAAATGACTGAGAATGATATAAAATTTGAAACACTGACATTGTGCTGGAGCAAATCTATACCAAAGGCTTTATTTTGACATAGCACCCTATGTCCCTATGTTTTACCTTTACGTGTTTCAATTGCCAAATATTCAGAAGTATTCCTGTAGAACTGAAAACCTAGTAGAACTGAATGGAAACATATCAAGCAGTTAAACAAAATGAACTTATCAATGAAAAGATAATAGTCCATTCTTATGCTGAAAGTTCATCATGTATAATAGGCCTATTTTGTAACAATTAATAGATCAGACTGAACATGCTTTGTGTTAAATGTGGGAACGTAAGATTTAAAAGAAAAAAAAATGTCTGCGGCAATGTTATTGGTCAAGACATGCAGCATGCGTTTTACGTTGTCTGCATGCTGTGTTGGAGGGGCTCATATTAGAAACATGAGAAAGGTCAGGAAAGGTCACCCCAGCAGTTCATGTGGGGTAAATACAGCACAGACTCTCCTTGATTTTGGTTTGTTGATGATTTGTTTTGTTGTGTTTATGATGAAGATTTGAGCTTCTCAACTTCTAGGAGCCTAGTATCAGGCAAGTCTTGTTTTGCTCTAAAGTACAGGAAAGTACACACAGTATTAGATAGCTGCATTGTCATGCAGAGCATAGGCTATTCTGCTGCAATGGAGGAAGTGAAGTCACTCTTGTTCCTTAGCCCTGCCATTGCGCGGCTTCCCATATTATGATTCATGGCTATCAGCACAACATTAATGAAACGATTAATTCTCCCTTGTAATAAAGTTAATGAATTGATGCTGTAATTAGGGGGCTCCATTTTAGCCAGCTGTGTAGCAAAGGTGTCACGCTCGCCTTTTTCTCGCAATTGAAAAGTAGGATTATAAAAAAAGGTCAATAACTTTGAAAACGTCTTTTGGCACCTCAGGGGCAACAATTCTCCCGATCGACTGAGTATGGAGGCTCCTTCTAGCTCAAGGTTACTGGTGTGTAATGGAAAGGACAGAGTGGAAACGTGTGTGTGTGTGGGTGGGAGTGTGTGGGAGGCTGTCCCTATTTGATAGTGATGGTGGGCGATGTTTCCCCATCCGTGTCCTGGCACAATCAGAGAGGCAATTAGGGAAAGGCCAATCAAAGCTGTGCTGCATCGGCCGTGGTGATTAAAACTCAACACCTCCGCATACAGGGCTTGAACGCCGACACTCAGAATTATAAATGAATCCAAAAATCGCACGTACACACACACACACACACACACACACACACACACACACGCGTACATTGGCTACAGCTCATTTTCTCTATTGGTTTGATTTTTCAGGAAAATCCTCATTTTTCTTTTCACTTGTGTGTTACGTGCGTGGGAGTGAAGGGGGTTATTGATTGTCTCATGCTGTATCTCAGTAAGCTAATGAGAGTTTCCGTGTGTTGAATAGACATAGGCAAGTCTCTGCAGCTATTTTTGAGTGTCAGCCTATAGCCACTTAACAATGGGTCTGAAACCCTGTTATCTGTTCTCCCATTGTCCCTATAAGTGCCTGAGTTTTCACAGATTCCTGTCGTGACGCAGGATTGCATCAGCATGAGAGGCCTGCTGCTCACCATGATGGGAGAGTTTGGGGGGAAAAAAAAGTTTGAACTTTTCGCTGCCTGCGTCACAACTCTAACGAGGCACTTCAGCAATGATGAACCTTTCCATAAGGAGCGTTCACAAATAGACTGTGCTTTGCTTTCTCATCACTCTCCCTCCTCGTTGTTTGCTCACCCAGTCTCGAGGTTTTGAAATCTTTGCTTGATGCCATATGGTTGGCTTGTCTGTTTTTGTTGAAAAGTTTGTGGACAGAAAGTAAAGTCACTGTTAGTCATAGTTTGGGCCTTTTGGGTGTGGGATGAAATTGAGGCATTGCGACTTTTTGCACAACTCCCAGGACTCCTGCTAACAAAAAGTAAACACAAAACTTAAAACGATTCGACCTTGGCTGCCAATGTTTGGGGTGTGTGTGTGTGGTGTGTGTGTGTGTCCGTCCGTCCAGGGTACATGTGCACACACACACACACACACACACACACACACACACACACACACACACACACACGCTCAGTTCCAGGTTCAACTCAATATCCCAAGGTGGCACCCCTCCCAACGAAGGGGGGAAGGGATTGATTATGTGTGCCCACGAGTGGTGGCATTAAGTTAGGCTCTCCATGCCGCGGTCAGTCTCTAAATCACACTGCTGTCGCCATGTGTGCTGATTACACACGGCCAAGGTTGAGCCTCCCACACTTTCCCCGCACACTATAAATATTCATGCCCAGAGCCCACTCACCTCCGCTTTAATAGCTTCCTTAAAGATGATTGCCAAGACCTGCAGGGGAGACTACTAGACAATGACTGCATTGAATGAATAGATATCAATACATCAAATACACCTTACATTTTTGAATTAGTGCCAGCTGATACCTGTAGCTCCTTTATTTTTCTTTAAAGAGTATTACCAATTTATTAGTAAATATCAGGTGTTGAATCAGAGGGAGTGGAGATGTCTGGAAGAATTGCGTGACTTGTTAGTGTTGTCTGACGGAGTTGGGTGGAGAGGTGCGGGCGAATGTATTGGAAGTCGGAGCGTGAGGAAGTGGTAATGTTCCAGATTATGCCCGGCTACTCCCTCCCCTCCCCTCCCCTCCCCTCTGCACCATCTCCGAGCAGGTCCCGAGGTTAATGAAACTTCTGATGAGAACCCGCCGTCTGCCCGCGTCTATTATCTCCTGCCCAAGAGCGCCTCTCCGGGTTCCTCCGCTGGCTACTCAGGAAAATGACGAGAAGGATGGCAAGGAAGGAGGGAAAGAAGAAGGAGTGAAAAAGAGAGAAAGAGAGACGGGGGTGGGGGGTGGCGGTATGAAGATGATGAGTTTTTAATCTTTTAACATTTACATGTTTCACTCGAGATTGACACAGCAGGGAGGGAGTTGGACGAGATTGCTAATGTCCTTCTGGATTCTTCGGTGACCTCGCTCACCCCTGGCGGATTCGAGATGGTATTTATTGCATTAGGGGCCAGTTCTACCGCTGAATCCACCGATTCACTGAGCTCCCTCGCTGAAGCAGCCCCTGGGCGCAGGAGTGGAAGAAAGACATGAATAATGGGGAGGAGGTAGAGACAGAGAGAAGGATGGAGAAGGAGAGCATTAAACATCCAAAGGCAAGATTTTCAAAGACATGGCTGCTTCAGCCAAGTAGAAGTCCCTGACTCACTGTTTCCACTGAGGTGGAAGGATGACTTCAAGTTGCCAATTCAAAAAGCTCACTCTGCTCTTCTCTCTCTCTCTCTCTCTCTCTCTCGCTCTCTCTCTCTTTCCTGTTGTCCTCTTCATCACTTCCCTAATCTCTTGTCTTCTTTCTGTCCTCCTCCTTAACCCTCTCATGCCCCAGTCTGACCAAGCCATATCTCAATGAAAGATGTACCTGTGAATGCAAAGTTGTCGCCTATGGCCTTAGATGTCCTTTGTTGAAGTAGAGTGAGAGAGAGAGTGAGAGGGGGGTATGTTGAGGGAATGAAGATGGCAAGAAAAATGGGATTGACCTGTTCCCGTCGCTCGGAATCAAATGCGCTACCTGTGGAGCCCTATCGGTTATCAGGCGGATATCTTTAATTCGCTTTTATCAAACGCCGGTGTCCCGGAGAGGGATGTGCGGAAAGTCTCGCAAACCCCTCGCATCTATTACCCAGGCACCGCTGTTTGATTAATGCCACCTCAGCCCCTTCGCCAGAAAACCTGCTATCAGCCGGGGCATCGTCATGGTAACAAGCAGATATCTTTCTGGCCTTGAGGTGTCATGGCAATAAATATTTCACTCCAACTCCAGTCCTTCGTTTTCTGGCTCCTTTTCCTTCTTTTAGTGTTAGACATTTCTTCCCCCTTTAACCATGAGTGTTGGTTAGGGGGGGGGGTGTGTTCCCATAAAGGAAAGGCTAATACTAAGTCATTTTAAGTGCATCCTGCACCACGTACACAGTGTTCTTGGCCTGTGGTTAATTAACTGGAGCAGTGGTGAACCTGGCAGGGTCTTAGACAGGCACGCCGGCTCCGCTCGATAACAGCCACGCAGACAACAAGCTGCAAGGAGGAGTTCATCTCCAGTGCTCAGAGATGGGGCAGGTCCTGGAAATTAGGGGTGTTGCTCCCTCTCGTCACCCTGCTTGCGAGTAGGACCCCTCTTGTTCCCTTGTTCAACCTCCTGACTTCCTTTTCTCACTTTGCGTCTTATTCTATCTCTCTCCCCCTCTCTCACGCTCTCTCTCTCTCTCGTTCTTTCTGCCTTTCCCATCTTTTCTTTTTTCTTTCTTCATTCAGCCCATTAGTGGAGGTAGGTGCTTATTGGGATACTATGTGATGCCTGAAGCACAATACCGTACAGGCCTAAGGTGGCGATGCGAGGCCATAACAAGCTCCAGTCATGAAAGCAACGTCTGCTGGGCCCCTCACAGGGCCAGTCTGAGATTCGGGTGAAGAAGGAAGACAATGGGTGCCGCACACAGAGCACCTTCTGACTCGTCTCCTAAAGAGCACACGGTACAAGACGTACTAGATGTACAAACCTATCCTCTACACGTACTAGATGTACAACCTATCCTCTAGAACTCAGTACATGGACATTGTACATGTCTACTGTGAGCTGGCTGTAGCTTCCCAGCTTAGATGCAGATAATTGGCAAAGTGGATTGATGACCTCGTCCAGTGACCTCTCGTGTTGAAGTTGTCCGCTAAGCTCTTTACGAGTCGGAGCAGCAGAGTAACCCCTTCAGCCCACCTCTGACCCCACAGGAAGCTTTTCAGCACGTGTTGATTGCAGGTCCGAGAGGCTAGGCACGCTAATTAACTCAAGAACGAACACTGAGTGTGTCAGATGTGTAAATTCTCCAGCAGGAGAGTAGCACGTAGGAGGACGACGAGAGCCCTCACGGTGACATCAGCGCGTCTTGGCCTCTATTATGAGAATCACGACTATACCACCTGCTATGGATAACTCCTCTTTTTTTTCACACCTCCGTACATCCATTTTCTGGACAATTACCTAGTCTGATGTGATGTGCGCGATGGAGTATGCGGAGGCCAAATGTCTGTAGGAGCATATGTATGTGTAGAGACATTAAGTTCCTCAAGAGAAGTGCAACTCTGTGAGTAGAGAGAGGACTGAATATAATGATGTTTTTATGATGGGAGTTGCTGGTGCATGGCAGCGCCGGCCTCCCCCACCCTCCTCCTCACTCTTTTTTTTTTTTTTTTTTTTTTTCTCCTCCTTCCTCTTCTCTCGCTTTCTCTTGTTCTCTCTCTTTCTTTCTCCCTCCTCTCTCTCTCTGTCTGTCTCTCTCTCTCTCTCTCTCTCTCTCTCTCTCTCTCTCTCTCTCTCTCTCTCTCTCTCAGTTTCTGTCCCTTCCTCTCTCACTTTCCTTCCACTCTCTTTCTCTATCCTTCTTTCTTTCTTTCTTTCTTTCTCTCTTTCGTACTTTCTCTCTCTCTATCTATCTCTGCTGCTGCTGCTGCTGTTACTCTGCCAGCTCTTGGTCTGCCTCATGAGTCACAAGGGCCTTGGAGGGAGAGAGTGCTGTCCCACCCCACTAACCTCGCAGCATGCATGCACACACACACACACACACACACACACACACACACACACACACACACACACACACACACACACACACACACAGCCAGCCCTTGCCGCAGATGTACAACTTCTGTAGACAAACCCACACATTCACACCTAGCATAATGAACACAGGTGGCCACCCACGGTGAGGTGTAGTGTTGCCTCTGGTGTCTAACTTGGAGAATAAACATGAGCATTTTGTTTGCACAGTCAGGAATAGAAGAGATGCTGCTGCTAGCATCCTCTCACTTGAGGTGTGTGTGTGTGTGTGTGTGTGTGTGTGTGTGTGTGTGCCTGGAGGTACACACGCCAATTTTGCGGTCCACACTAACCCAAAATACTGCAGGCCTCATTAAATATCACATACACACACACACGCTAGTTTGGTCTTGTTAGCCATGTCCATCTTCATTGTCCCGTGTGTGTGTGTGTCCTTGCAGTGGACGAGGCCGAGCTGAGGAGGAAGATCACGGAGGAGCTGCAGGCCGGCCTGGAGAAGGAGCGCACCAAAGCCCAGCAGGAGCTGGACCAGTGGTGAGTCCACACACACACACACACACACACACACACACACACAGGAGCTGGACCAGTGGTGAGTCCACACACACACACACACACACACAGGAGCTGGACCAGTGGTGAGTCCACACACACACACACACACACACACACACAGGAGTTGGACCAGTGGTGAGTCCACACACACGCACACACACACACACAGGAGCTGGACCAGTGGTGAGTCCACACACCTTCATCTCTTTCCCCAACACACACACACACAGACACTCTCACACACAGGAGCTGGACCAATGGTGAGTCCTCACACACACACCCTTCCTCCTCCTCCTCCTCCTCCTCCTCCTCTCATGCCAGTACAGGTGGTGCTCCACTCCCAGCTCCTCATAGCCCCCTACTGTTAGGAAGGGGAACTCTCTCTCACACACACACACACACACACACACACACACATACAGGAGTTCCTCTCCTGTGTTGGCTCAGCTGTTTATTCTCCTTCACTCCATCAATATGATGCCAAATACAGACAAATGACCAGGATGTTAGTGACCATGGCAGGAAGCAGTTAAGGATTTGAACTATCAATTGCCCCTGTCCCGTGATTCCCACCCTCTCTATGGAATCTTTCATTAAGGCCATAGAGCCACGAGAGAATCATCTCTGTCTGCACGTCACTGTCGAGAAATGGCGAGATTGAAACATGTGTTCTTTGATGGGGAAGACAACATCTAATCTCCATACATGAAAAGTACAATTCCATCTCATTAATAGACAAAAGGAGGGCAATCCATCTTCTCTATTTTTGTCCCCCCGAGATGCATTTCATTTACTTTTTTCCAGATGAACATGAGATTCTTTTTCCCTCTCTCTCTCTCTCTCTCTCTCCCTCAGTTACTCCTTCTCTTTCTCTTTCTCCCTCCCGCTGTCTCCCATGTTCTCCTCCTCTTTTTTTCCCTGCTAAATCAATTAATCATGTCTGGGCTGGGACCCCCTCAGTAGAGTTCATTTCCTGTGTCCTGATGATAGAGTGATCTATTAGCTTCTGCTAATGAAGCCTCTGAGTTAAAGCAAGCAGACTTCCTCCCTCTCTCTCTCTTTCTTTCTTTCTTTTTCTCTCTCTCTCTCTCTCTCCCCCCCCCCCCCCCCCACACACACACACACACACACACATCTTTCAATCTCTCCATCTCTATCTCCTTCTTTCTTTTTCCTGACACCCTGCCCCCCCAACACACACACACACACACACACACACACACACACACACACACACACACACACACACACACACACTTGCAGAAGCAGGTGTGCTGAATATCTTGCACATAAGTCAGCACTAGTAATGACGCTGGAAAGGTTCCAGGACAATTAGGGCCCATGCACAGACCCAAAACAGGCCTTTGCAACCTCAGAGAATCTCTGTGTGTCCCTGTATCCCCCCCCCCCCCCCAGACTTTTGTTTGGATTTGACGGCGTTGTCTTTATCTGAGCTTTATTTGTTTGCGTGGATCGGCGTTGACGTGAAATGTCTTGTCTCCCTCCCGAGCTGAAGGTGAAGAGCGAGGAAAGGGGAAGAATAGTTTCCCTGAGCCAGCAAACAAAGCCAAACAAATCAAATCTGGGGGACAAAAACAGACAATGGCAGAATAATAACACTTCAGAAGAGTGGCATTCTCTCAGCACACCCTCCTTACCTCCTCACTTTGCTCTCTCTCTCTCTCTCTCTCTCTCTCTCTCTCTCTCTCTCTCTCTCTCTCTCTCTCTCTCTCTCTCTCTCTCTCTCTCTCTCTCTGTGTCTCTCTCTCACTCTCTCACACACACACACACACACACACACACACACACACACATTCTGTCAAATCAACTACCTGCTCTGTCTGCCTTACCCGTGAAGGCCATATGTAGATTAACTCCAACAAGCCAATCAAAACACATCAGGAACTTTGATTGCTTTTATGTAGTCATTGTAGAGTCACACAGGGTGCACCTGGATGTTCAAAGGCTATACATCCCCAGCATCCGTATATTCAATTTTAATCAAATCAGACGAAACGCCACTTTTGTCTTCACCGTCACATACCTCGTCTCTTTCCTCCGTTTCATCATTTAACCCCCTCTTGCCCAGGATATTAGTATCTCTGTTATTACAGGCAGCTTCCAAAGCTATGTGTGCTTATGAGTGCAAAGTAAACATTTCTCCAGACGCCCTTCAACAGACAAACTAGCAGTTCTCCTCAGGTGTCAGTCCATCCCATAAAAGGACTCAAATCAAATAATCATCACACACATTCTCTCATTCTTTTTATTCCCTGCTCAGCTCAGCGGGGTCTGGGCCTGGAACACAGCCCCCTCACAGATTGGTATTGATAAAAGATTTTGGTTTTCTGTCAGCCGTAAAAAAAAAAAAAGGAAAATTTAGAATGAGCATCTATATGTGTGAGTGTCCCAATACCCCCCCCCCCCCCCCCATCCCTCCCTTCCCCTGTTTTTATTGCTGCAGTGTTGTTGGAGGCCACCGAGGCAAAGTGCCTCTCCCATCACCCTGGCAACGCCATTAAGATGGAGTGCAGGAGCTTTATTGACCGTGATGTCATGCTCGGATGGACAGAATCAATATTTTCCTTAATGTTGTCTCCCACTTAGTTCTCTCACTTCCTTTGTGGTACGTGTGTGTGTGTGTGTCTCTGTGTCTCTGTGTGTCTGTGTGTGTGTGTGTGTGTGTGTGTGTGTGTGTGTGTGTGTGTCTCTACAGTTTTGTTTTAAACGGCTCATGGAAGGGCTCTTAAACCCTAAAGGGAACAATAACAAAAATAGGCAATTTGACTCCCGGGCTTGGAGCGCATCCGTTTCTATTAGACTGGAGGCCTAAGACCAAATGCATCTTGCACACACAGCCATTTAAGGTGATTGTATTGCACACATGCTACACGTTTTAAAGCCATCTTTTTTTTCCCCTTTCTCTTGTAATAGAGTTTGCATGCAAGTAGCAATGCATAGCAAAAACGACATTTAGTGGCACATTTTAGCACTCAGCGTAATACAACTCTTCATAATGTGTTTGTGTGTGTGTGTGTGTGTGTGTGTGTTTATGGGCTTTCTGGCCGCCGGTCAGAGCAGTGATCGGACTCCTCGGACCATCTCCCTGAGTGCAGCCAGCCGGTGGCCTTCTGCGGGATGAGACGTCTCTCCCCTGAGCTCCCCTCATTTTTCATCCACCAGACACGTCTGTGGCCACACTCACACTTTTCGTTTTTTTTTCTCTTCGTTTTTTCCTCTTCCTCCTCCTCTTGTTCCTTATTGAGTTGTTTATCTTGAAATGGAGGCAAAGGCAAGCACAGGGCCCATTGTAATAGTTTCATTGAAATGTGTAGGGTTATGAGCCAGCAAGGTTTCCTTCCCTTGTATTCTCTCCCAGATGCCATCTCCGATAATTAAACCGCTAGGGCACCTCATCTTCACCAGCATGCATTAAAAACACTTTGTTTGTTCAAATGGCTTTTTCTCATTGAGGTCAGTCAGTCTCCTCTTAAGCCGTATTCAGTATTGGAGATGCTGGAGATCTAATCTGCTGGCCCCCAGCTTTTTGAACACTTCACCTTTTCTTCGGGAAGCTCCTAAAATTGTGTGGGTTTTTTGAGATGGTTTTCAAAAATCCCATGATCCTTGGTTGAGCTTCGGGCCAAAGCTTGAGTTTTCTCACTCCTCACAGGACTTTTTCATCATCATCCCCAGCCTTTCACATCTCTCTCTCTCTCTCTCTCTCTCTCTCTCTCTCTCTCTCTCTCTCTCTCTCTCTCTCTCTCTCTCTCTCCGCCTCTTTCTGTGGTTTGCCCTCAGATTCAGCTCATGTCTTCATCTCATCAGCTTTTTGTTTTTCTGCTTCACTTTTTCACTTTTACTTTCTTGTTTTATTTTTATTCTCTCTCTCTGTCTCTCTCCATCCCTCCCTTCCATTATGATCCTGTTATTGCGTATGTGATCTGTTGCATAGTGTGCGTGTGTGTGTGTGTGTGTGTGTGTGTGTGTGTGTGTGTGTGTGTACGCGCGCTGTCTGGCCAGACACAGTAGGGGCAGCTGGTGGCAGAGTGCAGAGAGAGAGAGAGAGAGAGAAGGGGGTGGACCAGGCAGCATGGTTGGTGATAATGGCCGACATTTGTCTTGCGTCTGCGGAGGCGTCCGGCGCCCAGCTGACCAGATGCCCAGATGCCGCCACGCCTCATGAACCTCCGAGACGTGCCGCCCAGGCCCTAATGCGCCCTCATGCCACCCCTCTCCGTCGCTGGCAGTGCACCACCTGCTCACAGGCCACCAGACAGCAAGCACAGGGCTCCTGTAAGGCCCGGCTCCAGAACACATAGGGCTGGCAACCAGAGGCCCACCAGCCCCTCAACCCCACAATGCAAAACAATCACTAACCCCGGTACTTGGGACAACACAGCCCAGTGATCATTTCCTTTTTTTTAAGATATTTTTTGGGTCTTTTTTTGGGGGGGGGGGGTCCACCTTTATTGGACAGAACGAGGCAGGAAATGAGTGGGAGAGCGAGACGAGGAGGGATCGGGAAAAGACCTCAGGTCGGAATCGAACCCGAGTCCCTGGATTCATGACACGGTGCCCCAGTCAACCGAGCCTTGATGCCCCCCAGCCACAGTCCTACAGTCATGTAGATTTGACCTCACTGTCATAATTAGAGTATATGTGTCAGGCATGATCGAGTGACTTTACATCTGTATTCTGTGTGTTCAACTTTATCTAGCCCTGTGCAAGCTATTGGCACCACACACACACACACACACACACACACACACACCATTGTCTCAAGAGACTACTCTCTCTGATAACACATGCGGCCCTGGTATAGAAGCCAGCAGCGCTGCCAACAACAACTCAACTCAACCCAGCCCTGAGATGTCTGATGCCCAGAGACTTATCAGCACATGATTCAGCCTTATAGCCTTTGCACCACACACACAACACAACACTCAGCCCAGGGAGGGACTCAATGACCAGGCAATGAGTGGTCAGCACTGCCCCCCCCCACCACCCACCACCCACTGCCCACCCGTGACTCAATACCGCAGCTCTGCAGTGCTGAGAAAAATCAGCTCCGTGGAGACTGAGGAAGGGCAGAGTGATTAAACAAATGAGATGAAAGTGACTGATCTGGAAAAAAAAAAAAAGAGAGAGAGAGAGAGAGGGGGTTTTATGATATTACCAGTGACCTCCCCCGTGCCCCTGCTCTGGGTAGCAACTCCGCACCATGTGCCAGCGCCCACTCAGCACTCTGTGCGTGTGTGTGTGTGTGTGTGTGTGTGTGTGTGTGTGTGTGTGTGTGTGTGTGTGTGTGTGGTGTTTCTGTGTGCCGCTGCTGCTGCCTCTGCCTCTGCCACCGCTGTTCTTCCTCTTTCTGGGAGCTGATGCTGCTGTGCTGCCGCAGAGGCCCTGATGTTGGCTGCCCCTGCAGCACAGGGGTGATTTAGCTCTGGACCTTGTCGCTCTCCCTCCCTCTCTCTCCCTTTCTCTCTCTCTCTCATTCTTTCAGTCTTTTCATTTTTCTTCCTGCTCGCTCAATCTCTTTTTCTCTCTCTTTCTTTTTATGTCTCTTCTTCACTCCCTCTCCCTCTACTTTCCCCATTTCTCTTCTTTTCTATGTCCCTCTTTTCTCCCTCTCTTCACTTCTCTTTCCCTCTCTCTCTCTCTCTCTCTCTCGCTCTCTCGCTCTCTCTCTCTGTGCTTTGAGGCAGTGGAGCAGAACAGCTGCGGAATTAGAAAAGCGTCGGGGCCAACCCGCCTCGTCAGCACAACGCCGGGGCCCCTGAGCACTCTGGGAGAAGAAAGAGGCTCAGAGCGGATTACACGCGGGCAGAGAGAGGGCCGCTCCTCGGGGCGACACACACACACACACACACACACACGCATGCACGCAGACACACCTCTCAAAACGTTACTAAATAAATAACTAGTGGGTCGAGGCAGCCTTTTGCAACATCGGACAGTGTGAGGTGTCGTGGGCATCAGAGTGTGCAGGCAAGGCTGAGGATGTGTTTTGTTTTGCTATTTTTTTCCAATCCACTGTCAGTCGTTGCACTTTCTTGACTGATATGTTGGTGTTTTGGTAGCCTGGTTCTCCCATACTGATCTGCCACGCAGCTCGGACTGGCTACTCGACTATCATCTCCCACCTCCCTGAGGGGGAATCTACAGCCATGGACGCTTTGGGCAGACCTACAACCAAGCAAGACTTCAAATTGAGTGGCAGCGCTGATGCAGAGCAAAACATGCATTAAGCTCTTCTCCCAAGCTCAACCTCCTTGAGATGGTTTTGATGATTTTCCGCTTGCTTAAACTTTAATGTAAACGCTAGATTTTGCATATTTTATTCCCAAATATTACCAGATGTCATGAAAAAAAGATGCTCATGAATTTGCACAGTCACCAAATAACATAGATGTAGCTCTGGCCAGTCTGAACGCCATATGTGTTTGTGGGTGTGTTGAGTTTTTTCTTTCTCGCTGTTTGTTGTCTCTTGGCCGGTTGAGATGATCCCCAGAACTCCTCCCTTTCAGTCTCTCTTTGACTCACACACACTCTCTCTCTCTGTGTGTGTGTGTGTGTGTGTGTGTGTGTGTGTGTGTGTGTGTGTGTGTGTGTGTGTGACGGGCCATCCTGGCAACAGTTCCATCATGTTTGGCAGTGTCTCAGCCCACTGCTGCTGCGCTGCATGAGCGACGCTGGGCACCCTGCGCGGGCCAGGCGAGAGCGAGGGGTCACTACGACACACTCGCCACATGGCCCTAAAGCCACCGACCGCTTCTCCTCCGTCTAAATCAACACTTTGCCAAGCGCAGCTCAAACTTCACGGGGCCCACCGCTGAGCACTCCCTCCCTCCTCTATTCATTTCCTTAAACGCTATTTAAACGGCCCCCTTCATGTACAGCAATCGCTCGCAAAGGCAGTAATATTTCCCCATCGCCGTAAAGTGTAATTAGACCGACTTTAAGAACCTCTCTACCCTTGTGCCTGCTATTTAACGGTGTGGTCGTAGCAATGATCATTAAAGGTATTAAGTTTAACAGGCCTGTCGGTGGATTGCAAACGAGCGCATGTAGCCCTCGACCCTTCTGCCCTCTCGAGGTTGACCTCGTTGGCTCGTGGAACGTCCGACTTGTCGGTGCTCGTTCTCATCCGTAGGAAATGTGTGAGATGTTGAGGACGAGCAAGAATTGTGCGCTAAAGTCGCTGCCTTTGCTTGCCTTGCGTTAATGGGCTGCGAGTTTTTACTGTGTTTTTAATTTGCGGCTCGTCGCTGTGCTGAGCTGATTCACAAACAGACTGGTGTGATTTCGTGCCAGTGCTGACCTTCTCTCGCCACTCTCTCTGTCTCGCCCTCCTTCCTGCTTTTTCTTTTCTTTTAGTTCTTTCAGAGTGCTGTTGTCTTTTCATAATGTATTCATCGTTCTTCCACCCCCCCCTTCATTGACATGCATTTTGATTTGTCTCTGATTCATTTTTTTTGTTTCCGTGATTAGGCTATTTCTCTTGTGGGCGGTGTGTGTTCGTGTGTGTGTGTGTGTGTGTATGTGTGTGTGTTAGTGTGTCGATGTGCTTTCACCTGCTCTCGAGTCGGACTCGCTTTGTCTTTGCTTAATGTAGCTCCTTATCCCAGTGGTTTTTCCACAATGGTTTCTCTCTCGCTCTCTCTGCTTCCCTCTCGTTTGTCCTTTTGTTCCTCCAAGCGTGAGCCCAGGAAGAGAAGGTGAAGTGCTATTAAACAACATTTAGATTGATTATATAATCAGCGTATGCAAATAGGAAGAGGAGTTGTTTGACTTTTTCTCCTTCTGCAAGTGTGCGTGTGTGTGTGTGTGTGTGTGTGGGGGGGTGTGTGTGTGTGTTTGTGTCGCTTCAGAAGAGCTCTCCCCAGCCTTGTGCCATGTTTTACCCCCAGGCATCAGTGCTGGATATCATTTCACAGTTGAAACGTTCACTTATGTTCCCTCTCTCCAGGGATGGTGTGTGTGTGCCTGCCGGTGTGTGTGTGTGTGTATGCACTTGTGTGCATTCATGCAGCCACTGTTAGTCAATATGTTTAGTTTCTGTCCTTTCTCCTATGTAATTTTACATTTCGTACCTTGAAATCACACACGCTGCGCATGGACTCCTGAAAAGCAATGCCTCCGAAAATAAACACCTCATGTATGTTTTGTATGTTTTTGTTTTGTGTGTGTCTGTGAGTACATGTGTAGGCCTAATGCTTTTAAAATGATAGAGAACCAGAACGCTACACTGCCATCCTTTCTTTTCTCAGGGGAAGGAAAAAAAAACAAGTTATTTTATGGCTCTCTTTCTTCAAATTCCCCCCATATGCCCACAGGCCATACATACACACATATATGTTGGCCTATACGTTGAGAGTGGAGAGGGGGGGGAGGATGCCCATAAAATATTCATGGCCGGCATTCAGAGACGTTATTTCCCCCCATCAATATTGTATGCTTCCTTTTAAAGAGCTTTGTTGCTCGGCGCTCAGTCGGCCAAACAGTCGCTCCGCTCTGTCAGGATCCATTCCGCGCGCACAGCCGAGCCGTTGTGATTCCGAGCCGTGGCCCCGTCTGTCAAGTGGTTGGTCAGCGCATTAATAAGTGTGTGTTGCTCTATGGCTGCTCTGTGTGTGTGTGTGTGTGTGTGTGTGTGTGTGTGTGGAGGGATATGGTTGTGCACCTTGACTGCTGTGCCGTTTTGCCAATCATGTAGGAATCGGCGAGGAGGATTATTGAAGTAGTGTGGTAAGGAGACGAATGTCGAGCCGCGCATATTAAATATTTATGTTCTGTTGTGCATGTGATTGATTGAGGAGGGAAGCATGCATTTAGCAAATGCATTTTAGCCGCCCCCTCACATCCACAATGCTCTGAATATTTCATTAGCATGACATTGAGGTGATTGTGGAAGAGGAATGTGTACAGCTTGCTAGACAGTCAACTAGGGCTAAATCATCAGCCATGACTGTAAGTTGGCTTGGTGAATTGCCTTCATCTCCTGCTGACTTCTCTGAGCCATCTCTATTGTGTGTGTGCTTGTTTTCAGTTTGGTCGTGGATTGCAAAGATTAGGTTTCAGTCTGGCCACAAACAGTTTTACTTCGATTGACAAAAAGAACAACATTGAGTCAACTCTCTCCATCACTGTACTTTTAAAGTCCCTCATGACAAAGCCCAGCGTGTTGCTACTAACACACACACACACACACACACACACACACACACACACACACACACACACACACAAACGCTCATACAGTACTTGAAAACAAACTTCAATATACTCTGTAGGGAAAAAAAAAGAAAAGTTGACCATCTCTCTATCAAACTTGGAAGCAATCATCCACTTACTTCCCAGAGAGATCATCTTTCTTTGCATGCGCTCTTTCTCTCTCGCTGCACTTGCCAATCTCTGTGCCCAAATGAGAAATGTGTCCAATATCCACCGACAGCAATAAGTGCTCAGGAAGTGATTGTTGCAGCACCGACTCGCCGTCTTTTCTGCTTCGCTTTGCAGTCGGGCAGTTTAAGTTGAGCGTTTGGCTTGCGCTGTTCTTTCGGATAACGCCTACCATCACTCTTCACAGGCGTCTCTGGTGGCGGCTTCCTCACTCAAGTCCCACCAAAGTTGGGCCACTGCTCTTGATGGATTTTTCCCCCAAAAAAATCACAAACACCAGGGACCAATATGTATAAACAAGGGACATGGTCATTGCCCAAAGGTCTTTCACAATACAGTGTCGATCTTGCTTATTTGATGGGAGAACTCTATTCAAGATGGATGATCATATCCACGCCTTGAAATCATGTTCAGTCCTATAGTGACAGATTACCTTATTATACTTTATCTAGTGTCATATTTTTTCTTAAATATGCTTGATATTTTCTATTTGCAATTTTCCATAGTTGGCTGAAAAAGTAGATAATACTACCATCATTGAACTCAGTGCATTGTTTGAAGTTTAGTCCATATCCCAAGGCTTTCCATCTGGGTACAAAAAAAAAGAAAAGAAAAAAACATATTTTTGTATTGTCAGGACAGAGGAACATGAACTTTGACCTTTCAGAAATAGTATGTAGTTGGCTGCTGGTTTTTCTCTGTGACTGATGACACTGTGTATTTGTAATGGCATAGCCTTTCAAGTCCCACATATTTATCATTTCACTTTGGAGAATCTTTGCTCATATTTGTCTTGCGATGAGCTCACCTCTTCCGCGCCAGGCAGGTGTGAAGGGCTCCGAGGACCTGTGTGTGACGAGCAGAAGTGTCAGAGCCACGGAGCGAGAGAAAAGGTGGAGGGAGGGGAGTAGAAAAAGGGGGTGAGGAAGGAGGAGAAGGGAAAAGGCCTGAGGAAGACGAGGAAGACTGAGGAAGACAGCACATGATGGATAAGGGTGGGCTGGCATCTGCCGGGGTCAGTGGACCGAGACTGGACATGGCTGGAAACCTGCACACACCAGGCCGGCTCCAAGAAGAAGGAAAAAAAAAATGGCCAAGAGAAATAACAAAAAAAAAAGAATAGCCTGATATCAGTGCCACTCTCTCCGGTCCCTCCCAACTTTCACCTTACCCTTTTTTAACCTCTCAAGATCTCCTGTACCACCCCCCCACACACACACACACATACACAGTCGAACACAGACATGTGTACACACACACACACACACACACACACACACACACCTCCTGTCTTGAATTGGTGCGTGACATGCTTCAGACAGACATGCTTCAGTGAGCACCAGTTGCTTGTCAGCTTCTGACCTCAGAGACACCAATATAAGGGAGCTGAGTTGTTGAGCCATGATTGGGGCCTTGAAAAAAGTACAGACTAGAAATTACTTTTCTCTCTCTCTCTCTCTCTCTCTCTCCCCATCCCTCCATATTGACACCTCAGGATGTCACTGCCTTTGTAGTCATGTGGCTCAAAGAAAACCTCTGATCAATTTCTAATCACCTAAACAAGGTCGGACTTGTTTATCTTTTTTGGAGGGGAAGCGTTTGGCAATCAGTCAAGTCATTCGGGCATCAAGATGGCAGGGATTGAATGAACACAATCGGTGGCTCTCTCATGGCCGCTGACGGGAACACCTGTTGCCATGACAAACAACTGTGTGTCTGCAAAAACGGGAGGTTTTTGGACCTGAACAAACTCAAACTGTGTTGCTAATTGTTTTTAGCTCCTGTCAATTTTTTTTTTTTTTTTTTCCCCCGAAGGTTTTAATTACAGTCCTGTCTCATTAGGTTTCTTGGAAGTTCCTTCACTTTCCTTAACTTCCATCTACCACTCCGATTGAACACAAAAGCTGTAGTTTCGTATCTGGGGGAGTTTACTTTCGCAAATAAAAGCAGCTTGCTCGATAGCGAGGGGGACGTTGCTAAGCAACTGCCGGAGCACCGGGCGACAGTTCAAATGGTCAGAGCGTTCCGTCTCCCGTTTTTGTGAAAGTGCTTCGGCAGGTTTTTGCTTTTGAAAAATAACAATGCCTTCCATGCTGAGACGGTTTCTTTTATTTCCCAGAAATAAAATAGAGAAAGAAAAAAAAGCCCCATACTCCCTTTCAGCTTACGCTGCTGCGGCAATATCTTCATGTTTCCTATGACTGGCCTCCGTGGCATCCTGGGAACCCCAGAGGCTCTTGGGATTAGGTGTGTGTGTGTGTGTGTGTGTGTGTGTGTGTGTGTGTGTGGTGAGTCCAGAGATGGTAGGTAGGCAGAGCAAGATCATTCAAGGTAGTTTGTGTTTATGGGAGCAAGGTGGAAATCAGCTCTGATCTGCATGAATGGATGCGTCTTTCTTGTTTGGTTGGAGTAGTTCAGGTAAATAGTACTGCACATTAATAAACTCGGTGCACAATTGAAGTAAAGTTGATTTTCTCCGGAGTAGAGAGTCAGACTATCATAGCATTTTTCTCATATGGAGAGTGGGATTTGGAGATGATGATGATCCCATGTCTGAGAAGTACATTAATTGGCTAGAAAAAGGCTTATAAATAATCTGTGAAATTTTGAGGTTCTGCCGTAGACCTCAGTGTTACAGAGCGTCCTTTACACTGCATGAAGGTGGACTAAAGGCTCTCTATCATGCGGTCATGGTTCCAGGAAGCATCTTTTGCTGAGTCTCTGCCGTGACCACTGACTGTAAACTCATGCCCCTCGCGCTCAAGGCTGCCCCCTGTCTGTGAGCCGGGGGCGGTGCAGCCATTAAGGACAGCACCAGGTGCTGAAATCCAGGCTGACTGGCACCTCTTGTTAGGGCTGCTGGTGTGAAGCCCAGAAGCTGGTGGGGGCTTCACACTCCTGCAGCTTATCTGTTCAAACCTGGAGCAACACCAGGGAGGAGATTGGCTTCCCAACGCATGCAAGAGGCAATAGTAAAGTCTCCCTCGTGTTATGTACGGTTTCGCATCTTCATTGAAACATGCCAGCGAATTGTGAATTGATTCTTTTCTTTATGATTTGTAACTGTGCGGCAGTCTTTTTTTTCCTTAACTTTTCCTTCATTTCTTTCCTTCTGTCTTTTTTTTTTTTTTTCTTTTTTCTTTTTCTTCTCTTTCTTTCTTTCTTTGGCATGACAAGACATTGCGCGTGTGATTTGGGGTGTGGGTGTTTTGGGAGAGGGGGTGTTAGTTGGGCTAGCGGGGGATGTGTGTGTGTGTGTGTGTGGGGGGGGGTCTCGTACACCTGTGTTTGTGCACATGTATGTTTCGATAGATCACTCATTCGTCTCTCCTCTCTCTCTCCTCTCTCTGTCCCACCAGGTTGGATGAGCAGAAGGCCCAGACCCATGCCCAGGCGCAGGCAGAGGCGCAGGCCCAGGTGCGTGAGGAGGTGGTGCGGATCCTGGAGATGGAGCGGGGCTCGGCCGAGGAGAGCCTGCAGAAGGCCCTGCTGAGAGAGAGGGTCAACACTGAGGATGAGCGCCTCCGTGTGCAGCTCTATGTAAGTGTACACACACACACACACACACACACACACACACACACACACACACACACACACACACACACTCACTCACTCTCACATTCATAGCACAGCACACCACACACCCACATTCATAGCACACTTACACTGTATGTGAACACTCACACCTCATTTACATCACTTTGCTAAGAACACATACCCACTCATTCACATAGCACACTTATTCTACACACACACACACACACACACACACACACACACACACACACACACTTACATGTGCAAGCATTTCAGACCTCAGACCTGTATTGACTGATCACAAACATTAACAGCCACTCAATGTTCACAATAGAAGCAGTAGTAATGTCACTTTCAAGAGTTACAACTCTGTATTGCTTTTGGCAACACACACACACACACACACACACACACACACACACACACACACACACACACACACACACACACACACACACACACACACACAGGAAAGCTTTAAGGGGCAGGTCATGT
>JAODXP020000026.1:14996924-14999424 GCA_027497455.2 Sardinella longiceps | reverse complement strand
TGTTCTGCCTTCTCTCAAGAGGTCTCATATGAAGGCTGGAAGCACCAAATGTTAGCTGGAAACTGTTTGCCAAAGACTAATCCAGCTCACTTACACTTTCATGCCAACTGATTTCTTCACATGAGAAACTTGCAGCCTCACCTGCTCAAGTCTTTTGGAAGCTCCTTGACAACCAAGTGCTGAAGTTATTTGTTTATATTTCCAAATGCGTTTGCCAGCTCTGATTGGAGTTTTAACTTTCTGAAGGATTGCAGAGGTCTGGCATATATATATTTTTTTTCGATCCTATTAAACCTTGCCTCTGGGCGTTCAAGAAACCTCCATCAAAGTTAGATAGGCGAGTGTGTCTAGTCATTAATGAAGCTGTGGAATCCGATGGTGTTTGGCTGCTTTGAATGATCCGGGCCTCCGAGCCATGTTGCGGTACATCCAATCAATCACAGCTCGCATCATTTCTCTTAGACAGCGGGCCAAACCAGGGGCAGACATTTCTATCAAACTCTGTGTCATTAATCTTCAACCTGGAGACCATAAGCCCGCCTTGATGCCTCACTATGTGATCTTCTTGCAAAGAAGGAGGGGGCTTTTAACAACTGTCCCCATTTTTTCAGTCGGTCTCAAGTATGTTGATATATCTGCCCCTTTAGTTTACAGTTTTTCTGAATGCAAAATGTAATTTTCATTATTTCAGTAATGATTTTAATCACCTTACATCTGTCCATGCCATCCTGTTATCCCAGATATCCTAGATATTTTTTCACTTTCCATTCAATCTTGCCATTTCCTTACAGACTGTTATGGAAATAGCAAAAAAAAAAAAAAAATGCTCAGATTTGGGTTTAGCTTGTACTATAACTCAGTATGACCTCGTGTTATGCCCTTTCTAACCCCAAAAAAGATCTAATGGTTCTCACAGTCACTTTTAATCCCAGACATTTTTCCTAGTTTAAATGTGGTTTTGAAAGCGTGCCCCTCATACGATCATGCATGCAGCTCAGTCCGCTCCGCCAGCTCTTCATTGCCATGCCTGATTTAATTCTAAAGTCTCTCTCTCTCTCTCTCTCTCTCTCTCTCTCTCTCTCTCTCTCTCTCTCTCTCTCTCTCTTTCTCTCTCTGTAACCGCAAAATCTGCCAGTTTACCTCTGAAGACTTTTTTTTGATGGCTGGACAAGCTGTAAGAAATGTACTTCTTTTAAGCCTCAGATTTCTTGGGGGGGAAAAAAAATAATCCACACACCACTGCCCCCCTACCCCTCCGTCTGCCCCCCTCTATCCAAGCGACAGATTAAAGGGCCCCCAGTAGCAAACAACCCCTTACAAAATCTGCAAGCTTCAAAAACCTCCGTTACATTTTAGATACAGACGACTGGAGCAAACTGATAATGACCGACAATTTAATTTCCCAGGTATTAAAGACGACTGGCAGAGACTTTGAATTGGACACACTCCTAGGTAGCAGTTGGAGGCAGCTGGGGAAAAAAAGAATGAAAGGAAAAAAAAGAAAGCAAGAAAAGGCTAGTTCTATCCTCTGGTCTGAGTATCTTTTTCTCCAGGTGTCTTGAGGAAATGTGCATTCAGTTCAAGAAAATAGGGTCAGCAACAAAGCACCCACCCGTGTCAAAGTAAGCCATAATTTTTGTTTGGGACTGAGAAAATGAATGGGGTTGGATGATGAAACTGCGCTTATCAGTATTCATAAACATGGCCTGTGTTGGCCTCTCTTCTTCAAAAAATACAAGACCCTGTCACTCATGCAGGGACCCTTCAGAATGTCCTTCAGGACTGTCCTCTTGTGTGATGTGTGTTTTTGTGAGGTACTCACAGATATTTTCCTGGATTTTTTTTTTTGTTGAGAACATCAAAACATGTTTTGGACTACTTACTTTGTTAGACCCACGTAGGATCCCCCCCCCCCTCAGTTGGTGTGTGTTTTTCTAGCATCTTTCAAGTCAATATCAGTGTGGTGTGTCTTCACCCTACACCTTTTGCCTCTGTACGTGACGCCTGCAAGACCTCCTACCATTTCCTGCTGTCCACCAGAGTCTAAGAGTTGGGGAGTTGGGGTGGGCAAACATCGGGTGAGCGAGCGGGTAGGTGGGTGCATGCCCAACACGCACTGCCAGCACTGGACCGGTCTGAGGCGGCCCCTAATTGGCCGAACCAGTGCCTGGCACATAAGCGCCCCTGCTTCGCCCGCGGCAACTAATTGGCACGGCTGGCTGCCGGCACGGGGCCGAGACCACAGTCAGCCGGGGTTTTGATGGATGGATGCAGGTGTCAGGGAAGCTGCTTTCTGACAGAGCGCTTGTAAAGTCAATTTGCTGCCTAAAAAAACAGCAGGGGCCTGCCAGGCTGTGAGGGTCTGGTGGGTTGGTGGTAAAAGGGGGGTTCGGTTGGGCAGGAAGGGGGGGGCGCTCACTCAGACAGGCTGCACCAGCGAGGAAGCACTTGCTTTCAAATAGGAGAGTATTTTTAACCTTTATTTTACAACTTATGAAAG
>JAODXP020000026.1:14989424-14991924 GCA_027497455.2 Sardinella longiceps | reverse complement strand
CGACCGACCGGGCGAGGGAGGGAGAGTAGCCAGGTTTTGCTGCAGCTCCTGACACAGCACATATTCCACTCTTACTTTCGTCCTCCTCCCTCCCCGACTCTCCGCTCCCCATACCGTTACTACTTTTGCTCGTTCGTTCGTTCGTTCGTTCGTTCGTTCGTTCACAGCCAAACTGCAGCACTCAGCTAATTAAAAACATTGCTCCTCTTAATTATTCAGCTGCAGCTAATTGATATTCAGTAAGATACTCCTCCTCTAAACGATCCGTTTAATTTGACCATAGGGTCCCTAACACTGCTGTTCAAGTCATTCCCCACCTCAACAGTATTGTGTGTGTGTGTGTGTGTGTGTGTGTGTGTGTGTGTGTGTGTGTGTGTGTGTGTGTGTGTGTGTGTGTCGTGGGAAGATTTCTCCCTAAAAATGATAATGAACCTTATGGCACTCTTATTGTTTTGTTTTAGGGTTATTTCTTTCTGGAGTTTCACTCCAATAAATGGTTGCTGCTTCTCCTGCATGCCGAGTGAGTTTCTTTCTTTCTTTTTTTTGTAAAAGTTTCAGCACAAAGTTTTGCAAAAGTGGTTAGGAAAAGCATTATTGGATTTCTAAAGCCCAGACATGATAAGCCCTCATTTCCAACCCCTTTCAGATATCACGAATCAAGTCAAGAGTCCTTGGCAGGCCTGCTCAGAAGCACGGTGGAAGTTTGCACAATTCCTGCATACGCATTGTCACAGAGCAGCTAAAATAGTTGCTTACATCCACGCTTATCAGAGCTTTACTCGAGGAGCAGGCGCCTCTCCAGAAATGACTGCTTTGATTGTGCAAAAAAAAAAAAAAAAAAAATGCCACTAAACAACTAAATTGTTGTTAATCCTAAATCCATTAACTCCAACCTAAGTTATGCATATTTTTTTTTCTTTCCCCACTCAGATACGGTTGATCTTCAGTTCCTTTCAGGCGTTTCTTAAATCCCACAATTTACACTAACCCTATTAAAATGTGGGTCATGGCTCTTATCAGTCAATGAATGACACACAAAAGTGAGGGCTCTGTGGGAAATGTATTTTTTCTTTTTTTTTTTCTTTTCCACTTCCTCGCTGATGCTGCCGACGCCGTTTTCACCTTGATGGGAGATCTGCTGATACCCCCTTCACGTTGTCACTTGAGATGACGGCGGCGTGTCTCATGTGATAAATCACCTTTCCCAGGTCCCCCCACTCCTCTCCCTTTTTTCTCTGTCACTTTGTAGTTCATGTCTCTCTCTCTCTCTCTCTCTCTCTCTCTCTCTCTCTCTCTCTCTCTCTCTCTCTCTCTCTCTCTCTCTCGTCCACCGCTCCTCTCTCTCCCTCTCTAATTCAGCCCCCCTCTCTTCATTAGAAGGAACAAAAGTGTATCATTCATCGTAAAAGTCTGCGTCCTTTGTTGTGGCTGGACAGGGGGGCAAGGCTGGGCTGGGCTGGGCTGGGCTGGGCTGCGTTGGGCGTGTGTGTGTGTGTGTGTGTGTGTGTGTGTGTGTGTGTGGGGTGGGGCTGGATGGGCGACTAATGTGATTAGATTATCTTCATGGGGGCTGAATGGGCCTAATCAAATGGAAGTAATCCTGACAGGACATGTGACTGAGTGACAGCAGCGCGCCCATATGCGCCCTCTGATCCATTGTGAGAGCCAGCTGCAAGCCAAGGGGAAAAGAGAAAAGAGGGGGAAAAGAAAGATGGGGTGGAGGGTAAAAAAACAAAACAAGACGAAAAAAGGGGGGAGAGAGAGAGAAGGGAGAGAGAGAGAAGCAGTCCCAAGATACTCATGGTTGTTTGGTGCCTCCTCTTTTTAATTGCTCATTGGATACGCTTTCACAAGCACATTTGTGATTTCTTTGCGCCAGGATGAGTACATCTGTGTGTGTGTGTATTAGTGAGTGTGTCTGAGTGTGTGTGTGTGTGTGTGTGTGTGTGTGTGTGTGTGTGTGTGTGTGTGTGGTGAAAATGGGGGTCGGGTCCAACTGAAGGTCGTCTCCTCTCTTTTTTTTCTGTTTTGCTTTTCACTCCCAGCCGGCTGAGGCCGAGACACGTCTCTCTCTCTCTCTCTCTCCCCCACTGACTGATCACCAGCCGGCCTCCTCAACCTCACCCACACCTCTGACTGCACCTGCAGGGAGGGTGTGTGTGTGTCTGTGTGTGTGTGTGTCTGTGTCTGTGTGTTTTTGTAAAGCCAATGTGGCTTTTGTCCAGTAATTAGAGGCATATTGGCGGCCCGGGGAGCAGTCTCGCGTGAGGGAACACATGTTGTTTTCTAAACAGACTTTTCCAGCCCTCCTTTTCTCGTTCACCCCTCCTCAATTTCGCCCGTCGCCCCGCTCGCTTCTTTTTTTTTTGTCTCTCTAATAGCCGTAATTAGATTGAGTCGTGAGACGGCGGTAGCCTCTGGCCAGCGCGCTACCGGTCGCCCACACCAGGGAGGGTCACAGTTCACCTGCCTCTTTGTTGTGGCACAGGACTGTTTGATG
>JAODXP020000026.1:14974424-14986924 GCA_027497455.2 Sardinella longiceps | reverse complement strand
CACACACACACACACACACACACACACACACACACACTCAGACAATCATGCACAAGCACTGAGTAGAGTGTAAGACTGCACAACCAGCCTCCCAGACTCCAGGCATGCACTACACACACACACACACATTATACGCACACACACACACACACACACACACACACACACACACACACACACACACACACACACTACACACACACAAGCATACAGGCACATAGACACGTGCATGCACACACAAACACTGACGCACACACAAGTGTCTGGCTCCTGTCTGCTTTGCAAGCCACAGAGGGGTCTCTCGTACTCTCTAGATTCACAATGAACCCAGTCCAGTCACATTGAAGCCAGTCTCGCCTTGAGGGGAATCGCTGTCTTTACTGCCCTCTTTAAATAGGACAGCGATTTGCATTAAAATGTCTTCTTAAATGCTATCATTTTTATGACATTGGAGGTATTAAAGGGACCTCTGAATACTTTCCAAGTATTCAGTGTAGGGGAAAGTGGTTGTGTATGTATGTATAGTATAGTATGCACTGCAAGTCCCCTTGCGATTCACCTTGCTGGGGCAAATCCCTATGCTAATGTTGATCTAGCCTCCCAGCTCACAGCAACTCTGCCCCGCCAACAAACACCCCTTCAGGTAAGGCAGGGGGTCGGGGAAGGTTGGGAGGGGGCGGGATGCCGTGCGTGCAGAGGTCGGGACGTGACTCTCGTCCTCTTGGCCCCTGCTGCGGCATCGTGCAAACAGCCTAAGGGCCCCAAGACACACACAAACTATACCACACACACACACACACACACACACACACACACACACACACACACACACACACATACACACACACACACACACACCCACACACCTCACGTGCAGCCTGTTTGTGTTGTTTTGTCCTCAAACTGACACTCCTCGTGTCACTGCTGCTAACGGAGAGGCTAGCAGGGAGGGGAAAAAGAGGTGGAGTGGGAGGGGAGGTGGAGGTGTTGTGAGGGTGGTGGGGAGGGAGGAGGTTGGGTGGGTTGGGGGCTGTAGTCGACAGGAGGGGGTTTGCGGTGGTGGTGGTGGTGGAAGTGGGCATTGCAGCGGGGGTGTTTGTCTCTCCTCCAACCATTTGTCCTGGATTTGACACCCCCACGCTGGGGGAAGCACGACGGCTGTGCTCTCTGGAGGAACGGAGAGAGAGAGAGAGAGAGAGAGAGAGAGAGGGCGAGAGAGAGGGAGGGAGCGTGGGTAAAAATAGCCGATCTCTGCGGACGGTCCCGGGCGCTGGGGAGCCAAGGTGGGCAGATTGGGGGCAGATGCGCCACCGCTGCCTGTGTCCCCGCCGCTAGCCAAACACAGAAGCTGCATCCTCAGCCCACATGCGCTCGCCTTTAAACAGAGTTTGCACGCAGCGTATAGCATACAAATCGCTTGCATTTTTTTTTTTTTTTGCAGCACTGATAGACAAACTGTTGAAAGGATTGATGGTTTAATACGGAGGCATCACACAAATGCTTGACTTGTCCAGCATGAATGGACTCTGAATAGCTGGAATAAAGAGGCTTTCATCGGCCCATTCATCACAGTATATTAAAGGACCAGCACTGGCTGTTTGTGTATATGAGTCATAATGCAGTCCTTCATTTCTTCATAAAGTTGCAATTATAGCCTCAGCCATTTTCCGCATCAACACCTCTACGCTTATTCACAGAATCATGCTGTGTGTCAGGTTGTTTTATACTCACTGACACAGACTTCAAAGCTGACATGTAATGTTTTGGAGAGTATGAGCTGCTTTTAGCTATGAGCTATGATGTTAATAGAATGACAATGACAGGGAGGTCATCCTTGGAGAGTGGGTATGCACTTGCATACATATATGCAGGCTCACGTGCAAGAGTACACACACACACACACACACACACACACACACACACTGAGGGGGCGTCTCCATTAGGACCGACTCAAGTCGGTGTCCACACTCCCTGGCATAACCACTATTGATTAGGCCGGCCGTCATCAATCAGCCTATGGATCCCTGCTCAATATCCAAAGGCCTCGTCAACAAATCACCTTCACACCTCAGGAGAGGGGCACGGGATGGGAGGGAAGGCAAAAGAAAGGGAGGGATTTTCAATGCGGCCCAACATGACTGCATTTCAGCCATATGGATTTATGGATCCTGATCCGTACGATAAATATGATAAATGTGGCCGGTCCAGAAACGCGTGCTTGCACTTAGCGGCGAAGGATCTGCCAACAAATGAAGATTGGTGGGCAGGAGGAACCAATGAGGACGCTCGTTTAGCTAAAGACACTCGCATCCTCTTCCATGTATTAATTCCAAAGCCTAGTTTTTTTAATCAAACACCTTGATCCCTTTTCGTTTTCAATTACTGGCCAATACACAAGCTCCGCAGGAAGGTTTAGTGATGCTTTGGGAAAGGGTGTTTGGATGGGTTGTAGGTTGAAAAAAGAGGTAGGGGTGTTGGATGTCTCAAATCATTCTCAGGAAGATGAAGAGCTGGGGAGAGGGACGGAGGGTGGGGGGGTGTGGTTGGGTGGGGGTGCAAAGGAGATATCGACGGAGTGCCTTATCTTGTTTTTCCAAGGGATGGAGCCAGGCAACAGTGGTTTGTTATGCCGAATCGATCCTCTGCGAATCGGTCTGTTGTGCAGCTGTCTGCAGCGTGAATCGTTTCAGGGAGGGAGAGCGCTAGAGAGTTTGGGGGATGCGTTGGGGTGGATGGATGGGCGGTTGGGTGGGTGAGGGTTGCAAGAGAGACAGAGCGCTGATAGTGTTTGTCTAACGATGGTCCCCCTTTTCTTTGCGGTTTTCACTTTTTTTGCCTTTTTTTTTCTTCTCCCAACCAACACCACAACACAATACCCCAACACCCCCCAAAAAAATTCACTTTGTGTTCCTCCCATCTATCCGTCCATCCACCCCCTCCAGGCAGTAGCTTGTCAAGGGCTTGAGTGAGTGAGTGAGTGAGTGAGAGAGTGAATGAGAGAGAGTGCGCGAGAGAGGGAGTGAATGAGGGAGAATAAAAGTGTGTTATATATTGCACGTCTCTTTCAATCTGACTGGCTCGTTTATCAGAGGCCTCGGCCTGACAGCCCATCACCAGCCACAGACAGCAGCCCGAGCCTCTAGTGCACTCCTCGGCTGACCCAAGCCAAATTACTCTGACACCACACATATAGAAAATATACGGACTAGTGAAATATACATCATTTAAAGTTTATACAGGTTTATATACCTATGGGTTTTATGACATTTCACCAAAACTTTATACAATGTTTAGCCGCTGTTATTTCAAACTTCCATATCTGTTTGGCTGAAGAGACGGGTTATCCCTTTTGAAGTGCCACAGATGGATCTTCACGTAAAAGCTCAACACTACCAGAAGTGGACTGGAACTGGTTTGGATTGATATTTTGCTGGGCCAGGCTAGCTATTGTATTTTCCCTGGCTTCTGTCTGTTGGCCTGTAATTAGCACCGACACAATAACTAAGCACTTATCACTCTTGACTTGTGTTGAGTCCCTTGTCTCTTTAATATATTGTATCCTCTCACCTCATGCTTTTCTCTCTCTCTCTCTCTCTCTCTCTCTCTCTCTCTCTCTCTCTCTCTCTCTCTCTCTCTCTCTCTCTCTAAAAAAAAAAAAGCATCCCACAATGTAGCTCCTCTCTTTGACAAGATGAGTCATGAAGGGAGTACTTTGGCTTGATTCAGCCTCTCTTGTCTGGTCAGGCTGGTCTCTGTCTCTGCTTCTCTGCTGCCTCCCAGCCACCAGCACACTCATCATTGTGTGTAGATAATGCCAGAGAGGCTGTATACTTCAGGGTGACAGACTCAACATCTCAACATCTAATGCGCAGAATACCAGGAACTGTGTTTTGTTCCCTTTTTTTCCACTGGCTGTCCTTCTTTTTCATAGAGACCACTATCAATGATTTCTCTTCACAACCTATTTGTTGTGAAACCAAACTGTGTGCAAACCTGGAGGGAAAGAATACATAGTTATAACCAGCCCCCTTGATTACTGTTCGAGTGGAGGCCCCACAATGAAAAAGGACAATCAAGCTTCCCCTGCAAGTGAAATGACCTCAAACAAAATTGGCATCAACTTATGTTATATTAGAAAATGGATTATTTAGAAAATTGCTGTAGCCATTTGGGGATTTTTCCTACCTAATACCCCCATATGTGAGTTTCTACATCCTGTCAAATAAAGCTCCTAACTTGATGGCCTTGCTAGTCTCCTATGGACTTGATTTGAGCTTGGCTACAGTGTGCCGTCTTCAGGTTCAAGCATCCTTAGCTTGAAGGGATACACCACCAGATGGAGAAATACTGTACACTAGTTTTCCATCTCCCCTCAAGTGAAACAATTGAGTTTTACTTTTCAGTTCATACAGCTGTTCTCTGAGTCTGTAGATAAGTAGAACCAGTTCCAGTCAAAAGAGATCATTTCCCCAAAAGGTGTATCCCTTTAACACAGTCAGTCATTTTAACACACACTAATTTCATGGGAACAGTCATATTCGGTACTGGATGTATACTGTACGAAACGGATCCCCTGGCCATTACCTGATGTCTCTCAACTTATTGGCAATGTTGGGCACAGCTCATTAGAGCATTGAAAGTTTTTACATAACGCTTTGCTAAGCTCTGACAGATGGCGGTAGCGATGAAGCAGAGTTGATTTGATCCGCCACTTTGCCTCCTTTGCAGAGGGGTTTGATTCACAGGCACGGAAGCCCATCTCCGTCCGTCTCCCGTTTACCACCGCGCCGATCCCTAATGACCGGCGTGGCGCGGAGGCGTAATGTCTCATGCAGCAGGGGTTCCTCTCTCAAACACCCACCCCCCACCCCCTGTCGCCAGCCCTGCTTCGTGCAAGATAACAGACTGAGGCGATTAGCACATCCCTGCACAGTGTACTCTTTAGACAGGGAGGAGAAAGTAACTGTTTTGAAATCTGGAGGCATTTCTCAGGAGGGGGAGCGGCGGGCCGGTGTCATTAAGCCCCCCCCCCCTCCTTTTTTTCTGTATGATGGGATTAGCATTAGCTCTAATTATTTCATTAGTCATGACACCCTCTTTTTTTCAAGGCAGAGAATTAAAGAGGAGGTCTCTGGCACTTAGTTGGCCCCCCAAAAAATTAAATAAATAGATGAAAAGAAAAGTGTGTGTGTGTGTGTGTGTGTGTGTGTGTGCGTGGTGGGGGGAAGAAAGAAAGTAAGAAAGTTCTTCTCCAAGGAGAAATCATTAAAGTCGCTAAAAGTTACTTCAGAGAGAGGTGGTTTTCAGCATCGTAACCGGGGCCATGCATATTTGTTGTTCTTAGAAGTCTCAATGAGCTCCTCTCTTTGAAGATATTTAATTGATGGAATAGTCAGAGTTGTCCCTGTGGACATTAATCTGGTTACTGGCCCACTGTTTGTGCTTGGATTAGGATGTGCGTGTGCGTGTGCGTGTGCGTGTGTGTGTGTGTGTGTGTGTGTGTGTGTGTGTGTGTGTGTGTGTGTGTGTGTGTGTGTGTGTGTGTGTGTGTTCGTGTGTCATCCTCTTGTCTTTTTTCCTTAGTGATGAGGCCACTCCCTGTGTAGTCACAGCTACACCTGGCCCTTAGTGCTCCGCATTTATTTATTTATTTATTTATTTGTTAATTTTTTTTCATCTTAATTAGACAGAAGAAAAAGACCAGCAGTCAAATTCTTTTTTTGTGTTCTCTTTTGTGCATGTTTAATGCTGAATTCTCTACACTTCTTACTGCAAAGCCAGACGTGGACCTCCACCTAGTATGGTCGTTGGCCCCATGTCTTGGCCCTGTATTTTAATGCTCATAGCCATAATCTTTAAGAGGTGACCCCCATCAAACCCTTACAAGACTTGAAGTGTGCGTGTGACTTAAAGCCATGATGGACAAGTTGTCCTTCCCTTTGCTGAGGGGAGGTGGTTTTCTTCTATTGCTGTGCATGGGTGGGTGGGCAGAGTTTAGTGCAGGGATGGAAGAGGTGCTCAAAGTCAAGTCCCTCAATGCAAAAGGACAATCCCTTTGAGGTTCAGACCACCGGGAAATCAGAACCTGGCCGGTGAACCCCTGACCTCATCTATACTCTTTCCGCCCACACACTATTTAATCAATACACACACACACACACACACACACACACACACACACACACACACATACACGCACACGCATACACATACGCACCTAGGAATTTAGACATCTTCCCATACATAAATCCAACTCCACTACATCACATTGATGTTCCTTCAATCCCCCCTCAGTCATAAAGTTTTAGTGGGATTTTCAAACTGATGGGCCAAGCTGGTGTGCTTGTGGTAATGGCTGCTGCTGCTGCTGCAGACCTGCAAGCTTGCGTCCCCCTTTCATAAAAGAGAGGCTAAAAGTTAAAGCTGGCGAAAAAAGAAAAAAAGAAAACCGAATGAGTTTGACTTTCATATATCTTTATTTTTTGAAAGTGTGAAAAGGTTTCGGTTGGATACTGTCAAAGTTGTTTGTCATCTCACTCCTTTTTTTCTCTCTCTCTCTCGCTCCCTCTCTTCTGTCCTTCAGTAACTCTCTCGCACACTCTTTTTTTTCCCTCCCTCTCTTTTTTTTTTATCCCCTAACACTCATTTCTTTTCTATCTCTCTCTTGCAGAGCGCCCAGTTCTATAAGGTCACCACCGAGAACTACCACAAGGCTGCCGACGAGGTGAACGCCAAGTTCAAGTGAGTTGACAGCAGAGTGTGGCACATCCCCAGCAGCCTCCTCTGATACAAATCTCTTGTGACTTTTACTGCTCTATTTTGAGGGGACAGGAACGGGAGGGTTGGGCTGTGTTTATAATGACTGCCTCTGTCTGTGTGTGTGTGTGTGTGTGTGTGTGTGTGTGTGTGTGTGTGTGTGTGTGTGTGTGTATGTGTTTGTGTATGATGTTATTTGTGCGCATGCATGTGTGTGTGTGTGTGTGTGTGTGTGTGTGTGTGTGTGTGTTTAGTTATTACATTGGTATTTGCATGTCATTTGGTGCATGTGTGTGTTTGTGTGTGTATGCTGTCATTATGTTTGTGTACGCATGTCATTTGATGTGTGTGTGTGTGTGTGTGTGTGTAATTGCGGGGCCTGCAGAGTCTCCTGTAAGACTGCTGCCTCAGCAGAGGAGCACAAAGCAGGCCTGTAATCGCCTGCAGTCATGCTGTTCCCCATGAAGCCCTGATAAGAGACACTCTGACTGCTGAGTGGGTCTGCAGTCACCTCTCTCTCTCTCTCTCTCTCTCTCTCTCTCTCTCTCTCTCTCTCTCTCTCTCTCTCTCTCTCTCTCTCTCTCTCTCTCTCTCTCTCTCTCTCTCTCTCTCTCTTCTCTTTCTCTCTCTTTAAATCACTTTCCATCTTCCATCTCCCTCTTTCAATCTGCCTTTCTCTCTCTCTCTCTCTCTCTCTCTCTCTCTCTCTCTCTCTCTCTCTCGCTCTCTTTCACTCCATCCATCTCTCTTTCTTTCACTCTTTCTGTCTCTTTCTCTTTCTCCTTGATGCAATCCAGAAACCTCCCATGTCACAAAGTAGCGTATCAGCCTCATTTCTCCACACCCTGCCAACTGTGTGCCCCCCCCCCCCCCCAGCTTCGCTCCTGTTCAAATGAAGAAAGAGATGACTATTCAAAGAAATGCCTCCACAGAGAGGCACCTACATAGACTGCCAGAGATCGCCGCGAGAAGATTTCCACTTCCTCCTGAATGGCACTGCATCATGGGAGTTTCTTTTTTCTTTTCTTCTTTTCTTTTTTTGTAATCCCTCCGTTCCCCTCAGTGCTGTGCGCTCATCCACTTCCTTACTTCTTTCTGTTTTTTTTTTTCTTTTCCCTCCTCCCATCCTCTGTGTGATGTTATAATTATAATTGTATGAGACTGCTATGTGGAGCGTCTGGAGAGTCTTCCGTCATTATCATTACCAACGGTGAGGTTTGCTCATCGCCCAAATGAGGCTCCTATAGCTCCACTGCTGGGGAGTGGAAGGGGCTAGCAGCAGCCGGCTAATGGGCTAATTCACGCGCCCTGGAGCACCAACCGCTACACACTGTACGCACAGTCTGACTTTTACTCTCTGATCTTCGATGGGGGGAAAAGTTACATCAATGCAGAAGATGCGGATTGATGTTGGATATCAAGTCGTATCCCCTTGTGTTGTTGACAGAATGCCAACACAGCATTCCTGTCCAATAGAGACAGGATGCAGACGTGTTCCCCAGTGGATGTGAGTAGGCTTCCTGGAGAAGATGACTTGGTTGTGAGAGGGGTTTGACACCTGTTGCTGATGCAAGGAGAAAGGGGTGCATGGTCTGAATGATGTTTTGGGCAACCCACTTTTGAGTAAGACCTACACACTCTCAACATTCTGGCTGGCTCACACCACTCGCACAGGCTTTGTTTCAAAAGATGTTTCTGCAGAATCTCTGGAACGTTCTGGAAACTGCGCTCTGCCAGAAGCCTGGCGAGAACAAACTGTTCCTGTGATTTTTTTTTTTTCTCCTTTTCCTTGCAGTTGCTCTCACGCACTCTTTGTTCTTGTGAGTGACAGACAGACAGACAGACAGATCTCCTGACTCCACTAGCTTCTTCCTCAAAGTTAGAGACAGAGAAGACCCACTTAGTCAGCATCTGAAACGGAGATGTAGCCCTTAAAGAGCTTAACTTCCAAATGCTTTTAAAGGCCCAACATTAAGACAATAAGTACATCTCAAATGAGAAAAAGTTAATGTACTTGTGCTTTAAAAACCGTGTCTGCGACTCTTGCATCAGAATGACACTAGAACTGAATGCTGTTACTTACTTATTTATTTATTTATTTATTTTTAATGGCTCGGCTTAGTACTTCCTGCCCTGCGGGGTCTTTCCCGCGTTCTCAGCAGCCCTTTAATGCTGTCCGAATGTCTTGGTAACAGCTCTTTGCTCCTCGTGCCAGCCCCCCCTCTACCCCTTCAATTAGAGCCCATCTCTTCCCTCATAAGTCTTAATCTGACCTATTAGGCTCCTGCAGCCACCCATCAGAGTGGATGAGACAGGCTGGACTGGGAGCTGGAGTGGAGGGGTGGAGGAGGAGGTGGAGGGTGTGGGGTTGGATGGTTGGATGGTTGGATGGAGAGGCGCGGAGTGGGATGGAGGGGAGTCCAGTTCCAGGGACTGGTCTTGCTGAGCTAAATCACATTAGGCTGTCATTAGCCCGACTCGTTGTGCGCTAACACAGGGATCATTGTCTCTGTAGAAATGTTCCAAATTGATTAGGGCAAACCCTTTGGGGTTTACCTTTGCGAGGAGGGGGTGAGGTAGGGGGAGAAGTGGGGTCTGAGAGGGGGGCTGCTGGAGGACTTGGGCTTCTCACACCAAATTACATTAAGAAATGCATTAGAATGGCATTAGGCCTGACACCGCTCTCCGTGCCACGGCGGGCGAGGCCGGCTCGGCGAATCACGTGACCCCCTCCGAAAAGGAAGGGGGAGCTCTGCCATTGGTTGATTGGATTAAGGGAGTACATTAGCAAGGGCCGTGATTGGATTACAAGTCGGGTGGGGGTGGGTTGGGGGGGTTCGGAGTAGGGGAGGCGGGTGAGTTTGTGTGTTTGTTAATGAAATGTAGGCAGGGTCAGGTGTCAGAGCAAGAGCCAGTGAGTCCGAGGAAAGAAGCCTGTTCTCTCCGAGAATAATTAGGTTGTGTGCGTGGGTGTGTGTGTATAGAGTGATTGAAAGTACAGTATGTCCGAGAGAGAGAGAGAGAGAGAAGGAAAGAGAGTGATTGTGTGTATGTGTGTGTGTGAGAGAGAGAGGGAGAGAGAATATGAGAGAGAGTGAGAATGTAATGGGCTGGAACAAGTCATGTTTTTGTACATGTATCATAATGGCTGCAGAGTTTGGTGTCGGACAGCCCTTTAGGATCTTGCAGCGGTAGTTTAACAGGGAGAGAGCGAGGAGATAAGATGCTATCAGGGCCTCAGCTGAGTAATAAGAGCTGTTTTGTCTCGAAGTCTTTTGATTTCTTGAAAGTTGAAACTGCCCCCCCGAGATAAATATGGTCGTCCCAATCTGCATAATTGATAGAATTACTGTGGGGGTTGATATGATAATGCGCCCCTGTGAAGTCGAGATTTGAGGCTGTGTCTGTCTCCGTCTTGCTCGTTCGTTCTCGCTCTGCGTACGTCTTCATTTCCTCTGCACTCCAAATATTTGATGCAATAATCCACCCTCCTTCTTGGCCTCGCCTTCCTCGCCTTCAGAGTAACGGCGCGGACACTGAGTTTTTGCAGTTGTTTGCAGTGGTCTTTTCTATTTGTTTGCGCGCGTGTATGATGATGCATATGCATAACCGCGTGTTTGCGTTAGCTTTAGAGGAGGGGAAGGGGGGGAGGGGGCAGTCTTGTGTGGTTTGGCTAGTTTGGTTGTGGAATGATGTTTGTGATGCGGATCAAATGAGCGATGCTGGAATGGAAGTGTGTGTGTGTGTGTGTGTGTGTGTGTGTGTGTGTGTGTGTGTGTGTGTGTGTGTGTGTGTGTGTGTGTGTGTGTGTGTAAGGATGAATGGGGGTGTGATATTGACAGAAGAAGGTAGGGGTGTGCAAGTCTGTGTGTTTTTGTTTCTGTGTGTTTTTGTTGTGTGTGTGTGTGTGTGTGTGTGTGTGTGTGTGTGTGTGTGTGTGTGTGTGTCTAAGGCTGGCCTGCGTGGGTGTTGTGTACGTGGCAGCGCAGCTGTTTTTCTTTGCAGCCTGCTGCTGCAACTGAGGGTGGGGGGGAAAAAAATTCCCAGCAGGCTTTGTTGCGCGATGGAGCTCTCCCAAGCGTAACGCTGCTACATCAGTGTGACCCCATTACATCCCTACACACACTGAGGGTCTCCAGATCCAAACCCTCTCCCCTCCCCACCCCACCCCACCCCACCCCACCCCACCCCAGTCCTCGTTCTCTCTCCCATCCATCTCCACCTCCACACAGGCACAGGCACCCGCTAATCTGCCCTCCACCCTGAAAGACATCCCGTCAGCACGAGTGCTCACAGGTGCATACCAATCGAGCCGTTCACACAGCCATATTGTCTTGTATTGACATTCTGGTACGCTTGCTCTCGCTCACTCACTCACACACAACACACACGTATGCGTAGTCCACTATCGTTCTGCAGTGAAAATTCGAAAGGCAATTTTGTTTGTCGGGGAGGAGAGATTGCAGTCTCACACAAGCAACAGTTCTTGTTTTAGAATGCGGCGCACGGTGACTGGGGGGATTCTTTGAAGTGCCAGCCGTTAATTAAATTTGGTGCTCCGCACGACGTTCATCACCCTCCTATGCAGTCACCACCTACAGCTTTGATCTCGCTATGAGGCCCCAGTGACACATGATGGAACAACTCTCGATGGCCCCGGCAATGGCACCGCTAACTGTACGTTCAGACCGCAAGCGATGCAGGCAACGAGAGTGACGGAAGTAATCGACCTTGTATGGATACAAGCAACTAAAGCAACTAAAGTGACGTCAGCAGCAAACGATAAATTTCGATAAACGAAAAATAGTTCAACTTAATGCAAATTAGACATGACACGTATGGGCAGTTAATGATATGTCAATGGGCATGTCATTAGCGATTAGCGACTTCGTCCAGCATAGCAACATTGAGACTGCTATCACTTGCATTACAGAGAGTTAAGCTTTGAACCTCTGCCCTTGCATTCTGGATTTCTTCGTGAGTTCTTAGACGCTGTTTATCTCCTACTTTGGATCCGTTTTGTACACCTATGGTGCAGCCCCTTTGTCTTTGTCTCCCCCTGATAACATGATCACCACTGCAGTGCAGCGCTTTCATGCATTCAGCGGTGTGGAGAAGGGCTTTAAGACCCTCCTATGTGTGCTCAACATGACAGGCATTGTAATGAATGAATGTCACAATTCACAATGCATGGATTTTAAGGGTGGAAGTACTACGGATTTCTTTGGCACATCCCCCAATAACACACACACACACAAACACACACACACACACACACACACACACACACACACACACACACACATATACACGTGATAGAGGGGATTTGAAAGGCCATGTCAGATGTGAGATTAAGACGTTGTGAGTGAAACAAGGGGTCTGCTGCTCTCCTAAGTCACCTGTCAGGGCTAACCTTTACACGGATCTCCCCTTAAGCACCTCAGCCCTTACTGGCCCCCCTGCACATGTGTCACGGCCCCAAGGGCTCAGGGATTCCTTGTCAGACAGGACTGCATGGACGAGAGAGAGCGAGAGAGAGAGAGAGAGAGAGAAGAAAGGCAGAAAGAAGGACAAGCCCTAATTTAGAGGGATCCGCATGAGCGTTCTCGGCGCTTGCGTTCGGACGGCTCCGCTCCTCGTCCCCAACATCTCCCCGCTGACAGCGGCATTTGTCACAGAGTGGCCGAGCGAGGGGAGTGAGGACAGCGAGGAAGAGAGAATAAAGAAGCCAACGCGCCCAAGAC
>JAODXP020000026.1:14951924-14971924 GCA_027497455.2 Sardinella longiceps | reverse complement strand
CTTTCTCTTGCTGATAAAACATCTCATCACAGTGCGGCTCGCAGGCCATTCTGTCATCTGTCTCCCCCTTTGCTCCCCGTGATTTATGAGCTGCATTGCCTTCATCCAGCAAAACCCACACCAGTCAGATACACCGGATAGTCTCTCTCTGTGTGTGTGTGTGTGTGTGTGTGTGTGTGTGTGTGTGTGTGTGTGTGTGTGTGTGTGTGTGTGTGTGTTCAAGTTTGGGTGCGACAGAGAAAAGCGAGTGTGTGTAGGCAAGCTAGAGAACAGAAGCGGTTGCAGCAGTGGGCTATCTGTCTATGCATCTGTGTGGGTAGATGGAGTTTTGGGTGCATTTGAATAGAAGTGAGGCTGGGTGTGGAGAGGAGACGCCGTTGTATTTGGGACTTTTACTTTGGCAGCGACGCCGCTAAAGATCTTATTGACGGGACAATAAAGCATCCTCTTGTCCTCCTCCCGTTTCCTCTCTCTGGCCACATCTGAGTCGTTCATAGTCTTTCTGTCAAAGCCACTTCTTCTCTCTATTCAGCTGCTGCTCGCCGGCTAAGTTGTAAGTAAACATCGCTCAACACGCTGGCGGGAGAGGGAGGGGTGTGTGTGGGGGCGGACAGACGGCCAGCAGCCGGCGTTTGATTGACAGTCGCCCGGGTCTAAGCCGAGGGTGAATCCCTTTTCCATGGGCGTCTGCAAGGCACTGTGAGCAACTCTCTGTGACGGACAGCAAAGAGCCATTCTCATTTAAAGAGACAGTCCCCTCCTCCCCCTCCCCCCTTACCACCACCACCACCCTACCCAAACACACACACACACACTCCCTCCCTCCGCTGCTCTCAGAACAAAGAGCATTACTGAGACATTAACAACGGGTCCTGCTGGCCGGCCCGTATCAGATCGCCCCTCGTTTGCACTGACGTCTGATCGGAAAAGTCAACAGCGTGGTGCCCACCAGGAAAAGATAAAATGTCTCACCAGTCTGTCTTCTTTTTTTCTCCCTCACCCATTCTTCCTCTCAGGGGTCAGCCCAATGACACAGGCCTTTATTTTGTCTGCTGCTCGGTCCAAAGGGAACAGGCAGCCATCTTGTTTACGTACATTTTAGCGCTATCAGCTTTCATGGGAACATACTTGATTGTTGAACTTGGGTTGGCTAATTTTATCTGAAACAAAGAAGTTCATGGGAAAACTCTTCATTGACTTGGGTAACTGTTTGCTAGGCTCTTCCATTCTTTGTGCAACTATTTTGGTGGTCTTATTTGTCCAGTTGCTTCCTGTGAAATGGATAGGTCCCACTTAAATACAACACCAGTATTTTTCTCCTTTATTGTTATGGTGGGCTAGATCTCTGATGGACTCCGATGGGCTCTGTGTTCATTAGCTAAGCTACGCTGGAATGTGTGGCATCCATCTTGTTTTGATTTCCAGCAGGAGTGCAACCTGTCACACTTAATGTACTCCTTGCTTCCAGGTGAAATACATTTTCCCAGCAGTGTCAGTTTCATCTACTGTTTGTGTCCAGTGTCTGTAATTTAGTACAGAGGCTCTGTTTGTGACTTTACACCACCTATGTCTGTCTGTTGGGGTTGTGAGCAGCAGCTAGGTTGAGCGTAATGCTAACATCTGCACTGACAGATGATGGATGTGGATTGGTGGAAAGAGCGGCACCGCTGCCCGTGTCCTCGCCAAGCATCTGAGTTCCCGTGCTTCTCTCCCAAAGGAACACTGGAAGATGAGCTCTTTGCATAGCTATAGCCAAAAAAAACCTCTTCCTCATTTCTCTCTCTTTTCATGTCCCTGTTCTCTCTTTCATCTAACACAATTCTCACTTTTTTTCTTTATCCACTTTTAGCATGCCAGCTAGTTTGAGTTTCCATATATCTCTTATTCTCTCTCTCTCTCTCTCTCTCTCTCTCTCTCTCTCTCTCTCTCTCTCTCTCTCTCTCTCTCTCTCTCTCTCTCTCTCTCTCTCCCTCTGTCTTATGTGTCTTTATGAATTCTGTGCCCTCTGTTACTTTGCTCTCAAATAGTGGAGTCGTGTCTGTATCACCAAACAGATGAGACACCCACTCCACTGTTTAAAGACGAGCAGGGAAGTAATTAGCTGGTAAATAGCATATATTAGCATTTCCCCAAGATGCTGTAAGGCAGAGCAATAAGAGGAAAACAATAGAAAGGTTTGAAAATGAACATGGGGAGGATTTTCTTCTTCCTCGTGATTTATTTTGATATGCAGGAAATGAGAGAGCCGCTCAAATGGGCTTTTGGCTAATGACTCCAAAGTGTGTTGTCGTGTTGAGCAAATATTTTCCTTGCTTTGTTCTCTTTCCTCGTGGAAAAAAAAAAAACAAGCCAAAGTCTTTTAAAGTCGATCATTACTTTGAGCAAGCGTAAGTGTTTATGACAGACTGCAAGGGTTGGAAGGAAGAGCTACATTATTGATGCTCACAAATGACATGTAAATGGCTTCCCGCACAATGATCCCAGAGGAAACGTTTCAAGTTTTCTTCTTAACACAACAAGGGGGCCAACTGGGAGCACATCTGTCGGCAGCTGCGACTTGCAGTAGCAGATAGCAGCAGCAGCAGCATTAGCACACCTCTGCAGCATACAGTACATGTGCATATCAGCTAACGAGTGAGTGGCCCTCTACCTTCAGAGTGCCAACCAGCAGGGGTGATTTCTCACTTCGCTGGGCCCCAGCCTCCAACACCACATCCACCACCACCACCACCCACAAACTCCTCCACCACCTTCTCCGTCCCCAGCACCCAGGCTTCCATAATTCTCTGTCCCTGAGGCTCAGGGAGCGGGTCAGTGGCCTGGCAGATAGCGCTGTATGCTGTGCTGTGCTGTGGTGCCATGAGCCCTGTGGCGAGCCGCTGCGCAGTGGTGTGCACCAAAGTGTGCTAAAAAGGTGTTACTGGTCATTGGGCTCAGGGCTATTAGTCAAATGGCCCCATGCTGGGTGCCTCAGTAGATATATATACTAGCTGTGTGCTCGGCACAGGTGTTTTACTCCCCACCTCCCCACACACACATCAACACACATAAACAAATACACACACACACACACACACACACCAACATATTAATTATATATCCTCCTACATAAACAATAATGCAGTGCTCTGTGTTAACCACTCACGCATAGCCCAGGTTGTGTGTTTATGCCCCAGGCGGTGGCCATTGATGGCTTCACTATGCCTATGGAGTAGCTTAGCCAAGCGTACTTGGCCACTAAAATGACAAATGCCGATGCCGGGAGGTCAATTGTCATCCAAAGCAGATCAATGCTGATCAATGGCGTTATTGAGTGGCGATGGATCAAACTTAATAAAGCTCCTAAAGCTGTCTTAAATGTCACAATCCGTGTCTGATTGCAGTCATTTAAGATGGCTTATACAGTACAGTCTCTGTAGCCAATCTCCGCTGGTCTCATCAGTCATGCAGTAATGTAATTAAAGATGTTTGTGCTTGTTGTTTGTGTGTAGATTGGTGTTTTTGTAACATAGCTCTTTTTGTCATTTTTACCTCTCTCTCTCTCTCTCTCTCTCTCTCTCTCTCTCTCTCTCTCTCTCTCTCTCTCTCTCTCTCTCTCTCTTTCTCTTTCTCTTTCTCTCTCCAGGCGGTACGAGATGAGTCCAGTGTGTGTTGATCTGCAGGGTCAGATCCTCAAGTGCTACCAGGAGAACACAGGAAAGACGCTGCTCTGTTCCAACATTGCTGCTCGCTACCTGCAGTGTGTCAACCAAGCCAAACAGGTGTGTGGTGTATGCGTGTGTGTGTGTGTGTGTCAGAGTCAGAGAGAGAGGAGAGTGAGTGCCCTTGTGTTGTGTGTGTGTGTGTGTGTGTGTGTGTGTGTGTACACTTGTCAAACATAACTACACCTTTGGTACCGCTGCCTTGCCAGTAACATTTGATGTGTTTTTCTTCTTTTTCTTTCTTACAAAAAAAAAAAAAACATTTTCTCATGGCACAAAAAAAGAATAATAAGAAGGTGCTTTGGGCATCTGACATGTAAGTTCTGCTTCAAGTAGGCCATCGTTCTGTGGTGAAATAGCCGTGCTTTTGTTCAGCTAGACTCTAGTGATCCATCTCCAATATGTAGGACATAGCAAATTGCATTTTACTGTATATTTTCCTTTTTTGCTTTCCTCCTATTTTTCTTTCCTTCTCTCTCTCTCTCTCTCTCTCTCTCTCTCTCTCTCTCTCTCTCTCTCTCTCTCTCTCTCTCTCTCTCTCTCTCCCTCCCTTTCCCTATATCCCTTGTACTTGTTTCCTGTCTGTCCTTATCCCATCCAACCCACATACATCACAAATGACTATAATAAAGCACACTTAGGTTGTCTTCAGACTCAAACCCCCTAGTTTTGAATGCAGACATCTTTTCCTCCCTCCCTTCCTCCCTGGTTCTTCCTCTACTCTGTGGAAGTGCCGTAGCCGCAGCATCTCCTGCAAGGCCGGGACAGACAGGCGCCCAGCCCTCTTCGCTCCTCTTCCTCAGCAATAGCAGGTTTCACAAGCACACTCTCATTTCCATAATATCTGCGGCCCGGCCGCCGGTCATTTCCATGCACGCCTCACACATGAGCCCGTAATGGAATAAGTGGCCTGGACCGGAACCAGGCGGGATAATTCAGGCGCCCGCGTCTCGCTTCTATTCCCCCCCACTCCCCGTCGCCCGGGCCTTCCAGACGTCCCGCGTGTTAGTGACGGCACCAGGTTGGGTAGTGCCGTCTTGGTGTCTCCTCTGCCACACACACACACTTAAACACACACTCAAATACACACACAAGCAAGCACACTTAAACATTCCTTTATGCACACTCTGTCACACACAGCCATAACACACACGCACATTTATGCACAAAGAGATGCACACATACATATACATACCGTCACTTCCCTTGCCTCCCAGAACTCATTTCAAATATACACCACTGCTTCCAGACCATGTGCAATTTACATTCAGATAGCTTTTCTATTAGATTTTTACTGTAATCTCACTATTTTGCAGTGAGAGCAATAACGGGGAACGGAAATAATAATAAAAACTAGAATACATATACTCACAGCTTCATACCACTCAGCCGAGTGTTGCTATTAGATCTGTGCAGGTTTTAAAACTAGGCATCATGTAAATACCGAGATGCATTATTCATATTTGATTTGCAACGCGTGGCGCACAACCAGCTACCTGTAACCTCTTTAGCATGCCGTGAGAGCTTGCGTATGTGCGCGTACCCATGTCCGACACGTTCTAATCTTGTTAATGCAGAATCGGCTTTGCTCCAAGAGCACGATAATCCATTATTTTATCAACCTCCTGTGATCGTCGGAGAAAAGCAAAACCAGTGTTCGCACAGAAATATATAAAGAAGTAAAAAAAAGAAATTAAAAATGCAATTAGTTATGTCTGCAGTGTGGTTTAGTACAAGTAAAACTCAAACTGGGAGGAAGCATCAGCACAGAACCCTCGGCTCACACCCAGGCATCTACTGTAGAGTTAAACTGGTAAAGATGGAGAAAAATGAATGTATATTCCAAAGTGGGTGTCGCACCTTCAGTATCTTCAAGCTTAGCAGGTGCGCAAGTTCTTACAAGTAATCCAAGTGTTCAGTCAAAGGAGAACTTACACACCATTTATGTGCAAAGCGTTTTTGGTTACAGTCAGACCATCATCAGTGCAACTATCGGAAATAAAGAAGCCCTTATATAGTAAATGTGGTCTGACTGTGAGCGAAAGTGTTTTGCTGTTTTCCGATTAGCACAATTGTTATGATCTATTAGCAATTAGCTATTTTTATTGATTTCTTTGCATTAGAAATATCTATGCATTGACATAAATGGTGTGCAACTTCTCTCTAATAGTCTTAGTAGTTTTTCTCCAGCCAGCACGTGTAGAAATGAGCTTTAGAGACTTGTGATTGGTTTGACATCTGTGGTGTTCACAAATCACAACACTCTATGTACGTAGAGGGTCATCGGGTGGGCTTAGCCAAGAACAGCAGTGTTGCAGTGTTACCTGCAAAGGGCGTTTTAAAGATTCCACCCCAAGGATTGAGCCGTGGTCTCTCTTTCATGGCCAGACTATATATTATAGTTTGGCTTGTCAGGCCAGGAGAGCAAGGCATCAGCAGCTCAAGGTGTTAGCAGTGGGGGTGGTGCTGCATGGAGGCCAAGGAAAGCTGCACAATATCATAGTTTCGAAAAGCAACAGGGCACTGCTCTGAGGCGAGCACTTAACAGCCAGTAGGTCAGGAGGTTAACCACTACTGCCAGTGACCTTCTGTCCTACTTTACATTTCCAGGCAGAAGCTATTCCTGCAACGACAAGGTTTTGACAGTGGGTGGTACATACCTCCTGGAAATGGATACGCTTTTATTTCCCTGCTGTCATTGCATCATCCATGCAACATTAGAGTGTCATACAGAACAATGCGGCCCCCCTAGTGTGGTAAATGGAGATCAGTCGTCAGGCAGTTGGCCCAACTGGATTACTTGAAAAGCGTTAACAGTAATCATTGGAGAACTGGAGTGATTTTTTTTTTTTTTTTGTGGGAAGCCTGTTTGTTAATCCAGCCTCTAGGGTATAAACATGAGTGGTGAAAAAAGAGAGAGAAAAAGGGGAAAAAGAGCCTCCTTTCCTCTTTTTTTTTTCTTTTTCTTTTTTTCTTGAAGAATCCCCCGACGTCAGGAGACGGAGACGCGTCGGCAATCTGATAGCCAGGCCGAGGGGTCTAGGACCTTCTATGGGGTATTGACTGCTAAAAGGCTGCAAGACAGTGGGACATCATCCCTGGGCCTTTGTCGGGGTAATTACTGCTCGCCTTATCATCGGCCGCTGATAACATTTAGCCCCAGCGCGGCCTTTCATTTCCCCTCAATCACTGGCTAATGCGGAGGCCCGGTGAGCGGCGGCCACTGATAGCAGCGCCGCGCAGAGCTGCACTGCGCTGTGCCGCCCCGGAGAAGGACAGTCGGAGAATAGAGAGAGGGAGAGAGAGAGAGACGGAGTGATAAAGTGGTGAAAAGGCAGAAGGGACCACCATCCCCTCTCTTGCCTTTTTTTTATCCTCTTTCTCTTTCTCTCTCGCTCTCTCTCAATCTCTCTTTTTCAAGGCTCTGTGAATGAGGGTTTATCACTGGGGGGAATCTCTCCCTCTCTCAGCCACTCCTTATTCTGCATTCCCAGACAGACTGCAGGCCTCCCTGCCCATCCACGTCTCTCATCGTTTCATCTGACCCTCTCTCTCTCTCTCTCTCTCTCTCTCTCTCTCTCTCTCTCTCTCTCTCTCTCTCTCTCTCTCCCTTTTTGTTTCACTCCCTACCTCTTCTCCTTTATCTCTCTCTCGCCATTCTTTCACACTCCGTCTCATTCTCTCTCTCCTCAAGTCTCTCATTCGGTCTTTTCTTTAGTCATTCTCAGTTTTTTCTCTCTCTCTCTCTCTCTCTCTCTCTCTCTCTCTCTCTCTCTCTCTCTCTCTCTCTTGCACTCTGTCTCTACTGTCTCAGTCAAAGACGCTGTAAGAAACAGCCCTCTGACAGCTCTTCACTTCTATTGTATGGTTCTCTCCTTCGTTGGACTCCTCACAGTTAGCTAGTGGAAAAATAGAAAAGCCTTGATCTTATCACTTCAGCTCTATACATTCAAAAAGTCCTAACTTGACTTCCACATAGTCGTAGAGCGTAAAAAAGTCAACTACGACACAAGAACGTGAGAAAACAAAGGTTTTTTTTTCCCCCAGCTCAAATTTGAGTGAGGTCTTGCCGCAGTAATCAAGGACTCTGCTTTCCGCACCAGTGGCCCCGGCGCGAGCTAACTTGGACATTGGTTCAGAGTCGTCTGAGCGTGGTCGTGTTTGCCGAGTGGGATTAGCCCGAGCTAATTTGCCATTCCTGCGGGTCGCGCCGGTTAATTTTCGTCCAGGAGATTGGATTGATTTTTCCCGGCGTTGAGAAACAGGAAGGCGCCTCGGACATGGATGAATTCAGTCATGAGCGCAGGAATCAATGAGTCCAGGAAGGGGGAAGTAACAACCCTTTTCTCTCCCTTTCTCTGCCCACCTCTTCCTCCCTTCCCTCCCGTCTCTCTTACTCTCTCTCACTCTCTCGCTCTTTAGCTCTCCCCCCTCCTCCTTTCTTTTTTGTGTTTTCTGTGTTCCTCCATGTTTTGCCGCCCCGCTGCTCCCTGACCCACACTGGAGGATTTTATTCTTGGTTATCAGATGCGATAGGCTGTCTCAAATAGCTATTGACAGACAGAGGAGGGGGTTAGTGCGCAAGGTGCTGCCAGCGGTACTGATCGCCAATGGGGGAGCTTTCACCTCTCCCCTGGCCCCCTCATCCATCCTGTCTGTCTTCCCTCCTTCACTCTCTTCCCTCCTTCACTCATGCCTTTCTTTTTTTATTTCTTTCTTTCTTTCTCTCCCCCTTACAGATCAAGATGAGGACGGGAGGCTAAGCGTTCCACGGCTGGGGTGAGAGGAGCGATGGTTTCTGAATCGTTATGGCATTACCGTTCAAACCCGACTTGACCCGACCTGACCCGGAGGAGTCACCACCTGGATGAGGAGAAGCCCAAGCACACCTGAGACCCAGAGAGGACACCAGTCCCACAGTCAAACCCAGTGACCAGAGAGATGGATGTCTATACCCCCCCCCCCCAACCCCCAACCCCCTCCTCCTTTCTCTTTCCTTCACCTCCTTACCTAACACTCTTTCCTTTACTCTTTTTCCTCCCTCAATCCCTTCCTTCGTCCATCTCTCCCAACTCCGCGTAGGGGGCAGGGAGAGGGGATTCGGTTCCACAAAACCACAAGAGCACAGAGTATAAGTATAGTCGTGGCGGCGCACAGGGGAGCTGCACGGATCACTCCCCGCCTCTAGAGGCGCCAGCCAGATAGAAGAGGAGAACACAACAACAACAACATCAACAAATACACAAATAAACACACAAACAAGCCCAAAATGTGATGGACTAAATCATGCAACCGAGCCCTGACTCTTAGCCTCGCCGTAAGCACGCTTCGCTAACTAGCACAACAGATCATGTTACACAACACTTGTCTTTTCAGGGGTCCGTTTCCCAAAAGTATAGGTGCTAACTATGCTAGCTAAGTTAGCAACAATGTTGGTTGTAGTGCAATTTTCCATTGCCAACTAAGTTGCTAACTGGTTAGCATGGTTAGCAACTATGCTTTTAGGAAACGGACGCCTGATCTATCGAACTCTAGCCATGTTTCACACACTCAGAGCAGTTTTCAGGTCGCCGCAGTAACATAGACACACACACATACACACACACCCCGCCTAGCTGCACCTACCACTCCAGCCTCACCTCCACCCTACTGTCGTCTTTGTCCGTTTCGTTGCACTAGTTCACACACACGCGCTAACCGTAGATTCCTCACCTGTGTACGTACATGCGTGTGTGTGCAGTATGTCATGTTAATTATGTACCTGCCTTGTTTTGCTTTCATCTGCACGAGTCCAAGCCCTGTTGAAGATTTGCCCAATGAGTTTGTTTGGGGGAGAAAATAAATAAATAAATAAACAGAATGACACTGTAAACCTCTGACTGTTCTGTGAAGTTTTCATGTCTGAGCCTCCCTTCTGTTTGTGTTTGTGTACAGTGTGTGTTTTGCCTGTCTGGTGGGATGATGTGATGGCAAGTTGATTGTTTGTGTCTGTGTGTGTGTGTCTGTCTGTCTGTCTGTCTGTGTGTGTGTGTGTGTGTGTGTGTGTGTGTGTGTGTGTGTGTGTGTGTGTGTGTGTGTGTGTGTGTGTGTCTCTCTGTGTGTGTGTGTGTGTGTGTGTGTGTGTGTGTGTTTCCTCCCCTCTCTGTGGTTACTTTAAATGACATGACATGGAAGACAACCGGACATCACCAGCACAGAAGCTTTTATTGCATTCGGTTGCAATACTCCTTGCAAATTCCCATTTCTCCTTCCTTGTTGTCTAGCCATCATGGCCTTTCTATATTGGTGATCTTTCTCTCTTCTTGTTCTTGGCCACTGGAAGTGTGGACCATCCCTTGTGTCTTGTGAGTCACTTAGGAGGATCTCTCTCTCTCTCTCTCTCTCTCTCTCTCTCTCTCTCTCTCTCTCTCTCTCTCTCTCTCTCGTTCTTTCTTTCTTTCTCTCTCTCTCTTTTTTTCTTTCTTTCTTTGTTTTTCTCTCACTCCATCTTTCTCTCTGTGTTTCCCATGTTGTGGTAAGTGAAATTGGTCCCTCCAGTGCAATCACTCATGTTGCCACTGCTGAGGCAGTCGTCTTGCCATGCCTGCTGCCCTCCCTGGCCAGCATTCAGAAGCACGGACAGTTCTCATCCATGCACACACACGCACACACCCCTCCCCCACACACACACACTCCATGCACACTCACACACTCCATGCACACTCACTAACTCAAAAACACATGAATGCACAATCACAGGCACACAAATTGCTAGGTTTTATTGGAAAACAGCAGAAAACATTTAGTCAAATCTTTCTCATTCATTCACACACACATACACACACACACACACTTGTATGCAGATCCCTGTAACCTCTTTATTTGGAGTTTCCCTAAGACTTCCAACATCCAGCTGCCCCTCAGCAGTTGGGTAGAGATTACCACCAATGTCCATCCACTAGCCCATGTTGCTTAAATCCTGTAATACCCCCCACCCCCAAACACACACACACACACTGACTGCCCGGCCAGGCCCAGGGTGCTCAACATGCTTCGCCGCACCCAAACCATGGTTCATCACGCGACCATAATGGCTTCGGCAGCCGTCCGGAAAGAGAAATGGCGGGAGACGGTGGAAGAGAGCGAGATGGATGGCAATAGCCGCAGCATCCGTCCTCTTTGTGTCTAATCCGGCCGTATCGGTGCTTTATCGCGCCGCGCTCTTCTCCCAGCTTCACCAGTCGCCGCCGAGCAGCTGCCTGTCCAGCAGACCAGAGCGGCCTAGCGAGACAGACAGTTCTCAGTAATCCCCCTTCCTCTCTCCGTTACCCTCTCTCTATCACTCTCTCACTCTCTATCACTCCCTCTCTGTCCTTCTAGCACTCGCTTTTTCTCCCCTTTGTCTCTTCCCTTTTTTGGCACCTCACATCTTCCATCTCCTTGTCCAGAGTCTTTCACTTGAGTGTTCCTTGATAGGAGCTCACTGCTGTCTATTTCCAGAACATTCTCTCTGCTCTTTGCTTCGCTGTCTTTATGCTATCCTCCCATCTCTCTCTCTCTCTCTCTCTCTCTCTCTCTCTCTCTCTCTCTCTCTCTCTCTCTCTCTCTCTCTCTCTCTCTCTCTCTCTCTCTCCTTTTATCTGTTTCTCCATCTCCTCCATCTATCTTTTGGCATTCTCATCTTCCTTGGCCTGAGTTTGCTGTCGCCCTTCATCACTTTCTCATGTTTATCAGAGGTTACACCCCCCCCCCCATCTTCACCTCTCTTTCTTCTCTCATTCTCCCTCTCTTTTTCCCCTCCTCCGTCAACGTGGCCTCATTCAGCACAGCAGTCATCTCCCATCTCTCTCTCTCTCTCTCTCTCTCTCTCTCTCTCTCTCTCTCTCTCCTCCACCCTCACCTTCATCCTCCCTTGCTTTTTTTTTCTCAAGTCACCCCAATCTCTCCATTTCTTAATCTTGCTCTCTCACTCTTTCATCTCCAGGTTCTTTTTCTTTCTCGCTCAGTCTCTCCATTTCTTAATCTCTCGCTCCCCTCAACCTCTCTTTCTATCTTCCTCCCTCAATCGCTCCATCTCTCAATATATCCGTCTTCCCCACTCACTCTCTTTCTCTCAGCGTGTGTCAATGGTGCTGATGAATCGAAGGGGAATCGGCAGCCGCTCTGCTCCTGTGCGGAGTCGGCACCACTCCTGGCACCACGTAGGGATTTCCATCTTCTCAGCTCCTACACCCCCCCCCCCCCCCACACACACACACACACACACACACACATTGCCCTCCTCCCCAGGGACACTACACTTAAATGGGAATCCACTACCGTCTCCCTCTATCTAACCTCATCTCTTTCCTCGCTCCTCCTTAACCTTTTTCCTGCTAAATCCGCCCCTCCCTCCCTCTCTCTTTCCCTCTTTCAAGTTCAATCACAATCTCTCCCCTATGTTTGTGCTGCTGCTGCTGCTTGGCCTCCATTTTGTTCTGAGCCTGACTTTCTTCAGGTGCTGCCTCGTGAGGTGTGTTTTTTTTCCCCTCTCTCTCTTTTTATTTTGTTATTTCTTTTTTTCTCTTTTTACCTTGTTTTGTCCTTCCTTCTCGCCTCAGTGTAATCGATGAGAGCCACTCGGCAAGAGGGATTGCCACCTAGTACCATCAGACGTGCCTTCTCTCTCTCTCTCTCTCTCTCTCTCCTCTTTTTCTCTCTCTCTCTCTCTCTCTCTCTCTCTCTCTCTCTCTCTCTCCTCTTTCTCTCACTCCCTCTAAATCCGAGTCCCCTCCACACACACACACACACACTCCTATTCTCAGTTGGCCGTTATGATTGGTTAGCTTACATCAAGTGCCAGAGTTTTTCTCCTGCCAACTTAATGACCAAACCTCCCGGCTTCCTCGGAAACAACAATCGACTGGAATCCCTTGGCGGTGCTGTGGGACTTGTACCAGGGAGAACTGTGGCGACACTCAGCAATCAAATCTGCATTTTGCCTTCCTCGCGAGCATTCACTTTTTCTCCCTCTTCTCTTTAATCACCCTCTCTTTCTCCTCCTGTCATCCATCTTGGGAGCCATCCTTCCGTTCCGTTCCCGCGTCTTCCCTCTTTCTGTCTCCCCTCCGTTTCCGCCATCCACTCGGCGGGTCTGTCGAATCAATTCCTCGAGCCGTCGCCCTCCCAGTATGGAGTCTTCCTGAATCAGCACCCCGGGCCACCAATGACGGTTTAGTGGGTGGTGATTGGCGCCTTGCGCGGACCAATGAGGTGTGGCATGTCTGTCGCCATGCTCCTCGTGGTGAGGTGGGGTTTGGTGAGGGGGGCGTGGGCGCAACAAGAAAAACGGCACAAACACTTAAGGAATTCTCTCTGGCATCCCCCGAAACACACACACACACACACACACACACACAGACGTGTATGGTAACACACACACAGCCAGACACATTCTTCCTTTCTTGCCGTTCTGGCCTGCCAGTGGGGCGACACACTGTTCATTATTTTAATGGGGAGGCAGATGGCAGCCTCTTCTATAGGCACCGTTAGCCTGATGGCTCTATTCATCACGCCTCTACATCCTCCCGACGTCTTCCTCAAATTATTTATAAACTGCAGGCCTTCTAGCTCTCTCTCTCTTTCTCCCTCCCTCTCTCTCTCTCTTTCTCGTTTGCTCATTCTCTTCCTCTCCATCTCTGCTCTCTCCTTCACACTCTCTCCATCTCTCATTCCTATTCCCTGGCTTCATCTGTCTTTCCCCCCTCTCTCTCTCTCTCTCTCTCTCTCTCTCTCTCTCTCTCTCTCTCTCTCTCTCTCTCTCTCTCTCTCTCTCTCTCTTTCTCTTCTTTTCCTCTCCTTGAGCTCCCTCTCAGCAGCTGGTAGCCGATTCACTCTTTTGGAATAATCAGTCAGGTGAATCAATGGCTTGGAAGGAGAGAAAAAAAAAATCCAAATTTCATTTTTTTTATGAATCTTGTAACCAATTGCGTTGGAATATGCTACATTTGTGCAGAACAGGAGAGCAAAGTTAGCGCACTGGAAACTTCCAAAGCTCCCCCCCCCCATCCACCACACACCCTCCTCACCTCCTCCTCAACCCAGAGGTTGTTTTAATTGACCCACCAAATTTCCCTGAAACGCTCATTTTAATTGTTGCTAATGTAATTCGGCACAAGATTGGGGGAGTGCGAAGCGGTAATTGAATAAGGTTAAATAATGCATAAATGAGTCTCTCATTGTCCTTGCATTAAGCTAAGGGGACCCACAGTGAAGGGGCTTATCTGTGAACTAAGTAATGGCGCAGGGCCATAGACTGAGTGGGTTGGGGAGGGAGGAGAGGAGAGGAAAGGAGAGAGGGATGAGTTGGGGAGAGTGGAGAGACTCTGGAGAAACAGGGAGGACTATCACTTACTCTCGGTTCAGGTTACACTCGGTGTTCAGGTTATTTCTTATGTGCAGGTATGTGGTGAGATGTCGGTTAAAGTGGAGCCTGCTGATGGCAAGCAGGGGATTGGGAGAGGGGGGGTTAGAGCACTAGATTCAGTCCAAGTGCATTCCAGTGGTAAATGAATGGAGTTGCCGGGGAGTTTTAATGAATGTATTCACTGAACTCAGCTAGACACCGCTGTGCCTATTTGTTCAAATTTCTAGTCTTGCTCCCTCTGTCTAATCATCCACATGCAGAGGTACACTTGTGCTGCTTATGCCATGGCTGAAAAATACCATTAGTATTTATTACAGCTCTGTGTGTGTGTGTGTGTGTGTGTGTGTGTGTGTGTGTGTGTGTGTGTGTGTGTGTGTGTGTGTGTGTGTGTGTGTGTGTGTGTGTAGACGATGGCCAAGGTTGCGCTTGACTCCCATGTGCTCTCCCGAGATTGGAGACACAATAATGAACTTGAGCACACTGTCAGCAGCCTGACCTTGAACAGTTGGAGTGAACTGAGCTCAGTCAGGGTGAAAGTTTCATTTAAGAAGCTAAGCTGTGTGTGTGTGTGTGTGTGTGTGTGTGTGTGTGAGAGAGAGAGAGTGTGTGTGTATGTGTGTTTGTGTTTTGTGTTAGAATACGTGGAAGAGACTATCTGCAGCTTTTCAAACGGTACAAAATGAAGGCCGTGAGAGATGAGCGATTCCCAGTAGAAGTCTTCTCAGTAGGAGCAGGTAATAAGAACAATTACTCTAATAACACCTTGCACATCTTAAGCACTTTTCATTACAAACTAATCGCACGGCGCTCAGCAAATAATTCTTTAAACTGCCACCTCACTGCCAGCAAACAAAACAAACACTGTCAGGAATAAAATATATACTGCTGGGGAGGGGGGGTAGAGAAAGACAGCTTTGATAAGCCCAAGATTGATCCCTGGATTAATATGGGCTGCCATGTTGGGAAATTATTGCATAAACTACAACTAAATGAGTCCAGAGGCAAGGCAAGGCAAGTTTATTTATATAGCGCATTTCATACACAAAGGCAATTCAATGTGCTGTACAAAAATAAAAGCAAGTACAGTAATTGGTAAAAAGTAAAAGCACAGTAAAGACATAAAATAATTATGTGAAAGGTAAACAGGGCAAGAATAAAATTAAAAATAAAAAAGGAATTAAAGGTTAAAATATACGGAATAGACAAAATAAATGGACTTTAAGAGAAGTCAGTGATCTCGACGAAGATCTGACAAAGGAATTCTACTGATTGACTGCCTACTGATCCTGGGTCAGCTGCTATCTGTAGCCTACAGTGCTAGCATGGGGTTTGGATGCTTTGCTTTTCTGTAGCTGTTCACTCTGGGTTCCCCCGGGTCAGGGAATTTCTGGAATATCAGGGAATTTCAACAAGGGCTGTTCCACATGGGGAAAATCAGGGAGTTTGACTATTCTGCTTGCAAAGTCATGGAATATCAGGGAATTTTGTTATGTTTTGTTATGTGTATCACCATGCACACGTCTATCTTGTTTCTCAATATTTTTCAATTTAACTAGAATGAACCTACACTCTGATTGGCTGATTCATGCCATTTAAGTGTACGGAAGGAGACTCAAGGGAGGATATTAGGACTAGTTTGGATGTTTTAAATGGCCTTTTCTGCTCGGCGCCCAATCATTTCTTTTACGAAAGGTCATGGAAATTCTGCTGTTTGGTCAGGGAATGGAAAAATCATGGAATTTTAACCCTGATATGGAGTGGGTGGGAACACTGTCACTGAATCACCAGAGATTCTCCTGATATTGTGTTTCTCATTGTCGAGAATGCTTCCTAGACAGCACACTCGCCGTGGAAGTTGTACACTTCAAAAACAAGGTTCCATCAGTGCATCCTTGAAAAATCTATGAACAAAGGTCTCTGTCCTCGCTAGAATTTAGAAGGATGCTTGACTTTGGAACAGTACTTGGCGACAGATAATGACGTCGAATGCTCGAAAAAGCAGCATTCCAAGCATGCTTCCTCGGCTCTGAGAAACACTGGCAATCAGTGTAAAGAAGCAGGGTCCCCCTCTTACAGAGCTTACAGTCCCGAGCAAGAGAGAGAGGAATGGGAGAACTCCATCGATTCCCTCCTCCGGTGGCCTGAACTGATTTGTCACCATGAGAAAGGTCACGCCGAGTCACAGACGTGGACGAATGACGGGCCCTCCTCGACTACATGGAGACAAACAACTCGGCCGAAGAGAAAAGACAAACATGCATCACTGTGCAACGCCCGCTGATGAATGAACACAGCAGATTCCAAAATTAAAACATCAATATCAGTCAAAGTGCATGATTAAGCCAGTATTTAATAGCCATGCTCATAGCTGTCAGGGGAATGAAGCCATTTGGCCCGGGCAGTGGATGGGGAGGACCTTCCATACAGTGAAATGAAACTCTTTCATGGGCAATATATTGTGATATATTTTTTCTTTATAATCTACAGGTGTGAGGCAAATCCTGGGCTTTCTTCAGCAGTTTTTTTTTTCTTTTTTTTTTTAAATGGAGTTGAATAGCATGAAAATATGGCTGTGAATGCAGCCCACTCTTCTGTGTGTGTGTGTGTGTGTGTGTGTGTGTGTGTGTGTGTGTGTGTGTGTGTGTGTGTGTGTGTGTGTAACGACCCCACAGTACAGTAAACCCCTGCCAGCATGGATGGGAAATCCCTTTTCTTTTCTTTCTCCTCGTCTCCTGGAAGCAGTAAGAACTGATTCTCCATCCTCCACTCTGTAAGTCTTGTTATAGGGGAAATTGGACAGGCTTCCTCCTTGACTACTTGTCGCTCAGGCCAGACAGTTGCTGAGTTGCCAATTTTTTATTTATTTATTTTTTCCCCTCTTCTTCTTCTTGGTCTGCCTCCTCCTGTACTCCTGTGTTAGTGGCTGGTAGTGATGGCTTCTCTTACTCTGGCTACTGCTGCTACTACTACTGCTACTAGCTCTGCTTTCTCTCGCAGTCTGGGCTTTTGCCTCACAGACAGCTAGCGGGATGCCACCCCTTTCCATGTACTAGCTGTTTGACTCTTTGTCATGATTATTTCAAGGCTCTCACTGTTTCCCAGACAAGAGTGTGAGAGTGACAGCCATCTACACACACACACACACACACACACACACAGGCGGAGAGTTAAGCCGTGGGCCTGCCCGCATGCCGAGGAGAGAATGGAAGCGAGTGGCGCTGTCTGGAGACGGCAGCACGGATCTCCTATGAATTATGAAGGGACACTTCACTCACACACACACAGACACCTTACTGCACCGCAAAACCAGCAGCAAACCTAACACCACTCACACTGTCACTGTGAGAGCAGGGAATCTCTCTCTCTCTCTCTCTCTCTCTCTCTCTCTCTTTTCTCTCTATCTCTCTTTCTCTCCATCTTTTTCTCTCTCTTGCCCCCTTTTCTTTCGCCCTCTTTCTCTCTGTCTTTCTCTCTCTCTCTCTCTCTCTCTCTCTCTCTCTCTCTCTCTCTCTCTCTCACACTCACACACACACACACACACTTATACATGCTGTACATACACACTTTCACTTACACACACACACACAATATGCTTTGTTTGTGTGTGCTTGACTTTAGGCTCTGATCTGTACATACAGGTCTGTGGTATGGTACACATATATACTAGGGAGGGAGTCAACCATAGCCGCCTCCACAGAATGTCAGAGGGTTGAGGGTTGCTTTCTTGGCTTGCTTTATTGCTCTTTCCCCAGGGGGGCTTAGGGCTGCTGCCAGGGCCCAGGCAGGAGAAAAATGGCGTTCGCAAACAATCTACACCCTCCACTACACCTGCATAATTTCTGTTTGATGTTCTGTCGGGCTGTGTTTTTTTTTTTTTTTTTTTAAGGGGAAGATGACATCCTTCTCTCTCTTCTCTCTCTCTCTCTCTCTCTCTCTCTCTCTCTCTCTCTCTCTCTCTCTCTCTCTATATGTGTGTGTGTGTGCTATTTATGTCTTTCGTTCCTCTCTCTCTTTCTCTCCCCCAATCCAATCCATATAGCTTGTAATCGTAGTCATCTGTTCCCATATCTGCCCTTGCATCACCCCCCCAACACTGACCTCATTCAGCCTGTCCACACACACAGAAAGATGTGATGTTATCTCAACACACACACACACACACACACACACACACACACACACACACACGTCATACCTTTACACACACACACACACACACACACACACACACACACACACACAGAAAAAGCGAGGACTGTAGCACATAGCCCGAGGGGGGACACTAGCGCAAGGTCACTGTCAGTCTGAGCCATTGTTGTGCTGCTCTGTCTGAGAGCGCATTGTTCACTGCAATCCTCTTTTTTATTAGCCCTATTGATTGAGGCAGTGTGGGGGGGACTTAGCCTAGCCTAGCCTAGCCTAGCTTAGCATAGGGAGCCCTCTCCACCCCAAACCACAACCAGAGAGGAGAGGAGAGAGGATAGGAGAGGGTCCCCATTAAAACCCAATAGGATGGTGCAATCCTCTTTTTTATTAGCCCTATTGATTGAGGCAGTGTGGGGGGACACTTAGCCTAGCCTAGTCTAGCCTAGCCCAGCACAGGGAGCCCTCTCCACCCCAAACCCCAACCAGAGAGGAGAGAGAGAGGAGAGGGTCCCCATTAAAACCCAATAGGATGGTGCTTCAATCTCAAGTGAGCTAATCTTAATGGAGAGCCAATCAGGTTTTGGCGTATGGGAGAGACGGCTGATGATGGCTTAATTACCATCGCCCCCCATTTTTTTTCAGTAACCATAATCACGGTTAAATATTTATAAGGGAATGATCTTTTGTTTGGACTTGACCTTTTCTCTAGCGCTCATTAGCATCGGCTGTTATTAGCTTGTTTTAATTAATTAAATATTTTTCTCCCTGGGTCTTTTTTGCCTGCCTGCCTGTCCTGAGGCGGTTATTGATTTGTATTGTGACAGTGGTGTGTGTGTGTGTGTGTGTGTGTGTGTGTGTGTGTGTGTGTGTGTGTGTGTGTGTGTGTGTGTGTGTGTGTGTGTGTGTGTGGCTAGACTCTGGCTAGCGGCTGTGAATAGATGGCAATTCTCTTGTATTGGGGCTCATAGTGAAAGCCTTTGGGCAGAGGGGAGAGAGGGGCTTTGAGACTTATCTGTACTGAACACCATTGTCTTTAATCGACACAGGGAGAGAAATAGCCTCATATCCTCTGTGTGTGTGTGTGTGTGTGTGTGTGTGTGTGTGTGTGTGTGTGTGTGTGTGTGTGTGTGTGTGTGTGTGTGTGTGTGTGTGTGTGTGTGTGTGTGTCCTTGACTGGGTTACTGAGTGCTTTTCTTTGTGCTCTCTGTGCCTTGATTGACCAGAAATGACTTTTGGATTTTGCTCTCACTCACACATAACACTCAAGCACATGCACACACACTACACACAACACACTCCCATGGTGCCCTTCGCCCGCCCCACCAACCCCATCCATCTTCCCCAGTTCCCCCCATTCTCCTCTGGGCAGCCCCAGTCCCCCAGTCCCTCACCCCTACTGGGCTCCAGCATGGCCCCAATCTCAGACAGCACACTCACAATAACACTCATTTCTCAATAAGCACCACAGATAGCTTCTCTCTCTCTCTTTCTCTCTCTTTCTTATCTTCTACTCTCCATTTCCTATCTTTCTATCTCACTCTGTCTTTCTCTTTCCTCCTCACATCCTCACATCTCTCTCTCTCTCTCTCTCACACTCTCTCTCTCTCTCTCACACACACTCTGTCTTTCTCTTTCCTTCTCACATCCTCACATCTCTCTGTTTCTCTGTCTTCTACTCTCCATTTCCTATCTTTCTATCTCACTCTGTCTTTCTCTTTCCTCCTCACATCCTCACCTCTCTCTCTATCTCTCTATCTCTCTCTCTATCT
>JAODXP020000026.1:14914424-14939424 GCA_027497455.2 Sardinella longiceps | reverse complement strand
TGAGGGAAGAAAAAGTGGAAAAAAGTGCTTAGTGACCTCTCTCATCTCCTCTATCTGATAAAGCACCTCATTTCATGGCGGACATGCCCCCCCCCCCCCCCTCCAACCCCCCTTTTCATTTTGGGCCCCCGACCCCCTACCCACTAGCCAATCAGCAAAGACGAGGCAGCAAGCTGTTTGGACACAATCCTCATTTTTTTTATTTTTTTATTTTTTTTCCTCACCTCCCCCGTGTGTTCTTCAGAGACTCAACTTCCTCCGTCGGATGACACCCAAGTAATGGCAAATCCAATCAATCACATTGACCGTCTGACAGAAGAGAAAGAATCACCAAATTACTTCGGGGTCCCCTGGCGGCAGGATAAACAGAGTTCACACAATGCCTTTGGTCCACCTGAGGTTTGGCCAGCCCATCTACGGTCTCGCCTGAGCGAACAGCGCCGGACACTGGAGACCCAGAGGGGAAGATACTGGACAAAGAACCAGCATGGACATGCAAATTCACTGGGATGTCGGCTAACACGCTGCACAACAAGTCATCGTCTCGAGGTATGTTTATAATGGTAATTAAAAATCATTTTATCCCTGATTTTGTCCATCTCACACACACACACACACACACACACACACACACACACACACACACACACAAACACACACACACACATATTTTCCCCTCTCTCCTATTCGAATAACTTCCCTGTGAGTAGCCCAAGCCAGCAAGCCTTCCTAGTAGCCTACTGATTGTATCTGCCCTCACAACCATCCACATTCTGTCCATACATCCAGACTTGTTGTTTTCATTCCCTGACCACATAAGCTGCCCTGAGCTATACTTCATAGCTGTGGGTCATATGAGCCCTATAACTCTATGCAGAATATGCACTCTGGTCTGGTACTATGATTTATTCAATCCACTGCCAAACACATCATCAGTCCACATTATACCCTCTGGGTTGCTACAGGGCTATATATTCATATACAATCAGACTATAATTAGAGGTAATTAAAGAACAAAACACTGGCTCGGACAATTCCCCTCTTCACAGTTTGACACCCCCTCCCTAGAACGCTACGTGCCAGAACACTATTGATCATTTCCCGGCACAGAACGGTCCGCATATTGGAGGCCAGAATGAGTCTGAGATCTCTGCTGTGACACCTTTGTTTAACCTGATGCATTGGTCTGTCGGTTTTTCCCCGAACAATTTTTTTTTCTCTCTCTCTCACTCTCTCTCTCTCTCTTTTCCACATTGAATTTTATCTGATTGAAGCCCTCTCTGTTTGACACGGGGGGCCAAAGTGTTACAGATTGCAGCCTCGACCTTCCTGGGTGCTCAATCAATCGTTTTCAGTTTCACACACTGGGACTTAAACACATTCACACGCATGACAATGCCTGGGTAGATTCACATGCATTGATTTCCAAAAGATGACCACTCTCTGTGTCCCAATGTTGTTTGTTATCGCAAGACTCCCGGTCATTGACTCTGTATGTATCCTGACACACTGTCCTTCACATCAGTTTAGATATTGGCTTTATTTGTCTATACCTCATTGAACTGGGCATATGTTGACGTGCATAGTTCACTGACTGTGACATTGATATCAGAAAGTCATCAGTTTCACTAATACAAGCCTAGAAATGGGCAATTGATCATCTATGTTTAAAATACTGATAAGCTCAACAGTACGGGTGTAGGGTATTCACCATTTTATTTCACTGACTAAACTTATAAGTTAGGTCTGCTCTATAAAAGTAACTCATTAGTCATTAAAAAAAACAACTAAATACCAAAATTAGGTTTAGAAATATAAGCAAAGGCATAGAAGACATATTGAGGACTTGTACAAGGTAATTCATTCCAAAGATCTTCTGTTGAAAGTCGTATTTAAAAAGAAAAATCACTATTGTATCATAGACAGTAGCAGGTTGAAGAATGGCAAGCCAGAGGGACCTAGGAGCGCCAGCTAGACTCGGAGGTGAAAACTGGAATGCGATACTGCAGTAACCTGCAGGTGGGGCTATCATGCAGTGTTTCGAAGAATTCTGCAACCAGTAACAGTCCACAGCCGGGGCCAAAGACATTGCAGTAAGAATGATGGGCAACCTCTATAGATGCACGCAAACCACACATAATCGGCGCAATAGGTTAGCGTTATAGCGCGGGATTATGATTAGCCTATTGTAGACTCACTGCGTGCTGTTTCAGTATCATTCATTTGAGATATCTGTACATTTGAGTCTGTTCTCTGATGAAAATACCGGCAATTGAGGTGATAATTAAATTCACTCAGCATCTTAAGGAGAGTAGTCTTGTTTTAAAAAGATGATATTTACTTGGATATTGAAGAAAATGAAAGTAGCCCAAATAGCTTTATGTAGGTTACTTTTATTCGTTGGTTATTATTAAGTAGCATGTTGTGGTTACATTTTAATGAATAGGCTACCCCAAATATATGAAAAAAGAAAAGAAAAAGAATGTTGTATGAACTATTTAATGTAAGTCTTACATGAGATGTCTTAACAAAAGTGCATTGTTTTAATTAATCATTAATTTCTAATAAGCGGAATCTACAAAACGAAACACATTTATAAAGAGTTAATCTCTTAACACTACGCAAGTATCTTAATTATATTTCCGTGCTCTAATCTCCATTTTAAAATGATCCGCAGATTAGATATTCAAATCCGTTGATCATTTTTACCCCCGGTATTGTATTCATCCGAATTCCCCCTTGGCTTCCCTAAATCCTTTTCACGCCGGAATGAATATATTACATAAACATTGAAATACATTTGCCGGCTGCAAGGTGCAAAGCATGACTCTCATTCATGAAGCGCCGTGCGCTGTGATTGCTGGCAGTGAAATTTTACAATTAGCCCAATCAGCGGCCAGCTTCAGGATGTCACTGCAGGCAAGTCAGAAGGGCTGGCAAAACTAGGCAGAGTGCTTGCGCCACAGCAAAAAGCCATCGATTCAAGTCACCACTCAGTAGCTTGGGAGTGAGCTGCGAGCCTACCAACTCAAAAGCCCCCTCTGACCGCTCCCCGCTGCAGAGAGAGTGCGTTTCATTTTGCACGGGAAACCACGGAAAGCGACAGCACCGAGACGCCTGCGGAAAGCTTGTGCAGATTACATCTCTGCAAAGGCAAAAAGAGAAGCGAATGCGCCTGGGATGGGAGGGATCGCAAGTCCGCTGGCTCGGAGAGTCCTCAGCGCGGCATAGTTGCTGAAGAGGGTATCGCTGTTCGGAAGGGAAGTGTTGATGGGAATCTGCTGCTATTTCTTCCTCTCTTGACAAGGAAATTAAACATTGCTTCCGAGGATTTGCCTTCGACAAAGTCAGTCGTGAAGCACCAAGGCCAAGTGGATTGCTTTAAAGGCATTTTATCCTTTTAACACGCTTCTTGCTTGTCATTTTGGAGTAAGGGAGTTGGGATTCCTGTGAACGTGCCCATCCGCAGTGTCAATGCGACTGCGGCTGTGAACAGAAAACCGCAGCGATAACAGGTAAGTGGGTTTGCATGGTTGTAGTCGTGTTGCGGGAGCAACCTTTTAGGTTCAAAAATTGCATTTTAGGGACAGGCGCCGTGCGAATCGCTCCGCCAGGTAAGGCGTGTTACCTGTTATGCGGTGCACGGTAATATAGGGGCATAGCTACGGAGAATACTGCACCATCCTCGCCCCTCTAACGGTGTGGTTATCTCAGAGTATAAGGACATCTTACATCTCTAAGTCTCATCACGGACACAGGATTATGGTGCGAGAACTATTATATCCGCACATAAAGACCTTGAAACATAAACAGTTTCAGACAACATGGATAGACTTCAATTGAGCTACCTGGCGTGACATTTATAAATAACGACAAAACTTGGATTTATGGCGTCTCACCTTGAATACTGTAATAGTCGGATGACCACACAGTACTCATGAAGTGAACATATTGTGAAGGAGTGAGATCGGCGGTGTGAACGTTTCGCGGTGCCAGAGGAGCCGTTCCCACCTAAGACCCGCTATGCAGTATTCCAGATATTGTAAAGCAGAAGAGAAGGCGTTTGACCTGCGTTCTTATCTAGCCCCTCCTCGTGTAGTGGACAGTCTGATATGTTTAAATTCATCATTTATTTCCCGCTAGTTCATAGCCGAAAAAATATTATGCGAGGAGAAGAAGTTAGCCTTGCATGCTTATGTGTTAGAAAAGCAACTTTAATATGCACGTTACATCATACATTTGTAGTCACTTGAAAAGGCACTCAGCTCGGCGCGTTGTCAGCTTCAACTTTGTGGAGATTGTCGATACATATCTCCAACTGCTTTTTTTAGATCACTTTGAGGGAGGAAAACCAAGCCGTTGAATAAAGTCAGGCAATATTACAGCTCCCATTGATTTTCCACTCAGTGGAAAATCCCATTAGTTCAACCGAAAATGTGTTTTGCAGTAAACGTTATAAATGAAAAACAAGCAACACTCTCTTTCTCGAACTGCCAGTGAAAGTCTGTGTGAGTGACACTTTGCAATATTTGACTGTGATCAAACCCCAGTAAATGCGAAGCCTGTGACCTCCACATTTATCACTATGCTATTACATGTGAACACATGTTTTTTTTCTTCTTCTTTTCAAAATTGCCCCTCAGAAAGATTAAGCCCACTGTAGCCAAATCGAGCAAAATTGCCCTCTCCTTATTTCCTATGCTAAATTTTAAATAGAAGTATGAAAAATGATAGGCGGAGAGAAGAGCAAGTGTTCCGTGGTGAGAAAATAACAGTAGGCTATCCACCTTAAGGTTATTGCCTCATCATCCCACTAGACCAGTCCATGTATCTTGAATAAAATACAGCCATAGCTTCTACTATTATGCGGCCTTTGCTGTAGGGTGCGCCGACGCAAGGCAGTGTACCAGCGTGGCAGCATACCAAAGCTGTCATGCCCTATGGTTCTCTCCGCCTCACCAAAACCCTGGATGTTGATAGACTGCCCGTTCGCTTTACGCACAGAACTATAAGGCGATGTAGACTTTACATTTTGGGGACATTCATGCTTATTTAGTGGTATAGACCACGAATTCACCTTGAAGATTTCGTTGGACTACGGACTTTCGCTGTTCAGGCATGTTTAGGGTATTTCCATTACAAGGCAGAGAGAATTTTCTGGCTAAATAATGCTGATAATATGTGCTATGTTTCTTCGAGGTGGAAAAGGTCATGTTTTTGGTAGTTTGCATTGTGCGCTGTGTACTCACTGTCACTTCTAGTCTTGACATCAGTGGGAAGACCGTGGCCGTTGAATGCTTGAGTCTGCCACTGGCAGTAACTGCTAACCTGTAGCTCTGCATGGGAGCCAAAGTGGAACATCTGGCACATTTCAGATCGGCTACCTGGGGACCGTGGAACCGCTGTGACACGCTACCCAGGGATATCAGTGCGCTGGCGTTTGCGTGTGCGCGCCTCTGCTTCAAAGAGATATAGAACTCTCTTTTAGGAAAACACATTTGCAACACTTCCATGACCCTGTGATTCTCTGCCGTCAGCATTGCAGTCTTGGCAAGCAGGCAAGGCTACTTGTCATTTGTTTTCGAGTTTTCGACCTTGCATGACCAAGAAAAGCCGCAGTGTTTACGTGTCATTGAAAACAGTTTTGACTGGAATTGATTTGTGGATTTCGCTCATGCTTAACCATTAGGCTACTACGTTTAAAATATAATCAGATTGCCCCCTGTGAGTTCATGATTGTCATGATAGAGGATTGCCACGGTTCTTGAAAGGAAATTCTTTTCCAAAGATGTATGAGTGATTGAAATGTCACCGATGACATGCGATGTCATTGAGTATTCGAGCTGCTGCCACTGAATGATGTGTCTGCCGGAATAGGAGCGCAGCTAGGCAGACGTGTGTTATGTCTGTGTGAATGATGCGTTTGTGCCCGCTTGTGAATAGGCCTCTCTGTTCCTGTCGGCAGTCCATAGGCTCCCTAACCGGGCTGGGCTACAAGTCCAACGGTAGCCATCCAGACAGAACAGACACCCGGCTAATGGCACCACATCCGTATGCCCCCGAGTTATAGCTAATGTAGTCTGTCTTTGTGCTGATGGACAATTTAAGAAATGCAGATGGTCGGGATCTTAACTGGGCATGCGTGTACAGTACGTGTGTTGGCTTCTCCATATCAGTAGGTCTACTTGGAAGTATGAGGCTGTGGCTGCGTAGGGCCACCAGGGGTTTGAGTTTAGTCATGATTTAAGTTGGACAGCTCAAGAGCATGTAGTTGTCCATAAAGACCTCACAACAGCTCTGTGTGTTAAACGTATGTGTGGATGGGATTGATAGAGAGTGACTGAGCAAGTGTGTGAGTGACTACTTGGCAGTTTCAGTTGGAGATGACATTCAAGTCTGTCCTCTGTGACAACTTCTGGATGCTTCCCCGCCTCTCTCTCTCTCTCTCTCTCTCTCTCTCTCTCTCTCTCTCTCTCTCTCTCCCACACACACACACACACACACACACACACACACACACACACACACACACACAGTCCCCCCCAGCTGTGTGTCCATGAGGGTGTGGATAATGAGTGGTGTGGTGATATCTCCTGGTTAAAGCCTGCGCTGCTTGTCATTGTGGCAGCAGGATGGCTGCACATGTGAGAGTTATTCAGACGCCCCAGGCAGTCCTCCTCTCCCGGCGTGAGGAGAAAGCACACGCATTTCCTTCCTCTTTTTTTATTTTATTTCCCTCCCTCTACACTTTTGTTTCTGACATTTTTCATAACACACCAAGAACGAGGTGACACGGCAGAAAAAAAGGGAAGGAAAAAATAAAAAAAATACAAGATCAAGGATGCGTGAAGTTTTATTTGAGACTTAATGCAAATTGCACTCTGTGGCCCACAAGCACCAACCCAAAAGCCTGTACTATTAAAAAGCATGTAGTTGAGTTTCTTAAGTGACTCTGAATCTGGCCTCAGTGCCCTAATTAGATAGCACTTTAGAAGGACCCATAAGAAAGCCCTTATACCCTGCAAGTGTATGGTTAATACTTTAATTGCTGAATGTTTATATTCTGTGTGTGTGTGTGTGTGTGTGTGTGTGTGTGTGTGTGTGTGTGTGTGTGTGTTTGGTGATGCACAATGGCAGTGATAGCTACAGTTGGTTGGAGCTTTTTTTGTTTTTGTGTGGAGGCCTTGGCATTGCTTAGGCCCCCTGGAGGGGGTGTTGGGCCTTGTAATTCTAGCCGACATATTCCGCCCGGGTTGAGTCTCTGAGATTGCAGGGCGCATGTCTTGCCTATTGGCTCTCATGTTTGTCTGTGACAAGCCAAGCGTGGCGAGGCACAAATGAGTTTTGTTTCAGATGCATGAAATGATGTGAAAATTGTGTAGTGCAGATTGACTCTCCTCTGGTTTGATGCCTTTAAGTGGATTAGACGTAACTCTATTTCAGTCCGCCATGTCTGAGGGGAAGTCATTCAGAAGTAAAGAGGTGTGGACAAACAGCTTTGCCAGCAGAGGAAAGAGTGAAGCTGTAATGAACTGGATGCACAGTCACCAAGTCAGATAGACAGATACAAAGACCATGGATGGATACGGATGGATAGTAGAGAGAGAGAGAGAGAGAGAGAGAGAGAGAGAGAGAGAGAATCCTCCCATCCTACATTGGGCTTTGAGCTGCACTATTGTCTGTTCAACTGAATGGGACGGCGGATGAGGGATGATCTTAATCGCTCCTATGATGGAGGTGCAGACGGAATGACAGTCGCTCATGCACAGAGACGGAGGCACTCTCGGATGGAAAGAGTGAGGGAGAGCGAGAGTGAGAGAGAGAGAGAGGGAGGGGGGATTTGAGAGGGACAGCCTGGAAGGAAGGTAACGATGCTATCTCTTCCAAGAACCCTCACTATTATTTGTTAAGGACCCTCCAGGCAGGTAGTAGCAGCTTTTTACATTAGGTGCTCCAGCATCAGCAAGCATAATTCAGAGCCATCTCGGGCGAGGAGGAACCCCTGCCAGGCATGAATGGAACGTGTCGTTATCTTAATGCCCACCCTGGGAGGCCGTTTCCCAGCATATGTTTCACTGCAGCAAGCCATGCATGACATGAAGAAACCCACGGTCCATAGCTAAATTCAATCACCATAGGTTTGAGACCTGCATCGCATTAGACTAATCCAATGTTGTAATCAAGAGAGGGGGAGACAGAATAGGGTGAATCTGGGATTGGCGACTGTCACGGTCTGTGTTTTCCCAGTGCTGGCTACTTCTGTTTTCTTCAGGCTGAGAACAGGGATGTTTGCAGACGTCAACAAAAAAAAGAAGGGAGCTGGTGAGAAATGCTAACAGTTGACTTGCACAGTCAATGTTTGTGACAGGCAAAGGAAAACAAAAGTTTTGTACCCTCTCTTTGACCTCTATGCTTGTGGTCCCTGACACATTGCCATTGCCTGTGTGGTTTGTTTTGCCCTTAAGTGAAACCCCCACCAGGACCACACTTGCCTGTGTGTGTGTGTGTGTGTGTGTGTGTGTGTTTGCCTCAGCGGCATATGCAGCGCACATTAAGGTGTCTCTGTCGTAGTAGCACACTTTGGTCCCACTGCCGCCCACACTGCTAAACGTGTTCCCATAGCAACGTGACTTGTTAACTCGGATCCCTCTTCCCCTCTTGTGTAATTTCCCCCGGCTCACCTGCAGCTCTTGCTAGGGGGCGCCAGTGAGGCTTCACGGGGAGGAGGGTGAGGCACAGAAAGGTTAAGCCAACTGGTGTTTTAGTGAGATGAGGCTGTGTTAGCGCTTGGCGGTAATTATGTTAAAATGCAGCCATTGGCTGTAATGAACATCGCCGTGTCTCTAATTTGTCATGCGTGGAGATGAGAGAGAGGCTATTTGTGAAAGGATTATGCCTCCTGTTCCTTGTAAAACAAGTGGCTCTGTTTCATAAAGTGGCATTGCTCAGGCACTCCATCACTGACCTAATGAAGGAATCAATGGCAAGTGGCGCGTTTTGCTTTGGGAATGAAGACAAGAGATGGTATCGGATCAATTTTCGAAATGCCGCGCTGGGATTTCTCCTTGGCACACACCGTCGGAGAGAATTACAGCTTCCATAATATTCTCCTATTACCTGTTTCTCTCTTTCTCTCCTTTCCCCTCTTTCTCTCTCTCTCTCTCTCTCTCTCTCTCTCTCTCTCTCTCTCTCTCTCTCTCTCTTTCTCTTTGCCACCACTACATTTGCCACCCCACCGCCTGTCCTGGATTCACCCTTTTCTCTGCCTTGGAGATAAGGCTCTACTAGCTTCCATTGGACACGCTGTGCGCAACCCTTTTGATTTGCCGCGCTGAAAAAACCTGAATGGGCGATTCTTGTAGTACCATCTTAAGACCTCCAGCTACAGCAGCACTGGAGATGTGCAGGGATGGTGTGTGTGTGTGTGTGTGTGTGTGTGTGTGTGTGTGTGTGTGTGTGTGTGTGTGTGTGTGTGTGTGTGTTTGAGTAAGTGAGTAAGTGAGTGTGTGAGTGTGTGTGTCTGTGTGTGTGTGTGTGTTTGTTGTGGGTTGTAGAAGCGTGAGAGAAAAAAAAAGGCACATCCTCTTAGTGTTGGATGAAACGTGGTAAAGCGACTAAGCCACACGGGCCCAAAAAAAAGCAGGTGCTTTTCCCGTTCTGCGCTGTCAGTGTGATTTGTCCCCCTTAGCTGTGATTTCCAGGCCCGGCCTACAGACCCCAGAGCGCCCGCCCGACGGAGTGGAGAGCAGAGCTGGGTAGCTGCCAGCAAGCTTCTAGAGAGAGGGAGAGAGAGAAGGAGGGAGAGAGGGAGGGAGGGAGAGAGAGAGAGAGATGGAGGAAGGAAACACGATCACGCGAAAGCGTGCCAGAGAGATGGAACTAAACAGTTCTGGCCAGCTGTGTAGTGGGAAGCGGGCTACAATAAGGTTTAATAAGGGGGGCGAGAGTAGAGTAATGGACAGAGGGAGAGAGCACAGCGGAGGGGGAGATGTGTTGTTTTTTTCTTTCTTTCTTTTCTTTTTTTTTGTTGTCGTTTTTCATCCCGAGCCCTCTGGGGCCCCTGAGGAAAATGTGAAAAGGGAAGGCTGCCTTTTCGTTGTTTACGCCAAAGGCTCTGACAAATAGAGAGTGTTGAGGAGCGGGAGAGAAAAAAAAAGGTAAATAAAAAAAACAGGACAGATGCTATCCTGCCTCAGTAAACAGATGAGAGTGGCTCACAATGCAGTTTAATCAGGGTTAACCTAAACAAAAAGGGGTTTCAAGAGGTCTAATGAGCCGGCAGTTCAAAATAGCAACATTGAAATGAAAACGAATGAAAAAGAATGATAAACAAATAAAAGAGGAAGACTCGTTGTTTATTCTAGAGGTGAAAAATGATGTAAGGTTATGACACACACACACACACACACACACACACACACACACACACACACACACACACACACACACACTCACATGATGACACTTTTGTGGCCCTTTGGTACATGACAGGCTGGGTGGACGACGACGACAGCTTGCGTGTCTTGGGATGCTTTACGATCACTGGTCTCTTACGGGAAGAGGGCGAATCAAGGATTTATGGCCAGTCAGTGACCACTTTGTCATGGCTAGCATGGCGTGGTGGTCAGCCATGCCCCATCAAAAGCACCGCTGTGGGCCTTTGGCCATTAGGGCCCAACCTAATCACCCCCCACTGAATGGGCCTGTGACAGTCGAGCCCTGGGGCCGTGCCCGGGCAATCGTGACGCCAGTGCCTACTCACACGCCACCCTGCCCAGCACTGCACAGCGACCGATCGTCTCTGTCACCTCTGGCCATAAATGAGGGCATTGACAGGGACCAGGGGGCCTGGTGGTGAGTCTTGATTCCCAGATGCTGATGATTGCTCCCTCTGAGTGAAACTTCATAGGATTAGGCAGTTCTGAGGGCAGTGTGTCAGTCTTACCGGAAAAGAGTTAGAAAGACACTTATTCTCAACAATGTTGAGGTTTTCTTTTAAGACTCTTTTTCCTTAGGGGATGTGTGTGTGTGTGTGTGTGTGTGTGTGTGTGTGTGTGTGTGTGTGTGTGTGTGTGTGTGTGTGTGTGTGTGTGAATATAAATGGACTGAGCAGTGGGATGCTTGGATACTGTGTTGTACACCATGAGGAGTGAATGTTACCACTCCTCATTGTCTCTGGCTTACAGGGGAGCACTGTTTATACAGCTTCCATCTCTGTGTGTGTGTTTGAGCTGGATGGCCTGCAGCGTCCATTCATTAATGCAGAAGCATGCTGATGCTCTGTGGAGTGTGTGTGTGTGTGTGTGTGTGTGTGTGTGTGTGTGTGTGTGTGTGTGTGTGTTTGTTGCCGCGGCCCCCACAGGGAGTGTCATGGGCCTCTTTGTGGCTCCAGAGCCATGAATTGCCCACCATGCTGTCCCATGACAATGTCCCTCCATAGAGCAACGCATTCAGAGGAGCAGGTGGAGGAGACTTGAGTATTAGAATCACGGTCACACACACACACACACACACACACACACACACACACACACACACACACACACACACACACACACACACACACACACATCCACCCATCCACCCACCAACCCCCAAAACAAAACAAAACAAAACAAAAAAACGATCCCCCCTCAGGCATATGCCAGCTGCACAGGTGGAACATTCTAGACTTGAGCCCCACCGTCCCCTCTCGGTCTCCCAGGTATTCTCAGAGGTGTCAGAAAAGAGAGAGATTTTAGTCTTTGTTATGGTGAAACACATTGAGTATGCGGTGGCTATGCATTGCTCTAGCAGTAGTCCTGTGGAGTATGCAGTATGGAGTGTGCATATGATGGCCAATTGACACTGCCTTTCCTTGTCAGTACAGTCCATTATGTAATCCCACTGGAGTAGCTGCAATTACCACAATGACAATTATGTAAATACTCTTTAATCTCACACATCTGTGTGTGTGTGTGTGTGTGTGTGTGTGTGTGTGTGTGTGTGTGTGTGTGTGTGTGTGTATGTGTGTTTCTGTGTGTGTGTGTGTGTGTGTGTGTACACGCTTTCATGTGTTTGTATTTCCACAAGTGTTGTGTTTGTTTCTGTGAAAGCTTGCGTGTGTGTGTGTGTGTGTGTGTGTGTGTGTGTATGTGCACACGCGCCATATGCATTCATCTCGTAATTTTTTTATCTGGGTGTGTGAGTGTGTTGTGTGTTGCCTGCACAGCACACAGCTAGTGCTGACTTTCTAGTGCCTCTGAATAACCCTGTCTCCTCCAGGCCTGTGCTGCGATTTGATTTGATTTGATTTTTTATATATTTTTTTTTTATTTATGGGCCCTTTCCAAGCTGTCGTGAGGTCCTGATGATAGGGCGCTGCCTCGTGATTGCATTGGCTGACCTTGTCAGGTTTCTCTGGTCGCCTCGCTGTTATTTGTTTTTCAGCGCATGTCATTCTGAATGGTAATATACAAGGTGATTTCTAGCCCACCTTTTTACTTTAGGACTTGCAGGCAAGGGTTTCATTTGCTTTCGCTCTGACCTTTGAATGGAAAGAAACACTATTTCCATTTTTCTTGATCTTTCTCTCACCTACCCACCCCCCCTCCTCACTCACACACACACACACACACACACACACACACACACACACACACACACACACACACACACACACACACACACACACCATCACCCTCCCTCCTCTTAGTGTACTCTCCTCAACCCCTCTCAACCTCTCAGTCAAGACAGCGGTTGCAATTTGTCACCTTTTGTGAAAAGCTAGGAAAATAGCTTTTTTTTTAGGTGGGGGAAGGTTTTTGAGAGAAGGGAAGGGGAATTGAACAGTTTATTTTAAGTGTGCCTTTTTGGTGCTAGGGCTGGCGGTGGGGTGATACCAATTGACTGCACTTCAAACTAATGTGTCTACTGTTGACTGGAACTGGAATAATACAACAGCTATTTTCTTCCATCCTTCTATCTCAGAATAGAACCTCTAGCTTTTTTCTAGTGTCGTTTATTTTTAAGTTGGACTGTAAAAAATGACGTCTTTTTAACTGTTATTTCTTTGGGCTGTGTTTCACGGTGCCAAGCTTGGAGTGCTGACTGACAAAAATGATTTATTTTGAACTAGTGAGATGCCCACAAAATTTTGCAAAATGTTTTCCACAACATCAAACGGAGCATGTTTCCTCGTCAGCCAAAGCGGCGCAATGAGATGACCTCATTTTAACTATTGTTTCTAATCCAGGAACGGTGATCTTTTATATAAAGCAGACTCTTACTCATCCTTCAGAGGGATTAATTGAAAGAAATCCTTAATCCAGGAACGGAAAAAAAAAAACAATATCACACTCCGATGAGGGACAAAGTGTTTCAGCATCTCAGTGTATGTGTGTATCTGTGTATTTGTGTCAATGTGGGGTGTGTGTGTGTGTGTGTGTGTGTGTGTGTGTGTGTGTGTGTGTGTGTGTGTGTGTGTGTGTGAGAGAGAAAAAGGAGAGAAGGATAGGCTACATAAGGTGGATTACTCCAGCAGAATCCATGTCCTTTGCACTGAGCCTTGCGATCCTAAGCTCATTTCACCACACACACACACACACACACACACACACACACACACACACACACACACACACAAAGCAAGAGATAAATTAAAAACACAGTTTAACGGTTTATAATAATCGGCATAAAGCCTCATGATCATCAGGCCAGGCGTTCGTGTCTAAGAAGTTAATCTGGCAGGTCAAGTCCGCTTAGCAGAGCCTCACAGGCCGAGGTAATGGAGACTGACTAATATCCTTCGCTAGCGCTGGGGATCGATTACTGATCACTCATGTGATTTGCAATGATGTTAGCATTTAGTGCACTTTCAAGTGTGCAAGTTACCTTCCGTTTAGCCCCGCACCATTAGCTGTCTGCGGCTGCGCTAACCATGCCATGTTAAATAAAAACGGGTGCTACTGCTAGCTCATTCATTAGCACTCCACTCCCATTATGCTGGGGCCCCTAACTAGCCCATCTGGTTATTTACTCTTGGCCGACGGATGATTAGCATTGCGCCATGGTGGTGTAACGTTAGCGGGTAGCGCCTCCAGGCCCTAACAGTCACTTCACACCCAGGATCAAGACCCAACTGGCCCCAGATATTCCCTCCAAGTGCCCCCAGGCCTGTAAACTCCGTCTGGGGGGGCCCACGCTGTCTGCCCCTCGCTGCTTTTGTTGTCTTTTTTTTTTTTTTTTCCCTCTCTCTCCCACTCTCAGGGACTCTGTGCCCTACCAGTTCACATAAGCGCTTGATTATGAGGGGAAGAATAAACGGTATTCTGTGTGTGTGTGTGTGTGTGTGTGTATGTGTGTGTGTGTGTGTGTGTGTGTGTGTGTGTGTGTGTGTGTGTGTGTGTGTGTGTGTGTGTGAGCTGTGCCTTTATGATCTCTGATTTATTACCGGCATCAGTGCCAGTGACACGCCTCGGTATTGCTTTGCTGAGAGCGGAGCGTCAGAGATGCTGTCTGCTGGAAATCAAATCTCTTCCCTGTCTCTTCTCAGCGCACTGCTCCAGTTGGCATGAAAGCCTCAGCTGATGAAAGTCTTGACTGCATGACTTTGCCTGTGTGTGTGTGTGTGTGTGCATATGTGTGTGTTTGTGTGTGTGTGTGTGTGTGTGTGTGTGTGCAGTGTGCACCTGTATTTGTGTTTGTGTGTTGTGTGCAAATGTGTGCCACTAGAATGCTTCGCTGCGTATGGTAGGTATGATATGTGTGTGTGTGTGTGTGTGTGTGTGTGTGTCCAATGTACATGCTTGTTTTTGGACTTTGCATGTCTACCCACAAGGGAGGGTCCCCAGCATCTTGATTTAGGGTACTGAGGCGTACGTTCCTGTTTCAGAGGCTGCCTCATAAATAACCCAACGCTGGGTTGGGAGAGATGGGCCACTCTAAACACACAGCAGTGACCTCTCTGCTTTGTATCACTGCCAGTTCACCATGGCTGGATATTTCCCATCACAAGCCAAGGGGACAGAGAAAGAAAGAAAAGAAGTGATAGAGTGAAGAGGACGTGAGAGAAAGAGAGATAGATGGGGAAGAAGGCGGTCCTTGGAGAAAAGGCATACCAGACGGAGGGTGAAAGTGAGAGTAGTTCCTCCTTTCACAGAGGGAGGGAGGGAGCGAGAGAAAGAAAGAAAGAAAAGGAATATGAGATGCAGGAGAGGTGGAGAGGTGGACGGAGGAAGTGTGGAGACCGGGGATGGTGAGATATGGATGAAGCAGAGGAGAGAAAAGGACTGGTTTTGTCGACAGGGAAGGCATTCCATTCTGTAGGCCCTCAGAGGGAATTGGCCCATTCCATTGAAAGCCCAAGGAAAAGGAGAGAGAGAGAGAGAGAGAGAGAGAGAGAGAGAGAGACTACTAGGACAGGTAGAAAAGCAGTTTGTAGGGGTGTTAGAGAAAGATTGAGATAGAGTGAGAGAGAAAAGGAGAGAAAGAGAGGCAGAGACAGTAGATGGAAAAGGAGGAGCGTCTAATAGAACCTGCATGAGCCGGTTCTGTGAAGACAAACTGTCACCCCCTCAGACTTTCATTAGCAGCTCATGGAGGAAGCTTTGCGCTAATGTTGTGGAGTATTAGCTAATTGATTGATTAATTAGTGATTCCGACACTCTTTCCTTTTGTGTTTTGCATGTTCCGGAAATTAGCTCACAAATGAAAATGTCCTTGACGTCAAGAGCGTTGGTGCTATAGTCTTTCATGCCTATTGCCTGCGAGTGTCTGCGTGGGTTCTTCCTAATGACAACAATGTCTCGATGCTCGACCAGTGAGTATGCGTCAGTGGAAAAAAAAACTCCCCCCCCCCCCCCAAAAAAAAAAAAAAAAAAGACTCAGACACATTTGGAAAAACCCATTTAATTAGCTGCCCAATTCCTCGGCCTGGTTTGCTGGGAGGACGGCATGGTCTCGGACAGGGGATTTATCAGCGTCTCGCTAATGAGCCCGACGGCTGGAGAGGAGACTTGGCCACAGGAAGCATCCGGGACTCTAACGCAATAAGAGTCTGTGTGTGTGTGTGTGTGTGTGTGTGTGTGTGTGTGTGTGTGTGTGTGTGTGTGTGTGGGAGGGGAGGTGGGGGTGGCGTTGGACTGATGATGGCGGCCGTATAGTGGCCTTTCAGCAACCTCAGTTAATGCTATCAAACCGTCCTTATCTGGGCTGATAATGCAGCCGCTGCTAGTCCAACCAGCACCAGAGTCTCCTTCTGTGCCAAGATCTGAGAAGGATGGGAGTGGGGAGCACTGTGTGTGTGTGTGTGTATGTGTGTGTGTGTGTGTGTGTGTGTGTGTGTGTGTGTGTGTGTGTGTGTGTGTGTGTGTGTGTGTGTCTGTGCCAAGATACCCTGCAAGCCGAACCCTTTAAGAGAATGTCACATGAGTGCTGAATGCATGGACTGTTGTGGCCCGAGTCCAAATGTAGCCTATTTCATTCTCCTGCACAAAGCAAGAGTCAATTCTTGGCATGCTATGTTGGAGAGAGTAGGAGTATATGAATGAGAAAAAGACAGACAGAGAGAGAGAGAGGGCCAGAGATGGAGAGAGAGAGAGAGAGAGCGAGGGAGAGAGAGAGAGTACAAGAGAAAGGGATGAACCTCAGTGCTTGAACCCAGGCGCGCTAAGGAGGATTACAGTCTCTCTGAAGAGAGAGAGAGAGAGCGAGGGAAAGAGAGAGAGAGAGAGAGAGAGGCAGACGGAAAGAAATTCAGAGGAAGGAGGAAAATAGGGGGACCGAGAGGACAGGCAGATGTCAACATGTTTCTCAGATCTGCCGGATTTGCCTGACCAGCTTTTGGGCCCCGGCCAGCGCTTTGAAATCAACTTCAACCGAGGGGAAAATCCGCAGCTTCACAAAGCTGGCCAGCATTGGCAACGCGCGCGGGGGCCCCCTACATCATCGTGAAACGTCGACATCCTCAGCTATTACGTCTGAATTGTTTTAGCCGTCATCATTAACAAGGTACTCATCAGCTTCTGGCGTTGAGGTTTTGACCCCTCCGGGCTTCCGTTTGGATGATCTGCCAACCGTCTGTGGTGACGCCTGCCCATGCCTGACGCTGGGCCTGACTCTGACTATCACTGCCACGTAATTAGAATGACCTTTATTGTCCCTCCGTGGACACCGTAGCGTATAGCTCTTGCGCGGGGGCCTCTGAGGTGCGTGGTGATGTCAAGCCTGCAGGCGAAGGGAAATGATAATTAAGCTACACAAATCCCTTCAGCTCCAATGTAAACATCCCTGCCTGTCCCTCTACTCCTGACCTCACTCATCAACTCCCATAGCGGGATCTTCATTATCCACACACACACACACACACACACACACACACACACACACACACACACACGCATATGTACGGAGTCTGGTTTTGCGTTCATGAGTGACTTCTCCCTGTGACAGGGTTTTTCGAGACGGTAATGACACACCCGCTGGAGTGCGTAACTGATAATTAAACGACACGAAATTTACCCCTCCTCCTTTTCGATGTAAACGCCAGTCTTCCTCCTCCTCCTTCTCTCTCCTCCTTCCCCCTGCAGCGGTCCTCATTCTTGCCACTTTGCCCCACATTCCAACCCCCGCCAGTGACGAGACCCCCCCCCCCCCCCCCCACCCCCTTGTTGCCCCCGCCCAGGACCCCCCACATCTGTGCAGCAGTGGCAGCAGGGTGAAGCAGCTTGAGTCGGGTCTCATTTAATGAGTACAGAACAAGCGGGTGTGTGTGTGTGTGTGTGTGTGTGTGTGTGTGTGTGTGTGTGTGTGTGTGTGTGTGTGTACATGCCTGTGTGTGTGTGTGTGTGTGTGTGTGTGTGTGTGTGTGTGTGTGTGTGTGTGTGTGTGTGTGTGTGTGTTTGTGTGTTTGTGTGCGTGCGTATAAGACCTGCATAATGAAAGCTGAATGAAGTCCACTGTCCCTGAGATAATGCTCTTAAGCCAAGCTCAGTGGTGGATGGATCAGTCCGGCTTGCTATGGTTACAACAACCAACCCCCCACCGTCCCTCAGCCCCAGCTCCAGTCCCCAAGCCCCAACAAAGAGCAGAGCTCCAGCCCACTGTCTGATGAGATTTTGGGGGATGAGGTCGGGATGGAGAGGGGAGGGTGGATATGGGATGGATGTTGGATGCTTTGCTATGTTGGATTGGTGTATTTTCGGGCAGTTGCTCACATGGGGGATTTTGACCTCATTGGCAGAGAAAAATATTTGTGTAGAGGTGTGTGTGTGTGTGTGTGTGTGTGTGTGTGTGTGTGTGTGTGTGTGTGTGTGTGTGTGTTAGCAGTGTTGTGGTGCTGTTTGTTTTGGCAAAGGTGGTGTTGTTAGGGGGGTTGAGTGCATGGGGGATTACCACGTGTGTCAACATGTGTAACCTGTTTGCATTTGCTCTGTTGACCAGCATGCAGTGTGTCAATAGGTTTAGGACATTTTGTCAACGCCGACGCTGAAATGGAACATCCATTTGATTTAACCCCCTCGTTCTCGAGGGACTCAATTTTAAGAATACACACATATGTACACACACGCACGACACACACATACACACACACACACACACACACACACACACACACACACACACACACACACACACACACACACACACACACATACACGGACACTCTCTAACACACACACACACACACACACACACACACACTCTTGCGGGCGGCTGGCAGTGCATTGCCTCAGCCATTGGGAATCCTCTGGAGGAGTGTTTGACCCAGAGGTTATTTTTTGATGCATGGCTACTCAGACGAGTTGTGGACACATGAACAGATTCTAGCACTTTCTCAGGACCGAGTAGCAGCTCTCTCTCTCTGACTTCTAATAGAACACCACCACTAGGGGTGAGGAACTAACTTGTGCCGTGTAAAAAAAAAAAATCTCTCCTTTTTTTGCTCTTCGCTTTCTTCATTTTCCTCCTCATTATAATCTTTTTAAAAAGATATTTAAAAGATTTTAAAGATTTTAACTAATTTGTCAGTCTAAAATGTGGCTATTTCATCTCAACCACTCCTTGATTTTGTCTCGACCTCTCCAGTGTTGTCTCATAATGCTGTACAATGTAGGTGTGCTGGGTGTGAAGTGAAGAACATTGGTACAGTGTTGTACAATGTTAGAGTTGTTTATTGTTCTTTGGGTTAGCGTAATTAGGAATGCATTACCATAGACTAAACTTTGTATTGAGATAGACTAGACAAATTGTCATAGTTTGTCAATTCAATCAGTTACTTCAGTGTTCCAGTGGGATCCGGGTGTTTTGTTGCAGGCTTAGTGCAAAGCATATCTGATGAACGCTGTCCTGAATTTCACAATTCTAATGTTGCCGAACATTTTAGTGTAGTCTAGTTCTGCACATAGTAAGATTTTGTTCATTTTATATAACAACAAATTATATTTCTGCATTTCCCTCCATATGTGTAGGTACCTAGGCTATCTTAATCATTCTAGCAGCCATCCTATTTAATAGCACACTGATTTAGTTGCATAGAACAAAATAGAACCTGGAGAATATCAAGTGCTTACCCTGATAGTGAAACCCACGTCTATGTTTTGCTTTTCTGACATTCTCTCTGTCTACATCTTTTCTCTTAGTCTTTGTCTTTTCTCTCTTTATCTTAGTTGCCATCTACCAAAAGTAAAAAAAATATTCGCCATATTTGAATTTTAGTGCTATCTAATTTCATAAGTTGGTTTGTTTTGGTATTTTAGCAGTGACAGAGCAATTTTTTATAGAGGATATGTGTCCTAATTACCTTTGCTGTCTTTGTTGTATTTTTTTTAATCTTCTATGAATGAGAGGATTGGGATTTTGGTAAAGCAATGGTGTTCTTTGGATGTGTGTTTACAGTTAGACCATGAGGCTTTGAGAAACTCACACATCCTGTGTTGTTTCTTCTGAGTCCTCTGCCCACTTTCAAAACAGACAGACAGACAGACAGACAGAAAGACTGACAGACAGACAGAAAGGTGTTCTCTCAGGAACATGGTCTTCCATAGTCAGAGAGGTTCTGATGTTTACTTGGAAACATGACATGCTTGTTGCCACATCAAACGTCCACTCCTCTGCCCTTTCTCTCTCGGGTAACCTTGACAAGAGCTTTGTACCTGTTTGGCAAGCTGGGGCTTAGACACAAACAGAAGTGAAGATGAAGAACAATCAATATCTCTCTCCCTGCCTCATTCTCTCTCTCTCTCTCTCTCTCTCTCTCTCTCTCTCTCTCTCTCTCTCTCTCTCCCCCTCTCTCTCTCTCTGTCTATCTCTCTTTTTCATGGAACCATACTTATTTGTAATCCTCGTCTCTTCTTCTGGTTGGTAAACAAGTTAGCGTCTCGCTCTAATTTGGGCAGGCGCAGTTCAGAGATGTTAATGCAATTTGTCTTCCTCTCCATGTGAAGCTTTTCTTGCTGGTTGTATGGGTCTCAGGCAAGACAAAGCAAAACGACCAAAAAAACAACACCAAACAAAAAAAACCTTGGTAAACCATAAATATCCAATTATTTCCCAAGCGAAGCAGAGGCAGGCTAATCTTGAGCTGTGCTGTGTTATTTTCCTTCCACTTTTTCCTGGAGACACTCTGAGCTTTTTGAGTGTGTGTACAAGAGTGTGTGTCCCTGTGTGTGTGTGTGTGTGAGTGTGTGGCACCAAACATGAATTCATTAGCACCCTTTGATGTATTCACTCAGCATGTGGTCTCTCCAGTTTTTTTTTCTAATACAAGTTGCATGTGTGAGTGTGTGTTCAGTGGCACAGTGTATGTGTGTGTGTGTGTGTGTGTGTGTGTGTGTGTGTGTGTGTGTGTGTGTGTGTGTGTGTGTGTGTGTGTTTGTGAGCGCTCTGAGCGTCTGTGTGTTGTCACTGTGAGTTGGTGCGGGTGTTGCATGTGTCAGGGAGATATCCAGGGGGGCCCATTTGGCATTCGCTTGGCTACCTCCACGACAAGCACGTAACTCCCCCCTTCCTCGCCGTGTCAGGGCAGTAGAGGTCACGCTGCTGGGGGCTCCACTGTCATTTTGGCCAGGGGCGAGAGAGACCCCTCCCCACCCATCAACAACTACCCACCACTCTCCCACCCCCCAGTCCATCCAACTGGCACCAACTCCAAGGTTGGCTTTACACATCAACTGCCAATCGGGAAAAGGGGTGGGTGGTGGTGGTGGGGGGTGAATGTGAGGGAGGGGGTGATGGTTTCCTGTTGGATTAGCCAATCATAAGCCTCTTTCCTGGAGTGAGCTGCCTACATGATTAGCAGCTCTGGCTAGCTGACCCGTTGGATATCCATCCATATCTCTCCTCCAGTCTCTATGGAATAAGCTGCAGTGTCATGGAGACCATGCCAAGACATCAGCAATTTCACCTTCAAGGATTCTCTCTCAAGGACTTGTTCTGTTCTGTTAAATTGGTGTCTTGTTTTATTTCAAGAGAAAGCAGACTACAGTTCAGTCCATTGAAGGTCTTCAACCTTCCGTCCTTCATCCATTTATATGCTGAGTTTGGCTTCTATTATTTACAAGGCCAGGTTCTAGTTCCGGAAACTTCCCTCATTCTTTTGTGGAATATCCTACCCCTTCCATCCTCCTCCTTGTCTTCCGCGTGTGTTCCTCCTCATCCAGCTGTGTTCGAGCTGCATCGCGAGATAGCAGCGGGGTGGATGGGGACAAATGGCACGACGGAATATTCCGGGAGCTGTGATGTATGAGACGGCAAGCAGCCGACCGAGCTCCGGCTTTAATTAATGACACCAGATGATGGGCGAGGGGGAAGACAAATAGGAACTAAACGAGACTCCCCGATGGGCGGGATAATTAAGTGCCACCGAGCAACTTGGGTCACGATTCATGGTTTTTCGTAAAAAAGTACATACCACAAAATGGCACCTGCCTATGCTATACTAGTTTGTGCTATATAATGGATATGACACAGTGCTATTTACTGTAAGTCTTCAAATGTCTGTTTGTGAGTGAAGATGATGAGTGCAAATCCTTGCGCAAATTTTCCACTGAGTGTCATTAAGGAACATTACTCCCCCACAGGTATATCGCAGTACATTGCTCATCTTCTCTCTCTCTCTCTCTCTCTCTCTCTCTCTCTCTCTCTCTCTCTCTCTCTCTCTCTCTCTTTCTCTTTCTTGCTGCTGGTTGATGAGTAATGACTTGGCCTGTGTGTATTCTCAGGCTGAGGCGCGAGAGCGGTGACCTTTCTGCACCATTGTGTGTTTGCTCTCCTCTCTGACGCTCTCTCGCTCTCTTTAGACTTTGATCATCACTGATCTATTTGCCTTTGCTTTCACACACACACACACACACACACACACACAGATTTGGCCCAGATCTGCTCACGGCTCAGGACTGCGTTTCAGGAACACATTATTAGGCTCCATGGTAACAGAGAGAGAGAGAGAGAGTTCAATGATAAATCTTTCGATCACTTAATAGTCGTCAATTAAATGTTCTGTGGAATCTCAGAGCATCTCAGGGCCCTTTTTCACTCTAAAGTCAAAGCAAATTCTTGGTTTGTGCTCTGAGGCACATCTACTGTAGCCTGTGTATCAGTTTGTACAGTACGTCATAACAGTAGGGACAAGACGTTCTTTTTTCTTTCTTCTATCCCTGCTCATCCTTGAGCTATAGCTGTGTCCTTGCCATCCATTTCTTAGCATTTCCATTGCCATGCATTTTCGGCTATTCACTCAAAAACCTTGATGCTAGCATAGCATTGTGTTGTGAATTCACCATTGACATTTAGCCGCCGTACCCAGTGGGTGCAGTACTCTATGCAGCGAGGAAGCTTTACATTCTGATATGATAGGCTTCAGATGTCTTACAAATGCTAACATTAGTTTTAGCCTTTGCTATTAGCACCTGTAACACATGTGCTACACATGTGGTTGCAAGTTCAAATCCTAGCATTCTCCTGTGTCCTTGCTATTGATTTTGTGCAGCTAGCCAACACCTAAGCTAGCACACTGTGTGCCTAATTTGCGTGGGCGAAATCTGTGCAGTAGGTAAAGGCCTGCATTCGGTTTTGTACAAATGAGGAGACTGTTGAGGGAACAAGGAATCAAAGAGACTGTGTGTGAGTCATCACACAGCTCAGCCCCACCACGGACGCCACAGGGCTCACGGGGCAGGTGTGGAGAGCTGCATCAGCTGCCGAATGTGCTGCTAGCACCTCAGCTGTAGCCTACTAAGAGTGAGTGAGCGAGGGAGGGAGAGAAAGAAAGAGAGCAAGAGAGAGAGAGGGAGTGATAGAGAGAGAGAAAAAGGTAGTGTTAGGCTGTTGCTGGTTCCTTGGGGTCCTGTGAGATGTGTACTGTACGTGTGTGTGTGTGTGTGTGTGTGTGTGTGTGTGTGTGTGTGTGTGTGTTGTTTGTGTGTGTGTGTGTGTGTTTGTGAAGGTGTGGGTGAGACTCTCCTTGGAAACGCACGCTCCTGAAATCCATCAGCAGTGAGCAGCAGACTCAGGTCAGGAGGGAATGCTAATGAGCTGGCATTGCTCCTGAGACTGCCGGGGTCTGGAGAAAGGGATTCATTCATTTCCTCTTTATGTGTGCACTGTGCATGTGTGTGTGGGAGAGTGTGTGTGTGTGTGTGTGTGTGTGTGTGTGTGTGTGTGTGTGTGTGTGTTTGGATGCATGTGGATGTGTTTCGTATGCAGGGTGACTGCATGTGTGTGTGTCAGTGTGTGCGCTTGTGTGTGTGTGTGTGTGTGTGTGTCAGTGCGTGCGCTTGTGTGTGTGTGTGTGTGTGTGTGTGTTTTGTACTACTATAGTATTCACACGGGTATAAGTGTATGCACATTTATGCCAGTGTGAGATGATTTGAGTGTTTGTTTTGTTTTGTGTAATGAATGTGGCTCATATCAAGTGTTTACCATCCTGGCAGTGACTGTGTGTATGAATTGTTGCTGTGTGACTGCATGCTGCGTGTGTATTTGAATCTGAAGAAGCAGAAGCACTTGGGCTTGTGTGTATGTGTGAGCGAGTTACACTCGGTTAGACACGAATATGAGCCTGTGTGTGTGTGTGTGTGTGTGTGTTTTCTGTTCAGTCACTTACCAGCAGGCCATCACTAAAGCCCCGACAAATGACTCAAAAGACGAACGCGAAAACTCATTTTCTTCCCTCCCCGTCCGTTACCCCCTCGATTTTTCTGCACTCACCAGCACTTCTGCTTAATTGGCCCAGCGGTCCCAATTTCGCACATAAAGAATGCAGGCAAGCGTGTGTGTGTGTGTGTGTGTGTGTGTGTGTGTGTGTGTGTGTGTGTGTGTGTGTGTGTGTGTGCGTGTCTTCGAGGGCCATCTCTCACTCCGCAGTGTCAGCAGGTGAGCGAGTGAGAGAGGGGCAGAGAGAGAGAGAGAGAGAGAGGGATAGAGGGAGGGAGGGGATGCACTATCTGGTGCAAAGAGGGGAAATGGCCAGAGCATGCAAATCACACGCCGCGACCAAAAATCAATTAAGCGCTAGTGATGGCTGACTGCGAGGGCCAGGGTCCACGCGGGGAGACGGACCACAGCCCCACTGCTATCTCCCGGGGGCCGTGCATTATCCCGTCGAGATTTGCCTCTGTTCCAAGCGGCGCGTTCTCCTCGCCCCAGTTGCCCTTTCCCCACCCCTGTCTAATTGCCGGTGCTTTATGAAATGGCTACAAATTGTCATGTGGCGGCGAGAGGGTGGCTGACATTTCGGGGGCATCTCTCTACTCCACTCCTCCTCCCTCCCTCCTTCCCTCCCTCCTACCTCCTCCTCTCATCTCTCGTCTCTGGCTGCCTCTTGTCCTGTCATCTCCTCAGGACAGACAGTGCCATGCTTTCGACGTATGCGCTATAAGAGATGGAAGGCTTTAATGTCAAGCATGATTGAACACGTCTCGCAATTTTTTCACACGGTTCTTTTATGTGAACAAAAAAGAGGAAGGGTAAAAAAAAAAAAACTTATGTGTGTGTGTGTGTTCTTTTTTCTGTCTCTGCAGGC
>JAODXP020000026.1:14899424-14909424 GCA_027497455.2 Sardinella longiceps | reverse complement strand
GTGTGTGTGTGTATTTGTGTGCTCGTCTCCCTTCTCTCTTTTATTTTACGCTTCTCTTTTTCTCTCTTCTCTGCCTTTCATGCTCCCTGTCTAGTTTTTTTTTTTTTGCTTTAAATGTGGTGTGTTTCTCCCCCAATTAAAGTCAGGATAGCGACCCACTGCTCATTAGAGTAGCCTGGCTGTACCGACTGGCACTGGTGCTGGCACATATGACACGTACTCACCCGTACACACACACACACACACACACACACACACACACGTACATACACACAATTTCTCACTATTTTTCACACATACATGTGCACGTGCACACACACACACACACACACACACACACACACACACACACACACACACACACACCGTTCACTCAGCTCATTAAACCAGACATACATACTGGGCCTCTCTTATTAGATTAATGAAGTCGTCCCCTTACAACCCCCCAACCCCCACCCCCCCCCCCCCAACACGCTCGCACACACACACACACACACACACACACACACACACACACACACACACACACACACACGTCACACACTTTGATAAAGACAATAGGCACACTTGCCACATACATCATTACTAGACTGATTGCTGTCTTCAGTCTCCTTTAGTGCGTGATGACTTTGAACATCTACAAGCTACCGTCTGTCCACAACCGGCCTCTTTCAAGCCCAACATTCATTTATTTATTTCTTTGTGGACTTAGCACTTTAAATCTGCCCAGGGGGCATGTGTGCCCACAGCAATTCCACTCAATATTTTTTTCTTTTTTTAAATCAACCGTTTCTACTTAAGCCAGAAGATATTTTTAAGAGCTCAAATCTGGTTGAGTTGAGTCTAGACGAGACATTTTTGCTATTTTGTTTATGTTTTTTTTGACGTTACGTAACGTTTGTCGGCGGTAGCAGCAGAGGGAGTGTGTTTGGCAGCGTGGCGCTAGCCGGCATCTGCAGCAGTGATGGGCTACGAGGCAGAGCTCCGAGTTTGGCGTTGTGCCCGTGTGCGCCGCTCGCTCTCTCCTGGGTCCTGAAGTTCGATAAGCCAGGGCCTTCTCTGTACCCCGCTGGGACTAGACCCAGCCAGATGCATACAGCTATTTAAAGCAGACACTCCATCGTGAGCTTGTTTTTTCTTTTTTTTTTGTATTTATTTATTTATTTATTTTTCACAAAGAGCAGAAGTGTGCATGTTTGGAAACAGCTGAAGTGTTGCGTTCGGAACGCTTTTGATGCGGCGGCAAGCGAGTCTCCCTTCTGCCCCGCTGCTGACGCCGCAAGCGTATTTTCCACTGACACCGACTCTAAGCATGCAATTATGGAGCGTGATGCAACCCTGCTAGGCGCTATGCCCAAGATCGTAGAGGTGAAAGTCATGATTTAATAATAATAAAAAAAAGAAGTTATAGTCGCTGATTCATGAATAGCTGTGGTGTGTTGGCGTCTTTGGTAGCTGCATGGTGTGTGTTTATGGCCGTTATCATTTGAGAAAAGGACACTGGGGGTAGAGGAGGGGTGTGTGTGTGTGTCTATGTGTGTGTGTGTGAGGAGTATGACGCTCCGAGATGAAGAGTGCCGGCAGTGGTGTCGTCGTCTCTCTGGCGTTCCCAGTGATGCTGCTGCTGCGGACATGCCCGACCGCACCGCGTAATGCACGCTCAACACTATCCGTCTGAGCGAGGCTCAGGCCCATACATCATCGGCAGGTGACACCTGACCCATGAAAAATCCACCCACTCGCCGGGGCCGCACTCGACAGCGTCAGCAGAAAAAGCAGCCGCCAAACGGCAATAAATCCTCCCTTTCTCTTCTCTTCGCCTCAGATGCACCGCAGCACAAATACGCATCCGTGATGCGCCTTAGGTGTTTGAGTTTCCATTGACTGAACCTTGCATCGGATATTTAAATAGGACAAAGAGCGATCTTATCACAGATTATTGGACAGGCGATAATGCCCCACATTTAAGTAAATACATTTAAACATTGAAAAACCTGATCTTCAGGATTAAAGATTGACTTTCCTCCGGTGTTTATGCCTAATCCTATAATCTCATTTATTAGTTTAACCTTTGTATAATGATGAGACTGGACGCCACAGTTTATCACATTGACTTAACTAGTATACGTAACTTAATGCATATCCCTGCAACGTTAGAGGATAGTTAGAGGGACGTTAGAGGATAGTTAGAGAAACGTTAGAGGAACGTTAGAGGATAGTTCTCCCACAGTCATCTCCTTCTATGGTCAGGGCCATAAAGACTCCGGGTAGCTCAGAAAGTTCTCTGAATATTTCATGTTCTCCATCTCTCTTCCACTTTATGAATTTTGAGCCCCCACTTGATATGATCATCCTCAGTAAAGGCTGAGTTGTTTCAGTGTTAATCAGCTCTAGTGGTGGTCACTCCAGCATATTAACCACCTCCACAGCTCTGATTGTTTTAGTAAAAGGGCTTTTCTAAAAATTAATAGCTGCCGTAATTGCTTCACCACTTGCAGAAGTAAAATGTCAACGCTCTTGTCAGCAGACTGCGCTCACTGAAGGCCCACATTCTCTTCACACACACTCGTGAGAAGAGGAAAAACACACTCTTCCGCGATCATCATGTCTTTTTTTTTCTCCTCCTTTTTTCTCCCTTCATCCAGCTTTGTTTATGCAACGTCTTTATTTTTCTCCATTCCCAGGAAACATCAAAGTGTCATTAACTTTAATTTGATTGTTTGCGGGGGCACATGTGCCTGGCTGGCTCTGCCGAGTCTCGATTGTCTCTGACAGGTGGGTTTCATCCATAAACATGAATTATGAAAAACCCGCTATATAAACCTGCCAGTGCCGCGCTCCTCAAACTTATCTCTTCCTCTGAGGAGGCATGGATGAGTGTCAACACAGTCACACACACACACACACACACACACACACACACACACACACACACACACACACACACACACACACACACACACACACAAACACACACAATACATACAGCGCTTAACACATAACACATAAGCCTGCACAGCTGCAGTGTGTGTAGGAAAGTCACATAAACAAACACACACACACACACACACACACACACACACACACACACACACACACGCGCGGATGCGCTCATAGGCACCTGCTTGTCTCAAGGCACACACAGTTACATACAGTATACACACACACACTCAAGCACAAGCACACCCGTTTTTCCACAGAATTTAATATAGCCCAGCTCCGTATGATGTGAATGATGAAACGTCTAAGTGAGATAGCATCGGCGTCACTTTAAGTGCCAAGCTTGTATAGCTCTGTGCCGATCCTCCCCAGATCATTTCCTCTCTCTGTTTCGCCTCCCTCTCTAGAGCCTCGTGCAGACAGACTTAACATTTCCTGGGTGACATCTTCTTTTACCACACACTTCCTCTATTTTGGTACGCGCCGCACACAGGCACATTTTCAATTCACGACTTGAGACGATGGCATAGGACTTCCAAAAAGCTCCGCCACGTCTACTGATGCTGCCTTTTGGTGGCACAGGTGCCAAGCTTTAAGTCGTCCTCTCCAAAATACGATGCAATAAATAGAATCTCTGAAGGTCTCCTATTATTGGCCCAAATACTGCAGCATCAAAAAGACCATGAGCCAGTTCGATGACAGCCTGTTCTCTCTCTCTCTCTCTCTCTCTCTCTCTCTCTCTCTCTCTCTCTCTCTCTCTCTCTCTCTCTCTCTCTCTCTCCCTCCCTCTCTCTCTCTGGCAACTCTGGTGGATGTGTGATTGTTATTGAGCGCGGTTTGTCTGTGCTAAACGTGCGAAATCATTCTGTCCACCGCAGCCCTTTAGGCGAGACAGAGGCCGTGAATTAGACCGCTAGCTCAATCACAACATCCCCCCAACGCCACACCACTTCTACGCTGTGCCACGCCGCACCGTAGTCTTCAGTGCCGGCCTGTGATTCTGGCCCTTACTCTCTCTCTCTCCTCTCAGATGTCAGGGAGCCAAGCCTGTAGCCGTGTGTCTGTCAAGTCAGCGCTGGGTTACAGAAAGCAGCCGCCTTTGAACTGAGAGATGCAGGGGCTGGGAGATGCTAATTTTAGAACGCGTGACTGAGGCCCTTCAGACAAAACAAATGCATGGGAATGGTGGGTGAAGGGGATGGTTGTGTGTGTGTGTGTGTGTGTGTGTGTGTGTGTGTGTGTGTGTGTGTGTGTGTGTGTGTGTGTGTGTGTGTGTGTGTGTGTGTGTGTGTGTGTGTGTGGAGGGTTGGTGTGTGAGTGTGTGTATGTGTGGGATTGAGGGAGTGTGTGCAGATGCAAGAGAGTGAGAGCGAGCGAGCGAGAGAGATGGGGGGACATGGAGCGAGAAGAGAGGAAAAGATAGAAATGAAAGCTCGAGTGAGAAATACACTTGAGATTTGCAAGTGTGAAAGGAAAGAGGGGGGAAAAAAGCATATGAGATTTTTTTTTCTTCTGCAGTATGGGGGGGGGGGGGCAGACAGAGCTGGCTGAATAGAGGCATGACACTGCAGGAGGGATAGGGAAATGAAAGGAGAGAGAGAGAGAGAGAGAGAGAGAACAAGAGACTGAGGTAGAGAGAGAGGGAATGAGGGAGAGAAAGAGAATCAGAGACTGAGGTAGAGAGAGAGAGAGAGAGAGAGAGATGGGCCCTTGTTCAGATTGGGAATGCCGCAGTGTGCCGCGAGAGGCCGAGGCGTGATCCCGCGCTCCGTCAGCCGTACGACGCCTGATAGAGGCCATCACGGATCAGCAGACAGACAGACGGGGAAACTGCAGCGAGCGGAGAGAGGAAAACAAAAAAAGACACGAAGCCCCCTTCAGGCGTGGGCCCTGGAGGTCTGGTGTGTTGTTTACACTCTTATTTAGGAGCGGATGGGAAGGAGGCCTTAGAAACAATCAGAAGACATTTTGTACTTCCACAAGAATAGCGTTTGGATGGAGATGCTGCTGCTGCTGCTGCCGCTGCTTCTGTATGCCACTAATATAATTACAGTCTGAGAGTGGAGCTCGACTCGGCAGGAGCAGTCGCGTTTTCAGCCATGAAACATTGTCACGTAGCACATTGTCGTGTGTGTGTGTGTGTGTGTGTGTGTGTGTGTGTGTGTGTGTGTGTGTGTGTGTGTGTGTCTGCATGCAATATACTTACGTTTTGGTTAAGGAGAGGGGAACGAAAGACAGACATTGAAAGGCTAATTATATGATTGCATGTTGCTCATAGTCTCAAGAAAAGAAAAAAAACATTCCCAGACGCGTCTTCTTCCCACAATGGATTGTTGGACAGAGCCCAGCTGATCTGCATGCAGAAGCGTCGGCGAAATTGTTCAACAGCAATTATCAAATGGAAGGGAAATGTAATGTCTTGTGGAAACAAAAATAGATCTCCAGAAAAACGAGGGGACAGTTTCAGACGTCGGCATTAATTGCTGAATCTGACAGTAATCTTGGATTCCTTTCGTTTTCCTCACATTCAGGCTGCCAGCCCCACTGCCTCAGTCTTTCAGCACTTAGTTTGACTTCAGCTAATTTTACAGCAAAGAGCAGAGAGCATCTGGACAGACAGACGATGTGAGGCGAAGACATTTTTAGCTGCTCGTTAAACGCCACATTCATCTCGTCTGACTTTTTTTCCGCCCCTCCGCATCTGGAGAGAGCAACATTCCCAAAAGCAGGTGGGAACGTCGGTCGGCTTTCTGCACCAGCAGGTAAGCAGGTCGGCAGGTAGGCAGGTAGGCGCTGGCAGGGAAGAATACGGCCCAAGCGACCTCATTCTGCCTCTTGTTCTGGAACCTTTTCAAAATGAAAAAGCGCCACCGCGGTGATCCAAAGGTTTTTAGGAACCGTTTTCTCCACTCCAGTACTCCCCTCCCCTCCACCCCTTTTCACTCGTTTTTTTTTTTTTTCCTTTTCCACCATCAGAGTCTCAGTGTGAAATTGGCAATATAGCAGCATCTTGTTGCCACAGTCTGAAGAGGATAGGGTGGGGGTGGGGGGTGGGGGGGGTTGAGGGGGGGGTGCAGGATGATGGGGTGGGATAACAAGCTGTGGAAATAGAGGAAGATAGAAAGTGGAAGAGAGAGAGAGCGAGAGAGGGAGGGAGAGAGAGAGAGAGAGGGAGAGCGAGAGAGCAGCAGAGAGGTATAAAGAGGGACGCCCTCAGGCATCCTGTACGCAGAGGTCGGATATTATTTGCGTCTTGATGAGGGCACGGCAGAGCGGCAGCGCGGCAGGGCTGTATCTGCAAATGCCACACATGCCTCTGCGCTGTAATAAAAACATACATGGCCTCTCGCTGGGAAAAAGGTTGACAGACGGGAAGTCCATTTCATTAACTTGCCAGTGGTGATTGGCAGGTGGCAGGCCTGGCTGGAAACGGCGGCAGTCGTAGGACTCGGGACACACACACACTCACACACACACACACACACACACACACACACACACACACACACACACACACACACACACACACACACACACGTCAGACGTCTTTGGTGGCTTCCGTCTCGCATATGCAGGCGTCTGTGTGAGTCAGTGTGGGCTTCTGTGACAGAACACCTTAGGCTCCAAAGAGAATTAATCTGCGTCCAATGAGCATGGGGGGATGTGACTGGAGGCCTGATTCTTTCTTTTCCTTCATCCTTTTTGAGCCCCTCCACCCACCACACACACACACACACACACACACAGACACACACACACACTCTCCGGGACTTTTCATTTCCTCTGTGATAGGCCAGTTAACCTTTGACTCCAAAGGTGATGAGGTTTCTTTGTATCTGTCGGTACCAGTGATGGAAATCAAGTGAGGATGTGTAGCCATCTATTTACTTATTTATTTATTTATTTATTTATTTCCCAACACTCTATGATTTCAGGGCTAGGTCCTAGGATGGGGTGTAGAGGGTGTGTGTGGGTGTGTGTGGGTGGATGGATGGGGGTAGGTTTATGAACGGTTGAGTGATTGGTGTGTGTGTCTGTGTGTCTCTCTGTGTGTGTGTGTGTGTGTGTGTGTGTGTGTGTGTGTGTGTGTGTGTGTGTGTGTGTGTGTGTGTCTCTGTGTGTGTGTGTGTGTGTGTGTGTGTGTGTGTGTGTGTGTGTGTGTGTGTGTGTGTGTGCGGTTGATGGAACAGAGCCAGTGCCGCTGTCCTAATGTTTGTGCACATTGGTGATGCATGGTCCACAAAACGAGGGCGGCAGACCCACCGGTCAAGCCACATCTGAGCAGAAAGCAGATATTTCATAGAGCCGGTCGGTCTCTTAACAAGGCCTTTGCTTCACTCTAAATGAATGCTGTTGGTCTGCGATGGCTGCTACTGCTGCATCCAGCATCCAGCATCCCGCCTACTCAGCCAAGGCTGCATCTGACAGCAGCATATTTCTAAAGGTCAGACATTTGGGAGGAAGGATGTAGGAAGTAGAAGCAAAAAAAATGAGCAAGAAAACAAAACAACAGACTTTACCCTCCCTACAAATGAGCCTCTTCTTCCTCTCTCGTCCAATATATACCTTCTTTTAGACTGCCCTTTCATCTCTTCTCTTACCTTTTTTTTTCTTTCCTTTGTTTCTCTTGTTTATTCCCTTTCTTTGTGTGGCACGTCTACCCTTCTGTGCCGCGGATGAACTTGAAGTAAATTGAGTGCCGTCTTTTTTATCGATCAGTCCTATTGCTCATAACTGCCTTTTCACCCGGCCAAGCCATGTCCTCCATTTGCTTAATGAAGGGCCGTGTGTCTGCACTGGTGACAAATGGATTGCCGGACAGTGGCATGTAAAGAACTGTCAGTGAGCGCTTACTGGTCATTTGATTGATCGCATCTCTCATGAGACTCTCCTTAATGGACTGAAAGGGACAAACAAATAAATAAATAAATAAATAAATAAATAAAGTCTAACGTTGACCGTCTCAGTTGGCTTCACAAACAACCCCTCATAACATTGACGTGTTTTTGCGTCTCTGAAAACCATACCTCCCCCTCACTAGGTTCTCGTGTGATTAAGATAAACAGTGTTTTCATTGGACTATGGGTAATTGAGTTCTGATAAGCCAATATGGCCACTGTCTCCCCAGCATTCGGTGAAATAAAGAGGCTGTTTATGATTTATTAGATGCCCCAGATGTCAGCTGTCACAACCCAGGCTGGTCTGGATGTTGAATTTGGCACGTGTCAGCCACATAATTATTTTGTCGAATAATAACACAGCGGAATCACACCCAAGCTTTGTGACCAGCGCCGCCGGAGAAACATTACACACCCTGAAGGACTCCAAACCCATGAAGTATGGCAATACCAAAAGGCTGTCATGCTTTTATTACCCGAGTTATTCATTGCCAGGTCTGCTATAAATCATGTCCAGCTTCAATATAAGTTCGAGTCTAAAGTCATGGCTCCGAAATGATGTCATTGGCGATATGCATAAACAGATGGAGATATTGGTATGGTATGGCATCATTATATCTTTATCAAAGGCCGTAAATCATTCGATTTTCAATGTCAGATGCGACTTGGCGAGCCGAGCAGGAATGACATTGCGTCCTGTGGCCCAAACTACTGTATCATAAGGCTTGTTTCAAAGACGGCCGGGCTGATGACATGATGGATGCAGACACATTATTTTCGCATTAGCCGAGTAATTGTTAGTGATGGAAATGTTGTGACAGCTGAGATTTCATTTGGTCTTTTGTAAGATTCGGTTCACTGCCGCTCCGCTCCACTTACACAAAAGGTATTTGGAGAAAACTGGTGTATGATATAATTGCGCTGAAATCTCTATCAGCCGTTCAAAGGCTGTGGAAAAAAAGCTGAGTCTTGAAGAATTACCTTAGCATTAGTGTAAAAACATGCTAAAGTGAAGCATGCAGAAACCATAACATATCTCTCCTCTATTTTGTATTTTTTTCTCTGTAGCTCCTCACCATCGATGACAACTTCTGCGGCCTGGATATGAACGCTCCACTGGGCGTGTCGGAGATGGTGCGCGGGGTTCCACTGTTCTCCGACTCCAACGACAAGATGACGTCCGTCATCGCCTATGTCTACAAGAACCACTCGCTGGCCTTCGTGGGCACGGAAGGAGGCCGCCTCAAAAAGGTAAGACCCTTCTGTCTTCTTCCCGCCTCCGTCCCTCCCTATGGATGAATGATCACATGCTCCGGGTCGGAATCAGGACATCTGATGGATCTGGTTGTCAACACAACATGGCCCTCATCAACATACTGTCTAGAATCGTGAAGAACACCCCTGTCTGTACCACCAAATAAACAGTTGTTGTCAAGAATCGCCATGGTGAATATCCCAGGTGGCAGTTAACGTAAACATTGCAGGATTTTTATTTGGTGCCGTATATGTTCCTATAGAGAATTATCCCCTACCCAGGTATGCTGTGTTTGGCAGTGTCTGCCTATTTCTGTGTGTCATAAGTTCACATGGCCCTGGCCAGCTCAGAGCTCCATGGCCCAGGCCCAGCCCCAGAGCCCCCCTGTCCGTCCACCGCCTCTGCCCGGCGAGGGAGCTCCCAGCCTGGGGTAATTGGATGATTCGGTGCGAGGGACTTTGGGCCCGCTGCCCTCTGCTCACACTGTGTCTGTGACAGCCGTGTCTGAGACTAATCAAAAGGGCAGTCAGGCGGCATGTTGTGGGAGAAAATACAGCGTAGAAAATACAGCGAGCGAGGGAGCGAGGAAGACGAGAGGGAGGGAGAGAGAGAGAGAGAGAGAGAGAGAGAGAGAGAGAGAGAGAGAGAGAGAGAGAGAGAGAGAGTAAGCCTTTCCATCTCTGGTCCTCAAGTGTTTTTTTTTTCCTTGAGGGATTTGATAGGGAGGGTGGACCAAACTTAGCCAACAGGCAGGATTCCAATTTAACACATTGCTGTTGATACCGTGCTGTCGTTTTTTCCCCCCTCCGCTCTCCTTCCTACGTTTTTTTTTTTTTCTCCCCTGGTTGTTCAGTGGTGGTGTGTGGGTGAGGCGAGCAAAGCCGTCTCGATGCCCTAGAGTCACGCT
>JAODXP020000026.1:14891924-14894424 GCA_027497455.2 Sardinella longiceps | reverse complement strand
AATTGTCTGTCTGTCTGTCTGTCTGTCTGTCTATCTATATACGGTATGTAGATCTGTATTTTTTGCTCCTATCTCTTTCTGTTTGTTTTATGATGGACAGTAGAGGTTGGCAGAGGTGAACAGGTTTCAAAGAGATAGAAAAGACAGAGAGAAAGAAAGAAAGTCTTTTATTAGCCTAGCACAGCAGCCAGTACATAATGATAGCAATGGATGAAAGCTGATTGGAGATCAGAGAGAGAGGTGGTGAGGGTTCAGAGCTGACACACACTCGTATGTGGGTGTTTGTGTTCACAAAGGTTATTCATTGTGTTGTTTTGTGTGTGTGTGTGTGTGTGTGTGTGTGTGTGTGTGTGTATACGTCTTTCACACTTTTAAAAATAGCCCTGCGTTTTATGTGTGTGAATTCAGGGTATTTTTAGTCAGGCTTTGTGTGGCATGCTTTTTTTTTCCACTGGTCCTTTCATAATTGATGAAGGCCCCAGCAGCTTGGCGAGGGTGATAGTGCATGGCGCGGTCTCGTGCCATCACAAACGTGACACAGAGGCTCCTCCGGGGGCCGAGGATTGTGGGATTTGTAGTGGTGTTCCACATGCAGCTCTCAAACGTTATTTTCAGTCATTCATTTCCTCGTTTTTCCCACCAACCTTCAAATCTAATGTGTGTAGAAAAACGAAAAGCGAAAAGCTGTTTGAATGAGAAAAAGGTTTATTTGACCTTCCTTTCGAAAACCAAAACCCAATTAGCAATTCAACATTCATTTTTCATTTTGCCCAACGTTTTTGCAGAGGGAAAAAAAAAAAAAAATGAACGATGGAAATGAGATCTCAAAAGCTGGCGGAAAAGAGGAGAGAGAGAGAGAGAGAGAGAGAGAGAGAGAGAGAGAGAGAGAGAGAGAGGGCAGGCACTTTCTCTCTATCTATGCAGTCCATTCATAAGAATAAGTATCTGTGAAGGCCTATTCATCCGTGGATGATTTGAGAGCCCTGTCTCCACAGGCTGAGCTGGAGTGGTGCGGAGGCGTGTGTGTGTGTGTGTGTGTGTGTGTGTGTGTGTGTGTGTGTGTGTGTGTGTGAGGCTGTGAGGGGTGGAGTCCAAATGGCCCCAGATGATAGGCGTGCAGATGAAAGTGACTGTAGGAGAATGCCCAGAGTGGGCTGACAAACATCCCAACGCCAGCATTGGTTTGATAATGGCCTGGTGTGTTTTTGTCCGACTTTTGGGCTGATGGTATATTTTGGAGTGTGGAAGATTGTGCATCATTCTGGGTGTGTGTTGTATGTCAATCTGTAGCTTATAGGCTTGGTGATACTGTATGGCATTTTTGTGTGTGTATCATTTTGTTTGTATGCAGTGTAATGCATGCAGTCTCTGGAATGACTCTAAAAGGAGCGAGAAGCAAAGCAATGCGCGCACACACACACACACACACACACACACACACACACACACACACACACACACACACACACACACACGTACACATCACACAGCTGTTCATATTGCTGCTGCAGCCTCCATCCGTCTGCATTCGGCTTCTTGTTCTTCCCAGTCATAATTAACATGTCTGTGTGTGCTGTGTGTGTGTGTGTGTGTGTGTGTGTGTGTGTGTGTGTGTGTGTGTGTGTGTGTGTGTGGCTCTGCCTCCCACAGAACTGGCAGCTCCTTCCTCCACTGTTTACAAGGGAGCCCATTGAAGGGTTATGAGGCGGCCTGGTCTCCTTTTTCAGTGGCAGTAAACAGACCATTAAAGCTGCCATAAAGCCACAGGGTGCCCTGAAGGGGTTGGGGGGCTACAACCACCCCCAACACCCCCACCCACCCCCTTGGATGGCCAGCCATACCAAGACCTCTCTGCCCCAACAAATGGGAAACTGACATGCAACAGTTTTTCTCATACCAAAGACTCTTAAAATGGGGTGGAGAAAATGCCCTGTGCATGGTAGTGAAATTAATAGGTTAATTACTATGTTATAATATATTGCTGTGTAATTACAGTGTTATAAAGTTGTTACAGACGCTATTGCAGAAATGGGTATCTTGACCTTTGCCCTTCATCACTTCTGAGATTTACTAGCATTTCTGTCTCAGCTAACCTACCCAGTGAAATATAAGCTTTTACTTCTGGTGTTTCTGACCAAGTGGCAGGTGCACCAATGTTTCTGCTTTTTATACTTCATTCTCAACCTGTTCAGACAACATATTCCATCAGCGGAATGAAAACTGAAATCTGGAGTGCTCTTTATGGCGAGTCCTGCCGCCGCTACTCCCACGCCAGCCTAAGCTGTGTGTGTGTGTGTGTGTGTGTGTGTGTGTGTGTGTGTGTGTGTGTGTGTGTGTGTGTGTCTGTCTGTCTGAGCTTTCTCTCATCCTTCTCCTTGTGTCTCTAGCACCCACGCTGGGCTGGCCTTCCTCAGTTTAGCAGAGCGCCTGTTTGTCCAACCTTGGCAAAGTGGAGCACACGTCTCCTTGCAGATATATCCCAGATTAGCAAGCGAGAGGC
>JAODXP020000026.1:14884424-14886924 GCA_027497455.2 Sardinella longiceps | reverse complement strand
CCCACACACACACACACACATACTCATACACACACACACACACACACCCCTCTCTCTCTTTTTGGTCGTCCAGGCAGGGAGAGAACACTCCATTAATTGTTGTTGGGGCTAGCGCTCGGGCCTGTAGCCAGCTAACGCTAATTCATCTAAAGGACCCCCACATCCACTGCCAGGACAAAGAGTCCTTAGAGGGGGGGAGGCGACAGCAGGGACACACACACACACACACACACACACACACACACACACTGCAATCCCCCCCACCCCAAACGCACATACGCACATACACACATACACACACACAGACACACATACATGGAGTTGTCCCATACTAGGAGTCCTTCTCTCTCCATCACACACACACACACACACACACTCTCTCTCTCTCTCTCTCTCTCTCTCTCTCTCTCTCTCTCTCTCTCTCTCTCTCTCTCTCTCTCTCTCTCTCTCTCTCTCTCTCAACGTCCATACACTGTTTGGTATTCCGGGGGGAAATTTGGAGCTGGAAATGTCGCCACTTTAAAGGCTACGGTGAAGAAAAACAAAGTGACTATTATTTATTTATTTTTTTTGTTTTTGATTTTTGTGTTTTTTTTTTTTTTTTTTTTTCTTTTAAACGTGGCGATTTGGGCAAACAAAAGCAGTCTTTCAGGCAGGAGGACCCCTCTGCTGATGTTGGCAAGCGTCACTGTCACCAAGCACCCTGGGGGAAAGGGGGGATGAGAGAGAGAGAGAGAGAGAGAGAGAGACATTAAGAGAGGGATAGTGAAGAGGCAAAGGAGAACAAGACGCAGTGGCCTTTTCAAGGCAGCAATCTCCCCCCTGGACTAATAATACAGCTCCTGACAAAAAGAGCTGGAAAAAGGGACTTGTCAAATGAATTTAGGTGTGTTTAATTTGCACTGCGGCTACTATGGCTCCCGGCGCTTCGTTCCGTTACATCCGGGAGCACGCAGCAGCTCCAAGCGGGAACACTGGGAGCGAACGTGCGGTGGGAAAAGGAGGCTTTTTGACAGCATGGAGCGGTGATGGGCGCTGAGAGACCCTTCCCTTCCCTACTCTTCATCCCCCTCCTCCTCCTCCTCCTCCCTTCTCCTCCTCCTCCTCCTCCTCCTCCTCCTCTTCCTCCCCTATCTCCTCATCTGTCACTCTTAAGCAGCTCTTAAGCTCCCCATGCCCAGCCTGCATCACTAAAGATAGATCTGGGTTAGCAGAGACCCTGAACTTATACTTTCACACACACACACACACACACACACACACACACACACACACACACACACACACACACACACACACACAAACGCACCAAAACTTTTTGAGGAGAGGAAATTGCATGTTGGCACAATACGTCAGTTTTCTTGCAAGAGGTTGATTTCTTTCTTTTTTTTTTCCTAGAGTGAGAAAGTCATTCTCTCTGTCTCTCTCGCTCTCTCTCTCTCTCTCTCTCTCTCTCTCTCTCTCTCTCTCTCTCTCTCTCTCTCTCATCACTTTGTCTCTCTCCCTCTCTCTAACCTGGCCTTGCCTCTGCCTCTCAAGTCTTGGCATCGTGGGAGTTGGAGTTTGAAGGACACTGCGCCGTTTTATTTATTTCTTTATTTATTTTCTCCACTCAAGTCTGTCACGTGCCTTTCCCTTTACGCTTCAGGGAAAGCACAGGACTTGCTGACTACTGCATGGGTCCCCTGAGAGACCGTGTGTGTGTGTGTGTGTGTGTGTGTGTGTGTGTGTGTGTGTGTGTGTGTGTGTGCAGGAGTGCTCTGTATGCAATCAGCACACACACTTTCATTATAGGCTGACACGCTGTGGAGATGACTGTGCAGAAACGCCTCAGTCACAAACGCTCAGCATCTCAATGAGAAAGAGAGGAGGGGGGGGCACTGTAACATGAGAGATGCCCTTTTAAACTCATTATCAAAAGGCCCAACACAACGGTTTTGCCCCCCCCCCACCACTCAAAAACGAATGAAAGAAAAAGTCATTCGCTCTGTCCCTTTCTCTCTCTCCCTCCCTCTCTCTCTCTCTCTCTCCCTCTCTCTCTCTCTCTCTCTCTCTCTCTCTCTCTCTCTCTCTCTCTCTCTCTCTCTCTCTCTCTCGCTCTCTTTCTCTCTCTCTCTGTGTCATTGCCATGAAAAGCACTGGAGAGCGACCAAAGTCATTTGCTTTGATTCGCTTTTAATCTGCTCTCGTTAGGCCATTAGGGGCGTTTTGGAGTCCGACGGCGCAGTCTGCGGCCGAGGCAAACCAAGCGCTTCCATGTTGGTTTGGACATGCTAATGTGCCCGTCTGCTCCGCTGCGCACACACACAACATCTCACTCTGTCACACACACACACTCTGCCTCCAGTGCCACGCTAGCCTTCACACTCCTCACTCAAAGCAAAACACAACAAATGTGTTAGTAAACTTGCATGATTATCACAGATAAACTAAAACATTAACCTATAGTGTAGTATAATGACAGTATAGTATTCTATAGTGTGGTATAATATAGTTTAGT
>JAODXP020000026.1:14861924-14869424 GCA_027497455.2 Sardinella longiceps | reverse complement strand
TTCTCCACTTATTAATAGTTGAATGGCTATAGCCTGAATAGGGCTGCAGGTGTGTGTGTGTGTGTGTGTGTGTAGTGGGGAGGCCTGGTTGCGTGTGGTGGTGTGCGGTCGGTGGCAGAGAGTGTAGTGTGGTGCGGTGCGGTTGGCGGAGGCTTGTGGTTAGACTGGAGAGCGTTGTGTGCTCGTGCGACTCGAAGAGAGGAGCTGCCGGGCTGAGTTACGCTGACTGACTGTCGATGAGATGCAAGTGGAGACGCTGGGGGGGAAGAAAGAGGAAGAACAGAGACGAGGAGAAAACGGGAGAGTCGCTCTTTCTTGTGCACCGCGTTCCCTCGCTTTTTTTCCCCCTATCCTAGCACTCCCTCTCTCTCTCTCTCTCTCTCTCTCTCTCTCTCTCTCTCTCTGATTCTCTTATTTCTCTCTTTTTCTGTGGTTTTCTCTCTTTTCTCCTCACATTCCTCTGTTCCCTTACTTTTAATCTCTCTCTCTCTCTCTCTCTCTCTCTCTCTCTCTCTCTCAACTCTGTGTCATTGTTCATTCTCTTTCATGGCTCTGTGCAAATGCAGTGCACACTATATACTTGAGCACTAATTGAGACATACACCACAAGGAGCTGGAATAGGAGCTTCACTCGTTTACTTCTCCTCCCTCGCTTTTTCTCCTCTCTTCTTCTGCCTCTTCATCCCCCTCTCTTACTGTAAAGAGCAGGAGGAGAGGAAGGGGCGGGTCCAACCTGCCTATCTTGCCGCCGCCGCCCGTCTTGAAAAGGTGGCTTTTGATTGGCAGTGGCATTTTGGGCACACGTGACCAGCTTTGGGTGGCCTTTGGATACGCTGACCAGGGCGGCCTGTGGGTGACAGTGTTTGAACAGCACTCTTGTTGGGGTGTCACTTTGAGTGGGTCAGCATGGATGATTGTGTGTGTGTGTGTGTGTGTGTGTGTGTGTGTGTGTGTGTGTGTGTGTGTGTACACACACTGTGGTTTATGTGGTTTATGCTCAGTTTTTTGAAAAGGTTGACAGGTGTGGTGACAGGTGGTCCGTCTGTGAATGTTTACTTTAATGTCTGGGGTTTGTTTTTATGTGTTTGCCTTTATGTATTTGTGTGTGTGTGTGTGTGTGTGTGTGTGTGTGTGTGTTTGAACATGTGTGCAATGTGTACATTTGAATGTTTTTCGTGCATATGCATATATACATGTGTGTGTATATGTACTGAAGGAGAGAGAGTGTAATGATGTGTGTGTGTGTGTGTGTGTGTGTGTGTGTGTGTGTGTGTGTGTGTGTGTGTGTGTGTGTCTGATGATCCTTTGCGCCCACACACCTAATGAGCTTCTGCGGCGCCCAAAAATGACAGTCACTCCTCCTCCTCCTCCTCCTCCTCCTCCTCCTCTCCTCTTCTCCTGTCTTTAACGAGGCCGGTGGCTTAATAAATGTTATCGGGCCGCTACAGCTCGATCCATCCCCACTATTAAGCAGAAGACTGAGGCCCGTGTGTCAGGCCCCCTTAGGTGCTGCTCCTAGTCTGCGTAGGGTAATGTGTCATGAAGGGGTGACATTTTCCCTAGGGGGTCATGGAATTGGCTAACGGCTGACGGATCATTTTTCAGGATAATTTGGCGAGGGAATAATTTGAAGTGAGTGATGTGTGATGTGAGTGATGTCCGTGAGTGTGTGTGTGGTGTGAGGGATGTCCATGAGTGTGTGTGGTGTGAGGGATGTCCATGAGTGTGTGTGTGGCTGTTGTGGGTTATGCATTTTGCCGCTTGACGGGAAGAAGGAAGGCTGGCAAACTCTTTCCGCAGAATAGTTTTGTTTATTTATCTCGAATAAACAAGTGTGTGTGTGTGTGTGTGTGTGTGTGTGTGTGTGTGTGTGTGTGTGTGTGTGTGTGTGTGTGTGTGTGTATGTGTGTGTGTGTGTGTCTGGTGTGTATGTGTTTGTGTTTATGTGTGTGTGTGTGTGTGTGTGTGTGTGTGTGTGTGTGTGTGCGCGAGTGGTGTATGTGGACATGTGTTTTGGGTTGTTTGTTCCTGTCCAGTGCACCGATGCACACATCCTGTTTAAAAAGCCTGGAGTGTCTGGTCTTGTTGCCATGGATTTATTGCATTACATTACCCAAGTGTTCCATCAGGCCATTTCCCCAGCATGCCTCTGTGTGCATTAGGCCCATGCTGACACCCACTGTGCCCGCCCTCTGCCCCCCAGAGCCATCAATCACACACACACACACACACACACACACACACACACACACACACACACACACACACACACACTAAGCTCAATCCGGGAAGTGTGGCTGGATGACCAGAGGGCAGTGTGTATGATCTAACACGTATAGGGCAGGAGAGGATGAGTGTGTTAATGTGTCTGACCTGATGTTGTCGGCTCACATGTCTCTCTCTGTGTGTGTGTGTGTGTGTGTGTGTGTGTGTGTGTGTGTGTGTGTGTGTGTGTGTGTGTGTGTGTGTGTGTCTGTGTCTTCATCCACTTAAACCTCTGCCTCACTTATCATCCAGACAGGCAAGTTGTTGATGAAGCACATGTTTACACGTCCAGAGTTAAACACACACACACACACACACACACACACACACACACACACACACACACACACACACACACACACACACACACATAGACAGAGATAGACAGATAGACAGACTTAGATTAACATGCTTAAGCATAAAAGCCTGTCACACACACACACACACACACACACACACACACACACATACACACACACACACACACACACACACACACACACACACATATAGTACACACACTAAGACTAACACTAACCTAAAGCCCTTTGCTATATACTGTACATGGTTGTGATAAACACAGAGTGAGTGAGTTGAGCTGAGTGAGTGAATGAGTGAGTGAGTGAATAAGTGAGTAAGGAGTGGGTGAGCCAACAACCGAGTCTATGAGAGAGTTGAGCAGTATGAGTGAGTGTGTGTGTTAAGAGGAGTGAGTGTGTGTGTGAGGTGAGTGAGTGAGTGTTGAGCGGAGTGAAGTCTCATTAGTAGAGTCCTGGCCATCTTTAGTAACTCTGAATCCCCCCCCACACACACACACACTTGTCTGTGTGTCTGTGGCCTCCAGAAGCGCAGCAGTAGACGTGTGTGTGTGTGTGTGTGGCGATGAAATATGGCCTGGGCTCTCTTCCCGCCCGCTAACACAGAGAGGCAATTATGGGGAGTGAGTGCAGAGGAGATGAGAGGAAAGGAAAAGAGGAGAAGAGAGGACAGGAGTGGCGACGGAGGGAGGGAGAGAGGGAGAGAGAGGGAGGGAGGACCACTCGTTTTCTGGGGCCGGACTCATTTATGCAGAGTGGAGGTTTATCTTGTTCTCTCCTGCCCTCACACACAGTTTCCTACTTTTTTTCTTTTTCTTTCTTTCTTTTTTATGCCATGGAATGAGGAGCTTTTGAAGAGAAAGAAAAAGAAAAAAGGAGGAAAGCGAAAGAGAGAGAGGGAGAGACTGAAGGAGAGGGAGAGAGAGAGAGAGAGAGAGAGAGAGAGAGAGAGAGAGAGAGAGAGAGAGAGAGAGAGAGAGAGAGAGAGAGAGAGAGAGAGAGAGAGACTGAGAGAGAGAGTAGAGAGAGAGAGAGAGAGAGAGAGAGAGAGAGAGAGAGAGAGAGAGAGAGAGAGAGAGAGAGAGAAGAAGGAGGGAGGCTGTGAGCCGAGGGAGCTGCTATCTCCCTCTGTTCTTAATTTATTCCTTTCCTTTCACACTTTTGTGCTCTTTCAAGCCACTTGAAAAACTAGTTAGTGTGTCTTCATGTCTGCCGCCTCGCCTGGCGCACAGGCCTCTGGCAGGGTGTGTGTGTGTGTGTGTGTGTGTGTGTGTGTGTGTGTGTGTGTGTGTGTGTGTGTAAGTCTGTCTATTTGCATGTGTTGTACATGTCTGTGAAAGCATGAGTGAGTGTTTGCAAATGCGTGTTTGGGGGTGTGTTGTTTGTGCCTGCCTGCATAAAACTTCTATGTGTGTGTGTGTGTGTGTGTGTGTATGTGTGTCACCCAAGGGTCCACAACAGATGTGCCTTATTGTCTGTGTGTGTGTGTGTGTGTGTGTGTGTGTGTGTGTGTGTGTGTGTGTGTGTGTGTGTGTGTGTGTGTGTGTGTGTGTGTGTGTTTGAAGGCTGTAAATATAAGAGTCTGAATATATGCACACACGCCTCCATAGTCTCCATAACTCAAGTCACAACTCTTCTGTTCTCTCTCTCTTTTCCTCCCTCGCTCTCTTTATCTCCCTCTTCCCCTCCATTATTCTGCCTTTTTCATGGCCTGCTGGTGGACATCTGTGTCTCGGGCACCCTGCTTACACACACACACACACACACACACACACACACACACACACACACACACACACACACACACTGTGCTATTCATTCAATACATTGCAAAGCTCAACAGAGCCTTCGGCCTCTTATAGCAAACCTTCATGGTGTCAGGTGTTTCTGTCTTTGTCTGTGTCTGTGTGTGTGTGTGTGTGTGTGTGTGTGTGTGTTTATGAGGGAGCATAGCTGCATCCCCCCCATCCCCAAACTCACATGCGCCCAGCGCCATGGCAACAAGCGCACCTGATCTCGGAGAGGGGCCTGTTCGTTTATCGGTTTAGCGAGACAGGATTGGACACCAGCCAAGATAATCACATTTCACGTTTGCCTTGATTTCCTGCCCCCCTGACCTTACACACACACACACACACACACACACACACACACACACACACACACACACACACACACACACACACACACACACACACACACACACAGGCATACACACACACATGTGCCCTTTCCGATCGTTCATGGGATGCATAAGTGTGTCACTCTTTGTGACCTGTGGAGTTTTTGGCACCAGATGTCTCCAGCTGTCACCCACTGGAAACATATGCTGTGTGTGTGTGTGTGTGTGTGTGTGTGTGTGTGTGTGTGTGTGTGTGTGTGTGTGTGTGTGTGTGTGTGTGTGTGCCTTTTGTTATTGTGCATCTTTGTTTTCGTGTGGCTGTATGCACACATACTCTCTCTCACTTTCTCTGTTTTCTCTCTCTCTCTCTCTCTCTCTCTCTCTCTCTCTCTCTCTCTCTCTTTCTGTTCTCTGCTGTGCCATCTGTCCCTAAGCTATAGTGAGACAGTGAATGTAGAATGCTGTACTCCCTCTCTCTGTGTGTGTCTCTTTCCCTCCCTCTCTCCCTCCCTCCCTCCCTCTCCACCTCCTCTGAATGCCACTGTTGTTGTTCTTCCATAACCACTTACTTTACCCCCAGCTGCTCTGCTGTAGCAACTCAGCCTAGAGACAGAGAGAGAGAGAGAGAGAGAGAGAGAGAGAGAGAGAGAGAGAGAGCTGAAGACAAGGAGAAATGAGATGAGATTAGATTTTGATGAGATGAGAAGAGAGAGAGGAGAGGAGAGGAGAAGAGTAAAGAGCATCTTCAGATCATCTCTCGACTTCCATGCCTTTTAAAGGAGTGCTAATGGCAGGCTAGTGATGTCTGATTGACTTTGAGCGACGTCCGTCCTCTCGGTTCGGAGGCGATGACGGCGTGAAGGCGACGCGCGGCGTGAACGTACCGCCGTTCTGCCCGAGGTCTCGCTATTACTTATTCATGGTTCCTCCTCGGCCCGCCTTCCTCGCCTTCTCCTCTTACCTCCCTTTCGCTCCTCTGTTTAGATTTCATGCATGAAAATGTTTTTGTTTTGTTGCCTTCAATAATTTAGTCCTTCCCTAGCCATGGATGCCAGGCCTTATCTGTGGCAGGAGAGGATCTCGGCCTGTCAACCGGATCGGTTCCGCATCATGCTGACAATCCTCTGTGTGTGTGTGTGTGTGTGTGTGTGTGTGTGTGTGTGCGTGTGTGTGCGCGCATGCATTCATGTGTGTGTGTGTGTGTGTGTTTATGCATGAGGTATGCACACTAGGTTCTATTTCAGGAAGGCCCTTGTGATGTGGGTGTGTGTGTGTTGAACCTTTGTGTGTGATGTGTGTGTATGTCTCTGTGTGTGACTGTGTTTTTGTGCATGTGCGTGCTGTGTGTGAAAGAGAGTTGAAGTAGAATTGCATCATACATTATTTCAGGGGAGACCCACGTGTGTGTGTGTGTGTGTGTGTGTGTGTGTGTGTGTGTGTGTGTGTGTGTGTGTGTGTGTGTGTGTGTGTGTGTGTAAGTGTGTGTGTGTTACCAGTCTGGGACACCCTTGATGACGTGGGAGAGGGTATCCCTGGGAGGAGAGAGATGGCGGCTGAGACTCAAGCATGTCTGATCTTCCTCTGGCTCTCTCAAAAACAAAAGAAAAAAGAAAAATAAAGAAATATAAAAAAATATCAAGATATAAAAAAGCCACCATGCATCCACTGCATAGCCGGTAATTCAGTTCTATTGTTGGAGCGTGGGAGTTTGCCTTTGTTATGAAGATGAAGCCTTGTGAGACCCAGGGATGACGCAGGGGCCCTAGCACAGGAAAAAGCCCCACGCCTGGTGACTCACAGCTGGGTACCCACCTCCGCTGCCAGGCCCAGTGAGAGAGAGAGAGAGAGAAAGAGAGAGAGAAAGAGAGAGGGATGGTGGTGGCACAGCGGAGGACAAGGTGGAATAACCCCTCCTCCTCCTCCCTCTGCCGCCACCAGTGTTGTTGTCGTCGGCTCGTCGGTCTCGGCCACGGCATGAGTGTCGCCGTGGTTACAGTACACCTTCAGGGACGTGGGTGGAGGATAGGTGAGTGTTGTGGAGTTTCTAACCGCAGGGACCTCACGGGGGAGGAGAAAGGTGGTGGAGTGTGTTAGTGTGTGTGTGTGTGTGTGTGTGTGTGTGTGTGTGTGTGTGTGTGTGGTGCTTTAATGCGGGGGTTCCCTTTCCTCAGTGGTTGTCCCTGTGGATGCTGTCGACACATGCCAGATTGAAGAAAACATCCTGTTTATCCCGCCACAACCTACACACACACACACACACACACACACACACACACACACACACACACACACACACACGCTCACTACTCCCAAGTCCTGTCTTGTTTGGGTGGAAACACTGTTTATATTCCACCGTTATTTGTGTCATTATAAATGTCATTGCATTTATTAGCATCTCAAGAAGTTTGTTTTGAAATGATTGCACTTGGAGTGAACTTTAGTGGGTCAGCGAGGACTTGAATTTGTCATCAACTTCCTCATCCAACTTCTTCACCCAATTTTGAAATAGTCTCAAACTGAAAGAGTGCAGCAGTTACGTGAAGGCCACTCTTATCAAACTGACGGATATATTCCAACATTCCCAAGGAAAAATCCCAACAACGTTCCAAGGAAATCCCTGGAGTCTGGTTGCTTTAGCATTGCTTTGTGCTACATGAGCAACAGCAACAGGTTGCCTCCAGGATTGTTGTCTCCAAACAAACTCATATCAGCTCCTGTGGGGCTGCCTGCAGATGAGTTAGAGAATCAAGACTAGGCTTAAAGGAGAGAGGGAGGGAGGGAGGGAGGGAGAGAGAG
>JAODXP020000026.1:14844424-14854424 GCA_027497455.2 Sardinella longiceps | reverse complement strand
TCTCTCTCTCTCTTCACTCCATCCATCTCTCTAGGTCCCTGCACAGGTGGATATGACCAATCTTGGCCCATTTAAATGGGCTGTTCCTAAAATAGCACACACAGAGGAGCGCACACACACACACACACACACACACACACACACACACAAACTTGTGCGTGCCTCGCATTTCTAGCCTTTGAAATAACCCAGTTCCAAGTGTACGCAGGGGCGAACCGCAATTTGTCATTTCTATTAGCGGCCAACTATCCTGAGTAACGGGTGTCTGCATGCTCCCTCACACACACGCGCACACACACACACACACACACACACACACACACACACACACACTCACACATATTGGCGTGAAAAATGAGTAGCACATAAAAAACAGGAATAGGTTAGTTAACCTTGAGTCTCCGTTAGCACCCTGTAGCCAGCACCACTTCCACTGCGGTTGCTATGGCAATGCCGTCCCCCCTCGGCGCACGGTGGTCGATTCTCTGCTGCTGTTTTCCTTCCCGTCGCACAGCTCTTCATCAAAGTTAAAGCCACGATGTGTGTGCGCGTGTGTGTGTGTGTGTGTGTGTGTGTGTGTGTGTGTGTGTGTGTGTGTGTGTGTGTGTGTGTGTGTGTAGATGTCACTACTCTGTCTCTGTCTTCCACGTCACGTCTGACAGGTGCGCACGCAAACACACCCTGTCTCCACGGCGACAACACACAGCCGCTCGGCTGTTTCTGGGCACAGATGATGTGACAGGAAGCATGTGGGGCGGTAGATAAACATGACATAACACACACACACACACACACACACACACACACACACACACACACACACACACACACACACTTCACCTGATGAGGCGGTTTGCTTCACGCCGATTGGCCCCTAACAGTACCTGTCTGTCTGTCTCCCCAGAGATAAGACACCCACTCCATGTCGAGCTGCGGGTGCTGTATAGAAGTGGAATGCACGTGTCTATAACGTACTGTTCGCCTTGCAATGGTATGGATTCAGCTGTTGGTTAGGGTATGCTTGTTTTGATGACATCACTTTGATGACATCATTCTGAAGCGAATTGAGGGCTGAGAGCCAACAGGGCTTAAGTGAAATTTCAGCAGCTCAGAAGCTTTCAGGTGATATACTGATTTGAAATGTAATGATTATTCACAATAGTAATGAAAATAGTCATAGGTAGTATTACACAGTCTCACACACACACATGCAGACACACACACACACACACACACACACACACACACACACACACACACACAGACAAACACACGCACACGCACACGCACATACACAAACAGGTTGGGTAAATAGGGAGATCATCTATATTTATAAGTATCCTCCACCACATGTCCACATGAATACCGGCTCACATAGAGACGCACAACGTACACACACACAAACACACACACCCACACACACACACACAGACTCACACACACACACACACACACACACCACACACATACAAACACACATACACACACACACAGTCTGAACAGTCTGTACTGTTTTCCTACAGGCTACAGAACACACACAACCAGACTGGGAGTGCGGAGGGTGTGGTGCTGTGTTTGTCGTTCACTGTGTGACAAGCATTTCTCATTTCTCTCTCCCTGTGTGTGTGTGTGTGTGTGAGTGTGTGTGAGTGTGTGTGTGTGAGTGTGTGTGTGTGTGTGTGTGTGTGTGTGTGTGTGTGTGTGTGTGTGAGTGTTAGCTCCCAGTAGCCTCTTCTTCATGTGACTGCGCAGCTTGTGAGTTGCTCTCTCTCTCTCTCTCTCTCTCTCTCTCTCTCTCTCTCTCTCTCTCTCTCTCTCTCTCTGAGTTGTTCCCAGTGCCATGGGGAGTGTGTTAGCCAGAGGAAACCCCCAGCATCCTCACACTGTCCCCCATCCACAGGAACATCACAAACACTAGTCACTAGTCATCCCTCCCTCTCTCTCTCTCTCTCTCTCTCTCTCTCTCTCTCTCTCTCTCTCTCTCTCGCCCCTCTCTTTCTTCACACTCTCCCCCACCTGAGTTTTAAGCCAGCCCGAGCCTCGACGTTTCGTGTCTTACACTGACAGTCCTGCCAATGATTACAACAATTACTGCCAATTTTACCTCCTCCAGCAACTCCCCCCCCCCATCCCTCCATCCCTCCATCCCTCCACCCCCCCTCCTCCGCAGAAGGGAACGAGGGAATCGGTGCCAGGGTTTTATTTGCTGGAACGACACAATGCATAATGTTTAATTACAACTAAGCAGCCTGCACTTGTTTAATCTCTCCTTCAGAGCATGGTGCAGTCATTTGTCTATGTCCGAGCGGAAAGAATGAAGGCTTGCCTCGACACTGGGCGCTGGCTGCACGGTTTGTAGTGTGTGTGTGTGTGTGTGTGTGTGTGTGTGTGTGTGTGTGTGAGTCTTTGAAGAGAAATGGCTGTTGTGCCATTTGGAATGTCTCTGTTGTGTCCATTACAGAGAGAGTAATTGGCAATCCTGGGTATGAGAGAAGTTTCTCCCTCATGCACACACACACACACACACACACACACACACACACACACACACACATACACACACACACACACACACACACACACACACACACACACACACACACACACACACACACACACACACACACACACACACATACAAAAACACACAAGTATACACTCATACACTGAGAGAACAGAAGACTCCATTCCTATACCTGTCAGCCCCAGCAGAGATATTTGGCCCACACTCCTCCTAGAGCTGCCCGCAACCTGGCTGACATTAACCACAGCGTTTATGCTGAACGCACAACAACAGCGCTAGAGAGAGAGAGAGAGGCGCAGCAATTTGTTCAAATCTCAGATGACAAAAAAAAAAAAAAAGCAGCTGAGTGGATATGCTGCTCGGGAAGGTTTTGTTTAGCAAGACAATTTAACAAGAATCAGTCACAGTCAGCCGCCATTTTTTTTATTTATTTGTTCGTTTTTTTTCTCCTTTTAACACACACACACACACACACACACACACACACACACACACACACACACACACACACACACACACACACACACACACACAAACACACACACATCCTTTAGCATAACATGCATAGAGAGACAGAGAGGGTATTAATGGTGTGACTTGTTCCCCCTGCAGTAGAGTGCCTAGTGCACTAATGCCTGGCATTCAATGCTAATGGCGGCTAATGGCTGTGGAGAGGGTGGGGACGAGGGCCCATAGAAGAAGAACATGCTTAAGGGTTAAAGCCAGCTGCTCTGCCCCTCTCCACGCTCCTCCTGAAATGTGTGTTTTTGGCTCCAAGTCTCGCATCTCTCTCTCTCTCTCTCTCTCTCTCTCTCTCTCTCTCTCTCTCTCTCTCTCTCTCTCTCTCTCTCTTTCTCATTCTGAGTCTCTTTCTCTGCCCCCCCCTCTCCCTTCTTTCCCCACCTCCTCTTGGTCTCGTATGAATAAATGATGAAGTTTCATACCTCAGTGACCCCGAGCACATTTTACAAGTTCATCAATCACAGCCCTCCTCCCTCTTATAAGGAGCAGATGTCGGGGGGGGGTCGGGGTATGAGGGGGGCCGGGGGGTGTTTTTGGGGGTGATGGGGTGCAGCGGTTTCAGGGGTACCCCCCTCTCCACGGAGTGACAAGCTCTGACCTGCGCCGCCCTGTGTGATAATGCTACAAGAGAGGAGAAAGAGAGACAGATAGAGAGATGACTCCAATGAGTTGGTTCAGATCATGTGTCTGCATGACCAAACAGAGATAATAGTGGGTGAAAGCGGTTGTGTGTGTGTGTGTGTGTGTGTGTGTGTGTGTGTGTGTGTGTGTGTGTGTGTGTGTGTGAGAGAGAGAGAGAGAGAGAGAGAGAGAGAGAGAGAGAGAGAGCTTGGTTTACCTGAATATTTAGGGTGTGTGTGTGTGTGTGTGTGTGTGTGTGTGTGTGTGTGTGTGTGTGTGTGTGTGTGTGGAGGTTTAAAGTGAGTGAGAGAAACAGAGCAAGGCAAAGCAGTATTGAATGAGTGTTTCAGACACAAGGGATCATTGATTTGCTGAAAATGCAAAGCTTGAGCTGAATTGTTGGGAGAAGCAGGCCTTTGAGCTTATGAAAACACACACACACACACACACACACACACACACACACACACACACACACACACACAATGAAACACTAAACAGCTGGGCAGGCTTTGCTTGGGCTTGCGCTTTTAAAGTAGCTGGGAAAAAGTTTTTTTGTGTGTGTGTGTGTGTGTGTGTGTGTGTGTGTGTGTGTGTGAGTGAGCGAGCGAGTGAAGGACTGTTCTGCATCACAACATAAATGACAAATGATGTCCAGGGCCTAGTCATTTTCAGTTTTGTCACAGTCAAAGGTTTCATCAGCATTTCAATGAAAAGCAATGAATATGTGAGTGTGTGTATGAATGAATGAATGAATGAGTTTATGAGTGCATGAATGAGTAATGCACCATGACCCCTCTCTCATTGCCCATACTCATCAGATTCATGTAATGCCTGTTTGATGAACAATAACAGCCTGAGTGAATCAATATTAATTCTCTTATCTGTAATGATTGTTTTATCTCATTGTGCACACAGGGGCTGTTGAGAGTGAGAGGGTAAGGGGGGAGGGAAAAAAAAACGACAGAAACACACATTTTCCACCTGCTGTAGTACTACTGTTACTATGTGTCTGCTGTGTGGTTCATAGTGGGGAAAAAAGGAGGGAAAAAATAGAGGGAGAGAAAAATTTGCAAGGCAGCAGACCAACCGGCAGGCTGCTGGTGCCGCTCAATAATTTAGGCTGTAGCTCCGCGTTCCTGTGCAGTCACATTACCCCGGCTCAATATATTTATATATTTATTCTTTCTTAAAAAAAATAAGGTGAGGAAATGGGGATGTTATATGCAGAGCAGTTTAACTGGGATGGGGATTGGGAGTGGTAAGCTTTGTTTGAAGAAATAAAGAACCAAAACAGAAAAGCAGAAAAACAGCACAAAAGCTATTGACTAAACTAGCACCCCCCTCCCTCCATACACACACACACACACACACACACACAAACAATCACTCAACTCCCCCCAAACCTCTTGCATTAATGACCAACTCAACAGCTCTCCTCTCCTCAGTTGATCTTGAGGTAGTTGCCTATGCGAGCCTTAATGCATTGTCTCCCAACATGTATACGCGGATGACGTATTGATCTTCTCAATCAATGCAGTGCGGAGCAGTAAGTGCGGCCCTCTGTGGCTAATGGTGCCACTTAAGGGCTGGAGGGAGGGGACCACAGGCTTTAGGGATCATGCAGCTGGAGAAACATCACCCGTCACGGAAAGACAGAGAGAGAGAGAGAGAGAGAGAGAGAGAGATGGAGGGAGGGAAAGAGAGAGAGGGAGGGGTGGAGGGATAGAGGGAGGAAGGGGTGTGGAGGAGAGAGCATGCGTGTAAAGTGGTGTTAAAGCCTGTCTCGAAGGCTTCTTTGTATTTTAATGATTAATGTGCTAGCGAGCAGGGGGTCCGCTGCCTCATCAAGCTTGGCCCGTTCCTTTCAGTTCTCAGCCCCCACCCCACCCCTTTCTTTCTTTCTCTCCCCTTCATTCCTCTTTTCCATTCTTCCCTTCTTCACCCGCCACTTCTCTTCTCTCCCTTTTTCTCTCCTCTTCTCCTCGGTCCCTCCTTCCTTTGTCCGTGTGTTTGTTTTCACCGCCGTTTCATCACCCTCATTTTGGCGACGACGGAGACGCGAAGCACATTCTAAATCAAGCGAAAGGGGAAACGCCAAACCCCCCGCCATTCCCCATCCAACAGAACCAGCCGACTGCAAAAAGAAATATGTGGAAATTTTCATCCAAGATGACAGCCCCATACAGGTCGGGTGTTTTTTGAGTATTCCACAAGCATTTTGTCAGATGCTTTTAGAATACATCCCTACCTGGAGGAGGAGGAGGAGTTGTTGACAAAACTTTTTAACGGCTTTTGCGCTGTATCTAGTAGTTAGTTTAAACCTTGTCGAACTAAAGTGGAGCCCTGGGCTCATCCAGTGGCACGCCTGCCCACTAAAAGCCTCAGTGGCCCTTGGCAGCTGGGGGTGAGGATGGAGAGCCATTTGGGCTCATCAAACATTCATCGCTGCAAAGCTTCCCCCCTCAGGAAACGACTTGCCAGTGTTTTAAAACAGACTCCCGGAAACTTTAACCTTTCGCTAAGATACTGTACTGAGACGAGAGGAGAATGAGGGCAAAGGGGCGAGAAAAAAAAAGTTGCTCGTTGGAGCACAAATCTCCCACATTGGCAAAGCACAAGGGGACTGAAGTGTGTGAGAGAGAGAGAAAGAAAGAGAGAGAAAGAGAGAGAGAGAGAGAGAGAGAGAGAGAGAGAGAAAGAAAGAGAGAGGGAGAGTGTTTGCAGCCTGTCTTGGCCCATTCCTGTGCTCCACACCCCAATGACTGCATTTGCCATTTTCACAGTCTGCAATGAAAACAGCCATACGCCACAAGAGGGACATCATTGAGTCCTCAATTTATAGATGCTGTTTTGTATGTAAGACCAACCTGGGAAAGCGGGGACAAGGAGCGGCAAGAGGAAAGGATAAAAAGAGATAGAACAATAAAAGTAGAAGAGAAAGATGGAGGAAGAGAGGAGATCACATAAACCCTTTAACCCTAATCCAATGGAGTCGGCTCCATATGGACCTAGTATATCTACTGCAGGTCTCCAGAGACTGCTGCAGCTCCTGGTCTCGGGCTCATTGTTAAAGTGAGTGAGCTCATAGCCACAGATTGGAGGTTTAGGCGCTATTGAAGTGCTAGATGAGTGTTTCTGTGCCTGCAGGGAGGAGGTGGGTATGTCCCAGTGGTGATACCCCCGTGCCCACCCCCTATGTATGTATCCACTTTTCGCCCTCCCTTATCCTTACAAACACACACACACACACACACACACACACACACACACACACACACACACACACACACACACACACACACACACACACACACACACACACACACACACGCAGAGCCTTCCTTGCTCCAGGGGATGCATCAAGCCCTTTAAAGAGGGTCTTCATTCCCCTCTTTGGAGCCGACACAAGCACCAAGGGCCCCCCTCTCCACCGGGAAGACCCCCCCACCCTCCACCCTCCACCCCTCCCTAAACCCCCTCGTCTCATCTGCTCGTCCCCTGCACCTCGAGCACAGGGGGATTGTGGGATAGCGGAGGTCACACTGTGACTCCAGGGGTTAAATATGTTATGATTGATGAGGTTGATGCTATGTAGCCAGCGTCTGGCCCCGGCCATCGATTCATGCATGGATTATGCATGGATTTATTTCCCCTTTGTCTCGCCCCTTTTGTCTGTTGCCATAACAGACGTCACTCGATGTTACAGCTGATATGGGAAACATAAACTCCGGAGTTGATTGCTTTTCTATTGCTAGTGCCACTGTATTGTGGGACAATAAGGTTTCCAGCGTGGTCCCTCAAAAGATGCATGGCACTTTCAGCGGAAGGCTCCGGAACACCCTTGCTAATCCCATTGTAAATTTGGGGGGAAATCCTATTAGACATTCTCAATTTTTCTTGCCTCCCTTTTCTTTCTCGTCGTTTTTTTTTTTTTTTTTCATTATTTATTATTCTCCTTCTTTCTTTTCTTGCGGAGGATGGAGTGGTGGATAGGTAAAAAGGAAGGAATGTAGTCCCCAGACTTAAAGAAGATTAGCCTGTGAGAGGAGGGACGTGACAATGCAGCGGCTGATCCGCCTTTTCTGCTCATAATGACTTCCTCTTCCTCGTCAGCGTCTGCTTTTGGAGAGAGATTTAAATGTTTTTTTGCTTTCCTTTTCTGTATTTTATTCTTTTCATTACTCTTCATTAGGAGGCTTGAATTGGTTTCGCTTCCTCTTCTTCTTTCTTTTTCTTTTTTTTTGGTAAACGGATGCACTTTAGGTTCTTGGCATGGTCGTTCTTAAGGGCAGCAGCTGCACAGTCTTGGTAGAGGCCCTGAAATCTCCTGTTTGTTTTGCCCCGACTCGGCTCTCCTCTGCTGGACATCTGGGGCCCCCTGACTGCCCCTGATGGCCCCATGTGGTCCTATGTGGTTTCCCTAGCCTGGTGCTCTCTGTCCTTAGGGGCCACGACTGAGGCCTCACTGGCCCCGTCCTCATTCACAATGCATTGCAGAGGGCACCACAGGGTCCTGAACAAACACAAAAAACCCCAACAATGACTTATGGAGGCTTTCGTCTGCAACACCAGACAAAACAAAACAAAACAAAACAAAACAAAACAAAAAAAAATCCACTCTCCAGCCTTCTTGTCCTTGCTCTTAACACCTCAAGATAAACTCTCTAGACGCTCTCTCAGGTCTCCGCCCCGTGCTTAAGACCCCGGCCTTAAGTGGTCTAGACATATTGAAACCCTTATGCGTTTGTCCTATCATCCCCGGGGTCAAATGTTAAGCACAATAGAGTGGGCGAAATGATTGCAACCGTTGTCAACCTTTCCTCCGGGGGGCACGCCGCTACATCGTGCAACTGCGCGATACGCTAATGCATGCACACGGGCCGGCGTTAATATGCAGCCGCCGTATTACCTCGTCATCCACGAGGCGCGCACGGAACGACCTGGAGATGAAACGTTGGACTCTAATTGAGTGGGAGTTTGCGTACGCATTTGCGCTCGCTCGCTCTCTCTCTCTCTCTCTCTCTCTCTCTCAAACATCCACTGCATTATTGATAATGGCAAGCTGTAGGGGTCAATTGTACTCCAATCTCAATTTCTTGCTCCCTGAGAATCTGAATGGGAGAAAAAAAGGAGATGAGAAATTGAATAGGGGGGGAGTAATTTAGCTTCATTGTCTCAGCATTAGCCAACATGAGGGCCATTGTTAGCGCTCGTTTCTCCTGCCCCCCCCCCAGTGTGGCTATATATGGGTTTCAGTGTTTTTGTAAGAGTGTTGTTTCTAATTCTGGGAGACCCTCTGACAGTCAGTGATGTAGGAGTTTGTGTGTTGGGAAGGCGGGGGGTTGGGGGGTTGGTGGGGGGGGGGGGGGGGATTGCATACCAAAGTTATCCACTAATGAAGGGATAGTGACAAAGATGGAGAGCGAGAGGAGAGGAGGTGAAGAGCGAAGGGAGAGTCTTCTTCCACGGCAGAGTGGAGCTCCTCTCTCTCTCTGTCTCTGTCTCTAAAGTCGCTCACACATACTCTGTTTAATTGAAATGACCCCCTGGGGTCAGGCCAGTGACCGTAGCAATTAAAACTGCCACCATCCGCGGGGGGGGAAGGATTGAGGTCACTGTGTGGAGAAAAGGAGGGGTGGTGTGTGTGTGTGTGTGTGTGTGTGTGTGTGTGTGTGTGTGTGTGTGTGTGTGTATATAAGTGTGTGTGTGTGTGTGGTGTGTGTGTGTTGGATGGAGGGGGGTTGCTGAAGGGAGGGTGGCATAGATGGCAGGATTCCTCCTGTGATCAGCAGACAGTTGAAGACAGTGTTCGTGTGTGATGTGTGTGTGTGTCTGTGTGTGTGTGTGTCTGTGTGTGTCTGTGTGTGTGTGTCTGTGTGTGTGTGTCTGTGTGTGTGTGTGTGTGTGTTGTGGTCAAGTGTGTCCAAGCATTTGTGAATATGTGTGTGTGTCCGAGTGTGTTCAAGTGTGTCCAAGAGAGCATATTTTGATGTGTGTGTGTGTGTGTGTGTGTGTGTGTGTGTGTGTGTATGTGTGACAGAGAGAGCACACTCCACCCACTCCTGTGCTCGGTCACACGGGGAAGCGGGTAGCGCTAGATAGCAGCTCAGCTTGTTAATATTTAAAAGGGTCAAGTGCACGTCTCCCCTCAGGCCGTTGAGCAGATTCTCTCTCTCTCTCTCTCTCTCTCTCTCTCTCTCTCTCTCTCTCTCTCTCTCTCTCTCTCTCTCTCTCTCTCTTCACACTCTGTGGTTCCTCACGCATACATGAGCTTGTTGGTCCATAGGGTCTGCCTGAGGCCACACATTAAAGGCCCCCCGCCCTCAACCC
>JAODXP020000026.1:14826924-14831924 GCA_027497455.2 Sardinella longiceps | reverse complement strand
CACACACACACACACACACACTCACAGTTTGCCCCCTCTCCTCCTTCCCTCTTGTCGACAGCATGCACGCGCTTCACTTCCTCAAGCCGCTGGAGTGTTTTCATAACCCTTGACTGCCTTCACCCCCTTCTCCCTACCCGCTGGCATCACACACACCACACACACACACACACACACACACACATTTCCCAGTGCCGAGTCACCCTGCGTGCATCTCCCCAGCCACCCCCCCACCCCTTCCAGTGCCACCCAACGAGCTCTTCACTCCGCTCCGCTGATGGCTAATGTATGCTAATGTAGGCAAATGAAATGCGCAGGAGAGGCGCGGGCCGGGGTGGGCTGGGGTGGTGGAGTTGGGTGGGGGGTGATTGGGGGGGGGCAGTGAAAAGAAAGTGCCACGTGTCCCCTGCACGCTGCGGTGCGATGACTCGTTACCTGCAGGATCTGGCGGCCCGTACGGGGAGACAGACAGGCAGGCAGGCAGCTGGTGCAGAAGAGGAGAAAAAGGGAGGGAGAGAGGGAGGGAGAGAGGGAGGGGTGGAGAGAGGGAGGGAGGGAGAGGTGGAGGAGAAAAAGAGGCAGATGTTTCTCAGTTTTGGAGGGGTGCGAGCGCTCGGGTGCTGTCTCGAAGGCAGGAAGACGGGAAGTGTTTTCTCACCTGACACGTTCCGGTCCTGAGGCCTGTGCCTCCGAGGATTGTTGGAGTTCACTGGGTCACGGGGGTGGAGTTTGAGTTGCTGAGAGTTTTTAAACGCCGTCTTTCATCCCTAAATAGCAGAAAACACCGACTGGCGTTTTGTTTCATTTATTTATTTATTTTTACTCCCATGGAACTCTCAAGTAAAAAAAAAGGAATTCTTCTTTGACAGTGAATCACCATGGCAACAGTAGTACAACAATGGGCTTGTCACCAAGGCAACAATCACACTACTAGCTGCTTTCACTCCTCACGCACCTGACCTTAGGGTGCTCTTAGGTGTCCATGTCCTCTGGGCCCCAGTGCAGTTAATAATAGCCACTCCATCTGCGTGTTCAAAATACAAAGAAAAAACACTGGTGCTTGTGTGTGTGTGTGTGTGTGTGTGTGGTGATTTTATGCTGACTCTAAGTCTCTCAGCTCCATCACACTTCCCTGAATGACAGTGCTCGACTCAGCAGGGTCATGCTGACATCCGCAGGGAGCCGCTCTGTGATTGGCTCATCACACGCTCTCAGGCCCGCCCCCCTCCTCACCTCTGTCTCAACTCTATGACCTCATAGGGTATGAACTTCCTTGATGTCATGGGGTTAGTCACTTTGAGGTGAGTTTTGTACTTGTCAGAAGAATTGGGAGTGGGGCAAATAAATTGGGTTGGGATCGCACCATTCATCTCCAGATACTCAGTCTAGAGGGCATCTTGTCTCAACCCCTCTTCTTGTCTATTAATGGTTCAGTCCTTGGCAGCTGAAGGTTGCTGTCATTGGTCAACGCCGAGCAGTGGTCTTTTTTTAACCTGGTTGTCCAGGTGACTTCTTAGTCTCCACTCAAAGGTATCCATATTTGTCCTCCAGCTCCCCTCACACACACCCACACACACACACACACACACACACACACACACACACACACACACACACACACAGGCACACTGCTAAGCTCTTAAGGACTAGCACTGGCCTAGTGTATTATAGGACATTACCACAACATTAGCTGAAGTGCTGACGCTTTAGCCTGCCCTGAACTCATTGCGATGCTATCGCACTTCCGCCACTTTTCCCCCTGAAGGGAATTTCTGATTAAACTGTCATCGAAGGGTATAAAAGCTACATAAATCATTCATGGATTGATTTTTTTTTTTCCCCCTCCGCGGCTTCCTCCTCTTCCTCCTCTTCCTTCTGTTATCTTTCTCTAAATGAATATGCAGTGTGGCTCGCGCGTTTAAGGTGACACTGTTTGAGAGTCTCAACACCACTCGGAGAGTCGAGAAGGGTCCCCTTCGGATATTTAGGTGTGTTTCGCCACTCTCTGGGCTTTTCGGGAAAAAAGATACATAAATATCTCTGAAGAAATGACATCTCCCTTGGCAGTGGCTGCTCAAGAGATTGTGCCTTCCCTTTGTTAATTATGTATGGCCATCATTTCTTAAGCCGGATCATCCTGAGAACAAAAACACACACACACACACAAAAAAAAAAGACGCTACATAAACTTCTATGCATTATGCAGGATGCCGATGCCAGCTTTGCCTAGCATGCAAAACAGCTGTTAAACACTGTTGCCATGGAGATACTGCATACTAGGAAACAGACACGTTTGCATGGTGTGAGGCAAACTAGCATTCGCTGACTGCGTTTCTATATTCGCGCGCTCGTGTGTGTGTGTGTGTGTGTGTGTGTGTGTGTGTGTGTGTGTGTGTGTGTGTGTGTGTGTGTGTGTGTTTATTCATGGGTGTGAACATGGATGAAAATATACAGAATGTGTCAAGAATATATGCTCGCCTGCCTGTGTGTGTGTGTGTGAGTGAGTGTGTGTGACAGAGAGAGAGAGAGTGAGAGAGAGAGAGAGAGAGAGAGAGAGAGAGAGAGAGAGAGAGAGAGAGAGAATGAGGGAAAGAGAGAGGGAGGGAGAAAGAGTATAAGTATGTGTGTGTGATCACATACGCCCGTGGCATCGTGTCCTTGTGTTTGCGGGAGCCCGGATTTCTGATAAAACATTCATTTTCGCTGAGCAGGGGGCTTTGAAGCTGGGCTTTGGTGCCGCTTCTGCTAGCCGCTGAAGGAGATCCCTGCATAACGTGTGTGTGTGTGTGTGTGTGTGTATGTGTGTGAGGGTGAGTGGGTGTGTGTGGGTGTGTGTGTGTTCGTGCATTGCATGGCTCTATAGCCTGCGTATTTCACAGATAATTACTGCGACCGGCAGGTGACCCTCCCAGATCCTACACGCTGCCTTATCAGCGCTCCCAGGATTGGCGCTCTAAAAATGGGTGTGCGGCGGCCTACCTGTGAATGTGCATTAAATCAAGGAAGAATACTTTTCCTTCATGCCTCAAATGGCTTACAGATAATTCCGGAAAATTGCGTGAAGGAAATAGCTGGTATGAGCACAGCTGGGCTTAAAGTGAAGATCACTTACTATTCTCTGCTCATGCCGAAAGCGGTGGGGACTGATGGTTTCCAACTGATGGTTTTGAATTCATCTGATGGTTTCTAACTTGTCTATCAGAGTTGTTTTTTAGGGGTGGAGGTAGCGTAGGGATGGAAGGTGGTGGGTGGTGGGTGGTGGGGGTGTAGCTCTGTCCATGAAGACTGGGGCGCTGGAGCAGCCGGTGAGCCACCTGTTCTCTCCTGCGTGACCTCGCTTTGGTGGCCAGGATGGCACACTCTCTTTTTTGCTTCTCTCTCCAACCTCTCTTCACCACACACACACACATAAACACACATACACACAAAATGCACACACACACACACAGACACACACACATCCACTCAGACATACTCCTATACAAATACACAATTACACACACATATGCCGACAGACACACTTTTACAAACAGACCCATCTACACACACACACACACACACACACATACACACCCCAATCAGCATATTTACTGTGTGAGAAGGGCCACTCCACACCGTGTCCAGGCCAGCTGTCCGTCCACAACGAGGACCCCATGAATATTCATCCACTGCCCCGGCTCGAGATGCTTTTGTTTGTTTTTTTCCTCCTTCTTCTTTTTCTTTCCTTCCTTTCACTTTTTTTCCCTTTTCACTCTTTTTTTCTTCCTCTCTCTCTGTCTTTCTTTCTTTCTCTCTCTCTCTCTCTCTCTCTCCTCCTCCCTGAACGATAGCCAGCTCCCACCTACAGTAGAATAGCTTGGGCACAATGAAGCGGCTGAATGGGAAAAAAGCTAAGTTGTCTGTGATGAATATTCATCAACACCTGTTTCCAACGGAACTCATACAGGTCCAAAAAACTCAGCACAACAATGCGGGGGGACAGAACTTTCTGGAACCGAGCTCTCGGAAAAAAGTGGAGAAAGAGAGAGAGAGAGAGAGAGAGAGAGAGAGAGAGAGAGAGAGAGAGAGAGAGAGAGAGAGAGAGAGAGAGAGAGAGGAACTTCCTGACGGGTTTAGGAGTGGAAAGTAAAGAGAAAGTGACAAGTCATTCAGCTTTGTCCGGAACAGTGCGGATGGTGGGCAGCTGTTTGATTGTGAAACTAATTAGCCATTGTGCAATTTGGAGCTAATGGAACACACACACACACACACACACACACACACACACACATACACTCACACACGTCGCCATTGTCAAGAGTCCAGACAAGAGATCTACAGTCCCTATTTATTACCCAACGAGAGAAAAGAGAAAAAGAGAGAGACGCGGGGATATTGAAGGCCAAGTGAAAGGAAGATATAGGATGCATTTGTGTGAAAGAGAAGCAACAGATTGAAAGAGAGAAAGAGAGAGAGGAGAGACTGAAAGGTGTGAAAGAAGTACTTGCCACAAGTGAACAACAAAAGTGCAATTTGCCGCCTCCTCCTCCTTGGCCACACGGTGCGGTGCGGTGTGGTGCGGTGCGGGGCGGAGGTCTCGTCAGCCGGCGGGCGAGCGGGGGGATGACAAAGAGAGGCCAGTGGAGGCGAATGCTGATTTGTTTTTACTCTGTAATCACCTCGCAATTATGCAAATAGTGTGTGAGCTGTCCTGCCTGCACTGGATCTCTTGTTTCTTTTACTGCCTTCCTCTCAGTGTTTGCCAGTCTCTGTCTGGTTTTGGGTTGAGTGTGTAGTGGTGTGTGTGTGTGTGTGTGTGTGTGTGAGGGGGTGTGGGTGGGGATGGTGGTTGTGTGTGTAGTGGAGTGTGTGTGTGTGTGTGTGTGTGTGTGTGTGTGTGTGTGTGTGTGTGTGTGTGTGTGTATGTGTGTGCATGTGTATGTGTGTGTGTGCATGTGTATGTGTGTGTACTGGAGTGTGTGTGTGTGTTGGAGGGGGTGTTGTTATTCAGTGAGCCGAAG
>JAODXP020000026.1:14804424-14819424 GCA_027497455.2 Sardinella longiceps | reverse complement strand
ATTAGTGTTTGTGTGTGTGTGTGTGTGTGTGTGTGTGTGTGTGTGTGTGTGTGTGTGTGGACGTACGTGTCATGGATATTGCTGTTGACCCTGGTGTACAGTAGCCCTGTGTATGTGTGTGTGTGTGTGTGTGTGTGTGTGTGTGTGTGTGTGTGTATGGCGTACGTGCATGTGCTGTTGACCTGTGTATGCCCGTGTGTGTGTGTGTGTGTGTGTGTGTGTGTGTGTGTGTGTGTGTGTGTGTGTGTGTGTGTGTGTGTGTGTGTGTGTGTGCGCGCGCGGCTAGGGTCAGGATCTCCCAGTAGGCTGCTGGCTGTGCGACTGTAATAACATTAGGCTCCCTCTATCTGCAGCCCACTCTCAGCAGCATCACAGGAAACTCTTAATTGGGTTAGGGGGCCATTCTTGGGGAATAGGATCTATAATTGTTTGCGGAGGGTAAATTTGATATCGGAGTGTTTGTGCGGAGGGCTTTGTGGGATTGTGGAGGTGATTGGGGCAGGTGGAGATTGAGAAGGTAGGGAGGTTGGGTGGGGGGATGGGGGGGTGTGTCTTTTGTTCTCTCTGTGGAGGCAATGAGAATGCAGGGCAGAGAGAGGTTTTTATGTGGACGCTACTGTTCCCAGACCAGTCGGCTGAGCGCATGCATGGGGATCAGTTAGCAGGAGGGAATCCTACTGGGAGGAAGTCTCGTCTCAGAGTCATATCAGTGTTACAGCTGCATGCATACACACATGCATACGCACACACACACACACACACACACACATGCCACACACAGAGGAATGTATTTATAGATATTCTCTGATATGCTCATCCTCATCCACACATGCACACACAGATATCTCTCACACCACACACATGCACAATGACATAGATACATATCACACACACACACACACACACACACACACACACACACACACACACACACACACACACACACACACACACACAGACACCTATACACACACACACACACACACACACACACACACACACACACACACACACACACACACACACACACGTGCACACACACACACCCTAATAGAGTGAGAGATGTGTGCGGGAGATGTGCAATGAAGCCCACTCGCCATCTCCCCACGCCAGATAGCATCTCTGATGAGGATCTTCTGAGGCTTGCCACCCAATCTACCACAGTTCTTCAGATCCCTGTCCGATTTAGCCGTCTTTTCCCCTTGTTCGTTTTGCATTGAGGAAGCCCATTGTGCTCGAGCAGACCGCAGATCTTACAGGCCTTAATTGAAATGCTTGGAGAGCAAATCCGATGTGAAAACGAATCTCAGCAATTAGCTAGAGATGTTAAAAACACACAAAACCACATTTTTTCCCCCCTTCTCTTTCCACCATCTGAAAACCGCTACTCTCTTGATTAAAAATGGCCACTCTCATTATTATGTACAAGACAGACCAGTGTTGTTGTTATGTCATGTTGTTGAGGGATTGTTCTTGTTGTTGGGTGTTACCGTGGGTTACGGCTCATCTCCGTGGCTTCGTAATGTTATGTTCTGCTGCAGTCGTGGCAACGGGGAGACAGCGACTTAAGCCTGCTGGGCGTCAGAGTCACACATGACTTGCATTGCAATATTGAAACAGACCAACTTTTCTTGCCCCCTATAGCAAGCAGAGTATAGATCGGTACTTAAAGTGTGTGTGTGTGTGTGTGTGTGTGTGTGTGTGTGTGTGTGTGTGTGTGTGTGTGTGTGTGTGTGTTTGGGGGGTTTGGGGGGGATAGGAGAGCATTTGCTCATAACCAAGAGTGACATTTTTATAATTACCATTCAACTTCACGTCCCTGTTGGAGAATTGTCCCATTACTTATTCATGTGTCTCCTCCATGCTGTATGACAGAGGAGAGAGAGAGAGAGAGAGAGAGAGAGAGAGAGAGAGAGAGAGAGAGAGAGAGAGAGAGAGAGAGAGAGAGAGAGAGTTAGAAGGGACAGAGAGTTTGAGAGTGAGAGAAAGAAAAAAAAGAGAAAGAAAAGAAGAAAGAAAAGCGCTTCTTTTGTATAGGGGGTGATATTGAAGGACATTTAGCCTTGTGGCGTTCCATGGAATTTGTGCCTGAGAGCTCTCAGTATTCCGAGGAGACAAGCGAGGGATTACAGACTGGGGAGGAGAGGAGACAAGGGGAAAGAGGGAGCGAGACAGACCCAAGATGAAGAGAGAGAAAGAGACAGACACAGAGGAAACACGAGAGAGAGAGAGAGAGAGAGAGAGAGAGAAAGAGACAGACACAGAGGAAACAGAGAGAGAGAGAGAGAGAGAGAAAGAAAGAGACAGACACAGAGGAAACACGAGAGAGAGAGAGAGAGAGAGAGAGAGAGAGAGAGAAGGAGAGGAAGAAGAAGAGAGATGAAGGAGGAGTGGGAGAGGGTTGAACTCATAACCCGGCGCCGGGAAGCGTTTCCCAGAAGGCCGCTGCTGCAGGTAGACTTGGGTACGGCGCGCTAGCTCGCTCGCTCGCTCGCCCGCCCGGCCCTCACCGCCGCACACACCACTCACTCGGGCCCCTGTTACCATGGTAACTGGAACAGAGCCACGACGGTGTGGAAGAACGAGAGATAGAGATGGCGAGAGAGAGGAAAATACAGAAAGGTAGAGAGAGAGAGAGAGAGAGAGAGAGAGAGAGAGAGAGAGAGAGAGAGAGAGAGAGAGAGAGAGAGAGAGAGAGAGAGAGAGAGAGAGAATGGTTTGAAGGGGTCTGTTCTATTCATGTTCTATTGGTCCTCCTAACGGTTCTCAGGAGATGGGCAACACCAGCAAACACACGACAAACATTCCATCCTCCCTCCCCGCCTCGCATGCCTGCTTGTACTCTCTCAGTGCCTGAGCCTTCCAAGTGCAGTGAGTGGCCATTGTGTGTGTGTGTGTGTGTGTGTGTGTGTGTGTGTGTGTGTGTGTGTGTGTGTGTGTGTGTGTGTGTGTGTGTGTGTGTGTGTGTGTGTGTGTGTGTGGACTCGTCAGCATGCCAATGGCCCTGTGAGGAGGTTTCTACTCAATAGAGTAAACATGGGCTCACAGGTTGCGAGCCACACTGCTTTCAAGTGTGTGTGTGTGTGTGTGTGTGTGTGTGTGTGTGTGTGAGAGAGAGAGAGAGAGAGAGAGAGAGAGAGAGAGTTTGTTCATGTATATCTGTGCTTGTTTTGTCAGTATACTCTATTTGTATGTCTTTATGTCTTAACAAGTAAGTGTGTGTGTGTGTGTGTGTGTGTGTGTGTGTGTGTGTGTGTGTTCTATAAAAATAGGCCTTGGACAAGCCTTATTAAAACAACCATGCAAAACAGGCAGATAAGTGGTCACCCATTAGATGCCATTTTAGTCACACTTCTGAGAGACATTACAGCTTTGTGTGCATTATTATCTTAACCACCCTGAGTCTCTCTCTCTCTCTCTCTCTCTCTCTCTCTCTCTCTCTCTCTCTCTCTCTCTCTCTCTCTCTCTCTCTCTCTCTCTCTCTCTCTCTCTCTGTTGCTCTCTCTCCTTTTCTCTCTCTCTCATCCCTCCACTGTGTGTGTGTGTGTGTGTGTGTGTGTGTGTGTGTGTGTGTGTGTGTATTAGCCTCTTTGTGGCTCTGTGTAGAAAAGACAGTTCATTCTGGGTTCCCCCTCTGATAGCGTCCGTGCTAAATGCAATGACTCTTGTTATGCTGCTGTGAGTTGAGTGCATTGCGAGGCCAGAAGGAGCAACTACAGTGCTGTAGGCTCTCTTCTCTCTCGCCACTGTGGCCTTTGCTGATACCCACACACTGGCATATCACCATAATTGAGCCATTTAGCTTTTAAAGAATTACTTTCTACGCTTCCCCCACCCCCCCACTGCCGAAAGTAGCATATGCAACCCCTTTAAAACGGGGGAGAGCGAGCGGCAGCGGTGGCGTATCGCCACAATTAGTCGACTTGTCACATCTTTTTGCTGTTTTACAGGCTGTAATTTACTCCCAGTCAAAATGCAGTTGACACCCATTTCCTTGGCAAATTAAAGTGGCTGTCGCTTTTATGGACTTAAGCGCTATTACCTGCTAATGCTGCCATAGTGGACTGCAGCTTACAGTCGGGTCCAGTGCATCAGCCTTGACTCAAGCACACACACACACACACACACACACACACACACACACACACACGGGAGGGGAGGAGACGAGAGGATGAGGGGAACGGGGCTCGTAAATTAGGCAGCGCCAGAGTCCGACTGCAGACCGTTGCCACAGCGGACGCCTTGAGAATTTTTGCAGGACTTCACCAGCTTTTCCTGCTTGGAATTTAAACCAGGCACCAGGTACCTTGGGTGTGTGTTGGTGCACCTGGATTAAACATGAAGGCAAACATGGACACACACATATCTACACACACACACACACACACACACACACACACACACATACACACACACACACACACACACACACTCATAAAGAAACAAACATGCCTGCAGGGGATGCAGACATACACTTACACACACACGTACATCTACACATATACACACACATACAGTACACCTACACCTACATATACATCTACACACACACACACACACACACACACACACACACACACACACACACACACACACACACACACACACACACGTACACTACACATACACATGTTTGCACAGTATCAATATGAAAACCCAATATGAAAACCAAAAGCTTACCAATCCCTTAACTCCTACAAGCGTGCTTTGTGCACCACATGTTGTAAGGCTGGTTAAGTTCACAGCCTGTCACACCCACTGGAGGCAGAGTGCAAAGCCAGGAGGGCGTAGTTACACTCGGACAAGTGTGTGTGTGTGTGTGTGTGTGTGTGTGTATGCGCACGTATGCCAGCTCGCCGTGCTTCACGGACAGTAATTAACCCGGCGCGGAAAGCGGGCGTAATTCTTCTGTAATTACAAATCTGTGTAATCAATTCCCACCGCCTCCCGCTCCACTGTACTGCAACAGACAAACAAAGGAAAGCATGCAGCCTCTGCGACGCCTAATTACTAACATATCCAATTAATTACACACACACACACACACACACACACACACATATACACACACACACAGCCCATTTTTATTTATGTGAGAAAGCCATACACACACACACACACACACACAGCTCACAAGTACATATACACACATACGTACAAACGCAGAGACATACACATGCATTCGGATTTGTGGAGCACAGCAGCTTTTGTGTTCCTAATAAACATGGCTAAATTAATTGGTCACACACATCATGTTTCCTATGAACAGTGCAAACAGAGGCACAGACACACACACACACACACACACACACACACACACACACACACACACACAAACTCTGCGTGAGATGATTCTGATCGAGATGTGTGCGTGTTCTTGTGTTTTGTGTGCACATACACACACACATACACATGCACAGACACAATACAAACACACACAGACACACACACACACACACAGTGGAACAGACGGGGCCTGGGGAGTAGATAAATAAATGAATAAATGAAGCTGTGTGTGTGTGTGTGTGTGTGTGTGTGTGTGTGTGTGTGTGTGTTAGTGTGGAGGTTGCTGTGATGTGTGTCATATTTGCTTTCGTTTTATGGATGTGTTTGATACTGTGGGCAATGCACCGTGTACTATGTGTGTGTTCTGGCTTTGACTGGTGTTTCGTGTGAGGGATTTTACCTCACTATCTGAATTTGTTTGAAACTGTGTGTGTGTGTGTGTGTGTGTATGTGTTTGTGTGTGTGCATATTCTGGTGATATGATACAAAATCACATCCTTTTTTGGTGCATGTGTATGTGTGTTTGTGTGTGTGTGTGTGTGTGTGTGTGTGCATGGATCAGAGGCTGTCAGATCAATGTGTGATGAAGCGGACGGGAACACACATACACACACACACACACACACAAACACACACACACATACGCACACACAGACCCATTGACGTACGCCTCCGAGGATGAAACGGCTGCTATGTGCTCTTTGGCGGTTGCTATGACACCTGGAAATCCTCCACTACCTCCCACCTGCTCCACTGGGCTGAGTCTCCGCCAGTTCATCTCCGCACTCCTCCGCCAGCCTTCTCTCTATCCCTCTCTCTCTCCAGCAGACATCCACCCTTCCAAAGGCCTAGTTAGTCTATCTATCTATACACCTAAAGGCCTATTGACACCTATGGAATGTAATGTCATTTAATGTAAATGCAATGCAGTATTTTTTTTCTACACAATCTATTTCTCTAACACTTGGATCTCGTTTCCACTGCATATTTGGTTGATAAACCCACTGTTGCTCATTTGAATGCAGTGACGAATACTGACACAGAACAACTCATCTGAAATTAATGGAGCCAGCCATGCAGCAGTATACACAGACTAGCTAGCCTCAGTAATTATTTCTTAATTCATGTACAAACATGAAATATTTTTCCATTCATTCATTTGTAAAATGCGGCCGGTCGTTTCTAAGGGGTTGGTGGTGGTGGTGGTGGTGGTGGTGTTTTGGAGGCCCTGTTCCCTAAAGGCAAACCCAGCTGTGTGTATTCAGATGGCTGAGTAGCTGCTTGGTCAAGCTGAAGAGGCACTGCAACAGCAGCAGTGGTGGTAGTAGTAGTAGTTGTAGTAGTAGTAGTAGTAGTTATTGTAGTAATAGTAGTAGTTATTGTAGTAGTAGTAGTAGTAGTAGTAGAAGAAGAAGCATCAGTGAACTCCGAGTTCGTCTCTAGATGATCACTCAACCTTAGAGTACCTGCCTGTTTACGAGGATTATATAAGAGCCGCCGCACGCTAGTAACACCGTCTCAGGCGGCGAGCCAAACGCAGCGTGAATGAATGCCACCGTACCGTAAATCCAGCAGTCTCATTCGCTCCACTTCCATCTTCCTATGGAAATATACTACAAGAGATTCCAGATCTTTCAATTAATTATCTCACACATCCGAGTTAAGAGCATTTGGAATTAGTCTTGAAACCATTCCCGGCATCATACTTGGATCTCTTCGCTCTGTTTCCCATCTCTTGCCAGGTGCTTGAAGCTATTCTCTACTTGTTGTAGTCTCCTTTCAAACATACTAATCCCCTTAGTATCCTACACAGGGCCGAATTATGGGATGTTTTACCGTAGCTTTCCTGTACTGATATCCGTGGACATCATCTAGCCTTGTGTTTGTCATGGACGCCAAAGCCCATCATTGAGCTGAAGAGTTCCTGCAGTATCCTCTAAAAGGCACTTTGTCACTTCTCTAAGAGCTTTCTAATAGCTTTAACATGCTCGCAGCAGCGGCTGGCTGTGCTGGCTCAAGCGTGGCCCGCCAGTGATGCAGCCATTTCCGTTTCCATTTGGTGGCCTTTTAGAGATCTGCTGCTTCACACACGCACACACACACACACACACACACACACACACACCCCTCTCTCAGCTGGCTGTGTCGGGTTGTTATGTAGTGTAGTGCTGCCGGGATGTTAAAATCACTTTGAGAGGAAGCTGTTTTTCCTCTGGTCGCTCTTCTCTTTTTTCTTTCTCAGTGTCTCTGTCTGTCTGTCTGTCTGTCTGTCTCTCTCTCTCTCTCTCTCTCTCTCTCTCTCTCTCTCTCTCTCTCTCTCTCTCCCTTTCTATTCTGGGTGTAGAGCAGTGTCTGCATCAGACTCTTGTCTCCTCGCCTCCTCCTCAATTCTCCTGCTACTGCGGTCGTCCGCACACGTGTACATGCATACACGCACTCATACACACATGTACTCACATACGCACATACACATACACACACTCAGATGTACACATACACTCAGACATACTCACTCACTCACACACACACACACACACACACACACACACACACACACACACACACACACACACACACACACACACACACACACACACACACACACATACACCCCCACACCCCAGTGAGCGTGCTGATTGCTGGCCATGGTAAATGCTGGAATTCATCACACTGACTTATTGTCCATTGCACCACTCTTTTCTCTCTCACACACACACACACATGCATACACACAGGCCTACACACAGACACACACACACACAGACAAACACCCACAATCTAGCTCTCTGTTTCTCTGTGTTTGTCTGACACACTTGCAGTCTCTCTCTCTCTCTCTCTCTCTCTCTCTCTCTCTCTCTCTCTCTCTCTCTCTCTCTCTCTCTCTCTCTCTCTCTCTCCATCCCTGTCTGTTTTTTTGTCCACTGGAGAGGGAAAGGTAGCTCTGTCTTGTGATTTTCAATTACCTTGGCATGGGGAGTGTGTGCCGCTGCCAGGCTCCTAAGGGACTCTCAGCCGTGCCGCTCCCGCTCTTATTTAGTGCCGCTGGCTGCCTTTGATTTAGCTGCCCCTGCACACTGCCCCGCACACACACACACACACACACACACACACACACACACACACCCATCCCGTGCCCACCAGTGGCTGGCGCCTGTGCCGTGCGTGGCCAAGCCCAGGAAGCGGTCCTTGTCGTGTCTGATTGGGGCCCAAATGACGCCGGCCGTTACTGCTGCTGCTGCTGCTGCTGCTGCTGCCTGGCTTTCCTCTCCGGGCTTTTCTCAATTGTGTCCGCCGCTGATGCCATGGCTCCTGTGGTTCCACTGCTAGAAGTGAAGGGGGATTGTTCTCTTTGTTTGTGTGTGTGTGTGTGTGTGTGTGTGTGTGTGTGTGTGTGTGTGTGTCTGTGTCTGTGTCTGTGTGTGTGTGTGCCGGCTCGCTGGAGTGTGGTGAATCTGTATCTTACACTGTCTGTGTGTGTGTGTGTGTGTGTGTGTGTGTGTGTGTGTGTGTGTGTGTGTGTGTGTGTGTGCCTTTGTCTGTATTCACAGATGTCTGTCTATCTCTCTGTCAGTCAGTCAGTCCTGTCTGTGTGCCTCTGAAGTTCAGTGCTCATTGACCTCTAATAGGGCTCACGTCAAACCTGTAGCTCGGGGCTAAGCAGCTCAATGGCCCTGCTAAACTCTGTGGTTAGCTTCTCCTCCAGGCCCTGTCAAAGGCCATCGCAGAATAACCCCCCCAAACACACACACACACACACACACACACACACACACACTCAGACACTGTGCGTTTGTCCCACGGTACGGTTTGACCATGACGCCTTTTGACTCCACGCCTGTCAAAGACTCCTCTTCATCCTAGCGTCCATTGTGGCCCGACGGCGCTACGTTCAGACATGCATTTCAAGACCGCCGCTTTCACCCCATCACCCCGACGACACCCCCACCCTGACAAAAAAGAGAGAGAGACTCTTCTTTTTCTTTATTTCATTCGAATTCGCCTCATTTTTTTTTCCAAGGCATGCAGGACGTCGGTTAAGATTATTGAAGGGCTCCCCCTTTTGAATGAGATTATCCACGCACTCCATTTTTTTTTTTCACGTCAGCCTTCAAAGGCCATGGAGAGAGCCGAAGGAATCCGAGGAATCCCACCATGGCTTTTGTCCGACCCCCCTCCATTCCACCCCCACACCCCTCCTCTTCACCCCTGAGGAGTGCTACTTTCCCTGATTTTATACTACAGACCGTTGCTTTATATATCTCTTTTTTCTAAAACTTTCTTTCCCTCCATTTTTCGCCACTCAACTCCTTTCTTAGAGAGGGTGCGCTGTTTGGCTCGGGAAGGATTTCTGTTCGGGCACCCAGTGGAGCGCCCTTAGTGACCCTGCTTGGGGTCCTGGCACGACACCCCCACAGATGTCCAAACTTGTCTGTGTCACACCCCCTCCGGTCAAGCTCTTTGTCCCTCTCTGGCTCAGGCCCTGCTAAGCATTGTGGGTCAGCATCATCCACCTCTCCCCTCCAGGTGGATTAAGACCAGTGGACATGCGTGTGTCAGGACCCATTGTGGGACCCTTTACAATACAGTGACCCCCCTCAGAGCTCCAGATTCACACACACACACACACACACACACACGCACACACACACACATGCATCTCAACCCCCGGCACCTGCAGAGTTCCACAAGCCAATGTGGCTCCTACCCTCAAGACTTCTGTTTAGAACTCTCCGAAATGGTCGTTATGCTCTTTTTGCCAAAGTTTGACGGTCGTCATGTCTCGTAAAGCCCGCAGCGTTGTGATTTTTGTGAGTTTCTTTTTTTTTTTCTACCCAGCATGCATTGCACTCCAGCCCGAGCTTTGTTTACTCTCTCGACTCCCAGCCTCAATCAGCGTCCCTTTCATGTGGTCGTTTTTTTTTTTCGTTTTTTTTTTCCCTCCTCTCCTGCCGCAGCCGCCGCTAAATGAAAATGAATTTTAACCCTGCGATGGCTAATTCACGGGCTAAATATGAAATGAAAAACTCACAAAGAGCCTCTTTATCATGTGTCACATATGTGCATAACTTGAAAGGTATTTCTGGGGCAGCTGTAAATTGCTCTTTTCTAGTCGGGGAGAAGTGATGGAGAGGAGGGTGGGGGGGGGGCAGTGGGCCGAGGGTGATGTGGGTGGAGGGGGGTGTTGTAGCTGGCAAGTGCCCCACCCCTGGGTCCCCTAATTCAGAATGTATCTCGTGGCTGGCACAATGCGGCGCTGCATTTTTAATTTCCCTCGCTGCTCTTTTTCCGCTGCTGCCGCTGCCGCTGCCGCTGCCGCCACCGCCACCGTTCCACAGTTGGATGACGCGGAATAAAGCCTCTCATTAAAATGGTAAAGACTTCTCCGCTTTAATCCCGGACCTGGCCTCTGCTGCATCCGTAAAGAGCTGCCGCAGCTCCCTCCACGCGACTCTCTCTCGCTCTCGCCGGGCACTGGGCCAGCTATTGGTCAGTGGCATGACGGGCAGGGGGAGAGGGGCGATGTGATTGGGTGAGGTGGCCTGGGTGGGTGGGAGTTGCTTGAGGAAGTGAGGATGAGAAGAAGCGCTCGTGTGCTCGCTGACAAGAGCCAGAGCTGAGTTAGCAGAAACATTCTCACACGAGAGGAAGCTTGGCATGTGTAAATGTGTGTGTGTGTGTGTGAGTGTGTGTGTGTGTGTGTGAGAGAGAGAGAGAGATAGAGAGTGAGAGTGGAAAGACAGTGTGAGAAAGAGTTGATTTGAATTTGAGAGTGTGAGTGTGTCTAGTTTGAGTGTAAGCATGTGTGTTTAAGCGCATGTGTGAGAAGCGAGAAGGGCTGTGTGTGTGTGTGTGTGTGCGTGTGTGTGTGTGTGAGAGTGTGTGCCGGTTCAAACACAGGCCCCGTTAAATGACACTGGTGCCGGTATCATGAGGGAGATAAACAAAAGAGCGGAGCCCCCGCAGCGCTGTGTCTGAGCTTAAAAGCCCAATGCAGGCAGCACTAATGATGTGAGGAGCCTTGGCACGTCTGTCAGGCTTGGATGCTGTTTCACCGTACAGCACACACACACACACACACACACACACACACACACACACACACACACACACACACACACACACACACACACACACACACACACACACACACACACACACACACACACACACACACACACACACACACACACACACACACACACACACACACTGCAGTCATAGAGACCATGATGCAGCCAGAGTCACAATGAGCTGATCCCTCGGCTGTGTAGAACTGACTGTAAAAAAAACAGACTCTCTCTCCTCTCAAACTCCCCTTAAAGACAAAATGAACACAGTAGCTTCTGTGATGACTTCTTTTAAAGCCCCAAGCGATGACAATAACTGGTGTATTAGTTGACATTAAAAGATGCATTAGTCAATTGGGAATAGTAATATTGATCAATTGGAAATAGTAGGTTATACAACGTATTTGTTAATTATAGCAGGCTAACAGAATTCCTAAACTTACATTTTAAATTGAAATAGTAAACATTAGCATGCCTTTTGCAATAGCATTTACGAGCAAATCACAGTATGGAGTCTTTATATCTCTTTATATCTTTTGTACTTTTGTAATATTATTAAATATATTTGTATAATGGCTGTTGAGGTTCTATAGGATAGAGGCAGGAAAGGGAAACATTTTGTCCTAGTGCAGGAGAGAGAGAGAGAGAGAGAGAGGGCGAGAGAGAGAGAGAGAGAGAGAGAGAGGCGGATAGGAGGGATGGTTAGTGAGGAGGGCGGGAGCGGGAGCTGTGTAGCAGAGGTAACTTGCGTGGTCAGCACAGCTAACCTGAAGCCTTCACAGATTGCGGCGCATCCGAGCCGGTGCCCCCGCGTGCGCGAGCGAGAGAGAGAGCGAGAGCGAGAGGAGGGGAGAGAGATGAGCCATCTGTCTGTCTGGCGTTCAGCACCAGCCACCCATCCAGAACTTTCTCTCCCCTCTCACCTCCCACCTCTCCTGCTCACATCCATCATTTCAAACACACACACACACACTTTTCCAACCCAACCAACACCCCCCCCCCACACACACACCACCACACACACACACACACACACACACACACCCTACCCATTCGCTGTCACCCTCTCTGCCATCCTCTCCATTCACTATCCTGAGTGTGTTTAAATAGAACGTTCTGGAAAGGCCAGCTGTTTATTGAATGTCTGTTTTTATAGGCAACAAGCATTTTTCGAGGTCCAGAATGAATTTTTCATGGATTCTTGTGTCGTGTTGCGTTAAATATTGAATGCTATCGGTTGTATACAGTGGGCCCCATGCTGCCCGAGGAAGGGAAAGCTGTGTGTGTGTGTGTGTGTGGGGGGGGGGGGGGGTGTGTGTGTGTGTGTGTGTGTTTTTGCGAGCATGTGTGTGTGTGGGTGTGTGTGTGTACGCCGCCTGTCTTGTGGGACATGCTGTGTTTTTGAGCCGTTTGCTGCCATGCATCTGTTGAGTGCTTCACTGTGGGCTTTTTAGTGGAGCGCATTGCAGTGCTAACTGATTTGCACTGAGTAAACATGAGCAGTTGGCTCTATCGAATGGGAGAGAGATAATTAGTAGCAGCGACAAGCACGCTATTGGTTTTTTTGTGCTACCATCAGTGAAGGTAATACTCCCATTGTTTACAACCGAGGGTAAAACAATGATTTTTTTGTTCAAAATTGTTATTATTGTTTTTTTGAGATTGAATGTGAAATCATATCAGTCCTGCAACATTCAGACAGTATGAAAGAAAATGTGTGTGTGTGTGTGTGTGTGTGTGTGTGTGTGTGTGTGTGTGTGTCATGGGGGGTCGGGGGGGGCGGGGGGGGGCATGTTGACTGGCATGGCTGCCCCATGCTGCAGCATACAGAGTAATTATAGCACTAAGCCTAGAGCTACTGTAGAAGAGCCATCACATCACTACCAACACCTCTCCTTTCATCTCTCATCGGTGTGTGTGTGCGTGTGTGTGTACGTGTGTGTGTGTGTGTGTGTGTACCGCAAGCCTCTGCTGCCCCTCACCACCAGAGTGGCAGACAGACACACACATGAATAGAGACAAAAACACACACACACACACACACACACACACACACACACACACACACACACACACACACACACACACACACAAGACAACAACATAGAGGCTAGGTGAATGGACTGGCTCACTCCCTCGGTGAGTGTATACTTGTTATCCGATGGCTCTGGCAGCAGAGCAGGCCAAGATGGCCACCTGAAGAGAGCCGCACATCTGCCAATGCTGTTCCGCTTGACAGTGATGCATTCTGGGTAGCGGCCCGCCGCCGTGTCGAGGCTGACCTTGGGTAACTTCTTGGCACGGGTGAGAGGGGATCACATGACCCGCACCGTCTGACAGATGTGCAGGTGTGTGTGTGTGTGTGTGTGTGTGTGTGTGTGTGGGAGAGAGAGAGAGAGTAAGAGTGAATGACTGAGAGGAGAAACTGAAAGAGAGGCATAGAGAGACAAGGGAGAGATATCACCTTACCGTTTAACACACAGGATCATGTTCCACCATCACACTTGTACTGGCTGCTGTCTCTGACCTAGTGTCAGCACAAACGTTTTTCCTCTACACCCCACACACACACACACACACACACACACACACACACACACACACACACACTCCTCCGCCTCTTCTCACACGCTCTATAGGCTAGTCTGACACTCTTTATTATTTATGGGCAACAACATGGCCCTCAGCGATACATCAGGCTGCCCCACACATCACTGTTATCGTATGTTAGCGGGAGGTGATTGTGTTTTATTAGCTTAGCCTTGGTCTGCTGCCAACATGGCAAGACTAATGCTAACCCAGCTTGGACAAGATGTAGCGCTTTTCTACAGGGATGCGCACTAAGCAGAGAGGAGGAGGAGGAGGAGGAGGAAGGGGGTATGGAGGTGAAGGCCCTGTGTCAGAGGAGCAGGCGCTTGATTATGATGTAATTGATAAAGTAGCAGCAACTAGCGGGGCGAGGTTTATCAGTCAAGTGTGAGAGACAGTGCAGGGCAGAAACCGATGGGGAGAGACTGCTACCTACAGGGCTGCTGTTTAGTGTGTAGCCCCATAGGCTAGGCTAGCCTAGCGTTAGCGGTTAGCAGTTAGCGGTAGCTAAATCCATGTGGAGAGGGATGGCAGAAGCCCTTCATGTCTCAGCAGGCTACTTTAATGCCTTTTCATTCCACCATTCAGACAGGGCTAAGGCCATTCACAAGCCATTTGTGCTGGTCACGCTCGGCAGAGGTGAGAGAGACAGAGGAGCGGTGTGGCCCACGCATCCCAGTCATTTGTGTGTGTGTGTGTGTGTGTGTGTGTGTGTGTGTGTGATCATGCCTGGGGACAAGGTTCCAGAGAGCCCTGCCAAAATGGTTTAAATTTGAAGTGCAAGCTCAGCTTTAAACACACACACACACACACACACACACACACACACACACACACACACACACACACACACACACACACACACACACCGCAGGCCCATGAAGCACGCTTCTGTCCAGGCTTGTTGCAGAGGCATGGTGGGAACTGGGTGTGAACTGCAGGCCTGTTTTCACAGTTCAGCCTCCAGGCTCTGCTGTAGCAGGAACCACCACAGAGCATCGAGATGGGAGTCTGCTATTCACAAACACACACACACACACACACACACACACACACA
>JAODXP020000026.1:14791924-14794424 GCA_027497455.2 Sardinella longiceps | reverse complement strand
TTTTGTGAGTGTGTGTTGTGTGTGCATGAATGTGTGTCTCTGAGAGTATGTTGGGCTCTGGGTGTTAGAGAGTGTAAATGGGATTGTGTGTGTATGTGTGTCTATGTGTGTCTATGTGTGTGTGTGAGTTCTGGTGTGTATTAACTAGTAGAGCCTGTAAAACACACACATACTGTGGCTGTCGGAAGAAGGACTGAGGGGCGCCAGTGTGCTGTGAAGCACACACACACACACACACACACACACACACACACACACACACACACACACACACACACGCGCGCGTGCGCGCGCGCGCTGTGATGCCGATGTTTACGGCAGGCCGCCGCCAGGCACTGAGCAAGATTACTTTGGCCGTAAATAAGGAGAGACAGGGAAAAAAGAGAAGATGAGAAAAAGAGAGGGAGAGAGAGAGAGAGAGAGAGAGAGAGAGAGAGAGAGAGAGAGAGAGAGAAGGAAAAATGTGATCAAATCGCCAGCGACTTCCAATCTGTCCAGCAGGCGTGCTGTGTGCTCTGATATCCAATGCCCTGAGTGAGGTCTCTCAATCTCACAGCGGTGAGAAGTTCAGCCACCACCACCGGCAGCGGAAGAGCGAGAGAGAGAGAGAGAGAGAGAGAGAGAGAGAGAGAGAGAGAGAGAGTGAGTGAAGGAGAGGGTTGGATGGAGGAAAAGATGGAGAGCGAGAGAAAGAAGAGAAAAAGAGAGAGGTACAACATAGTCCCCTGGAGCTGAGGAGATGGAGTCAGAGTGGAGGTGGAGGTTGAGGTGTACGGGGGTTTGGGGGGGTTGGGGGGGGGTGTTGGTTGGTTCGACAGAGTGAGCGACAGGAGGCCGTTAGGTCACAGTGGAAACTCAGATTAAACCAGCCGAGCCCAGAGGCTCTACGGCTACACACACACACACACACACACACACACACACACACACATACACACACACAGTGCATAGAGAGAGAGAGATGGTGGGAAGGGAAGGATATGAGCGTGTAGATGTGGTTGAAAGGTCAGTGTCGGCCCCCCGCCTGGTCACATGCCTGGCAGGAACCACAAGCACCGAGAGAACCGTGGGAGGGAGACCTGTCACTCACGCACTCTAGAGCCAGAGGTGCGCAACCCAGATATATATATATATATATGTGTGTGTGTGTGTGTGTGTGTGTGTGTGTGTGTGTGTGTGTGTGTGCATGTGAAACATGCCTATTAGACTCCTGTACCCTTACCCAGCCACTACTCCCATGCCCACACACACACACACACACACACACACACACACACACACACACACACACTGGTTTCCCACAGGTAACGGAGAGCGGGCAGTACACCCATGGGGGCTGTCTGCACCCAACCCTGACTGTGGGTGCTGAGCAAACAGCCAATCACTTAGCGTTAGCCATAAATAACACACACACACACACACACACACACACACACATCCTCTGCTATAGCAACTAGAAAATTCCATACGGCTTTAATGGTCAAGACTTGAATTGGTCACCATCCTGTATGTCATACAGTACTTACTGTACAGTAGATGTTTCATATTATTTTCAATATACCTAATTCAATTTTATGAATATAGAGTCATAATGTAAAACTAGCCTTTGTCTCAGGGCACTTTATAGGGCCCATCAATATAATGTATCCTGCAGTAAACTCTATCTGTGAGGAGATATTTGACATTTTCTAGCCCTATAGTGCTATATGCCCTGTAACACTGTGACTTCTGGTGCCCAGAGCCCTGTGGGTTTATATGGGAGTGGAGAGCAATGAGGTCATTAGGTAAGAGGCTGTAAAATGGACATTTACCTGCCGGCGTTCCTCCCTCTGGGTTTATGTGCCCTCTCATGCCCGCCTGGCATGGCTCGCTCCATCTGCGCTCCGACGCCAGCGCTGGCACCGTCGGCTGTGATGGACGTGCTGGGGCTGGCGGCGCGGAGGATCCCCCGGCGGGCTGTGCTGGAGCTGGGGGTGGGTGTGGGTGTTGGTGTGTGTGTGGGTGTGGGTGTGTGTGTGGCGCGTGGCCTGGCTGACAGCTTTTGCAGGTTGGCATAGAGATAGAGGTGAGAGAATGGGGTGTGTGTGTGTGTGTGTGAGAGAGAGTGGGAGAGAGAGAGAGAGGGATGGAGGGATTGCAAATTGTTCTCAGGGTGTTAATGTCCATTGCTTTATCCCCATGGCTTTCCCCCTTATTTTCTCTCTCTCTCTCTCTCTCTCTCTCTCTCTCTCTCTCTCTCTCTCTCTCTCTCTCTCTCTCTCTCTCTCTCTCTCTCACACTCCCTCCCTCTCTCTCTCCCTCTGTTTCTCTCTCTCATACACACACACTCCCACACACACACACACACACACAAGGGAAAAAAAACACTGTGCAAGGAGTGTTAGAATAGCACACATAACTTTTAATAGGGAGAAGGGTTTAAAAGTTTAAAGGCCTCACTTCAGCAGAAGACAAGAAAGAAAGAGAGAGCTAGAAAGTCAGAGGCTCAGAGAGAGAGAGA
>JAODXP020000026.1:14784424-14786924 GCA_027497455.2 Sardinella longiceps | reverse complement strand
ACCCCTCTCTGCACCCACCCCATGCTTGAGCCCCGCTAATCCTAGCCTACAGACAGCTGACACCACCCAGGCTGGTAAGAAGGGCTTGGGAGTGTGTTTATGTGTGTTGTGTGTGTGTGTGTGTGTGTGTGTGTGTGTGTGTGTGTGTGTGTGTGTGTGTGTGTGTGTGGAGATGATGGGGGGTCGAACATCATCCGATCCCTCTTTAAACACACACGCACGCAGACACACACACACACACACACACACACACACACACACACACACACAGTGGCAATGGCCGGGATTAGATAGCCCACCTGCTAAATAAGACCACAGTCTCGTACTGGCTTTTTCTCCATTCAGCTCTTTTTCCTCTGCCTCTTGATATTCTTTTCTTTCTTTTGTTTCGTCTTGTTTGTCAGTCCCCCCCCCCCCACCACCACACACACACACACACACACACACACACACACACACACACACACACACACACACACACACACACACACACACCCCATGTCCTCCTCCCTTTAGGATCCTCTGTTCACAATGGCCCTCAGTGAAAGCCTTTTGTCAGAAGAGGAGAAGTGGCAGATAGATTTGATAGTTCTATCATGGCTTCAGGTTCTCATCACCCCTACTGGCCAACCAGGGGCAGAGGAGAGAGAAATAAAGAAAGAAAAAGGAGGAAGGAAAGAGAGAGGGAAGGAGGGAGAGAGAGAGAGAGAGAAAGTAAGGGTCAGAGGAGGAAGAAAAGAAAGCGAGGGACACAAAAGGTTCGCAGGAGACGGAGGAGAAACTAAGACGTTTGTGGGAGCAGAACAAGGGCCACTGTAAAGGCTCTCGTAAAAGGGCCCTTTTGTCCGCCGTGGAAGCGATGGTGTTCGATATCCGTCCCCCATTGAGACGGCTGAGCTCGAATGGGCACAGGGGGCATCTGTGGAGCGTGCGTTTCTCCGCCAGCGCCCATCGGTTTGATTTCGGCCCCGTCTCCGTCTGGCGTAATGAAAGTAAGCGCCAAGCCAACGCGACAGATTTCATCCATCTCGAAATGCTGCTTACTGCAGGCAATATTTTCATGACAAGCGAGGAGGAGAGAGAGTAAGGTGTTTTTGTCATATTGGGTTTTTGGTGTGCGTCGCCGACGTCGCCGCAGCGGTCGGTGTAATTCGAGAAGGCTGCCTGACCTAATTGTGCCCGCTGGACCGCGGCCTGGTAAAACAAGACGCTGTAAATACGCAGGTGCCTCTGTCTGATGTAGCGTGTCTGGCGTGAGCCCTTATGCAAGCTCCCACAAGCCTTTATTAATATCCAGCTTGCTCTCTCGTGTGTGTGTGTGTGTGTGTGTGTGTGTGTGTGTGTGTGTGTGTGTGTGTGTGTGTGTGTGTGTGTGTGTACGTGCGTGCTAGATGTGTCTATGGATTTACTTGCTCACACTTGATGGTGCATGTGTGAGATCCAGGTATTAAACAGCTAATAGCCGCCGGGAGGGCTTCCGTAGTTAACGATTGCTTGTGTGTGTGTGTGTGTGTGTGTGTGTGTGTGTGTGTGTGTGTGTGTGTGTGTGTGTGTGTGTGTGTGTGTGTGTGTGTGTGGGCCTATGAGATTGACGCACAAGTGTTTATAGTCCCATTCAGAGGCAATCTTGCCTCACCCCTGCACTCTATCCCACTTAGTGAGGCCCTCTGTTGTGTTGACTCAGTGTTCCCATCATCATGCCTGATCTTATACTGTGTGTGTGTCGCCTGCAGCAGTGCTGCTCTACCTGCCCCAACAGCGCTCTCTCTCTCTCTCTCTCTCTCTCTCTCTCTCTCTCTCTCTCTCTCTCTCTCTCTCTCTCTCTCTCTCTCTCTCTCTCTCTCTCTCTCTCTCTCTCTCTCTCTCTCTCTCTCTCTCTCAATTCAATTCAAAAGTGCTTTATTGGCATGGCAAATAGTTAGACATTTGTATTGCCAAAGCAATATTACATACATAGAATACATCCATAGAATTCTTTCTCTCTCTCTTTCCAGATCCTCAGTTTTAACCATGACTCTCTTTGTCTCTCTTTTTCCAGATCCGGGTGGAGGGGATATCCCATGGTGCCCATCAGTACGAGACGCTGCAAGTGGTGGAGAAGGGTCCCATTCTGCGAGACATGGCCTTCTCCGCTGACCAGCACTACCTCTACGTCATGTCCGACACACAGGTCAGTCTGGCCTCTTACATCCCCAAAAACCTTCCATCCAATCAAATTTCCCCCCTCTGTTTTGGCCTTTCTTTCTCTTTTCTCTTTTTGCTCTTTTTTTATCTCCCTCCTCACTTGCTTTCTCTTATCCTCCTGCTCTTATGCACTTTTCTCTTTCTCCCACTCCCTTACTTACTTCTCCATTTCTTTCGCTCACGTCATCTTCTCTCCTATTCTCTCTCTCTCTCTCTCTCTCTCTCTCTCTCTCTCTCTCTCTCTCTCTCTCTCTCTCAAATCAAATCAAATCAAATCAATAATGCTTTATTGGCATGACGAACAGGACATTCATAT
>JAODXP020000026.1:14772306-14774324 GCA_027497455.2 Sardinella longiceps | reverse complement strand
GCTGCTATGATGCTAAGCTAACCACTTCAGCCAGATCTAATGTGACACTGACAACAGCCACCAGCTGCCTCCCTCCCTCCTTTTCTCCCTCCAGTCCTCCTTCCTTCCCTCCCTCCCTCATGCGCTGGATGGCTGATCAGTCATCCGGGCGGACAGAGACGAGATGCTGCTGTCAGTCAGTTCCCACCCCAGCCATTGAATGGGCCAGACTGGACTCTATGAGAAAGATGGAGCGCGGTGATAGGCCCTTTAATAACCCAACCAATCATAGGAGACGCCTCTCATTCTCCCTTCCCCAGGTTTTTTGTCTTTCTTTTTTTGTCATTTAACGATGGGAAAAAGAAGAGAGAGAGAGAGAGAGAGAGAGAGAGAGAGAGAGAGAGAGATAGCCGCTAACTAATGGGACTTGTTGGGCTCGTCCGTCATCCGTTGACGCGGCTGACAGAGACAATAGATGTGTGTTTTATGTGCTGTGTAATGCCGAGTGAAAACAGGAGCTGGCCCGCGTGTTTGGCAGCAGCGGTGGCGGTGGCAGTTTGCTGGCCGAAGGGATGAGCGAGAGACAGAGAGAAATAGAGAAAGAGAAGAAGAGAGAGAGAGAGAGGGAGAGAGAGATAAATAATGCAGGGCAGGGGAGAGTGATGGATTAAATGATGGGAGGAGGTGATGATGAGAGTGTTAGTGGTCAGCTGAGGTCCTGTGGCGGCACTGCTGCTGCTGCTGCTGATGTTATTGCTGCTGGTGTTGGGTCAAATAGAGGCATAACAAGCCCCATGAAGTTAATGTGTGTGTGTGTGTGTGTGTGTGTGTGTGTGTGTGTGTGTGTGTGTGTGTGTGTGTGTGTGTGTGTGTTTGTGTAGGCATTTATGTATGTGCAAATATTATGTGTGTGTGTTTCTGGATGGGTGCATTTGTGTGTGTATGTGAGTGAAAGTGTGCGTGCTCACTGAAATGTGTGTGTGTGTGTGTGTGTGTGTGTGTGTGTGTGTGTGTGTGTGTGTGTGTGTGTGTGTGTTACTACTGTGGAATTGGATTGCTGGCTTCAGGGTGCAGGCCATGTCAGACAGGGAGATAAAGAGTGATGGAGAGGAGCGCTGTGATTGGTCGAGGAAGGGGGCTGATGTTTGCCGTTGTTACGGTCGGCCACTGGTCCGCAGCCGAGCGGCGATGTCACCGCATCACCGCAATGTCCCTGCCTCACAACCTCTCACACATCACGTCACAACACAACACAACACAACACAACAGCGGCCTACAGATAAGAGGCTTTGGCATTTTAAATGTCTGAATAAATGAACACACACACACACACACACACACACACACACACACACACACACACACACACACACACACACACACACACACACACACACACACACACACACAAGCAAGTTTTTTTCCCTCTTTACCTTGTCACAAGGGCTTTACTTTCCTCAGGTCCTACTTTAATGACTTGATCTTCTGTCAAGCCCCCTGTCAGACAATAGCAGGCCTATTGATTAAAGCACAAATGAACAAACACATCGCAGGCTGAAATTAAAAGCAGAAAGAGAGAGAGAGAGAGAGAGAGAGGAAGAGAGGAAGACTAAAAGAAAAAAAATAACAAACGAGTGAAGCACACAGATAAAGCAATATGACACACGCCCCGCAGCGGCTCAACAGTGGCGGTGGCGTTCGGTGGCGGCGGGCGACTTTAATTTGACTGGCCAAGATTGCAGAAGTGTTTGGCTGCAGGTGAAAAACTCGGGAAAGCGCTCTCCTGCGCCGGCGCTCTCTCTTAATTACGGCCAGGGCCCGGGCAGCCCAATGGAGATGAGCTGGGTGGATTAGACTCCATAATAAAACTCCATCCAGGTTTAATAAATGATAAATCGACAGGGCGAGGTTATTGCAGAGCCCCTGGGGGCTGTAAGCTGGAGGGATTTGGAGAAGGAGAGAGAGAGATGGAGAGTGAGAGAGATGGAGAGAGAGAGAGAGAGAGGGGAGGGAGTTTGTCAGAGAGGACCTGTACGGCA
>JAODXP020000026.1:14762306-14767306 GCA_027497455.2 Sardinella longiceps | reverse complement strand
CCAGCAGCCCATCAAAACCTCGCTCGTCTGACAGCCCTGCGCCCCGAACAGAATCGAAATAGAAGAGTCTGGGCACCGTCCCCAGCCCCGTCGGTCCGTCTGTCCGAACCAACGCCCAGCCCTGGCAAAACCGACTCTATAACAACCTCGTTCGTCTCTCTCAACCCATCACATCCCATCCCATCCCATCCCCTCCCCTTCGGCCACCTTCTCTCCTCCCGATCCGCTCGCCCTCTTGACTGATCCGTCGAAGCCGCTGCCAATCGACTGTGATTGACAGCAGTCATCCACCAGTGAAGGGTCATTAATCAAAAAGTGGCAGACATAAAAAAGCAAGGCGGAGAGGGCAGTGCTGGCCGGTAGTCTCCATGGAGACAGCGCAGGGCAGGAGTGCGGGTCCCATCGGGGATTATTATATCTATATTTGGGCCTGTCGACTCGACCAGGGGCCTCCAGCAGACAGATGGGCCTGTCAGGGAGAGGTGGCCGGGGTGCTGCGTTCACACCGAGCGCTACAGATGGACACGGGCGCTCAGACTTACAACGGCTTTTTTTGCGGTGAGCCACCTTGTCTCTTCAGCGAAAGCTCAGCAAAAAGTTTTGCCAGTCAAACTTCAAGTCGAGACGAGCTTCAAAAACTTCAGACAGAATACTTAAGATCAAGGTGTGTGGTGAACGTTTAGCAAACCTGTTGCTAGGACTCTCTCTTAGATCCCCCTCTGTAAAGGTAACGATGAAAGTAATGGTTCAGCCCGATTCAAGTGCTAAGGCAAGCAAAGGGTGAATTTGACTCTATCTTCACTTTCCATTCAAACTCTCAATCTCAAAATCCCAGAGCTGGATAAAGTCCAGTCATTTCTAGCCTACAGCAACCTGTCTTTCTCTCAGCCTCTCTGGCTTTCTTTCTCTCACTCTCTCTCTCTCTCATCTCTCTCTCTCTCTCTCTCTCTCTCTCTCTCTCTCTCTCTCTCTCTCTCTCTCTCTCCCTATTCCTCTCTCTCTCTCCCTCTCTTTCATCTCCACCATCATTAGTTCAATTCATTTGACAGACTAGCATGCTAACCGGTTCCAACTCTTTGATTGGAGACTGTGGGAGGCTGGAAGCCCTGGACACTCTCTCTCTCTCTCTCTCTCTCTCTCTCTCTCTCTCTCTCTCTCTCTCTCTCTCTCTCTCTCTCTCTCTCTCTCTCTCTCTCTCTGAACTCTATGGCACTGGCAGCTCCTCTGTCACAGCCCTGTAAGGCCTGCCAAGCTATTATCTCAGCCTGGCCATGGGTTTGTTCACTGTAATGGATTCAAGGCTTCTCCAAGTTCACTCATCCGTTAAAAAAATAAAAATAATAATAATCTAATTCATGCCGCTCAATGTTGGCATCGAACTACAACTCCCAAAATGCATTTCACTGATAGCTCTTCTATTCTTTTCCTTCTCCTCCTCAGCTGACGCGAGTGCCAGTGGAGACGTGTGAGCAGTACTCGTCCTGCGGCGAGTGTCTGGGCTCCGGAGACCCCCACTGTGGCTGGTGTGTCCTACACAGCACGTAAGTACCTTTGGAGTTTAAAAAACCACACACAGGCTACTGGCCATAGACACACACTAGCATGCTGCTATGCTAGCATGTCAAGCATCAGTGCAGCTCATAGATTCCATCAAAACTGTGTTGCACTGTGTGGACACCAGGTGTTGAGATAACCACAGGCACTGGTGATTACTCAGGCATCCTACGGAGTTAAAACTGGGTCATAAAGCACAAATGGACATCCACATGTTGTAAAGTTCAGCCACAGATGCAGACAAAGAGGAGAGAAGAAGTGATAGATTGGGGTGGGATAGTGAGGTCCACACAGCCGGTCCCAGCAGAGCGGATTGATCAGTGGAGTGTGTGTGGAGTGTGTGTGTGTGTGTGTGTGTTTGTGTGTGGAGTGTGTGTTCTGCTCCAGGTGGGGAGCGATACGACTCTCTGTCCCCGACATGGCTGCTCCGCTTGGATACACTCTCGCAGACACCCCAGCTTGGGTTACAATGGACAGGCGGGGTGCCAGGGGGCCTGTAGGACTTTGTTGGAGATACACACACACACACACACACACACACACACACACACACACACACACACACACACACACACACACACACACACACACACACACATACACACACACACACACACACACACACACACACACACACACATGCGCGCACACACACACACACACACACACACACACACACACACACACACACACACACACACAAACACATACTGTAGGGTCCACTGAAGCCACTGAATTTTTTAGATGGCAGCTGAAAGACTTTGAGATGAAAATATGTGACGCAATTCTACCCATTCTTGCATGTTCCTCACACACTCGCTGTAGCCTGCTCATGTCTGGTGATAAGTCCAAGTGCACCATATATACACAGGTGCTCACACACACACACACACACACACATAAACACATACACACACACACGCACACACACTCACACGCACCCACACACACACACACACACACACACACACACACACACACACACACACACATACACAGAGCCTCTCAAATCCCCTCCCTTCCCTCAAATTGGAATTGCAGGTAGCAATGGGTACAGCAAACCCCACCCCACCTCCCCCAACACAGACACACACACACACACACCTCCCACACACACACACACACACCCAGAGGCCCCTGGCAAATCTCACCACTTGCCTGTAAATTGGAAATTGGATTCTCGTCCTCCTCCCTGCTCCCCTCGAGGATCAAGGTTCCCATTAGATACCTTCCCTCCCGAGCCTTTTTTTCACTCCTTCTCTCTCTTTCTTTCTTTCTTTCTCTCTCTCCCTCTCTCTCTCTCTCACTCTCTTCGTTCTCCATACAGTCCATTCCCTGCCTTACAGCGCCTGCTGCAGGCCCTCCACTTCACTTCTCCTTCTCTTTCACCCTTTTTTCACAACTCTCTCTCTCTCTCTCTCTCTCTCTCTCTCTCTCTCTCTCTCTCTCTCTCTCTCTCTCTCTCTCTCTTCTCTTCTCTTGCTCCACCTCTCTTTGACCCCTAAGAGCCGCCACAGGGGCCAGTGAAGGTCAGAGCTCTCCAGGCTACATGTCCACCCCTGATGTGCCAAAGCTCAAGTGCTAAAACCCACTTAAGTGCAGCTGAGAAAAAAAAGGTGGAGGGAGGAGAGAGAGAGAGAGAGGGAGAAGGAAGGAGATAGCGAGGGGTTGGAAGGGCAGAGAGAGAGAGAGAGAGAGAGGGAGAGAGAGAGAGAGAGAGAGAGAGAGAGAGAGAGAGAGAGAGAGAGAGAGAGATGAGTTTGTGGTAAGGGGTGAATCTGGGTCTCACAGGACTAGGGAGGAGTGCATTAGTGGAGTGAGAGCGACATGAGTTTGGTGTTTGCACTTCTACTGCTTAAGGTCACCGACCAGAGAAATGTCCTTCCTGGGCTACCGTAGCTGCCCTGTGTGGCACCTGCCTGCAAGATGTGTTAGTGGGGAGAGAGGGATAGAAAAGGATATAGCAGAGAGAAAAAGAGAGATAGAGAAATAGAAAAAAAGGGGGATGACTGTTGGGCTAGTTTTGCAGTATCTTCAGGACCTATCCAGTGCCCCCTGATGTATGCATGCCAAGCCCTTGCCTCCTCTCTGCAGATAGATGCCAGTCCTAACCCAGCATTTTTCCATCGCCCTCCTCCATCCATAATTGAACGTTTCCCGCCGCCATCGTTATATGTATCAGCAGTCGCCGCCCCTCATTGAGATGTTTTTGTCTCTCGTCCTTCCTGGCGCCCCGGGTTGTGGGACGCGCTGGTTAATTATGTAAATAGCAGCAGGTGGTTCTAGCTTTGGAAGCCTCAGTGGTTGCTGCCCCCCCCCCTTTCTCTCCTCTCTCCAGCCCCATCACCTCCAACCCCTCCATCTCCTCTCCTCTCCTCCTCTCCTCCTCTCCTCCTCCGCTCTCCCAGTGGTGTAGAGTCAGGCAGCCAGGGAGCTAATGACCTGGACGTCCTTAAAGGAAGAGCTCATTTGTGGCTGCAGATTGTGCTGTCAGAGCCTGGCCAGATAAAATCAGCTCTCTCTCTCTCTCTCTCTCTCTCTCTCTCTCTCTCTCTCTCTCTCTCTCTCTCTCTCTCTCTCTCTCTCTCTCTCTCTCTCTCTCTCTCGCTCCCTCCTGCATCTTGGCCCCTGCTGCCAACTTCCTGTCTTGCTCTGCTGGAGAATTAGTGTCAAGGGTACATGAGAAGAGAGAGAGAGATAGAGAGAAAGACACTGAGAGAGAAAGGGAAAGAGGGAGAGAATAAGAGGAAGAAGAAGAAGAAGAGAGTGAAATAACAAAACTAGCAGCCATTTCCCACTTAGCCTCAGGTGGCGGAGCAGGTTTTTGCGCCGCACTGCAGGTTGGGCAAAGGATTATGGGGCGGGAAAAAGAATGGTCTGAAAAGCAAACAGCCAGTACTGGGCTGCACCTCCTCTCTCCCAAACCAGCTTCCACTGCATTGGCAAACTAGCCTTAAATACTATTCCAATACTCTTTTAAACCACAAAGATTAATATGTATTTTATTGATTGGTTATTTAATCACTCATCTTCATAACCAGTTCCCTCACTTCATCTGTCATGTCATTGCTTCTGGGGTGTATTTCAAGAAGGGGTTAAGTGGCAGCCATGGGTAAAATAAGCAAGAGGTTGTGGTAAAACTTATAGTAGAAGACTCTATGTCTTCATTTTCTTAACTACTCAAAGTCATCAGGCTATTCTATTAGGAGGTTTACTGTGTCCTTGTTTACTACTCTCTCTAGATTAACTTAGCCAGGTATATATTATTTACCCACCATCTTGGAATCCCCCCCTGGTCTCTTGGCTGGTTGCCTTTATCCCAAATACATCCATCATGTGTCTGAACTGCCTCTGCTGTCTGTCTGTCTTCTCCTCTCTTCCTGTGAGCTAGAATCCCATCTCTTCACTCTGTGTCTTTCTCTTCATCCCCTTTGTCCACTAGTATG
>JAODXP020000026.1:14724806-14754806 GCA_027497455.2 Sardinella longiceps | reverse complement strand
GCATGTTTTTAACCACCTCGTCCCCCTTCCCCCCTCGTTCATAACTAGAGCTAGTCTCTTGGGTGAGCCTCGACTCCACTTTCCCCACTGTGAGGTATATTCTGCCGAGTGCGTTTGAAATGTTAGAGGAACGCTGACGAAACGTTGCCAGGGTGCCCCGCTGTGTCACACGTCATTTTCCGGGAGCGTAAATAAATCGTTGTATTTCCAGTTAAGAGTGACATGAAGACAGATAGGCTTATATAAAACCGCGGCTCATCACTCAGGTGAAAAAAAAATACTGACACACATTCACAATCTTGTCAAATGGATGATTTGGACAAGAAAATGGTTGACAAAGAGAAGGGAAAAAAAAAACGCTTAATGAAATCGTGAGGTTTGATGGTAATTAGTGATTAATCATGCATACATTATATCATAATATCTGTCTCTGAGCTACTAAGAAAAATAATTATAGAAACAAAATGAACAACCCCTAATCATACATACTCCCCCCCCTATTCCCCCCTCGTCCTACTCCAGCACCCTACACCCACCCCACCCCCCACCCATTAAAGTCAATCAGAGTAATCAGGGCTGAGTGGAGGACAGGTCGCTAGTCAGCTCGTCTCAGGCGATTGGGTGGTGTGGTGGTGGGTGGGGTAGGGTGGGATGGGGTGGGGTGGGGTGGGGTAGGAGGCAGTGGCGTGATTGTAATTGCCTGTTGTGTGTGTTTGGAGGGTAATCTGTCTTGGGGCGCCCATAAAGCACTGCCCTCCTCCTCTCCTTCTGTAAACACAAATAAACATCGATCTGGTCAGGCCTCTCTCTCTCTCTCTCTCTCTCTCTCTCTCTCTCTCTCTCTCTCTCTCTCTCTCTCTCTCTCCTCCTCCTCTTCCTCCTCCTCCTCCTCCTCCTCTCCCTGCCCAAACCGTTAAATGCTCTATGGATAGAGATGATGGCCAGATGTCAGTCACATGTGGCGGTGTGTATGTGTGTGTGTGTGTGTGTGTGTGTGTGTGTGTGTGTGTGAGTGAGGGGTAGGGGGGTTAGTGGGGGTGTGACAGGCACTTTCCTGGATGCATTACGACATTGCCTCCGACACCACTATAATAAGTGAGGGGGGGGACTTTCTGGAAATGCACTTTACTCACAAGTTGAATCAGTTTATTCTGAATTTGAGAAAGTTGGGCCGTCACAGACCGATGGGAACAAATGAGCGTCCTGTTCATCATCAGTACATAATACAATGATCCACTCAATCATAGCTCTTTCAGAATGGTGGCTTTTTGTTTCGAAAAGCAAGGCCCCCCCCAACCCCCAAAAAAATCAAATGAAAAGCTCCCGATAAATAAATAAACCAGCAGATAGAATAAAAGGGTTTACTGGCACACCAGTAGAGACACGGTCTTTTGCTCTCTCACTCATACTAATTCTGTGTCTCTCTCTCTCGCCTGCCTGTATACTTTGCTCTCGATCCCACGACCACATCACCACTGCACTAATGCAGTCTATCAGATTAGCATTCCTGTCCAACACCATCCCATTTTATACAGAGGAGAGAGAGAGAGAGAGAGAGAGAGAGAGAGAGAGAGAATGAGAGAGAGAGAGAGAGAGAGAGAGAGAAAGAGAGAGAAAGAGAGAGAGAGAGAGAGAGAAAGAGAGAGAGAGAGATGCACAGGGTTTTACCCAGGTTGCTTTGATGCACTGCTGTGTACTGTATTGTTGGCTGGAAAGGCATTGTTTACTCTGTCAAAAGCTCATTCCCCCCGTGGAGTGCGCTGCAGCGATCGCTCTGTTCAAATGCCAGGGATGAGCAGGTTATCACAGCCCTTTAGCTTGTCTCTCCAACGTATCATTATACCCACTCCTATGCAGTATTCCCACCGCCCCGCAACTGCAACTTTACCAGTATGCACTGCAGGTTGAAGGCCATATACGGCAGCTGGCTGAGGTTCCGAGGCAGATAATGGAAGTGGGTTTTTTTTGTAAGTGTCCCTAAATGGCTTCCAAGAAAGGCTCTTTGCCTCATAAACCTCCCCCTACCCACTCTAGTGCAATCACAGGGGTGGTGTTATAGTGTTGTAGTATTTTGGGGGAATGAAAAGTCGGTTCCAGAGGGGGTTTTGTTTTTTAGCACCAGTGAGGCTGCTTTGGAGCCCAAGGCACGCGCGTCAGCATCACCACCCAGCTCCAAACAGCGCTCCCCTGGGGTGCGACTCTGGCTCTGTCGCCCCCCCCACCCCTCACACTCACACACACACACACACACACACACACACACACACACACAATCGCGACAACCCCTGCACCCACCGACACACACACACACACACACGCACGCACGCACGCACACACACACACACACACACACACACACACACACACACACACACACACACACACACATCTCCATGCTGAGCGCTGGGTGGTAGCTGCTGCTGCTGCAGGTAGGAGTCTGAGGGAAAGGAACAAGCTCCTGAAGTGACGGGGGCGTCAGGACGGAACGCGCTGCTCGGCGCGGCGGGCTGCCAGGAGCCTCTCAGAACTGTCAGCTCCGAGCGCGGCGAGCACAAGAGCGGCTACACGACTCTGGCTATCCCTCACTGTCACGCCCGTCTGTCACTCGCTCCACATCTACCTCCGTACCGCAGAGAGGGTGGGAGAGAGAGAGGGAGGAGGAGAGGGAGAGAGAGTGGCCTGTCGCAACCCGACGGAGCGTGAACTAGACACAGGGACTGACACTGCAAAGACCGAGGAAAGAAGAGATGGAAGGAGCGAGAGAGAGAGAGCGAGAGAGAGAGAGAGAGAGAGAGAGAGAGAGAGAGAGAGAGAGACAGGGGGAGGGACGATGAGGGAAGCCAAACAAAAAGAGTAAAAAGAAATGCATAGGTAATGGTGACAGCAAAAAGAGAAGCCATTGAAAAGAGTGGCACTAAAAATATGGTGTGATCCAGAGAGAGAGAGAGAGAGAGAGAGAGACAGAGGCAGACAGACGGAGCAAGAGATGGGGAGAAAGAGTGCAGAGAGTGAGTTGGAAAAAATTAAAGCAGCGATGGAGTCTGAGAAATGCAAAACTGTGCTTTCTTCAAACAGGGCAGAGACGGCAGGGGGAGGTAGGATTAGTTGTGTGAAGCTAGCAGGCTCTGACTGTGTTATTGAGTGAAGAGACCAACCCTTGCGTTTAAGAAAGCGTCATCAGATGGAGACAGTCCCTGTGCACAAACAGAAGAACACATGTAGAGTTACGTAAGACGCATGTAATGATGTGTCTTGTAATAAGCATGTAATACTATTTGACAGTTGGCCGTTAATCTTTGAATATTTGTGTCTCATTGTCATTTGTAAAACATAGTAATGCGCTTTTCTCTTTTATTGTGCCTGTTGTTCAGAAATGTAATCCTCTGAAAGGTCCTTTGCAGGCAGAAATCAAGAGAGCAAATTCGAATATTTCAAGCTCAGATTGACTATATTAAAGCCAAACCAAGCAACATCGTGCATTTTCATGATGACCCCAAATAGGTTATACGTCTTAGATATTACTCAATGATGTTGTTTTTGTTGCTTGACATCCATGCCTCTTCCATGAAAGCAAAAGCATAGTGTTCTATTGATGAAAGGATATATTTTCTCACATAAATAAATTCAGTTAACCAACAAGCATAAGTTTATTTTTCTTCACCTTGGCAAGGTTTAACTCCTCTGAAGAAAACACAAATTCCTCTTTAGGTGCCTGCAGAGACTGTTTGTGTGCTCAAACTTTTCTCTCTTATGTGTAAGAAACCTTCCATGCCCTCATTCAGCAAATGTATTGTTGCCCTAGAAGATTGGAGGTCAGCTGTGCTACCTATGACCATGAGAAACCGCAGATATATCTCCTTGGATGTTAATATTGAACTGGCCGAATCAATAGCAGCGTGAATTACAGAGTGGACCGCATGTTTACGCCGAGCACAGCGTGGAGTTGCAGAACGGCGCTCCAGGAGAAATCAAAGCACTGGCGTGTTTATCTTCATGGAAGCTCAATTTAAAACCGCTTGCAAGTGTCTGCTCATGTGTCTACCTAACCTGTAGAGACATCGTTCAGGCACACAAAAAAAGAAGAGTGTGTCTTGCCTGGCGAAACAGTCTAGAAAAGTTACCCACACCTTCAAACAAAGAGCACTTTGATGTGGAAAGTTTTTGATATGTTTTCTTCCACTTTTGGATCAGCTTACTGGCTGTTGTTGTTGCATAAATTGCTTCGGTAACTCGATAGCGCTGATGTTTGTGTTGTGAGGTCTAATTTTAAACCCAGCCATTGATTTTTCCCTCCGTCTGCTTATCTAGCCCTTTTCCTCCCTCTCTTGTGCTGGCTTCTTCCTCCTCATTAAAATCTGAGGTGGTGACCTTAGCCATACCTGTGGTCAGATGGGACCCAAAAGGGGAAGCAAACAAGCAAAACAAAAACAAAAACAAGTAAATCTTGCAAGGTCAGACGTCAGTATTTCTCCCATGACGACTAACTTCCTCTCTACCAGTCATTGGAGTCCAAGCAGATGCCTCGCCACCTCGCCACCGACCAGCATCAAAGTCGAGACAAGGCTCCGATTGATATGTCAGAGCAGAATAAAATCCTCAGAACTCCTGACAGCTCCGACGTCTCGGCCAGTCTCCCATGTCCGCGGGGGTTCAGTGGCCTCTCCGGAGGAACTCGATTAGCCCCTGCATGTACCCCGAGCACCACGGGCCCCCAGTATCTCCACCTCACATCACCGGTGCGACGCACCAGGACTGACAGTGCGTGCTCAGATAACCCGAGGTGTAATATATGCAGGGCCCGGATAGCATCCTCAGCCATCTCAGCAGAGCAGACAGCAAATAGAATTATAGGCAGCGTTTGATGAGATCTGTTCGGGGGGGGACTCGGGGGGGTTGGAGGGGTGGAAGGGAGATAAACTGTTTAATATAGGCTTCTACTAAATGGGCCCTGCGGTGATTCGGGCTTGGAGGTGCTGGGAAGGGATGGGGGAGTGTTGCTAGAGGGTTGAATAACTGGAAGGTGGGGGACGGGGTTGGTTGGTGGCATGATGAGATGAAAGTTCTCTTTTTGACACTTTGTGAAATTGCATGCAAGTTGGAGGCAATGTTAGGCCTTTTTTTCATAGTGTCAGAATGGAAGCTTCACTGGAGACGGTTGCCTGTAGGGACTATACACCCATGTCTCTCTCTGAAGCTACAGATGAACTGTGCTGAATTGGGCTGGGAATTCTAAAGCCTGGGTAACTGACACTATCCCCTGTCATGTGACTGATCTGTGCAATGATGGCTCAACATGATTGGTGGCTTTCTTTATTTCTCGGTCAGTTAGACTGTCCTTCCATTTGACATACGGTGAGTGTGGAGAGCTGGGACTGTGTGTGGACTCCTGCCAGCCAGTCAGCAGTTGCGTGAGCCTGTGAAATTGAGTGGCTTGGGACTTCCCAAGTTCATAGAAGAAGGGAAAAAAATGCCCCCATCCCAGCAATGACTCCCCCTTTAACCTCGCTTCAGTAAAGCACAACTAATAGATTTAACCTCTGAGGTATAACTAAGGTCAGTCTGCATTAATGGCCTTCTCCCCCACCCCCTAAAAGGATCTCACCTTTGCTTGTCCGCCAACCTCCAATTGCCATACGATAAGGTGTGCAAAAGGACACCTGGAAAAAAAGAAACAGGGCAGGGGTTGATTCCTAGCGGTCTTCACTAATTTTCCGCTCAGTCGGGGTTCCATGAGCTGGTCGGTGTTGGTGGCAGTGGAGAGGTGGGGGTTCTGGTTAGAGGGTTGGGGTGGGATGGATGGGGAGGGGAGTGGGGGCGTGGGGAGGTTGCTGCCTGGCCCTGAAGGCAGACCCGATATGCTGCTGCTCTCATGGGGATAATGGGACCAGGGTCACTGGGCTGGGTAATAACTCCATTCCATTCTCCAGCCCTTACCCCAGCCTTAATGACACCAGCCGCCATGCCCCCGTGAGCATGAGGAGGTGAGGAGGGGCCGTATGGGATGGGGTTGGGGTTGGGGTTGGGGTGGGCTGGACTGGGGTGTGGAGTGTTAGAAAACCTCGCTGGCCACTTTTGGGTCTGAGTCTGAAGTGTTCTCTCAGCGGGGTCTGCTAGTGCTCCCGAGGGTCAGTCATCAACACGGCAGGTGACCACTCGCCTCATTCACCATCTGTGGTCTTTAGACTCTGCTTAAGAATCAGCAAATCAAGATGTCTCTCTCTTCTCTCCTCCTAGCTTGTGGTTGATAATCATTTGCCTGGGCAAGACATTTGCCTGGGCTAGCTAATCCGACTTTTTAGTGCAATTTCATCTAAACACAATGAGAAGATAATAGACCTTAACCCCGACATGTATATGAGCACAATGCGGGAATAGGGGAAGGATAGCCTGTTAAGATGATTTTTCATTCAATTAGGTTCAACCTTTGATCTCAGCTTACTCTTTGCATACTTGAGAATGACGCAAATGATTGCCTCAGAACCAATCGCGTAGCAACACTGGAGCACTTACCAGAACTAAGCCTTTTGTTTAGGGCTGAGACTAACAGGTTCACAGGTGGATCTGTTTGCACAGCTGTTGGCCTGTTTATTATGTACGTGGCTGCCCCGAGCATTGCTGTTTATTTTGTGTGCCTGTCACCTCTTATTTTGTTTGGGTCAAGCACATGGAGACACTGTGGTGTAGCTGGAATGACAGCTGAGAAAGAGGCAGCGAGGAAGAGCGAGAGGGCGAGAAAGTGATAGAGTGAGAGAGAGAGAGCGAAAGAGGGAGAGAGAGAGAGAGAGAGATGGAGGGAAAGGCTCTGCTTGTGTAGCTCTGCGTCTTGCTGATGGCATGGTGCATGTCTCACTGCTCACCGCTGGAGGAAGTTAATAGCTTTCATCCCCACCCCTCCCCACACACACCCGCTTGACCTTTCCCTCCTGCGAGCATTAAATATGCATTACACCTCAAGTCCTGGCGCGTGCCACTACATCCACACCAGAATCTTCTAGAACATCTCACTGCTGCACACAACCTTTTTTTCCATTTGCATATTATTGACTTTTTTTTCCCTTCAGACTTTTTCCTCCTGATTTGATTTTGGTGAGAGTGGTGCTAATGCTAACCGCTAGTCAGGTCTCACACTGAGGCGAAGGACGAACCCCCAAACGTCCCTGTTGCTTGAAATGAGAAAAGACGAGGCTAAAATCCAAAGCTAATTGTGTCCCCTAATCAAAGGGCTGCGAGAAACAAGAATGAAGATTATTCCTAGTCAAGGCTAATCTTATTCCTCCAGAGGGGTTTCAAAAATGTGTCACCAGCATTTAGTAGCTTAATGTTTTTTCTCGGCTGTTTATGTAAGTTCAAATAGATGTTTGATGTATAATTGCCTCTGAGGAAAAAAAAGAGAACATTCCAATCAAGGGTTTATTACACTGCTTGCTGAAGTGTGGGTACTTTAAATAGCAACTATTTCTGTTCTTAACCACAGGCTAGTATTAATCATTCATAAATGTAACATTACCAGGGTGTGATCACTGTTTGTGTGGCAAGGATGTGATGTCATGACCCCGGGATCACCTTGTGGACATGTCAGTCCCGTCATCTCTCCTTCCACTGTTTCACTCGAGCTTGTTTACTAAGTAAATTTTTTCTCTCCAAACCATTTCACTGTTCAGCCAGCTTGTTATTGATGTAGGAGCATTTGATAATGTCCAAATGTTCCATTAGGATTTTATTGATGCATTGCTCCATCACTGCTCTGGCTCAAATGAAGATGAATCGCCCTCCAAGTTATGGTGATGACAGATGATGCCGTTTGACGCCGGTTGTTTGTATTATCAATATCAATAGTTCCGCAGGGACTCTGCCAAATGTTTCATAAGACAGAGAGAGAGAAAGCGAGAGAGTGAGGTGATAATTTGATATTTAAGAGTATATGCTCTGCTATTTTGTGATGCCAAGTACTGCAGTAGCTTTTCAGATAGTTGGCCCATTGCAGCACCCATTTGCCAATGGAGTGCTATAAGGAAAGAGAAAGAGAGAGGTAGAGATTGAGATTGAGCCCTTCTGTCACTGTGTATGCGGCAGCCCACAATCTGCCTTCTTCATATGAAACATATTGGTTGTGTTATCCCCCACTAACCTCTTATTAGAGCTCTCTGTTAGCCTCCTGCGGTCAATGGCCCTGTCTGAATTGCTGCCAGCTAGCTCCTCAGTGCAGGCTGGATCTGTCACACCCAGAGGCCTGCAAAACACTGCTGCAGAGTGCAGACCACCCTCAGGGCCAATCACATTAGCCCAGGAGCAAAGCCGTTCTGTTCTTATTGGCTCTCAATGCGTCAGTCAGGTGGGCAGGAGTAGGGCCGTTGCTGATATTTGCATTGGGGCGTTAGCGTGCTAGTAGCATAGACCTCTGGGCCTGGTTTCTCGGTAATGATGGATCATGCACTTATGCATGTTGTTTGTGATTGATGTTAAGAATGTTCTTGTGGTTTCCTATGTGTTTCCCAGACATGTCATCATAGTCTTGATTTATGGATTGCTCATAAATCTGTGAGTGCTTTTACGATGTTCTTACATAAGGATGGTTTTGGGAAGTGGTCAGAGAACCGAAGATGTTCTTAAGAGGGACTTTACGAATTACTTGGGCTTAAAATGCTTTTGGGAAACCCGACTTAGATTGGATTTGGCAAGTACGCTATCATTTCAGTTTAGAGAGTGAAAAATGTGTGAACATGTAGAGATTATGTTCTGCCTTGTTTCATCTGCATTCCGCCAATGGCTACATTTGGACATGTTGTGGTAGTTAATTAGATTCTGAGTGATTTTATTCACTGGAGCTGATTCTGATTTGTTTACTACAAGCTCTCAGGGTGGTAGCTTTTTTAATTCTCAAATTAAAGTCTGGTAAATATGAAACGAGCCAAAATATTTACGTTTGATGATGTAAATGAGGTTTTTTTGCCTTCTGGTTTTTGGCTTGCATGTTTGAATGAAATATGGGTTACTATGCCACAGAGAGACAGGAACTGGTGGAAAATAGGGTCACTCTGAGGGGAACGAGTGAAGAAGAGAGGAAGAGAAATGGAAGAATAGAGGAAGAGAGAGAGATAGAGAAATACAGAGAGAGAGAGTGAAAGAGACACCATGGGGCTTGTCTGAGGCAGAATCTCTGCCCACTCCCCCTCTGATTGATCCCTTTGATGTGATTTCAGCATGTTCATTATTCATCAAAACAACACATTCCTTCATGTTCTGGCCACATTTGCATAACGAGGGAAACAAATTGGCCCCCGGTCGTCTAATGGAACGGTTTACTCTACTAATGACAGTGCATTAAAGAGCCTGACAGGTGCGCTTAGGAACACTTATCAAAGAGATATTCACCATCTTATCAGATATTAGTCAGATTGATTGTTGCAAAGGAGCAAGAGAAGATCGCCCTGCCATTGCTATGAAACTCACCAATGTAGATTTTTGCAACGAGCTGCACCATGCCTGTTCTCAGGCCTGTACTCACAAACATAATTTATATGTACTGTATGTATCTGCTTATGCCTTCATATTTATAACAACGTTAACAAACAAATAAATCACATTTACAGTCACTACAGTTAATGTTTCAGAATGGTGTGACTGCAACAAATGTCCCTCACACAAATGTCTTTCCCTTTCCTCCGCGTCTCTCTCCATCCATGGCTCCTCCCTTTCCGCTGTTTATACGCCTTTCTGTCCATCTCCATTCCCCAATTTACAGGGGCGCCTCTCACCGAGATGGGATCATAAACTGACTTTTACAGTGCTCTCAGGGCATTGCCAGCGCCCTTGTTTATCGCCCCTAAAAGCAGTCCTATTAAATAAAAATGCACTCCACCCCTCCTCCCAACATCCCTCCCATCTTACAAGTGTGGCAGTGCTTCATGTCACTATCACCATATCAATGCCCTTCATCTCATCAGCGCAATGTGACTCTGGTTGCTGGAAGCGGTCATGCCCCCTAATGGCCGAGCTAAGTATTAACTCAGAAGGAGTTGGGAAAGAATGCAGTGAAGGTGTGCAAGTATACCTGTATGTCGAGCTGCTTCAACCCCTGGCACTATTTTGTAGTGTTTACTGAGTAGAGTGTGTGTGGGGTGGTTTGTGTAATCATGAGGTTTTACCGTGAGAAGAGAGAGAGAGCTCAGGGGGAAGGGGAGGGAGTTGCTGCTTGTGACACTCAGGATATTTTATGCAGGGCTTTTTGACAAGTGAGCAAACAGCATGCTATCATATCAAGCTGGTGTCACTTTACAGTAAACAACAGAGACGCTCTCTCCCCACCGTTAGCTCTGCATAGCAAATACAGAATAGATTTTACTCTCCGCTAGCTTTCTGTCTTCATCTCTCTCTCTCTCTCTCTCTCTCTCTCTCTCTCTCTCTCTCTCTCTCTCTCTCTCTCTCTCTCTCTCTCTCTCACTCACTATCACTCTCCATTTCTCAATGTCTGTCCATAACTAATTATTTCTATGATAGTACTATAACTAATTATTTTTATGCACAATAAACATACACACACGCACGGGCGCACGCACGCACGCACACACACACACACACACACACACACACACACACACACACACACACACACACACACACCTCGAGAGAGAGAAAGAGATAGAATGAATACTAATTCATGTATAGTGATGAACCATAAAGCACAGGTATGTGTCGATGTGTGTGTGTGTGTGTGTGTGTGTGTGTGTGGTGTTCTGCGAGGACTCTTATTAAACAGGCGCAGAATGTGCAGACAGACTGACGGATGGTGCTACAAAGGGAGCCGTCCTGATTAAAGCCCTCTTAGACCTGCTTAACGGAGGAGCACAGAGAAAGAGGATGATTGTTGCCTCTTCAATCTCCACGTTCCCTTTCTTCACGCACAGGCAGATTATTTCCCCTTCCATTCTGCCGGCAGAGTTCTTTACGCTAGGCTGCTTAACTTCACAATGCACACACAGACTCATTTTTTTTCTCTCCATCCATCCCTCTCTCTCTCTCTCTCTCTCTCTCTCTCTCTCTCTCTCTCTCTCTCTCTCTCTCTCTCTCTCTCTCTATCTCTCTCTCTCTCTCTCTCTCGTTCCTCTGTTCCTCTCTTTGGTGGAAAAGGCTTGGCGCTGGTATTACAGTGTCACAGCTGTCACCAGTTATAAACTCCCGTCAGTCCTCCACGGGCTGTGCTCACTGTAGGTTTGTGGTTAATTGCTGTGGAAGTTTGGTTGAGCCAATGAGGATTTATGTGGGATTGCGGCGGTAGTGGGGGGGGAGTAAGTTATGAAGTGGAATTGCTGTCAGCAGCACAATGGCGAATCCCGTAAAAGCAGTTCTGCTACGATTCAAGGGGTCTCTACAGCAGGGCCTTTGAGGCCATTTTTCTCTTTCTTTCATTCTTTCTTTCTTTCTTTCTTTCTTTCTTTCTTTCTGTGGGAAAATCAAAAAGGGCTTCTGAGAAGCTAAGAGCGCCGATGCAGTAGACACTGAAGTAGCTGTTCAGTAGTAGTAGTAGTAGTAGCAGGGGAAAACCTCACAGGGGCTGAAGAAAAAAATATATATTTTGAGACAAACAATGTCTTTGTTTTGTCTGGAGATCAAGATATTCCCCAACATGTCTTTATGATCTCTTTTTTCACCTCAAAACTCACCTCAGAATTTCCCGTCTGACTTCATTCACCTCACCAAGAGCTTGGTTTTATGTTCTGTGTGAATATACACTACCTTAACAGCGGCCAAAGGTTAATCAAGGAACATTCTGTTAGCATAATGGACCTGTCCATTAAACCAAGCTCCGGTAAGCCTCATCAGAGACAGGGGCATTGGGGGGAAACCCAAGCCAAGAAAGCCTCCCCCTTGGTTGATGTGGGGTTTTGGGAAAGGTCCACTCACCAGGCACATAATGCAGTGTAATGTAACAGATTAGGCCAGCTGGCCCAGGATTAAGCCCAGCTCCTCGGTCTTCCCCACCTGGGCCGGTACGGCGCGGCGCACTGAATGGGCCTCATTAAGGAACCCACACAAAGCAACAGCCTTGTTCCAGGTCCCTGCGGAGCAGTTTGGGCTTCTCGCTTTAATAGTGCACCCATTGTTTTTTTGAAGCGCAGCCCAGGGAACGCGCACCCCAAAAGACTGCCATCAGAGGGCCGTGGGGTGCGTAAAGGATAGCGCTGTGCGGAGAAATGCGATAAGGTTAAAGAGTAGTATTTCGTAGATCTGTGCTGTACCTTTTTTTGTGTCGTAGCTACTTTTTAAGTTCTTTCATCTGCTCATTTTGAAACACTTTAAATCACCGGAGTGTATAGTGCAATGCTGGATAATAAAACTGACTATATATATTTCTCCTGGAAGTTCAAGTGGAATGAGAGCAGTGTGGGTTCTTAATACATTCTTTCATGTTCTCTCTCTCACTATACAGGTGCACGAGGAAGGAGAAGTGTGAGCGCTCATCAGAACCTCGCCGCTTCGCCTCGGACATCAAGCAGTGCGTGCGACTCAGCGTCCACCCCAACAACATCTCTGTCTCCCAGTACAACGTCATGGTGAGTGCCAATCTACCTTTAGACAGAGTTCACACACACACACTGTTTTGCTACAGGAAGCAATAAACCATTTCACTATTTCAACTCCAATTCCCGTTTCAATTCCGTAATTCATATGGACACAGATTTACATTCATATCATTATTGCTAATATTTTTTCCTGTGTGTAGATTTATAGTTCAGAAATCAGAGGCTCATCGATCATAGCGTAAACATATTTTATGATATAGCCACAAGGTGCTTTATTTGACACTGAGTGTGAATGACTCAGAGCCCATGCGAATGTTCCACCACTTCAGTCAAAGACAAACAATAGAAAAGGCTCCAGAGATTCAATTGCAGGTCAAGAATAAACATGCTATGTCCTTTGTCCCAATGCTTTTGCAAAGTAGAAAGCAAAGCGGGCCCCATTCTTAAGTGCTTTTGAGAAGCATGCCCAAAGGCACAGGTATTGATAATGTGTCTTACTAATGCAGTTATACAGGCCATTCATTCTCTGCACAGGACATTAATGCAATCATTGGGCCCTCCATCCTCAGCCTATATGGATCTATCCATGAAGGCTTGAATGATTTCAGGCGAGTTACGTCATGGGGGTTTGTACGGTGAACTAATAGAAGCTTTTGTGACTCACAGTCTCAGTCAAATGCACTGACTTAATTTATGCCATCTAATTTATTTACTCTTTCACAACAACAAGCTTAAGTAAATAATGGACAATCCAAGCTATTTTTTTCCCAAAAGCTCTAATATCATTAGTTTAAGGCAACAAGATTTTTTAGCAGTACTCCTTTCTGACTGATGTTTGTGTGACGGCACTTTGGGAAAAAAAAAAAAAAAAAACATGCTTCTCAAGTCTGCGGAGGGGTCAAATCGAAAGATCCAGAGGATGGTATCCTGGCATCCTTGCATCAAAGCATGAGAGGAAATATAAAATAAATAAATAAATAAATGTGTTTCCCTGCTCTGCGGAATGGTCAAATCGGAAAATCCGGAGGATGGCATCCCTGCATCATAGCATGAGAGGAAAGGGGGCCCATCCCGGCTGTGTTCTCTCAGCAGCAATCACAGTAGACATGAGCTTGGTCCACATGCCTGTATTAATCCGGCACCTCCTCCTCCTCCTCCTCCTCCCCACCCCTCTCCATCCCCTTGATGTGCTCCGGCCCTCTGCAACCCTGCAGTGTTTGCCCCACCGCTGCTGCTGTTCTGTTTTAATGTGCGGTGGCTGTAGACACAGGGGCTGCGTGGGCCACCCCTTCTCCAGTGTCCTGCTGCTCCAAAGCCCATCAAAGCAGGCCGCAGCACTTCTTCTTATCCCGGCTTGTAATCCGCCAGCTCCCCCCACCGCCAGCAATCAGATTACTGTACCTCACCGGGCTCGACAAGGCTTCAGACAAGTCAATTTTGATGGGGAAGGGCGGGGGGTAAGGTTGTAGGGAATATAATCACGTTTTGGCGTTGTTGCGCTGAGATCTACTTTTCGGCAATGCTTGTAGTAATTTGAGTTATTTGATGTTTTTTTTTTTTTTTCATTATTGTGATCTCTTTTTCGCCTCCCACCCACTCGTGTTCTTGTTTGATTTGAGCCTGGGTCTCTGTGAACAAATGTAAGTCGGGGGAAGGGTTTGATCTCGTCTCTTATTGTTTTCCTGAATTCCATTAACCACCGCTGGAGCACATTCCCCCACCCCCCTACTCCTCCCCCCTCCCAGTAGCCATGCAAAAAATCATTCTGCAGAGGGGGAATATCCAACCAATCTAATTGGCACACCACACATTCTCCCAGACTACAGGACTGGAGCACCTTCTCTCTGATCCTCTGTTTGGCAGACGGAGACGGACATGATTTTTTTTTTTTTTTTGGATGAGCAAAGTTCGACCCTGATTCCATCCATATGCTGGCCCTTTAAACTCCTCCGCTGGGGAATGGCATTGAGAGAGAGAGAGCGAGAGAGTAGAAGGGCATGTTTAACCTTTACAACAGACTAGCAAACACCCAAGGCAGCGCAGCACATTTCACTGCCAAAGTCAAATCATCAGACAGACAGCATGCTCCATGACCTTTTTTGTTATTTAATGTTTGTTTGAGAAAAGATAAGCCTAAAGCCTCTCCTCCAGTCAAGTCAAGTCTCAAATGAGCATTTTTAATTTTCTCCAAACCAAGAAGGCTTCATTTTATGAAAAAAAAGAAGAAGATGAAGAAAAAGAAGAAGCAGAAGAAGAAGAAGAAAAAGAAGAAGCTTCTCTTTTGTATGCTCTTCATCAGCTCTAATTATTCTTTCATTTGTAATGATAATATTACTAATACATATTTTATATGTATATATATTTTTTTTTCTCTCTGACTACTGAACCTCCAATCAATACAAAGAGAGCAAAGCAGTAACGGAGCCACTGGAGTCTTTGCTTAGACAAGTGAAGCCACAGTGCTGCCACGGCGTGCCCAGGGTCATAAAACCTGCCTGTGTTACTGGCCGCTGTGATCAATGGACAGCTCTCACTGACCAGCACGGTGGGGCCATGCTGAGCGTCAGTTTCAGGTTGAGGCTCGCTTTGGCTGGTGGTCAAGTGGCGGTCGTGTGGAGTGGGTGGCTGCTTTGTTGTTTGAAGGAGAAAAATGGAGGCGAAAAGAACAACAACAAAAAAAAATCCATAAATGAAATAAGCATTTCTCGCTGTCAGTTAACTGAAAACACGTGCGTCTCGCAAAATAACAGCGCATCAAGCGGAGGTCACGACTGAATGCTGAGTTGTTTATCTAGCATCAGGCTTTCATTTAAATATATATTGATTTCATTTGCTGCCTGTGAAAACCTTTTTTCATTCAAGCAGCGATGGGAGGACAATAGGGTGTGAATCAGTGCTATCAGTCCCTGGAGGCAAAAGATGTCACGCTGTAACTGTGTGTGTGTGTGTGTGTGTGTGTGTGTGTGTGTGTGTGTGTGTGTGTGTGTGTGTGTGTGTGTGTGTGTGTGTGTGTGTGTGTGTGTGTGTTGTGTATATTAGAGTATGTGTATTTGTTTGATTGCTAGAGTGTGTGTGTTTGTGTGTGTGTGTGTGTGTGTGTGTGTGTGTGTGTGTGTGTGTGTGTCTGTGTGTGTCTGTGTGTATGAGTGTGTTCTGTGTATGTGTGTGTACATGATGCGTTTCATTCTGATTCCAATCCAACCCTTGGGGCATAATGAAGCCGTTGCTACATCTTCATTTAGATGAGCCTGGACCATCTGATCAGATTTGATCCACTGCCTCCTGCCTCCTCTTCTCACCATGGCAACCTGCAGGGATAGATAGAAACACACACAAACTAACTAACTGACAGGGACAACATACTCTCTCTCTCTCTCTCTCTCTCTCTCTCTCTCTCTCTCTCTCTCTCTCTCTCTCTCTCTCTCTCTCTCTCTCTCTTCCTCTCTCTCTCTCTCTATCCCTCCCTCGTTTATTTGCCTCTGTTGATTGGTCCAGCACGCAAGAGGCAATTCTCCAAACCGGTGCATAGCCAGCATTGATAGAGCATGCTTGTAAATGTAATTGAAGAAAATTCCCCTCTTGTGGCCCCTCTCCTCCTCCAAAAAAGAAGGAGATAGACAGAGAGAGAGAGAGAGAGAGAGAGAGAGAGATAGAGACAGAGAGAGAGAAGAAAAATAAATGAAATCCCAGACTCAGGCAGGCAGTCGCTTGTGCATCGGCAGGCTTTAATGGGAAAGGCTGTGTCTGCGGCTGAGGCCTCCTCCTTTTCATTAAACAGCAATATAAAAACGGCTCAGGTCAGCCATTCGCCGCCGCCGCGCCGCTTGTTTCGGCCCACATCACAAATGTAATGCAGCCGGCACCCCGGAATCAATGCCGGACCGCTGCATTCCATCAATATGTATATTTGGACTTGACCTCTCCTCACCTGCATTCCCTAGCTCACATGTACACACACTTCCGTAGCCTCTCTCTCTCTCTCTCGCTCTGTTCATCCGCCAGGTTTGTCTCCGTTCTCGTTCCTCTGCTCCTTGAGAGTCGGTTTTCTCTTCACAGATGAGGGGGTTTTTGTCCTCTACTGTATTCACAGGGAAAGCAGCTTACATTGCTGTATTACACCCAGTCTCATGCATTTTTCACCTTCCCACGTAACCTCCCTCGTTCATTCTCTCTCTCCTTTCATCACTAATTCCTGTTTGTATTACTGATAATACTGTTTCCATTCACTCTCTATCTCATCCCTGGTCTGTGTGTGTGTGTGTCCTCAGCACCACTAGTGCACACACACACACACACACACAGAGGCCGCTTATCAGAGGCCATCAGGGGTCTTACTGGCTGGGTGTTTGTGGTCAGGAGATGAGAGCCATAAAGAAGCTAGGCCATAGCTGCCTCAGGGGGAACATATCCCTCACACACACACACACACACACACACACACACACACACACACACACACACACACACACACACTCACATGTGCACTTATGTGGGCAGTGGGAACACATACTAAGAGAAGCACATATAGATAGCCCATGGCTACACATACATGCACACACACACACACACACACACACACACACACACATAGACACTCACATGCGCACACATATTGTATGTGAGCACTCATACTTGGAGAAACACACGTAAATAGCCCTTGGCTAAACATACAAGCACACAGACGCACACACACATACACACTCCCTTGTGCACACATATGTGAGAACAAATACTAAGCACACATAAATAGCCCATGGCTACACATACATGCACCCAGACATACACACACACACACACACACACACACACACACATTCAGATGGCCATTTGGCGGCAGCATTAGTGTCAGAGGCGTGTGAGTGATGGGGCTGCGGCGGCTCCTTGATGGGCTCAGACGTGGTTCTCCCGCACGGCCGCCGCCACTTCCACCGTCTCCGTGACTTTGATGTCCGGCTGCAGATGGCCTTATTTCTGCTAAGAGGTCATTAGCCCACGCCGCCCACCCACACGAGAACACCAGAACACCAGACAGGCCCTGCATTAAGGAGTCCGCACAAAGACCCTCATCCACCTTGAAGGATGTTTTTTTCTTTTCTTTTCTGTCCTTCACTCACAGCACTCCTTTTTTTCTTTTCTTTTCTATTTTTCTCCCCTCACCTTTCTTTTTAGTCACACTTTCATGCTTTTCGCTCTCTCATGCTTTTTTGCTGCTGTATAGAATATCTTGACCTTTGCTGACCTCTCTCTCTCTCTCTCTCTCTCTCTCTCTCTCTCTCTCTCTCTCTCTCTCTCTCTCTCTCTCTCTGTAGCTGGTGCTTGAGGCCCATAACGTACCTGAGCTGTCTGCTGGGGTGAACTGCACCTTCGAGGACCTGGCGGAGATGGACGGCCTGGTGGAGGGAAACCGCATCAGATGCACCTCGCCCACCGAGAAGGACGTCCCCCGCATCGTCATTGACCAAGGTAAAAGACCCCCCCCCCCTTCATCCTCAACCCCAAGTCCAAGCCCAACCCTCCTCACTTCAAAAAGTCAATACTGTTAAATTTCATCTATGGCACAGTTGTCGGAGAGAACTGTGTTTTGTTTTGTTTTTCCCCGGTATGTAAATGTCAATGCCCCCATTCCTCCTCCACTTACACCTCAGCTGATTCCAATATTTATGCTTTAGGAGCTTTTTCCCCCCACAAGAGCATAGTCTTTAGGTTTGTTCTAGCAAAATCCCTCTCCTGTGGTGGCTGCTGCCAGACAGATAGTCCGTCCGTCAGTCAGTCAGTCTATCTGTCAGTCAATGAGCTGGAGATGAGGCTCTTATAGATGTGCTCTTATAGACTTGCAGCAGGCCTCTAGCCATCTCCTCTCCAGCGCTGCTCTCTAGTCTCTCTCTCCCTGAGCTCATTGGCTGCATGGGGGGATTTGGGAGACTTTGGGGGCGAGACGAGCGATAGAATCCCTCTGGCTGATGGTGCTCTCAACGAGCGGCAGCCGCTGAGTCTGAAAACCGCTTTTGACAGCATTCATTCTCTCCCGCGATAAGGCCCAGACAGAGAGAGAGAGAGAGAGAGAGAGAGAGAGAGAGAGTGAGAGAGGTTGGGTTTGGGGGTGGGGGTGGGGGCGTGGAGAGATGGCTCCCCTTTCTTCAGAGTGCCTCTTTTGCTCTGCTTTCTTCTCCCTCTCTCTTTCTTATTCTCTCACTCTACTCTACTCTGCAATCCATGTCTGCTCTCCTCCTCCTCTTCCTCCTCCTCCTTTTCTTCCTCCTTCACCTACCACCTCCATCCCTCTCTGTTTCTCGCTTACTCACTCTCTGGCTCTCTCCATTCATGCCCCAGCTGCTTATGTATTCACTCCACCTCTCCATCTCTCTCTCTCTCTCTCTCTCTCCTTTTCTGTCTCTCTCTTTTCTCCCTCACCCCTCTTCTTATTCTCTCGATTGCCATCTCTCTCTCTCTCTCTCTCTCATCCCTCCTCGTCGTCTCTCCTCATGGCTCCTCATCTCTCTCTCTCTCTCTCTCTCTCTCTCTCTCTCTCTCTCTCTCTCTCTCTCTCTCTCTCTCTCTCTCTCTCTCTCTCCCTCCATCTCTTCCTCTCCTCCTCCGTGGTTGGTTAACCCCAGCATAATTGAAAAGTGCTCACATCTGGGCTGCTGTCTGGAGGCTGGTAATTTTTCATAACGCTGCCGCCGCGTCGCTCGGCACGCTGGATAATGAAGACGCTGCCGCTCCCGGTACGGTAAGGTGGGGAATACCGCTTTATGCCCACCTACCCATGCCACCCCACCCTCACCCCCCAAAATCCCAGTGCCCCTGGATCCCTCTGGCACCATCAAGTGGAGCCCCGTGCCACACACTCAACCCCCCCCCCCCCTTTCCTTCCTCACAACGCCAGAAGGACAGGCGTTCATTTTGTTCCCGGTGTTCAATGCCCAAAACGGTTGTTTCAATTCATTTATTACACCATAAGATTAAGCAAATGTAGGTTATTTCAGCACAGGGGGGAATTCTGCAATGACTGTAGGTGGTGAGGAATAGTGAAAAGAAAAAGGCCGGGAAAAAAAAATGGCCTTGGCAGAAAACCTCCCCCTTTTTTTTCTCCTCCTCTGTACGCCACAAGGCCTCTTGTTGGTAGTGAAAGTGCAAACCGTCCATTATGTGAATTAGCAGATGACTGGCTTTGACAGGCCCGAGCGCCAGCCCAGCTGTGTGCTTCCGGAAGGCTCCACATGAATAATAATACCAATAAGGCCGGCTGGAGACGGACTGGAGGCAGCCAGGCCACCATGAAATTACAGGTCTTAAGTACCTGCCAGGGCACACTCACCCGATCCAGTGCGGTACAACTCAGTGATGCCTGACACACACACTCACACACACACACACACACACACACAGTATACACACACACACATACATGCACATTGCACACAGATATATTCTTATACACACACCGATAAACTTTAGTACACACACACACACACACACACACACACACACACACACACACACACACACACACAGATGTGGAGTTAATGGAGGGTGCTAGCCCGAGGGTGAAGAGGGGTATTTGGGACATTTGTTCTGCAGCTCCCCCCATATGAAAGTCATAAAAAACTGTTGATGCGGTGGATATAAGCTCACATAGAGAGGAAGGGGGGTTGCAGATACAGTATCCCCTCCCCCTAGCCTCTCTCTCCCCATATATATATACACACAATCAACCACAGGAAGGTCATTTATTAGCTTTAGCACCCTCCTCTTTCCCCTGTCCCCTCACCCCCACACTCTCCTCTCCTCTTTTTTCCCATCACTCTCTCCATTTCTCCCTCTGTGGTGTGTCATAGCGGTGGGGAGATGTGCGTCCCTCCTTCTTGAGTGTCTCATTAGGCAGCTAGGCTAGGCTAGGCTAGGGTAGGCCTGTTCCTCTGGCCTCCTCTTTTGGCTGCGGACACAAAACAGAGACTCCAGACATCAAGGTAACATTTAGGTGCACTAATTAGGACAGATTTGTTGTCAGGGCACCTTTTACAATGATTGATGAATGCTTCTCCCTTTGGTGGGCCCGGGAAGAAAGAAAGAATGAAAGAGAGAAAGAAGACAGAGCGAGGGAGGAGGGGAGGAGGGGGGGGCGTAAGGGTCTGAGTACAGCAGAAAGTTGGGGATAGAGAGAAAGAGAGAGAGAGAGAGGGAGGGAGAGAGAGGAGTGCGCTCCTCTTTTGAGCGGCGTGTTATCCAAGCCTCCCTGATGAATTAAACATGAGTTCCTTCATTAGCCCAGACAAAGGGACACTGAAGATGGCTCCTCTGTGCAGCGCTTCGATTAACTTGTACAGGTTTCTTCTTTTCTTCTCTCTCTCTCTCTCTCTCTCTCTCTCTCTCTCTCTCTCTCTCTCTCTCTCTCTCTCTCTCTCTCCCTCTCCATCCCTCTCTGTCTTTCTTTCTTTATCTCTCTCTCTCTCTCCCTCCGTCCTCTCTCTCTCTCACTCTTTTCTAATCTATCCATTTCAAAGGGACTTTGAAAGCCTCGTGCTGGAAACGTTTCCATCCACACTGATTTGCTCAGATAGCCCGTATTGTTTGGCACGTCGAGAGACAAGGATGGAGAGCGAAAGAGAGAGAGAGAGAGAGAGAGAGAGAGAGAGAGAGAGAGAGAGACCCTTTCAAGAGAGTAACTATTACCTACGACCCATCCCCCAGCAGCACACCCACCCCCCCGCACACACACTCACACACACACACACACACACACACACACACACACACACACACACCATGCTCTTACCACAGGTCTCTCTTATGACAGCGCCAAATGCTCACTGATAGAAGAGAAAAAAGCACGTTGACCTTTCCCCTCTTGAACACGTGTAATGGGGTCGCTTAGGAGCGAAGCTCGGTTGTAATTTAACCGACGCGTTTGCGAAGCCGTGGCAAAGCGAGGGAAAGCGAGACGATGGCCGTGTCTGTTTCACGTGGCGCAGCATGTCCTTGAGCGCTGGCACGGCAGCGGAGTGTTGGCAGCACCTGATAAAGAAGCGTGTCATCCCGCTGGGCGCTCGGTTGGCATGACTACCGCATCCCTGCTGCAGTGCTCGGTGCATGTGTGTGTGAAATCGGCAGCTTCTGGCTCTAACATTTCTCTCTCTCTCTCTCTCTCTCTCTCTCTCTCTCTCTCTCTCTCTCTCTCTCTCTCTCTCTCTCTCGCTCTCTCTCGTGTGTGTGTGTGTGTGTGTGTGTGTGTGTGTGTGTGTATTTTCTCACTCTCAGGTGACCACCAGATTGTGCAGCTCTACCTCAAGTCAAAAGAGACAGGTCTGGCCTTTGCAAACACCAGCTTCGTCTTCTACAACTGCAGCGTCCACAAGTCGTGAGTCTCCATCTTTTTCATCTTCTTCGCTCTGTCAACATTCTTTTCGGACTTTGAGCGATATTTTTTAAACCATTTTGATAGACATAATGCTGATGTGTATCCTCTCTGCTTAGAGTTAAAGTATCCTTTTTTCTTTGTATCCTTTTTTCTTCTTTGTTTATTTCTCTCTCTCTCATTCCCTATATCTCTGTCTCTCTCTCTCTCTCACACTCTCTCTCTCACACACACACACACACACACACACACACCTCTTGCTGTGTCCAGGTGCCTGTCTTGTGTGGGAAGCCCATATCAGTGCCACTGGTGCAAGTACCGTCACGTCTGCACCCATGACCCCCGCACCTGCTCCTTCCAGGAGGGCCACGTCAAAGAACCTGAGGTGAGTCCTCTTCAGCCAATGACAAGCTTGCATTCCTGTAATCACCAGCCCTGATTGGCTGGCAAAACAAGATCACGCCCTTGCAGGTTCATTTGAGGTGAAGGCAACACGACAGGCCTCTGATTCCTTGATGAGTTCACTTTCACAAATGCCCTGCAGCCACACGTTTGGCAGGCGGAGTATTTTATATAAAAAAAAATGTCCGCGGAACATTTCCCGGCGAATTCCCAGAGGCAACTTAGTCTATCTAAATTATCTATCGGCGCTCTTGGCGCCCGTGTGAGAGTGTGTGTGTGTGTGTGTGTGTGTGAGTGCAGGCGGGCGGCCTGCCTGCCTTTTGGGAGGTCCAATAGATTTATCAAAAGGCGGTATGGAGTCCTGGGCATCCAACCAAGCTGCTTCACTGTCTCCGCATGCATGGGTGGGGAATGAATCAGTTTTTTTTTTTTTTTTCTCTCTTTTTTTCTTAATGTAATTCCCATTTCTGCCTTGAGGAGAAGCACACTGTGCAGCTGCAAAAGGAGACGGCTCTGAAAATGAAAATGGTGTTTTTTGGCTGACTGCGGTGGTGGGCTCCATAGAAGCAGAGCCAAAGATTCCTGTATTGTGTTGCGTAGCATTCCTGGAGTTTTGTAGTGGCGGGCTTAGTGTGAGGCGTTTAGAATCACTCATAGAGAGAGTCACTACACAGCTAAATAACACCTCATTTACACACACACACACACACACAAACACACACACATACTCATTCTCATACTCACACACACACACAGACATACATACTCACACACACACACACACACACACACACACACACACACACACACACACACACATACACATGCTGGCACTCATAATCCTCCCGTCTGTCTTTTCAAATGCACACACACACACACACACACACACACACACACACACACACACACACACACATATAAGCACACCGACTCGTCCCCCTGCCTTTGTTTCGAGTCCATTACGGCTGTCTTAAATCTCCCTGGGAGCCCTCCTCTGATGCCGTACACATTTGCTTTTCCAATTATCATAGCTTGGTGGTGGTCAATATTGACTGGGGTTAATCAATGGGATTTCCTATTGTGTGTCCAACAAGCAGCTAAACAAAAGACGGGGCTGAATATTAGCACATGTTAATGACATTTCCTGGCCTGTTTTTTGTTTGACTGTTTTGTTAAAAAGGCAGGTGTCTTGGCTGCTTAATGAGTTTAATTTGGATTTAATTAACCCCTAGATTCGCAGGGTCCTCGTCTGTCGTCCTCACGTGCTGCCAGCGGGCAAATTAATGATTTGGGATGTTTACCTGAACCAGAAATTTGAACGAAAAAGAAAGGGAGGGGAAAAAAATCAACTTTGCTCAGTGAAAATGAAGTGACCTTTCATGGCAACACCCCCCCCCCCTCACCAATCCCACCCACCAATCCCACCCCAACCCTTTTCAGACATATTTCTGTTTTTGATTCCAATCATGGGATTTGATTTGGAGCGAAGGGCTCAAGATAATCCACACATTGGCAATAAAAGCCCCTCTGCTAAAGGAGAGACCCTCAGCATTCAGTATGGGGATCTGAGCACTGGAGAGCTAGACGCTCCTCAACTCCCTCTCTCTCTCTCTTTCGCTGCTGCTGCTGCTGCTCAAACAGCCATTTTGTTGTTCAATTAAACATTTTTTAGTGCCATATTTGTTGGGTAAATCAAATTGTTTTTTTGTTTTCACTAATCACAACCAGTCTTGTAAGCTTTCACACCAACTGTATGATAATAGTATTCATTAGTTGTGTATCAGTGGGGTAATAATAATATGGTAATTACACAGTAATAACCATGCATTCCATTATTATCCATTTAGTTATCATACAGTAGGGATGATGTTATTTATTCATTGTAAGTCGCACCAGCAGCAAGCGCTCTTATAGAATATTCTAGACGGATGAATCTTTCCTTCTGGTTCCAGCCTTTCCCCTAATCCCTGGGAAAGGTGTGTGTAAACAGGCACCCTCAGGCAGAGCCCTGACCCTGTGGCGTTGTGGGCACGTAGCTCAGCAGTGTTGAACCTGTTCCCAGGATGGCTCTGGCCTCCCTCACGTCTTCCCCTGATTGCCTCTGGCATCGGCTAAGCGTGACCGCGCCTTGCTTTCAGTTGCACCGACGCCCCGCCCTTCCCTCAGACTTAGACTCTGCCTCTCTAGAGCCCCAGAGAGAGTAGAGGGCTTCATTTATGACTGTCCGCAGGCATCAACGTTAGCATCAGCATCAAACTCCACTCGCGCTCAGCTGAAGCGAACGCCAAGAGCCATCAACAGGTGCATGTATATGGCAGAGTAGCAGAGAAGATTGTGTGCAGAGGAGAGAGAATGAGAGGGACGGAGAGAAAAAGAGAGAGAGAAATGAAAACAAAACAGAGCTTTTGAGGGTGAGAGAGAGAGAGAAAGCAGAGAGGATTCAAGCGGAGCGGAGAGGTCTCAACGCTTGTTCAGTTCCTGGTTCTATTTTTGCAAGGGGGAGGGGGGAAAAATCCCCCTTTATGCAGACAAAGTTGAGGTCTCATTGGCTGATAGAACTTTAAAGAATCTTTTCTTATTGTGATGTAATGCATTTATGCAGACAGGAAGTATTCCAGTTTGCTCCCATTGAAATGTATTATGATGCATTATCTTGCTCAGTATTCCATGATCTTTGGAGAAAGTGTTTGAGAAGAGGTGATTGATTGTTGGATTGATCCAGAGAACTAACTCCCATGTTATTAAGACAGCAATTGATGGCGAGTTGACACAGGGAGGTGTATAGAGGAGGGGGGGAGGCGGGCTCAAGATTGTGATGATGGAAGGATAGAGAGAAAGAATGAGAGAGAAAGAGTGTCCCGAATGACATTTTAGTCAGCATTCCTCCTCACTCATAGATGAGAGGAGGAAAAACAGCTCTGAGAAAGAAAAGGTCAGAAGGGGGGGAAAGACAGACAAAGAAAAAAAAAACAAAAGCACAACGATGGACTTTTAACGATGGACGTCTGTGACAGGAAATGAAAACAGGGAAATGGAGATGAGCCTCATGTGGGAGAGAGAGAGAGAGAGAGAGAGAGAGAGAGAGAGAGAGAGAGAGAGAGAGAGAGAGGGAGAGAGAGAGAGAGAGAGAGAGAGAGAGAGAGAGAGAGAGAGAGAGAGAGAGGGAGAGAGAAAGAGAGGAAGAGCTTTCTAAGTGGACTGAATAAATGCTCTGTGCAGAAATGAGAGTGAACACAAGGAAGGACAGGTTGGGGAGAGGAGACGCAGATAGGAGAAGGGGAAAGATAAATGAAAGAGAGAGTGAAAGACGACAGAACAGAGATAGATAGAGAGAGAGAGAGAGAGAGAGAGAGGGAGAGACGGAGGAGAGAGAGAGAGAGCGGAGAGTCTTTGCCCAGGGGTATGGTTGGAACATGAAACAGAGGCTGGTTGGAGGGAGGCCTCTGATAATCGCCCACCAGGTCTGCGAGCCACTAACTCGCTCTATCTCCATCGCAGCGAAAATGAGAAGATTCTCCTCGCCATCACACACGGATGTTAGGAGACTCTAATTATGGACCCATGCCTGTGTGTTCCCATTCTTTCTGCCAGACTCTCTCTCTCTCTCTCTCTCTCTCTCTCTCTCTCTCTCTCTCTCTCTCTCTCTCTCTCTCTCTCTCTCTCTCTCTCTCTATCTCTCTTTCTGTCTTTTCTCCCCCTCTGTATTTGCATCATGATTTACCGTTCCCAATTTTCTCTCTCTGTATCGCTCTATCTTCTTCACTGTTTCTGTCTAATTCCTACACACACTGTTTTCCTCATCATTTCTATTCCACTATTAGCTCTCATCGCCATGTTTCTCTCTCTCTCTCTCTCTCTCTCTCTCTCTCTCTCTCTCTCTCTCTCTCTCTCTCTCTCTCTCTCTCTTTGTTTGCCTCTCTTTCCTCTTCCCTTTCTAATTAGTCCTCCTTCCTTCTTAGCACAATTGCACAGATAATGGGAAATCGGTTGAGTTGTACAAATCTGTGATTATTAGATTTGAATGACTCTTATCATCATCTTCATCATCATCACCATCATCATCATCATCGGCATTGCTTTAGTGTCTGTAAACACACAGTCATCATCATAAAACCTACTAAATTAGCTTTGTTATTGGGAGAGAGAGAGAAAGAGAGAGAGAGAGAGAGAGAGAGAGAGAGAGAGAGAGAGAGAGAGAGGGAGAGAGAGAGAGATGTAGTCAGTGGTCTAATTTGATGCTGCTCTCCAGTCTCCATATTGTTTGGCATGTGCTTTTGCATACTGCTGGTTTGTTTGCTGTTCCAGCCCTCCTGCTTTGGCGTGTGGCAAACACGCGGGCTGTGTTTGGTCATGGTGTCGACACGTTCAGCGGAGCAGCAAACGCAACTCTGCTGTGCCCTAGTTAGTTTACTTCATTACCCAATACTCCTCCGGCGAGTGTGTCTGTCTGACAGAACAACACACGAGGAGGGGGGGTTTTAGGGAGGGTAGGATGAGGGGGGCCCCTGTTGTCACTTCTCCCCAGTCCCGGGTTGAGCTCTCTGGGCTGCATCTAACTATCAGCAGCCTCTGGTCCTAAGCCCCAAGGCTAGAGGAAGGATGTGGGAACGGCGCCACGCGCCGCCACAGCCTTTGATGTGCAACATCGTTTTGGAGTTCAGGCGAGTTCACGCCGCCCGGCAATGACTGTTGGCTGGTGACTCATGGAAATGCGTTGTCAGTGGTGGACTCTGATGTTTAATTAATGATTGGGTGACAGCAGATTTGTGGTTGGATTCTGCTCGTAAGCAGGCGTCCCCTCATTTCTATGGAGCTATGAATGGGAGAGCGATGCGTTTTGCCCTCCTGTTATTTTCTCTAACAAGAAGAGAATGGAATTCCATCTCCATCCTCCCCTTTTTATTCCTGTTTTCTTTTATTTCATTTCATTCCCTCGTTCCCTCCCCCTCTCCCTCCTCCCTCTTTGTTATTGTTCAATCCATTTTCCATTTATTGTTTTTTTTTTTTCTCTCATCACATCCACCTTTTACTCCCCCTCTTACATTCTGTCTTACTCTCCTCCTCCTCTCTCTCTCTCTCTCTCTCTCTCTCTCTCTCTCTCTCTCTCTCTCTCTCTCTCTCTCTCTCCCCCCATCCCTGGCTGTAAAGACTTAATAACCTGGACTGACAAAACAGCTCTAGCAGAACACTGTCTCTGAAGACTCCGTATTAGAGCCTTCCAGCCTTCAATTATTCTGTTGTTATGCTGGGAGTCAATCACTTTCCACATAAAGCTGCCATGGCGGCCGTCTGCGTCCATCAGAGAGGGGAGTGAAGCCGGGGGGAGGAGGGAGAGGAGAGGAGGTGGGTGCTACAATAACTAAGGAGGAGGGGGTGGGGGATATGGGTGGGGTTGGTGCTGGTGGTGGGTGCTGAAAGATGCTACACTAGCAAATAGAGCTCTGTGAGGGATGTAATGGTTGCATGTTTGGGGGCGAGGGGGGGGGGGTCTGGGAAAGAGGGTGATCATCATGGTGATGGTGGTGGTGGTGGTGGATTATGGTTTTCTTTTTTTTTTCACTTCCACATTATTCGGTTTTTACTCTTGGGGGGGCAATAAACACATACACATTACATCAGTGTAACAGGGGCATAAATTTTGCAGAGGATATACAAGGCTTCCCCCAGACAGCCCGGCCCCCAGCTGCAGGAGGCGGGAGCCTTGGCCTGAGAAACACCTTGAGCCGCTCATGGGCCTGTCATGGAGCTGTTAGTGTCTGCCTTCCAGACGGGATTTATGAGGGATAAAAGAGAGGGATGGGAGGAGGGGGGAATGGAGAGAGAGAGAGAGAAAGGGAGGGAGGGAGGGAGAGAGGGAGGGGAAAGGGTTAAGGCAGAGCTGGGGTCTCAGGAGATCCACTATAGGGGTTTATTCTTCAGTCCAAGATGGCTGTTGTGCTGACAGCATGCCTTTTAGGTGACTTTACCAGACATGGACTCCTGTAAGTAGGTCTTGTTATTTGTCTGGGTAGGATAACTCAAGTAGCCTATTTATTTTATTTTATTTTATTTTGTTTTATGTTTTTGTTGAGAGTCCTTCAGCCAAAGACAGCCAAACTGGGACACCAAAATGCTTGCCTGTCTTGTCTTACCTTTTGGCTGGCTTTTCGAAACAGAAACCTCGTAATTTTATCAATATCAATTTTATCATTAGGTCTTCTAAAGGTCCAAAATGAATGGCCTTTATGTGTGACCTGTCAATTTAGAAAGGTTTCCCAAACCTAATAGTCTGATTGGACCTTATTCCAATGAATGCTCCGATGTTAAAAGCTCTGGTTGAATAGGTGAGCTTTCAACAACATCAAGCAATCCATTGCCATTTAAGTCCCCCTCCCCCTTCCTCCATATTGAATTTGTTTTTGCTTTGATTAAATCAATATTAAATTGCTTGATGTTTTGACACACCTAAACATAATTGTTAGTGTGAAAGGTCGCTGTCTATAGGCGCCCATTCAAATTGCCAGGATTTGTTTAATCTAAATAGGAATCTAATGTTATATAAGAAATCTAAATAGGATACAGAAATCACATTTCCAATTTGTTTTAAAGTGAAAAGATATTACTTTTTTTACATAGTAAGTATGATGTCTATGTGCAATTTCAGGATGGGTTGAATGGCACCTCCTTGGGGGATGATTGCCCATTATCCTGAGCCCGAGCCAGGAGCTGTAAGTGGGTCTAATCTGGCTTGCAGCACCAGAACCAGAGGCGGATAGAATGCCCTTTGACCTTTGGCATCCTGAAGGCCTTATTGCAGTGCAAGACCTCACACTCTGCCTCTCTGACATACAGTATATAAAAGGGCTCCCAGTTCTGACACCATACCAGAGGAGGACCTCACGTCACATCAGATTAGCTAATATTAATTAAAGTAATAACCTTACATATCAACATAATAAACTCATGATGCCTTGCATTTTCTTGTGTCTCTGTTTCTTAAAAGGCAGACAAATGTAACTATAGATTTACACCGACAATGAATATTGACAACTTCAGTCTCTCAATTTGTGTTAATGACAATTGACTACGGAAACATTTTGTAAAAAGAATAATGGAGGATCTTTAATCACAAGAACAGAGTCTTAAAGTGTGAAGGTGAAATGCCAAAGCTGCCACCATACTGTGCTACACAAATGAACAGTGGTGATAGTGAAAAAAATGCTAATAGTTTACAAAGTTAAACACAATGTGTATATTTACGACCTGAGAGATGGTAAAATGAGCTACACTTTCTTTCACACACCAATGTGTGTGTGTCTGTGTGTGTCTTGGTTTTTAAGTGTTCGCGCTATGTAGCAAGTGTGTGAATTATGGAGGAGCCATTGCAAGGAGAAATCTATGTGAAAAATGATTGAAATGGGGTGGAGGTGTGTGTGGTGAGGAGGGGGGGCGGGGGGGGGGGGGGGCAGGCTGCCGCTCTGAGTGAAATCTGAAATTCAAAGTTCTGTGCATTCGCCCTGTTCTTGTCAAAATGAAAGATGATGAGAGTGATTCTGTGTGCGGTGTGACTAGCACTGTTTATCACTTCAGGTTGCTCCGACAACGACAGCGGTTATTCTGCGGGTGTGTATGTAGGTAAAAGTGTGTGTGTGTGTGTGTGTGTGTGTGTGTGTGTGTGTGTGTGTGTGTGTGTGTGTGTGTGTGTGTGTGTATGTGTGTGTGTGTGTGTGTGTGTGTGTGTGT
>JAODXP020000026.1:14702306-14717306 GCA_027497455.2 Sardinella longiceps | reverse complement strand
GATGCAGCGGCCAAGCCTGACCTGTCTGTCTGCCTGCCTGCCTGCCTGCCTGCCTGCCTGGGAGTCACTAATGAGACCCCTGACCTCATGAGGGAGGAAGTGTTTTTTAGAAATGACAATGACACAGCAGAATAGGGTGGCCATTGACACACACACACACACACACACACACACACACACACACACACACACACACACACACACACACACACATACACACACACACACACACACACACACACACACACACACACACACACACACACACACACACACACACACACACACACACACACACACACACACACACACACACACACACACACACACACACATACACGCACACACACACACACACACACACACACACACACACACACACACCCTTTCCCCTCCTCCAACCCCAATCTCAACACTGCAACTGCCACCTACCAGGATGGGAAGGTGGTAAAATGTGTCTAGATGGAGGGGGTTTGTCTTGAAATGTGTTTGTACCACATGAGTGGACTATCGATAGATTGGCTGTAATTGTCCTTAGGGACCAGTCAGGCTACAAACAGTCATCATCAGACTGCAGACAAATGGGTCCATTGGACAGGAGTGTGTGTGTGTGAGGGCGCTGCCTACTGACAGACGATTGGCTCTCGTAATGTGGAGGATCATCAACAGATTTATCTAGCATAGTTTCCACAGCCCACTTTTATATGTGTGTGTGTGTGTGTGTGTGTGTGTGTGTGTGTGTGTGTGTGTGTGTGTGTGTCTGGAAGTCATTTGTCACTCACTGAAGGCCATGAGTTGTTCATTTGAGGGATGACTTCGGTGTCTACCCCTGACCCTGTCGGCTGACCCTAAATCATTCACTCTCAAATCGTGCCTGTGAGAATATAGAAAAAGTGTTTGTGTGTGTGTGTGTGTGTGTGTGTGTGTGTGTGTGTGTGTGTGTGTGTGTGTGTGTGTGTGTGTGTGTGTGTGTGTGTGTGTACCCATGTGTCTGTCTGCCTCTCTCTGGCTGTTTTTATGTAGTTTGTTTCCCTTTCCTGGTCAGACACAATTTTCCCCCCATCTCTCTCTCTCTCTCTCTCTCTCTCTCTCTCTCTCTCTCTCTCTCTCTCCCTCCCTTCCTCCCTCCCTCTCTCCCTCTCTCCCCCTCTCTCCCCCTCTAAGCACCAATCTACTCCAAAATGATCAGACTGGCAGCTCCACCATTATGACCTCACTAGCCAAAGTGTGAGAGAGCACATGTGGGAATAGGCTAATCTGATTGGCTGGCTGCACCTTCCTTATCGTTCCCTATTTAGAGGCCTTGTTATAGCTCATGGCGGCAGCGCTCCATTGGCCATAATCAGTGTGGTTAACAAGCAGTGTAACTAAGCTACAACACACTGCCTAGATAATAGTCCTCTCTCCCATCTGTATATGACTGGATGGAATTATATGGAGCTAAGTCACATCAAATTATGAATTAAGCTATCAAGCCGAGTCTCTTTTTTTATATTCAAAAAGGGATAAAAAAAAAGAGAGAAAAGAATTGTGCATGGATGTAGATTTGGACGCAGAGCAATATGTGCAATCTTACTAATTAGGATTCGGCTGAGCGGAGACCGCCTCTGCAGTAGATGTAGATATCAGACAGATTGGATGATTTAAATGTCATAGATAGAGCAGCATCTGTGCCATAGCAGAGTGATAAGTCCTTTTGTATTAGCTTTTTAAATCCCCAAAATGCTGATTTATTTGGGTTGTTCATGTTTAGCTTAGTTGGCACAGCCATCCTGCTGTTGTTAAGTAGAAAATAACTTATTATTTTCCGGTGGCTTGCTTGCTAGAGCTAGGGCTGGTTTGATGGGTGACTATCACCGAGGGGTGTTGGCATGAGGCTTTGAGGGAGTTCAGACGGAGATAAAAGAGAGGGGAGACAAAAACGAGGAAAAGAAGCCCAATTATCCCAGTAGTCTCTGTTAGCGCCGCAGCCCCTGAGCCTGGCTCTGTGTCCCGGCACCACGGGGAGGGTGTTGACACCGAGTCATCCCGTTTTTCCCCACTGTCACCCACACACACACACACACACACACAGACGTACACACACCAACTGCACAATGCCCTCCCCACACACACACACACCCCCGCTGATCTGAAGGATTGGTGTCATGTGGGGACGTCTGCCGATCAGTGTTCACACCATGTAAAAAAAAAAAAGAAACAAAAAAAGTAAAGAGTTTAAAAGTTTTCGTGGAAAAGGCTCTGGTTAAAGGAAAAAGAAAACAACCCCCCAAGAAATCCCCCTCTCAGCGAGAGAGCACTTTGGAGCTGTGTTTTTCATCCCACAATGCCCTGCTTCTGCTAACAATTTCCTCCACACTTTTTTTTCTTCTTTTGGTTTGTCTTTCTCTACAGTTCTCGCCCCTGAAAGGACCGCGTGAGGGTGGAACATTGGTCACCATCCGTGGTGAGAACCTGGGCCTGGAGTTCGAGGAGATCGAAGGGAACGTGAAGGTGGCAGATGTGGAATGCCGACCTGTCCGAGAAGGATACATTCCAGCTGAGCAGTAAGTTTGGAAATCGTTGTCAACAATAAAGAGCCTCAGTAAAGACTACCTGTGTTAAGAGCATAGCTAAAAGAAGGTGTCTTCTTCAGAACTGTGATGTGCAAACAGAAAATGCACTGCAGAACTTTCAAAAACTCACTCACAGAGAGTCAATGATAGCAAACGCACTGCTTTCAAAGGAGCTCTTCTATGTGATTTCGAAGCATCAGCTCACTTAATATTATATTACAGCGAGAAGTAGGCCTTCAAAACCGTTATTGAATTTGCAGCTGAATAGTTGGATCCGAGGTGTTTTCTGTTCTCGCTTGAAAAGCTTAGTCCTGTTTCTATCCAGATGAAACTCTCTCGCTATCCCTCAGATTAGTGTGCAACATTGGCTCAATGGGTCTCCTAACTGTCAACCGCAAATCCTTTTAAAGAAACTTTCTCCTTTTTAATCTTCCGGAGAAAAAAAAAACGACCGGTGCTGTTAGGATGTGTGTTTAGCTGAGATTTCAGGGAGAGACCATTCCGCTTGTTCAGGAAGTGAAGACTTCCTACCATTAGTCGAGTGACCTGAGACAGCCTCCTTCTTCTCCCAACCCCATTCTCACTAAAATACTGCTGGCACATGGAATTTTTTTTTTCTTTTTCTCCCTCCACCTTTTCTTTTTTCTTTTCTTTTTTTTTTCTCCTCTGCAGCTCCTAGTCTTTGTGTGATAAGCCTCTTAAAATATCGGCAGATAATTTGTATTTGACACCTGTCGGGAAATAAAGGGGGTGGATTAGAGTTTGTCTTAACCTGTCAGGCTCCTCCTGCCCTCAGTTATACATGTGTAATCACAGCGCGCAGAGCAGGCAGGAAAGGAAGAGGCGGAGAATGCTAATTTGAAAATAATGATCGGAGTTGTGTTCATACACCCACTTTTTTAAGTGTGTATGTACGTGTGTGTGTGTGTGTGTGTGTGTGTGTGTGTGTGTGTGTGTGTGTGTGTGTGTGTGTGTGTGTGTGTGTGTGTGTGTGTGTGGTGTGTGGGTGTTTTGGAACTGGAGTTGGGTGCGTGTTTTTATGTCAGTTTCCACATTAGACATTCAAGTGAGGTTTTGTTTGCCCAGCCCATGTGTGGAAGGAACTCCACTGACATTCATACAGTCTCTCTTGTCTCTCGTCGAAACTCAACAGTATGAGAAATTGAAAGCGAATGAGGAAAAACAACTCGATAGACGGCGTAACATTACACCTGACATGCACTAATCTAATATCATCGACACTGATGCACGAGTGCATGAAAATGAGTTTTCAATACATCGATCCAGAACGGTTAAAACGAGGATATTTGCCAGCCGAGACGATTTGGCCTTTGTTGCTCTCCGTCTGAGTGTGTGTGAGTGGATGTCCTAAAGGTCTGAAATGTGTTCTTCTTGCAGGATCGTGTGTGAGATGGGCAAAGCCGAGAGGAGCCAGTTCGCCGGCGGGGTGCAGGTGTGCGTGGGCGAGTGCCGACCTGAGTTCATGACCAAGACCTCCAAGTACTATTACTTTGTGGTGAGTTCTTCCAGAAAATTCCAGACTGTTCCTCTGGTTGACCAATGGACCACGGTTGCTCTTCGTCCACCTCCGCCCACTCCCCCCCCCTTCATCTACGAGGGGTCATCCCTGCAGGGATTTACCACCATCTCGCTCGTAAACACAGTACTACCTGCCCTCCCTCCGAACCCCAACACCTCTCCCCTGACCTCCACTCAACCCAGCCTCATTTGTCAGCGACACCCCATAATATACCTCCTCTCTGTGACCATAAAAAGGCAGCTTTTAACACCCGTCCGCAGTCATGTTTATATATGAGCCCCCGACATGTATGCATATATATGGCCCATTTAATGATCTCCAGCCCTTGGCAGCATTAGTGCCACGCTCGCTGAACTCACATGCCGTAATCATTTTCCAATCATGCACTCATTTTATGCCCCGTTATCAATTTTATCCTTTTATTTCCACCGCATGGAGGGTTGTAATTGGATTATGTGAGCTGCCGTGAGTGGCCGTGGAGGTGTGTGTGTGTGTGGGGGGGTATAGTGGGGGGTTACATGGTGGGGGATTGGTTAGTGAAATGCAGAAATGGTTGTAAATGGCTGTTGGCGTGATTTGTGATTTCACCAATGTACTCGATTGATGATTTAACCTTGAACTCCCACAGATCCCTCGAGTGATCAGCCTCTCGCCCAGTCGAGGTCCCGTATCCGGGGGAACCATTGTAAACATCACCGGGAGCAACCTGGACGCTGGGAGCAACGTGTCAATCACATTCCAGGACCAGAAATGCGCCTTGCATAGGTACTGTATCATCACAGACGTTACCTCACTCAGCCATGTCCCTTTAAGATGACATCACATCAGACAGACGCTGACAAACCTGACAGGTCATTGATAGTGTCATCACATACTGACCAGGCCCCAGAGAAATCAATATGAACATTAAGACCTAAAACAGTTTCTGATCCCTAATCAATAACGTCAATAGCAATCACCAGCGCGTTCCAGCCAGGGTCACAATCATGACAGGCCCCGATAAAAATGAAAGATGATTGGAGCCCAGTGCTGTTGAAGGCTTGTCAAGTGAAACCTCCACTCATGCTGGGACACCATTAGCGCCCCTGGCTGCCTTTCCCCTCAGTGGCAATAGATGGAATGGAGCTCATATAGATGAAAGCAGGCACTTGTACAGTATACTTCTCTTGTGTCCTCTGTAGGTAAAGGACACCATATACGCCTATATACATTATGACACGTTTTTGGCACTGGGTTCTGTTTGTCCTCTTGGGAAATATATTCCTATAAGGACCGGTGGACTATTAAACTGCAACTTTTCAACACAACAACTTCACACAAGCATCTATTAAATTTAGCCAGTTACCGTTTTGTTGCTTGTTTGCAACACAACTTGAACCTGGAACATTCTTTAAGTACAACTGATCTCCTTACACTCCCCATTCCCCTTCATAAAACTCCATTATGATACAGTAAGTGAATGACTTTTACTCACAGAATGATGTGAATCTGAAGAACCTTTTGCCATTGACCTTTTGCTATTATTATAGAAATAACTGACCTCCCAACATTGGGAGGACCATACAAAGTGAATGGAACCTCCCACAGAATTTTCGAGAGCAGTTTAATAAGTTTATCTATGTAGCAGCCACTTGTATCCAAAGAGCTGTGTGGTACAGATAAGCTATTGGCTATAGGCTACGTTCATCCCTGCATGCTTAGGAGTAGAGAGCTGATGACCTTGATGCTGCAGGCAAGAGAGGTCATGCTGAATTAATCATTAATTGCCTATTACTGTTAGCAGGCCTATATATAGGGGAGTGGGAGGAGCCCCAGAGTGTTGACTAATGAATTAACCCCTCCTGATTGGTGGTTTGCCTGCAGGAGGGACGGACTCTCCATTTACTGCAAGTCAAATGGCTCGTCCAATGGCATAGGGAATGTGACAGTATCCGTGAGCGTGGACAAGGCCCACCTCCAGAAGAACCTGTTCTTTGAGTATGTGGAGGACCCCACCATCACCAGACTGGAGCCCGAATGGAGCATCTTCAGGTAGGTTTGGGGCCAGATAAAGTTCTGGAACTCACAGTAGAAAGCGTGATTCGGGGGTTCCATCTTAAATACTTTTACCAGCTCTTACATAATGCATTTTTAGGTTTTATGTGCAATATTGTGCACAATACAGTACATATTTTTTTCTTATTAGCACATTTAGATGTTTCAATTAATTGTGTGAAAATAACAGATATTTAGGGCATGGTTGTGTGGCAGCTATAAAAGCTATATTGGGAATAACTTATCCAATGCTTGTGCTGGGTGGCAGTGGGAACACACAGTTGACAGTGACAGGAACCAACTTGGACATCATCCAGACCCCCTTCATCAGAGCCAAGTACAAGAACCTAGAGACAACTAATGTAAGTGAACACCCCTCTCTCTCACTCACACACACACACACACACACACACACACACACACACACACACACACACACACACACACACACACACACACACATAAAGACCTGACACAGTCATTCAGTGGTCAATCAGCCTTCTGTGAAGACCCTCATTTTCCCAGGGGCTTTGGCTGCAGTGTGCACAGAGAGAGAGACCCTACTGTAGTAAATTACCCAGACTGGAGGACAGGAGCCTCCTCTATGAGCAGAACAGAAGCAGGGAATGGGCCTGCTGGAAAGAAAGGATGAGAGATGGAGAGAAAGAGAGAGAGAGAGAAAGAAAGAAAGAAAGAAAGAGAGATGCCAGGTTTTGCCAACTGTGACAACCATGACCTGTATGCCCTCTCCAAATGCACACACACACACACCTACACACACACACACACACACACACACACACACACACACACACACCTCTTTCTCTCGCTCTCTTTTTGTCTCTCAGTGGCCCCCCTAAAAAATGTTGAAAATAAAGGAGAAACTTTTGACACGGGCGAAGAGAGATCGCATTACGTCCCCACAGAATGGGCCGATAATGGCAGGGGAGCGGACTCCTTTCCGCCGCGTGATTGAAAGGCTCGAGAGACAAAAGACAGTAATGTTATCTGCCTGTCGTATCGCAAGCTCCCGCTCATTCAGCATCTGTCCCTGTGATATGATTAGGCCCAGGGATACTGTTGCTGGAAGCACAGAGAAATTCACTTCAAAAGGGCCCACACCACCAGCACCACCACCTCCAACCCAGACCTCCAGCCCCTGCCTGAATAAAATCATTCAAAGCGCTCCCGTTTCTTATATCCTCCTGCCGTAATCTAATCGTTGCTAATCAGGTTGTTTTAAAGGGGGGGAAAAAACATTTATTTGACCGAATGGTGTGTGAAGGGTTTTGAAGCTTTAGTAGATTTTGGTGGATTTCTTCCTAGAGCCACGTGTGCACATACACCCAGGCCATACACACACAAACATTCATATGTGCACACACCCTGTAACATAAGTACCGGACCGGTATTGCATACAGTAGACGTCTATGGGGCCACAATCTGTCAGGGTTTATCCAGTGCTTTTGTTGTTTGAATTTTAAGAACAGACAAACTTGGGAAGTACCTAAGTGTCCCTTTTCCCCCAAGTGTCCCTTTCCCCTTTGAATTTCTCACTTCAACGCCTTAGAGTCCCATAGAGTCCCATAGAGTGTCTTTGAGATATCTACCCAGTGAGGTGTCTGAAGTCTATACATTATCACAGCAGAGACAAGGTGCAGAGCACACAGGCAGTAGAGTGAAGCAGGAAGTCTTTCACTGGACTTGCAACACTAAGGAAGAGAGGAGCATAAGGATATAGATATAGACAGATAGAGAGAAAGAAAGAAAGAGAGAGAGAGAGGGATGAAGTCTTTTTGGAGGGAAATGAAGGTGAACTGGGCCAGTTATCGCACACTGAGTCATCGGTACGATGGCAGAGCAGATCAAAGGCACATTATGCCGAGGGAGAACTCGTCGGGCTGATTTATGCGGCCTTTGAGCGCGGCGCTTAGATGCGGCGGCTCCGAGTGCAGCCATTTTTGTCGGATTACGTGAAATCTGGCTCCTGATTGAAATGTAAAACCTACATCACAATGGCTTTTGTAGTGGTGGCAGAGTAGGATACCTCCCCCTAACCCGCCTCTGAGATATTGTGTCCCAACATAGCATGATTAATGGCTAGAATGACTAGAAATCAGACACCTTTTTTTTTTTTTCATTGAAAAGACCAAGGTGGCTTACCAATGTATCGCCAGTAGTTTTCATGTTGGTCTTTAGATTTCTCTCATGATATCTGCCTCACTTTGTGTTGTTTTTAACACTAATGCTAATAATTTGTTATACTATTGGCATGCTAGTGTAGCTAATGCTACTCATTTGTGTCTCATCTAGCCTAGAAGTCCCACTTGTGACCTAGCTTTTGATAGTATTTAGCCTATCATTAGTGTTTTTTGTTTAAGGCGAAACCGTTGTTTGTCCTCTAATAACTTGGCCTCTGTAATATGATCTTTAACATTGTTCACACTTCAGCTACAGATAGCGTAGCCTACAGTTAGCATCTAATTTGTTTTCCCCTTGCATGTGTGTAAATATGTTTCTGTGTGTGTTCCCTCCCACCCTCCACAGACGTGCAAGGTGCTGAACGCCACCACTATGCTGTGCCAGGCCCCGGCACTGCCCGTCAGCCTCAGTAGGCAACAGGAAGTGGTGGAGCGGCCCGACGAGTTCGGCTTCATCCTGGACGGCGTACAGGCCGTGCGCGCGCTCAACAACACCAACTTCCTGTATTACCCCAACCCTGTGTTCGAGACGCTCAGTCCATCCGGCATTCAGGAGCTCAAACCAGGCTCCCCCATTATTCTAAAGGTAGCGCCCCCTACAGGGGGTTTTATTATTATTCACCCTAGTGAAGACACTCATTACTAAAGCTAACTTAACTAGGAAATGTTATTATGTTTAGGAAATGTTGAGTTGAAGATGTATCTCATCACGCTTATTTTAGGTTGTCAAGCATTCCTCCTAAGCATTCCAAGCATTCCTCCTAAGTCTAAGTTGGTCGACTCTGTGTAGATTAACTCTCTTGGTCACCTTGCTTCTTTTTTTTTTTAATTTGAAAGCTCACAAAATACTGTAGGTGGAATATGAATGTTCTAGAAGATTCATATTCCCTTTAAAGCCAAGTAGAGGTGAGGCGTACATGTTGTTTACAATTCAGTTTAGGATACTGCAGATTTGTATTGTTGCAGAGATACTTTGTTGTAGTGCTGAGCCGTGTTTGTTGTTGTTGTTCTGGCTTACCAGAGTTGATGTGTGATGTGTCTGACTGTTTGCCCACAGGGAAGGAACTTCCTGCCTCCCATGCCAGGCAATGGCAAACTCAACTACACCGTGCTGATTGGAGAGACGCCGTGCTCCCTCACCGTGTCTGATACGCAGTTACTGTGCGAGTCCCCCAACCTGACGGGGCGCCACAAAGTCCTGGTGAGTGTGTGTGTGTGTGTGTGTGTATGTATCTGCAGGCGTTTATGTGCGTGTGTGTGTGTGTGTGTGTGTGTGTGTGTGTGTGTGTGTGTGTGTGTGTGTGTGTGTGTGTGTGTCTGTGTGTCTGTGTGTCTGTGTGTGTGTGGGTGAAAGAGAGAGAGAGATAAAAAGATAGAGAGAAAGTAAGTGTGTGAGAGAAAGCACAACTCCCACCTGTGTGTGTGTGAGTGAGTGAGTGTGACAAAGGCAGAAAGAGAGCCATTGTGAGGACAAGCGTGCCATTCCATCCCAAGTGCACAGATCCCATATCCTTTCCCTCTGGACCACTTCGACACAGGGAGAGAGAAAAAATGAAAAAGGAAATAAAGACAGTTTGTGGTTATTGTCCTCTCTTAACGGCAGACAGAGCAACAACAAATAAGTCTTCGACGAAGCGTATTAGCGTCGGCCAAACCTAATAAGGGCTCCATTTGCGGGCTCTGCGTTAGAACAGTGGGCAGACGGCGCACTTCCTGCTCCGCCACCTGTTCCGATGACGGACAGGCAGCTCCGAAAATCCCCAGATCCATTACCGTCAAATAGACCCAAACAGAATAGGGCCAATATGTCTCTTTCCCTGCGTCACTGCTGTTTGATTTAATCACCCTCCAGAGCGAGCTGCGTATTTCTCCGTTCTTCCCTTTTCCATTTTCTCATCGTTTCCCTCCGTTCTTTTTTTCAAAGGCACAAATTGGCTCAGCGTATACATGTGTGTGTGTGTGTGTGTGTGTGTGTGTGTGTGGATATATTTATTAGAGTCAAATCTTGTTTCCTTGCTGGCGGGGTGTCGGTAGGAAGGTAATATTGTTGGGTACATGTAGAGATCACTTCAAATAAGGCGATGAGTCCATGGAACTTATGGCTGTCTGAGAGACTGGGATGTGACACTGTGCACTGCATTTGATGAGAAGAGAATAGCAAAAGGCATGGAGATAGACACAGACAGAGAGAGAAAGAGAGAAAGGGGGGGATAGAGTGTTTTGGAGGGAAATGAAGGTGAACTGGTTCAGTTATCTACATCAGATGAGTTCACAGTGTTGGATTGCACCTGACCTCAGTTTTGTTCTTGATTTTATTTCCTTCACCTGTGTGTCTACTAAGGCTCGTGTGGGTGGCATCGAGTTCTCGCCAGGCGTCGTCCACATCACGTCGGACAGCCCGCTGAGCAGCACGGCCATCATCAGCATCGCCGGCGCCGGAGGCCTCCTCATCCTCTTCATCGTCATGGTGCTGATCGCCTACAAGCGCAAGTCTCGCGAGAGTGACCTCACTCTCAAGCGCCTTCAGATGCAGATGGACAACCTGGAGTCCCGTGTGGCCCTCGAGTGTAAAGAAGGTAAAGAGTTGTACACTTAGCCAACTGTTCTAAGATCAGTTATTATCCTGTTTCAAAAGGAAAGGTCATGATTTATTTGCGTAACTTTCCGCATGTGTTTGTGTTGTGTTTTTCCCTCCTCCCAGCCTTTGCCGAACTACAGACCGATATTCACGAACTCACCAGTGACCTTGACGGCGTCGGAATTCCGTTCCTAGATTACCGAGCCTACACCATGAGAGTCCTCTTCCCGGGCATCGAGGAGCACCCAGTCCTCCGAGACCTCGAGGTTGGAACACCCACTCATCCTCTCGGTCAAATAGAGCTCATTAATTGGGGTCTTTTTGTCTTAGGGGGACAACCAAAGGCAAACACGGAAACACATCCATTTAACCCCGACCTTGAAAAGACCTCGGAGAGAGAGAGAGAGAGAGAGAGAGAGAGAGAGAGAGAGAGAGAGAGAGAGAGAGAGAGAGGGAGAAAAAGAACAACCATTAAGCAGAAATATTCACAGAGGAGAACTTTTCTCCACAACTGCCGCATTAGTCAAGCGGCAAAAAGTCTTTATCAAAGATATGTATAAATACACACCCAGCAGGGTAGGGATTGAAATGAAAGCTGTCACCGCGCTGTTTGCGTTCGCACTCGGTAAACAAAAGCCAGTGATTCTCATTAGGTTTCCGCTTCGTCTCCAATCTCTCCCTCGTTCCTCTCGCTCTCTTTCTCTCTCTCTCTCTCTCTCTCTCTCTCTCTCTCTCTCTCTCTCTCTCTCTTTCTCTCTCTCCCTCTCTCTCTTCTGTCTTTTAGCATAATGAGCTGCTCTCCAAACTCACACTCACTCTCTCGTTAATAAAAGTAATGACATGTGACACAACAGCATGAGAGATTGTGTGTAGAGAGAGAGAAAGAGAGAGAGAGAGATAGAAGGAGAGCGAGAGAGAGAGACTAAAAAGCAATGAAAGAAAGCGAAAGGAGGAGAAGGCAAGGCAGCGAGAGCGGGAGTTATTTATCCCGACTAATGGCAGTGATGGACAGTCCTAATTGAATATCCCATCTTTCTCCTTGCCGGGGTTTGGCGCGGCATGTCTCACGATGCTCAACCGTGCCTCTCTCCCGCGCCTGATGAGATCCCGCCATAATAAGAAATATTAATTATGCGCTAATTGGAATAAACATCCCTCTCTCTGGAAAGTTTAAAGCGCCACCAGATCAAATGAAAGCCAAAGCCATCCGGTTCTGTGGCCACGGACTGCTGCTCTAATGGTTATTGATGTGGCAAATTGTACGCAGTATCAGAGACGCTATGAAGAGCTTTTTTCAAAATCGTCTTTAAAAGAGCGACTCGCACTTGTTCCTGTTCAAAGACACCAGCTTGGGTCTTGGTTGCAGTACTTGTTAGACCATTAAAAAAGACTAGAGAGAGAGAGAGAGAGAGAGAGAGAGAGAGAGAGAGAGGAGGCAAAAGACAAAGCTATCCTCACACACAAGCTTTCCAGCTTTCATGCTGTGGTGTAGAGTTCTCTCATCCCACTGCAGATGCCAATAAGCTCCTTTTAGAGAACAACTGAATATCACAATGTGTTTTAAGAACGGAGATCAGTCAAGGAAGGGTCTGTTGCCACAGAGATTGATATGAAATTATTCATGACAAACTAAGATGTAAGAATTAACCAACTACTGCACTTACAGTACATAGACATGACATGGATGTGAAGCTAAAGTCAGTATTAGCATAGTAGTGTATAAAGAAATACTGTGTAGAATACATACTCCTCCCCAGCAGATGGCGCTGCGGTTTCTAGCCCCCTCTGACTCTGTGTGTTTGGCCGTGGGCCCACAGGTCCCTGGCTACCGACAGGAGCAGGTGGAGAAGGGCCTGAAGGTGTTTGGGCAGCTGATCAACAACAAGGTGTTCCTGCTGAGCTTCATCCGCACGCTGGAGTCGCAGCGCGGCTTCTCCATGCGCGACCGCGGCAACGTGGCCTCGCTCATCATGACCGTGCTGCAGAGCAAGCTGGAGTACGCCACCGACGTGCTCAAGCACCTGCTCTCCGACCTCATCGACAAGAACCTGGAGAGCAAGAACCACCCCAAGCTACTGCTGCGCAGGTGAGTCTGCAGATATAGAGATATGCTGCACAAACACTTTTGCTTAAGTGTGTGTGTGTGTGTGTGTGTGTGTGTGTGTGTGTGTGTGTGTGTGTGTGTGTGTGTGTGTGTGTGTGTGTGTGCACGTGTGTGTGTGTGTGTGTGAGTGTGTGTGTATGTGTTTGTGTGTGTAAACACATGCATCAAATATGCACAAATATGAATTAAGTGCAATGCACATAAATGCATTGTAAACACCATACAAATGCTATACGTTAGATGTACTGTAAATAGACTGTCAGTATGCTATACAAATATAGCCGTCTTAGACACCTATATTGTAAATAGATGAGCATACCAACACACAAACACACACACACACACACACACACACACACACACACACACAGACTCATACCGATGTAGATATTTGTGTGCACTGGCACATTCACCTAGACACACTTCTTTTTTTTCCTTTTTTTAAGTACCAAAGGATTTTTGAGCTCAGCTCTGTAGTGGTGTCCTTCGGGTCACTTGCGAACCTTGGCATGAATAATTGCATTTAGTGACATTGAAACGCACACATCCTCCTCTGGAACATGAAATGCTCTGCCACGCAGATGATTAAAATATAATTAGGATTAATTAGCAGCGAATCCAATTATAAGAGCAGTAAAAAGCCAGCGAATGGCGGGGAATTCTGTAAAAAGCTCCAATTCCCAGTGCAATCATCTCGATCGCATCTCTCGCTTTTTTACCCCCCTCGCTCCTCTCCTCCGCTGTTTTTATTACTTATCCACATAAAAGGACTTTCGGTTTTGAATGCCTGAATGCAGTCATGGTCTCGTCACACATCCATATCGAGGTCCATATGTCTCTATAAATTCCCCTGAGGTCCATACCTGCTCCATATGAACGCATTATATAGCCAATATCTCTGTTAGCCAGCCCTCATGACAAACACATGCCTTTGGGTGATATAGATGTGTGCCACCCTTGTCCTCTGTGCCACTCTCATGATACATTAATGAAACATTAATTATGTCCCATAACGCCACCCATAGGATGCAGCATGCGCTGTGCGCGCAGGCCATCAAACAAGAGCTGACAGCTCCAAAGCACCTGACTTCACGGCGGCTGATTTTTAATGACAGCCCCGACCATCGGGGAGTGATTAATTTGGCCCGTTCCAAAACAGGTAAACAGGTAAGATTAATCACAGCCAGGGTACAGTGAAGCAAACAAAAGATCTTCCGATCCTGGCTCAAACTCCATCTGATAAGTGAAGGGGAAAAAACACGGAAGTCTGGAGAAAAGAAGGGAGGAGGAGGGGAAGGAGGGATGAAAGGAGGGAGGGAGGGGCAGGCGGAGGACAAACGCTCGCCGCCAAAGTCACCCTGTTGAGGGGGCACTTGAGGAGATGTCTGCTGCTAAGCGTAAGCGTGGCCAGGGCTGCGGTCCCGATGGCTCTCCTGTGATTGCTCCTTACTCAGGAACTGGCTAACCTGCTTTTTCATAATGAGCCACTCTGGCAGCGCGTTCAGCTCCCTTTGTAATTTAGCAAAGAGTGACCAAAGAGTCCCCCAATCAGGCCATTTTAGAAACATCCCATCACCCCCCCTCCACACACACACACACACACACACACACACACACACACACACACACACACACACACACACACACACACACACACACACACACACACACACTCCCCCACCCACCCAATCACTCAGAATGTCCTCCTGACTGTCCTCCGCCCTCAGAATTGGAGCACGCCTCCTCCTCCTCCTCCAGTATCCCAGGGTGCACTGCGGTGCATCTGCGTGAAGCCTCTTGGCCCTTGGTGACGTGCGGCGTGCTCCACCACAAGGTTCCTGTCAGGGCTGCGCTACCTGCCCAGCAAAGCACAACACGCAGGCAGCCAGCCATGCAGGGAAGGCTTAATCTGTTGTCAAAAGGAATTCTCACTCGTTCTCTTCATCTTCCCTTGCCTCCCCCCTTCCTCTCTCTCTCCCTCTCTCTCT
>JAODXP020000026.1:14684806-14699806 GCA_027497455.2 Sardinella longiceps | reverse complement strand
CGGCTGAGAGCTGAGCCTTGGGCCACGGTGGCTGATTACAGCAGCTAAATAACAACGCTAATGCTAATGCTAATGCACTCTAGGAGGCCAGAAATAAAAGACGAAGTGAAAGCAAGAAGGAAAGGGGAGGGGGTGGGGGGGGGCTAGAACTACTCCTCCCTCTAATTTTTTTGTCTCTCTCTTTATTTCTCTTAGTTGCTTGTTCACTCTCTCCACAGGGATGAACCCCACACACACACACATATGCACACATACACACAAAGACACACACACACACACACACACACACAACCACACCTCCTTCTGTCACCCACTAAGTTCTTTTCTTCCTCTTTTCTTTTTAATAAAGCGCCGTCCCGCTGATGAAGGGGATAAATGTGCGAGCGGTGGAAATCAGTCGGAGGTGTGCTTGATTACAGGGGAGATGGGATGGAGGGAGAATGGAGGGAAGGCGGGTGGATGGATGGAGGAGGAGGAGGAGGAGGAGAAGGAGGTGGGGCTGGTGGGTAATGACAGACGGGTGTGAACGGGGAGTTTTTGGAAGCCGTTGGAAGAGGGAAAGACATGAAAGGAAAGATGAAACGTGACCTCATTGACCTCTCTGGATGGGGACTCTCATTTTGGGTGGTGGTGGTGGTGGTGGTGGCGGCAGTAGCAGCAGCGGCAGCGGCGGCGAATGAAAGTGTGGCGGTTGAACAAGAGGAAGTTAATCCCCGCCAGGTGTGCTGGTGCCAACTCTCTCGCACGAGATGGAGACACGGAGGGGGTGCCAGCTCGTTGGCTAGGATACCCCATAAACCCCCCTACCCACCCATCACCCGCCCATCACTCGCTATAACTCTTCACCCCCTCACCCTCTCCAGCTCCAGAGGAGCCCTTAAATGGGGTGGGGACGGCGGGCGTGCAGGTGGCAGCTGAAACAGTGGGGCATCGGGGCCACTCAGGCATCCCAAAACATCCCCCCTACGCCCCCACACAACACCCCTCTTTCCCCCACCCCTCATTCCCCCACCCGCCTACACCCCACCCAACACCCCTCATTCCCCACCCAACCTCACACACGCACGCTACACACAATGGCCTAATCCTGAAATATTGATGCCATTGCCACGGCTCAGTAAGGGAGGGGATCCTTGGCAGATTACCCTCAGTCCACTGCACACACACACACACACACACACACACACACACACACACACACACACAGACACACACCCTCCCTTCCAAAACTACACCCCCTCCTAAATTTGTGTATGAGGATATCCGATCTCCCCCTCTCCAATTTCACCCCCCCAATTCTGCTATTATACCATAATAATCACATATGCATATCAGCCACCGGGACAGGCCCCCTGCTGTATAGCCCCCACTGTTGGGAAGGCGGTGTGTGTGTGTGTGTGTGTGTGTGTGTGTGTGTGTGTGTGTGTGTGTGTGTGTGTGTGTGTGTGTGTGTGTGTGTGTGTGTGTGTGTGTGTGTGTGTGTGTGTGTGCCCATCCCATTCATTGGCCTCCCCATTGTAATAGGATCTGTTTTCTTGGTGTGAGTTAATAACGAGGCCAGTGTTATTACACGCTGTCTGAGGGCCCGACTGACATCAATCCGCCAGGATCACATAAAGGCCTTTTAATTGGTTCGCCCGCATCAAAGCCGCCTCCATGATGTGCTCTGGCCCCCGGGCAGCGCCGGGGACACAGGGGCCGCGACGCATACATCGACCATCACAGCGTTCACTCACTTGCTCGCTCTCTCACTCGCTTGCACAGGCCAGGGAGAGGTTCACGCACAATTACGTTTCACTCGATGCCGCAACAACAACAAAACAATCCAAACAAAAATCCTCCCTGTTTATTGTCATAGTGGTGGTGTAACTGGTTACGGTACGAAGGGTTTGGTTACCAAACAGCCATTTTCTGCACATTTTCTCCATTTTCACAACAATTAATGAGGAGTATTTTATATTAAAAGGTGTTAATTATGTGCTCTTGATAGTGATGCTGTGTGTTGCCTCTTTTGCAGGACTGAGTCTGTTGCTGAGAAGATGCTGACCAACTGGTTCACTTTCCTGCTGTACAAGTTCTTGAAGGTAAGAGGGTGTGTGTGTGTGTGTGTGTGTGTGTGTGTGTGTGTGTGTGTGTGTGTGTGTGTGTGTGTGTGTGTGTGAAGTGAGAAGTTAGGAGGCAGACTCAGTAAACTGCACTCCTGGCTGGGGTGGGGTGGGATGGGAGAGGAGCAGAGGCGGTGATGCAGCACTGCAGTGTCTTTGTGGGCATGAGGTGTGTGTGTGTGTGTGTGTGTGTGTGTGTGTGTGTGTGTGTGTGTGTGTGTGTGTGTGTGTGTGTGTGTGAGAGAGAGAGAGTGAGAGAGAGAGAGAGAGAGAGAGAGAGAGAGAAAGTAAAGTGTGTTAAATGTGTGTGTGTGTGTGTGTGTGTGTGTGTGTGTGTGTGTGTGTGTGTGTGTGTGTGTGTGTGTGTGTGTGTGTGTGTGTTTTGTGTGTGTGCATTGTGTGTGTGGTGTCGGGGGACAGGAGACTTGCTGACTCCTGTATTTCCAAAGGGCTATAATGAGCCAGCAGACTCCATCTCTGCTCTTCTCAAAATGCATCTAATCACTTTAGCTATCAGCATGGAGCACTGGAGTAATTTAGACACGCTCTCTCTCTCTCTCTCTCTCTCTCTCTCTCTCTCTCTCGCTCTCTCTCTCTCTCTCTCTCTCTCTCTCGCTCTCTCTCTCTCTCACCCCTGCCTCCTCTGCAGTCTTCCTGTCCTCATCCCTTCATACTAGTTTCCTTTCATGTCTACTCTGCCTGTTTAAATAGAGGTCATGTGGAGTTTAAACTCTGTGTGTGTGTGTGTGTGTGTGTGTGTGTGTGTGTGTGTGTGTGTGTGTGTGTGTGTGTGTGTGTGTGTGTGTGCTTACACAAATGTGTATATGCTGTTACATATTTGTGTCTGGCACTTACCTGTAGGTGTCCAAATCTCTAGTTTTCTGCCACTATGCCTACTATGAACATTGTTATACTGTTGTGGCTATAGCATGCTGTTAAACAGCTAAAACACACACACACACACACACACACACACACACACACACACACACACACACACACACACACACACACATGAATAAACAAATTTCCAGTGTAGACAATAAAGATTGTACTGTATCTAGGCTACTCCAGCTCACTGCATGTACTGTAGTATAGTCCCTGGTCCGTCATAAGTGTGAATCTAGAAGGCCTGAGTCACTGATCACAGCTGGGCGGCCATTGTGGCTCTGAAGGGAGAGGCCATGTTGGATGGGGAGGTGTCTCACTGCCCCCTATCCTTTTAGAAGGGTTGCACAGACTGGAGGAGAGGAGAGGAGGGGAGGAGGAGAGAGTAGCAGCACATCCTCTCAGATGGACCCCCAGTGGGTCGTCGACATCTGCAGCTGCTGCTTGCTGACACACACACACACACACACACACACACACACACACATATTCATAGACTGCAGTTGAAGACACCTGCTCTCCTCCCTCTTTCTGCCTCTTTCTCTCTCGTTCAAAAACACACACACAGGCACTCACACACACACACACACACACACACACACACACACACACACACACACTAAATTAGGATGCGCACCACACCTAGATTGGACTGCATGCAGTGGTGATCCATCTCAGGGCTTTAATCAGGCCTCTGTAGGTGTACATTCCTAAGTGAGCTCCATCTGACTGATAGCTCTCTCCTCCCCTCCACCTGTCTCTCTCTCTCTCTCTCTCTCTCTCTCTCTCTCTCTCTCTCTCTCTCTTTCTCTCTCTCTATCCCTCCCTCCACTTACCTGCCATCCTCCACCTTCTCTCCACCTCTACCTGCCTGTTCTGTCTCTCCTCCTCTCCTCTCCAGTGCCCCCCCCCCCCTCATCTCTCTCTATCTCTCATTTCAAGGAAATTGACAAACTGCAGGCTGTCATGCCAATGACACGCTATAGAGATGAGCCCAGTTTAACAAATCTGCACGTGGACCTCTTTTACAGTCTGCACCTCAGTCTGTGCCTGTTCTCACTCTCACACACACACACACACACACACACACACACACACACACACACACACACACACACACACTCACACACATACACTCTGCACCTCAGACTGCGCCTCCTTGCATGCGACAACACACACATAAATACACACACACACACACTATGCACCTCAATCTGCACACGCTCATGGGCGACCAAACACACACACACACACACACACACTGCGCCAACCGCAGGTGATGACTCTTCCAAACTAATGAGTGATGGCAGTGAGGAAAACAACTGAGTCTTCACTTCCTCCATCAGGAGAGACACACTCATTTATTACCATTCCTCCTCCTCTTCCTCCTCCTCCTCCTCCTCCTCCTCATCCCCCTCCTCCTTGCCGTCCTGTCATTCAATCTCTCCTTTGTTTCACATGCTTTTTAGAGGGATGGTTCGGGGGTGTGTGTGGGGGGGGGTGAACTTGGATAAGAAAAATTATGTTTTGGGGGTGACACAAAAATTCTTGTTGCCTTTTTAGTATTTGTTGTCCTGCAGCAGACCTGAGCCAACTTGAGTTCAGTCATCTTAAGCCAGCTCAGCTGAGTAGCACTCAGCCAAATATAGCCAGCAGCAGTGGTGGCAGAGAGAGAGAGAGAGAGAGAGAGAGAGAGAGAGAGAGAGAGAGAGAGAGACCAAAGAGCAGATACCGCTACTGCTGCTGCCGCCGCTCAAAAGCAACCCGCATCTGTGGGGATTGAGGTAGCGAGCGAGCGGTGAGCGGCACGCGGCGCGCGGGGGGACCGGGGTGAAAGTGCCCAAATGGGGCCCGCAGAGAGAGTCACTTCAGCTGCATGAGCACATCCATCTGAATGCAGTTTCCATTTTCAATACGCCAGCAAGGGAAAAAAAGGAACCTGTGCTTTTAGGCAGGGAGAATGATGGAGAGTGACGTTTTTTCTCTTTCTCTTTGTGTGTGTGTGTGTGTATGTGTGTGTGTGTGTGTGTTTCAGGAGTGCGCCGGCGAGCCGCTCTTCTCCCTGTTCTGTGCCATCAAGCAGCAGATGGAGAAGGGCCCCATCGACTCCATCACCGGCGAAGCCCGCTACTCCCTGAGCGAGGACAAGCTCATCCGCCAGCAGATCGACTACAAGACTCTGGTATGGACCAGACCCACTGTCCTGTGTCCTCCGCAGCCTCTCCATAGCCTTTAGCTCACATCACTACTGATGGTTATGGGGGGCTGCGGCTAGGAAAGGGTTAAAGGGAATTTCATTAACTCACTGATGGGTGGCGTTTTGACCTCTGGCTAGGAAATGAATGAGTTAATTTGTCGTAACTGATCCCTTAGTGAACCCTTGATATGGGTGTTGCCGGTCGTTGGCTGCCATGGATGAGTGTGTGTGTGTGTGTGTGTGTGTGTGTGTGTGTGTGTGTGTGTGTGTGTGTGTGTGTGTGTGTGTGTGTGTGTCTGTGTGCTGTGCGTGTGCATGTGTGTGAGTGAATTTTTGTGTGTGTGTGTGTGTGTGTGTGTGTGTGTGTGTGTGTGTGTGTGTGTGTGTGTGTGTGTGTGTAGTACGAGGCAGCCACCCTGCTTAGAGATTCCGTATCAGGATGTTGTTTACCATGAGACGCAGACGCTCTGCTCTGCATTCTGAGCCAGTATTGTGCTGACCTCCACCCTGCACTCTGAGCACCGGAGAGAGAGAGAGAGACACACAAACAAACAAACAAACAAACAAACACAATCCAACCTGATCTTCCCTCTCCTGCTCCGACTGCCAAACAGACTGGAGTATTGCCTCTCGCAGGAAGAGGTGAATTCAAGGGAGACAAAAGATGCTCGGTTATATTAGCATCCTAATCTAAAAGTCGGAAAGGGTGACAACGAGAGATTTTGTTACACTCCTACATCCCGACAGGCCAGGGTCTTGGGGGTGCGTCGTCAGCGACATTCTATTCCGGGAGAATATACTCATCTCCCCATCTTGTCTTTTACAAGGTGTGCTTATAGCCGTGTGATGGACTGCAGTGGCCGTCTGTGTCGGCTCGCTAGAAGGCCATAAAATTATTTATTCCCTCTTTTTCTCAACGTGGCCCGGCGGCGGCGGCGGCAACCAAGCGTGTAATTACGTCTACGGACGAGCGGCGCAGCGGCAGCGCCACTGTGGCAATCATCGTCGTCGTCGTCGCCGTCCTCTCCTCGTCGTCACCATCGTCATTATCATCATCATCATCACAAAAGAGGAATGACGAATATGATGATGATAATTAGCGGCTTAATTGCAGGGCGATGAAGGCTCAGGTTAGTGAGCAATGTCAGGTCTCCCGTGGTGACCAGTTGTCTGAATACCCCCCCCCCCCATCTCCTCCTCTTACATGCAATTACAGGGAGAAATTCACCTGCCATGGCTGACAGTTAAAAGTGTCACCGGCAGAAAAAAAATTCATCCAATTTATAGAATTATATCACACGTGTCCGCCAAAACGAGTTAAATAGAAGGAGGAGGTAGCCTATATTGTGAATTGCATTTTAAAACGCTCCGCTCCGCTTCTACAATCCCAAATGGGTTTTTGACATTGGCAAAAGCATCGTGGATCACAGTCCTGTCTTCACCTATTTTTCTGGTGCGGTATGTTAGTCAACCACTGTACTGTGGATTTTATAAGTGTTTTTTTTATATATAAAAAAGCACTTTTCTTGACCTCTTTTTGACCAGACATTGAAGTCAAGTTTAGTGTTAACTGAGTATTTCATGTTTATGATTCAGTAGTCTGAGTTGCTGCTGTTTGTGCGGTTGGTGCCACAGGTGGTGAACTGCATCCACCCTGACAACGAGAAAAGCCCTGAGATTCAGGTGAAGGTGCTCAACTGTGACACCGTTAGCCAGGTGAAGGAGAAGATTCTGGATGCCATTTACAAGAACGTGCCCTATTCTCACCGCCAGAAGGCCTCCGACATGGACCTGGGTGAGTCACACACACACACACACACACACACACACACACACACACACACACACACACACACACACACACACTTCAACATGATCACAAATGCCATGCATTTCGCATCCACTTACATTTCTAGCCAAGTGCTTAACCTGCACAGCTGTTAATGGACAGAGGAGGCCGTGACTGATTGCCCCCCTCACTCTCCTGATCTGTCCACGGTGATAGCGTGCTATAAGAAGAGCTGAGAGAGAGAGAGAGAGAGAGAGAGAGAGAGAGAGAGAGTGATGGCCACTCATGTGGAGCTGTGAGCAGGCTGATGAGGAGACGGGATAAGAGCTGTGCTTGCCGGCCTCGGCTCGTCTCCATCAGAAAAGCACCGGCTGTCTGTCTGAACACGGAGGATAAGAGCATGGTCAGAAAATGGCCGAAATGGTGGAAAATGGCAGTTTTTTTTTTTTTTTTTTGTCCTTTCTTTTTTTATATACAAGGCCAATGGAGCCTCGGAGCAAAGTGAACAAGCCATCATTCTGCCTCTCTCTCTCTCTCTCTCTCTCTCTCTCTCTCTCTCTGTCTCTCTGTCTATCTATCTCTCTCTCTCTCTCTCTCTCTCTCTCTTCCTCTCCCATGCTCTCTTGCCAGTCTGGTGCTGGTGGCAGTCTCAGCAACCCTGCAGTCAGAAGGCAGGTGTCCTCCTGCTCTAGCTATCGACAGGCAGGGGGTGGTGGAGGGATGGTGGAGGTGTGTTGGCAAGAAGGGGGTGGGAGGTGTGGAGGCGGAGGCCTTGGAATGACCGAGGGACTCGACCCCGAGCATGAAGAGTTGTTTAGCACACACACAGCTCACTTGCTCCCGCCAGCTTCCTTGTGTATTTGCCGTGATTGCTCTTTCCGCGAAACTCGCCATCGATTTTTTTTTTCTCCCTCTCTTGCCTCCCCTCAACCCCCCCCAAGCTGAGTGGAGTGGCCCCCTGATTCAGCCATTGATCAGACAATCAGTCAGGTTAGCTGGAACTTCACATCAGTTGGAGGCGTCTTTCAAGGTGACCAGCTCTCTCCCTCTCTCTCTCTCTATCCCTCTCTCCCTTTCTCCTCTCTCCCTCTTTCTCACTCCTTCTCAGTCTTAAAATGATCAACAGCTGTGACTGCTTCCCCTACTTTTAAAAACAAGTGTTTATTTTATACTCTCACCATTTCCCCCTGCATTTCCCACTCCTTGACTCATTCGGTCATGACATAAAGACAAACATAAGCCCCTCCTCTGGACATCTGTCACACACACACACACACACACACACACACACACACACACACACACACACACACACACACACACATCTCCCCAAGTCTACAGCCATCGCTTTCTTTTGGTCCTCAGATGGCACTAAAGGCATAACGTCTTTTTATGGATTACCGTATCAACCCCCCACCCCCCCACCGCGCACACACACACACACACACACACACACACACACACACACACACACACACAAACACACACCCATTCCCTCTTGGCGTTTTCTTAAGGTCTGCTGTTTTTCCCTTTGTCTTTTCCTTGGGAGTAATAGCATATTTATAGGCTGCTGCCGTGCGTGGTGCCATGATGGTGTTTCCACAAGGGGGAATGTCGGGGTGATAAGTGAAGAAATTGTTTTAGCCCTTTTGACGAGCGCCGGCTCTGTGAAATTGTTTTATGGGCCCCGCCGGGCTGGCGTGTGCATCGCTTTATTATTCTTTTATTACGCACCAGAATTGGAGGATTTTTTTTTTCCCTCTCTCTCTTTGTTTGGTCCTCATCTGGGGCAGATTCGGCAAGAGAGAGAAAGGTGTGTGTGTGTGTGTGGGGGGGGGGGGGGGGGGGTTCTGTTTTGGTGGGCTGCTTAAGGTGGAGTTGGGAGGAGAGGCAAGGGAGATGAGAAGAAGGAGAGGATGTGTGTGTGTGTGTGTGTGTGTGTGTGTGTGTGTGTGTGTGTGTGTGTGTGTGTGAAGAAGGAGGGCTTGTTTGACAAGAAAGCATCTAAACAAAGGGATGGTTGGACAGTCAGAGAGAGAGAGAGAGAGAGAGAAAGAGAGAAAAAGGAAGAGGGGGATTCTTTGGCATTCCATGAAACACATGGCCCAGGGTCTCCTGGGTGTGAGTTCTGTGTTTCCCCCGCCGTGATGCGGAGCTCCAGATAAAGATAATGGGATTGGGCCAACAGACCCCCCCGCCATCCCCTCTACCAACCAGCCCATCTCTCTCTCTCTCTCTCTCTCTCTCTCTCTCTCTCTCTCTCTCTCTCTCTCTCTCTGTATCTCCCCCCCCACCCCGCAGCCCATCTCTCCCCGCTCTTCTCCCCCAGAACAAATTGGACAGGCGCTCCTCTGTCCCCGGCTTCGCTTTTAATTCTCCCTGTCACGCTAACCCACAGGGCCCAGCCCAGCAAGAGTGAGGGCTACAAGGTGTGAGAACAAAGCGCTGGGCTCCGGCATGAGCATTCACACACACACACACACACACACACACACACACACACATACACACACACACATACACATACACATACACACACAAACACCAAAACACAAGAGCCCCCTCTGATATCTCTCCATCTCATTCTCTCCTCCTCCTCCTCCTCCTCCTTCTTCCTCTTCTACTTCTCTGGCTGCTGCTGCAGCTGCTGCAGCATCAGTCCCCCAGTATCCCACAACCCCCCTCTTCTGTCTCGCTCACACTGTTTGTGCCATATCTCTCTCAGCATCGCATTGTGATCTGAAGTCACCTTCAACCCTCATTCTCTCCCACCACCAATCCACCCCCCCCCCCCCACACACACACACACACACACACACACACACACACACACACACACACACACACACAGTGCTCCATCTCTCCACCACGCTGGACTCAAACTTCTTATCTCCCTCCCATGGTGTTGTGCGGCGAAAGAGAGCGGATTTGGGAATCGGGGCAATCTCCGCTTGCTCCGTTTTTTTTTTCCCCCTCTTCCTTTCCATTTCATACTTCCACTCCCCTGTCTTCCCTTTATTCTTCCCCTCTATCCTCCCATCTCTCTCTCTCTCTCTCTTTCTTTCCCCGCCCTCCCTGGCATTCTTCCTTTCCTTTGTTTATTCTCTCCATACTGGTGGCGTATCTCATTTGTATGGAGATGAACTGATCTACTGTATTAAGAGGAATCTAACAATGGGAGGCTTTCCTGGGGACCTGATTCCTTACTTTCTTCTTCTTCTTCTTCTTTCCCCTCCCAAGACTACTTGTTCTCTCTCTCTCTCTCTCTCTCTCTCTCTCTCTCTCTCTCTCTCTCTCTCTCTCTCTCTCTCTCGCTTTCTCTCTCTTTCTCTCTCTCTTTTCTTTCAGTCTTTCTTTGTTTCTTGCCTTTCTTTGTTTTCTTTCTTCTTCTTCTTCTTCCTCTTCTTCTTCTTTTGTGATGTGACTTTGTGATGTGAATGGTGGCAGTGAGCTGTGGGCTGCACCTCGAGTAGTGAGTGAGCTCTTGTAGCTATGGTTCCCAACACAAAGGCAATTTACTCATTTGCAACAGACAAAAATAGACAACCCTCTTGAACAAAAAAGCAAAGCTCCCCCGGCTCGAATTTGATGCTTTATAGGACAGAACATATGCCTATTTTCGCAAAAAAAGGATTTAGTTTTTTTGTTGTTTTGTTTTGTGTTGTTTTTTTATTGTTGTTGTTCTTGTTTTTGTTTTATTGTGTTTTATCAGTCAAATTATTTCACCGACGCAAGGGGGTTGTTTTGGAGGCCGGTTTGGGAGAGGCGGGATTGTGTGGGTGCGTGAGGACCAGATTGCGTTCCATTTCTGCGGCGATCTGGGTAATAACGGTGAGCGGGCGGCGCGGCAGGAAAGCTTAGTGTGGTCGATGGGGTTGTTAGGACGGAGCGGCGCAGCGCGCTGCAGATGAAAAAGGAAGTGGCTTTCAGCGGCGGCTGTAATCACGCCAATCGATCCAGCCTTCCGAGCAGCCAGAGCTCCCTAACAAAGAGCCGAGTGGGTGATTAATTTACCTCCCCCTCTTTCTCTCGCTCTTTCTCTCTCTCTCGGTCACTCGCTCTCTCGCTTTTCTCTCCACACCTCATTCTTCTCTACTTGGAACAGCACCGCACCACAGCTCTCTCTCTCTCTCTCTCTCTCTCTCTCTCTCTCTCTCTCTCTCTCTCTCTCTCTCTCTCTCTCTCTCTCTTTCTCACTCTCTCTCTCTTCCACTCCTATTCTCTCTTTCTCTCTGTCTCGCTTTCTCTTTGTCTCTTTGCTTTGTAATCTCTTTGTCACAAACTCTGCCATTTTCTTCCGAACACATAAAAAGCTGGACGAGACAAAATTCTTTCCTTTTTCCCCAACACCTTTTCCTCAACACCTTTGGCAGCTCCACAGAATCAAGTGTCAAGTAAAAGCACGTGGAAAGTGAAACCCTAAGAGCTTTTTAAATAACGTGCCAAATCTCCCAGCAGAGGCTTGTTTCCAGGGCTCGGAGTCCCATGGATGAGCATATCTCAGCAGGTACTTCATGTAGCGGAGCGTAGGGTAACGTAGCATAGTGCAGTGCTCTCCACGATGCAGATTCCTGTTGCCAAGCATCAGCTGTGCTGTGCTGTGCTGTGCATTTGACGTCATCGTCATTGTCCCTGATCACTTCCAGAGCAGTGGCTCATACAGTACTTTTCATCGAGCAAAGTTGCACTGATGCGCTGTGGCTGTGCACAGCAGTGTTTTACTCATAATGACCCTGTGTTTTCATTCTCTCTCTTCCTCTCTTTCTCTCTCTCTCTCTCCCTCTCTTTCTCTCTCTCTCTCTATCTTTCTCTCCATCCTCCAGAGTGGCGCCAGGGCCGAGGTGTGCGCGTCATCCTGATGGACGAGGACGTCACCACCAAGATCGAGAGCGACTGGAAGAGACTCAACATGCTGGCGCACTACCAGGTACAGGACGCCCACATATCTCTCTCTCTCTCTCTCTCTCTCTCTCTCTCTCTCTCTCTCTCTCTCTCTCTCTCTCTCTCTCTCTCTCTCTGGGTGGCACTCAGCGTGAAATACCCACCAGACGCTGATATAAGTGGAGCGCTGGTGCCCGTCAAAGCCACTTCAGGAGTCTCACACACACACACACACACACACACACACACACACACACACACAGGGGAAGTGTCAGGAGGAGGTGTTGTATGGACTTTTCTAGAACTCTAGAACTATTTTTAGGGATGGCTAATGGCCGGGTGGACGCGGACTCAGAGATGGGATTTTAATGAGGCAAGTCAACGTTCTAACAGGAGTGTGTGTGTGTGTGTGTGTGTGTGTGTGTGTGTGTGTGTATGTGTATGTGTGTGTGTTCGAAAGAGTGATATGGACATGGAAGAGGCAGCTGTGGCCTACTGGATGGGGCAACGTTCTAATAGGAGTGTGTGTGTGTGTGTGTGTGTGTGTGTGTGTGTGTGTGTGTGTGTGTGTGTGTGTGTGCGTGTGAGGCAGTTGTGGGCTACTGGATGAGGCCTTAGACTTCTTAGACTTAGAGTGTCTGCCTCCAGTCCCCATCCGTCTCCATGCACTAGGAAAGATGTGGGCAGCGGTGGGGAAGTGTTTGGACATCATGGCTCTCCCATGCACACACTGATGGTCAGGATGCCCTTGAGCAAGATATAAAACCCCTCTCTGCACCCCGGGCACTTCAGCAGTTAGACTGCCCACTGCGCCGGGATGGTGTGTGTGTGTGTGTGTGTGTGTTCACTCACTGTGCGGTGTGTGTGTGTGTGTGTGTGTGTGTGTCATTGATTCATAGCTGGGATAAATGCACTAGCAGACCAAATGTCCCTCACAGTGTAGTAGTGTTCCATTTACCCCACTACTGGGCTAGGTGATAACTATATTAACAGCTTGGGTTCATTATCCAGGAAATATAGCTACCAGTGAAATACTTCCCTGGGCTGTTGTGCTTTGGATAAAGATGTCGGCTCAGTCAGGATAGAGAGATTGAAGCTCACACTCTCTCGCAATCTAAGAATCCTCTTATTTTGACCCGGCAATCTCATCTCATCAAATCGCACCTCAAACCACCTGCCTGGAGTCTATTTCTGGTGTCTTTACATGTGTTTTTGTTGTGTGTGTGTGTGTGTGTGTGTGTGTGTGTGTGTGTGTGTGTGTGTGTGTGTGTGTGTGTGTGTGTGTGTTTATTCAGCTGATTCCTCCTCGTCTCTGTGCTTGTTGGAGTGTGTGTTGCGGGCTCAGGTCTTTTGGAGTTCAGTGGTGTTTGATGTTGCCAATGTTCTCTAGGCGCCGCTCGTGTGTGTTTCTCTTTGTTTAAGAGGAAATGTACAACTCTGCCAACTCACCAGGCGCCGCACCGCTGATTGAAAAAGACATAAGCAGTCAATAAAAAAAAATCCCTCTTTCATAAAGAGAGACAAACATACACACACACACACACACACACACACACACACACACACAAGACAACACTTTGAATAATATAAAAACATGCGTTTTCTGACTTGGCTTTATAAAATGCCAATCTTGTCTGCCCTGGGAGGGTAAAACAGGTTTCGACGGGGAGGGGAGGGGAGGCACGGAGGCTGTTTGCTTCTATTTTAAGAGACGTCTCCCACTGTCTCTAAATATGTCTGTTGACAGCACTGGGACTTGCCTCTGTACGCAGCCATGCGTTCTCTTTTGTTTAGGTGATGCCGAGTGGTTAATGACTTCTGATAATAACCCACGCGGAATTGCCTAGCTATCATGTTCCGATCTGTTTCAGTAATATCTCGTACCTTTCTCCCGAAACGTGGAAACGGATGAGAAAGGCAAGCACGGTTTCACAATATCTAGGCTTTGAATCTGTAGATCGTCATCTAATTGCTTTCTGCAAAGGCTTTGAAGACTTTGGCAAACAGGGCTATTGTCTCTTTGGTGTATAAAAGGTACTTTTGTAAGATCTTGTGAGGTATATTTTTTGAGGTAGAACAAGGAGACTCTTTGGGGGCAGCTTGTGAAGTTAAAAGGCGCAGTGATAATTAGGTTCTGAAGTGATCTCTCAGGCAGGGGTGTGGGGATTTTTTTTTATTTATTTTTTTTTTTAGCTCTTTAAACATTTTTTTTATTTATTTTTTTTTCCCCATGAGGTATTTATGTCAGTTTTATTTGCCCACATGATTAGTGACAGTAATTGCTGCTGCTCCTGCTGCAAATGAACTCTGCTGAATCTTGAGACACTGTTGTTCTGTCTCTGACCTGGAAGGTATTTGTCAGTCAGTCTTCCCAAATTATGGGATAGGTGATGACAAGCCCTCTCATCCGCTCCATTTCCCCCCTCATTACGCCCTATTGGCAATGACCTCAGGTAACCCCTGTGACCTTTCAGCGAGTGGGTGAAAGACTCCGCTGCGCAAGCACTTCCAGGTCACTTAGAGGAGCATGGGTTGATTGACAGCCACCCTTCCTCCAGGAGGAAGTCAGGCAGGATAAGGGGTACAAGCGGGCGGAGGCGGGGGGTGTGGGTCAGGGGTGTCGTCATGACAACCCGCTGGCAGCCTTAGCAGATAGCATCTGAAATGTCACTCAGATAGACTATCGACAACACACACACACACACACACATCGACAACACACACACACACACAATCACACAGTTGTGGACAGACAATCAGCCCCCACTCTCAATCATAAAGACAGGCACAATTACATTGATAAGGGGTCTGTCAGTTTGGTGTCTCTGTCCAAACTGTTTGCTCTCGGCGTGTCTGTCTGCTTTGACTGGGACTGATGGCCAAGATCAAATCAGCCTGCTGTTCATTAAGGTGTAAATAATTTCCTGGCTAAGCCAGCCAACCCCTCCAAATGAGTTTTCTCTTTTTTGAGAGAGAGAGGTGGGAAGAAAGAGAGAGAGAGAGAGAGAGAGAGAGAGAGAGAGAGAGAGAGAGAGAGAGAGAGAAGGGGGGACCGTGTAGGAGGGGAAGAAAGTAGGATGGAGGAGGAAAAGGGGGAAGAAGAAGAGGGAGGGAAAGAGAGAAGGGGGGAGCGTGTAGGA
>JAODXP020000026.1:14677306-14679806 GCA_027497455.2 Sardinella longiceps | reverse complement strand
CACACGCATATATACCTGCATCTAATCAAATCCAAGATTAAAGTCAGATGCTTGAGCCACCAGCACTTCACACCTATCAGATGCCATATTAGCCCTATGACACTGACTCTGCCCCCCCCCCCCCGGCGGAGTGCCCATCAGTGTTCGACAGTACAGGGCACACAAGTGTGAAAGTGAAATAAAAAACAAAGAGACTCCAGAATGAGGAGAAAGAAGGCAAAATGAGTTCACACATCTTTCCTTTTATACCTCTTGTCTTTCTTGTAAAGCTTCAAAGAGAAGGAAGTCCTTTCAAACCGACTGTGCAAAAGCACTCTGAACTTATAGGACTCAATATACAAGCACAAAGCTTGAAGAATAGAAAGAAAATTGAGACGATATTTGTCAGGAGAAAAGAAAGGAAGGAGAATTTTGTGCTCAAATGTATCTGCAATCCATCATGCATTTAGAATTTTTTTTTGCTTGTGTGTTTTTCTCTGAACATTTGTTGAGTTTGTGTCCTACTCCAAACCACATGTAGAGACCATATGTTTCAGTTGTTTGCTGAAAAGTGCTGCAAACCCATTCAGCATCTTCAAGTCTTTCACCAGCCCCTCTGTGATTGGCTCTCATATGTGTCACTCCATCCCTGCTCCCGCCTCCCTTGCTCTGTGTCTTTCATACGTCTGCACATCCTTCAAACGTGTTGTGATTTTTCTCGTTATGTTTCCATTTTTTCTGTTTTTCTTTTTAATCTTTTTCCCAGCTGTTTGTCTCAGTGTCCCGCTATCTTTCAGACACACACTCATATTTTTTGTACACAGTTTTTGTCTCTCCACCTGTTCTAAATCACAACGTTTTTTTTCTATCTGTCACGAGGAGCATGTCAGTCAGCCATGGAGAGATTGGTCTGCTGTGACAAAACCACAAAAACATTTTTTTTTCAACAAGTTTGCTAAATTGTACCAGATTGATCAATTCTTTTCACACACAAGTGTAAACATTCAGTGAACCATAATGTTTCAGTGTATAAGCCCCCAGGTGTGTGTGTGTGTGTGTGTGTGTGTGTGTGTGTGTGTGTGTGTTTAAATGTCATTGCTCCAGAGCTGCATGAATATTTCATGTTCTCAGACACCTGTTCGATCTCACGCCAGCAAGCAGGCTGGGTGAAGAGGTTGTGCTACAACCCCAGATCGGGGCAGCATGAAAAATTAAGCACTGTGTGTGTGTGTGTGTGTGTGTGTGTGTGTGTGTGTGTGTGTGTGTGTGTGTGTGTGTGTGTGTGTGTGTGTGTGTGTGTGTGTGTGTGTGTGTGTGTGTGTGTCTCCCCTAAAACTTTTATATCCAATCTCAGATTCTAGTACCTCTCCCACACATATCCCACACACACATTCTACCCACCCCTCACCACACACACATGCACACAAACACACACACACACACCCTGCATTTACAAACTATCCAAAAGGCTTGACTATTCCCATCAACATGGCACTAGCCTACATGTAAGCAAACCTGTGTGATTTGGCTAGACTCTAAAGCACGCTGTGCACAATGTCCAGTCAATATCAGCAAGCAGGTGGCATACACTCCACTAGAGACCCATGAAAACAAAACCAATGCAGTGAAGTACTGAGTGAACAAAGATACAGTATAGGGTGGCCATGAGGAGAGGCCATTTTGTTCTCACATCTCCCCTTTTGAGTTCCTCTTCTTGTCGGTTCTATATTGCATGGGGTGAAGGCTGTTTTGGACCGGTGTACTGCTCGGCCATATAGAACCTCTCTCACTTCTCTCTCTCTCTCTCCCTCTCTCCCTCTCTCTCTCTCTCTCTCTCTCTCTCTCTCTCTCTCTCTCTCTCTCTCTCTCTCTCTCTCTCTCTCTCTCTCTCTCTCTCTCTCTGCTCTCTCTCTCTCTCTCTCTCTCTCTCTCTCTCTCTCTCTCTCTCTCTCTCTCCCCTCTGTCTCTCTCTCTTTCTTTGTCTCTTTTTCTCTTGTCTTCCCCCTCGTTTAGAGAACATGATCAAGTACACCACGGGCAGCCCCGACAGCCTGCGCTCCCGCACGCCCATGATCACGCCCGACCTGGAGAGCGGCGTCAAGGTGTGGCACCTGGTCAAGAACCACGAGCACGGCGACCAGAAGGAGGGTGACCGCGGCAGCAAGATGGTGTCCGAGATCTACCTGACCCGGCTACTGGCCACAAAGGTGAGCTCTTTCTCTTTAGCACTAAACTAGCAGAGTAGAGGAGAAACCAGAGGTGCGTTCAGATTCATCTAACATAGCAAACGCTCGTTGCAAACATGTTCGCATTAATCAATGGAATTTGAACGATTTTGCAGAGTGTTCAAACTGTAAACACTAATGGCAAACAGAGTATAAATTACTTGGAGGGGGCTATTAATGAGAGACAAAGTTGTTATGCTGACAACATTTAAAGCTCTTTGGGATATATTTGCAATCGGGACACACATCTTTTGCCATCCAACATACAGGACTGTTAGCGGAGCACTACCTTTTCA
>JAODXP020000026.1:14669806-14672306 GCA_027497455.2 Sardinella longiceps | reverse complement strand
TCTCTTCTCTCTCGCTCTCTTTTTCTCTTTCTCGTTCTTGCCACAATAGAGCCAGTTTCTCAGCTCTAGTCTCCTAAGTGCACTTCCTCGGCACAAACACTTTGCTTATTTCAGTTGCCCCAGAAAATGGCCGCCAAACACTTTTTCTTCCCACTTGAAGAATAGTCCAGAAGAAGAGAAGGTGAGGGTGAGTGAAGGCCAGAGAAGTTTGAGTCGGGAGTTGCGAGAGACGAGAGAGAGTTCCTGTCCGCCCGTGACCTGACACCGCGTTAGCTTCAGCCTGAGCTAGCGCTAAGTGTTTCCTCTCCATAACCTTGATTAAATCCAATCAAGGACAACTGATCCCGCCGGAGAGGCAGTGCCTCTTCTTCACCACAGCTTAGGCGCCCTCACCCATCACCGGGACCTGCTGTCGCCGCCAGCGTTGCCATGGCGAGGGGTGTGTGCGTGCCACCGGCCGCACCCAGAATGCATTTCACCCTCTGCAGCGTCATTTTGCTACAAGTATGAGAGTTAAACGCAGGGGCGATGGATTAGCAATTGAGTGAAGGATAGAGAGAGAGAGACTGAGAGAGAGAGAGAGAGAGAGAGAGGTGATGATGAAAAGAGAGAGAGAGAAAGTATGAGAGGGGACTCAGCGAGGTGGTAAACGAATGCTAATCCTTCATTAGCCCCCCCTGCCCACTGCCAAGCTCCCATCATGCATCACTCATGGATGCCCCACAGGACCATGGGGGCTGTAGGCTGAAATTGATGCCTGCTGGAGGAGAGGAAACAGAAGAGCACAGAGCGGAGGAGAAGGAATGGAGGGAAAGGAGGGGAGAAGAGGAGAAGTGGAGAGGAGAGGAGAGAAGCAAGGGGGTTATTCCGAGAGGCGTTTTTTTTGCTGTGCTTTATGATCTTAATTTCTCACCCTGGCCGCTCCTCAGCTGTCTTATTATGCCATCTGCAAGCACGCTAAGTGTTTTCGCCGAGCGCCGTGGGGTCGAGCTCACATCAGACGCTAATGGATGGGCTCGTGCAAGAGAGGGCGCACGTTAAAGAGCCATTTATCATGGCAACACATGCCCACTGAACTGCCCCACCACACACACACACACACACACACACACACACACACACACACACACACACACACACACACACACACACACACACACACCAGAATGCTGTGGTCATGCTCCCGCTTTTTACACATGTGACTGTCAGCTGCAGAAGGACTAATGTCCTCACCCATAGAGGTTTGAATGCCTAATAACACAATCCTCTCTCTCTCTCTCTCTCTCTCTCTCTCTCTCTCTCTCTCTCTCTCTCTCTCTCTCTCTCACACACACACACACACACACACACACACACACACACACACACACACACCCTCTCTCTCTCTCTCTCTCTCTCTCTCTCTCTCTCTCTCTCTCTCTCTCTGTGGTGAGCCGGAGAGAGAATGTTCCAGTAGGTTTGAGATGAGAGGTCCTAGCTGAGGCTATCGGTGCAGGAAGCCCCGTTCGCATGGGCCATTAATTGGTGCCGAGTGACTGGGAGGATAAAAGAGGCTTGGCAAAAAGCGGGACGTCGTCGTCGTTGTCGTCGGACTGATGGCTTCCTAGACCCTCTGCCCACCATGCCCACCTCCCTCGCCAGATTAGCACTCATGCCGATTAGCCGTCTCGCCCAAGCACTCCTAGTTGAAAGTAGCACGGCTTGGAGTCTTCTGGCTTTTACACATGAAGTGAAGCAGTACTACTGTCATGTATGTCTTTTTATCTTGTGGGACTGGCACGGTTTGACGCCTGAGCCATGCGCAGGCCAGCCTTTCTCAGATCTCAGCATGGCATCTTCTTTTGGACAAATTACTCCATGTTTTAGCGCTGGGAAGGTTGAAAGAATGCCCTTATCTTTGCCTTCAGTGCAGCTTTCAGTCTCCAGAAGAGGGAATATGCCGATATCGCCGGATCACCGAGTCCGACCTGCTTGGTTTTTGTGCTTCTCACTCGCTATCTGTGTAGATGGGAACGCGCTGTTGAACGACGGGAAGAGAAAAGCGAGCGGATTAGTTCTGGTGTCACAGGCATCTGGGTCTGTTGCTTGTCTGTCGGGTCAGAGAGGAGTTCACTGTCTCATTTATTTGTCTCAGTGTCTCAGTGATTGCAGTGACCATGCCAATCAGGGCTATAACTGATTCAGGATCAGTTGTCCAACTCCCCCTGACCTTAATATTGCTTTGCATGAACCAAAGTCAAACTTTGACCTCAGATCAGCAATGAAGGGCATTAAGTGCAATCTAAGCACTACTTAGGACCTGCGTCATACTGAGTTCTGGGGGTGGGTAGGGGGGACGCATTTGAATGTGACACCGTCCTGCCTCTGGATCCTGATTAGTATGACGCACATGTATTTGGCACCTGTCCCGATGGCTCCCAAGGTGCGCGCCCTCCTTCAGAGTCCTGCATTATCATCGACTAAATAGTGCATAATTGTGAAGCGCTGGGTCCTCTTTGAC
>JAODXP020000026.1:14659806-14662306 GCA_027497455.2 Sardinella longiceps | reverse complement strand
GTCCATCTATCTCATCTCTGTTTATCCCCTGAAAAAGAGACTACAAGCAGTTCCTTTTTATCTTCCCACTCAGACAGACAAACAAACAAACAAACAAACAAACAAACTTTTGCATCACTTTAGCTCTGCTTCCTAGACGAGTAGAGGTGAAGGGGCTAGAGGGCTGCGGCACAAAGGACCACATTTCCCAATATGCAATTGGGGGAGGGTTGTGTTCCAGTTCCGCAAAATAGATAGAGTTGTGGGGCCTTACGGGAGTAAGGTTATTTGTTGACCTGTCTCCTTTAGACCCTCAACTAGTGGAGAGAGAGCAAGAAAGCAGTCATGTTTATGTTGCCTTCAAAAAATAACACTGATAGCGAAGTCTTTGAAACCGCCACGTCGGCTGTTCGATTTGTTCTGACTTTTATGATTAGGGTAGTGATCGTAGCTACTTATAGAGTCCAGTTATTTGTAGAACCTTAAAAATTCATCAAAAATGCAAGACAAGGAAATGGTTCATGCATATGAGGACTGCAGACCACAATGATCACCTACAAGAACATTTATCACAAACAACAAACAACGAATGGAGTTTACAAAGGTACCTTCTTCAAGTCACCTGAATTCTACATATCTACGTGGGTGGGAGACCTGTGGCGTGTCTCTGATGAAAATCCCACGTTTACATGTGTTTGAGATTGACAAAAGACTCTACGGTAGGGTTTCTAAGGAGTCGGGTAGTACTTCTAGACATTGTTTTGAACTCCTTTGACTCTTTGACTGTGTTAAACTTTAAAAAGAGGGTTCTTGTGTGGCAGCAGAAAAATGTGTCCAATGAAACATTTGTCCCCCACCACCAAAAAAAAAAAATCAAAAAAACAAAAAAAAGAATCCCTTGTAATTAAGCTCCTCCGTAGCACACACCTGATAGGCTTTTGTGTGTGCAATCTGAAATGAAAAAAAATGCTTCTGCTATTCAACAATGTTTGGAGGACATGCCAAGGGGTTTTTGTGTTGTTTTTTTTTTAATCCCACCAGAGGAAGCACACATCCAACCCGACCTCAGTGACCTGACTTCACTCCTCAGCAGAAGGGCAAAACATCCTCTCTACCTTCTCTTGCCTTTCTCTTGTCCTTCTTTCTCTTGGCTCTCCACTGCCCTCCTCTTCTCTCCTACTCCTCCCCCAAACTCATCCCTTCTTCTTTCCCTCCTGAGCTCTCCTACTTATCCTTTGTTCCCCTTTGCTAATGGATGAAGACTCACTGGTCTAAAAAAAAACTAAAGCACAGATTCAACAGCCAGTTTATCTTGAACTGGCCAAGGAAACCTTAAAAGGGAATGACCCAGAGGACAGAAATTAGTATAATGAACTGAGAATGGGGCCATCAACATGGAGTCCCACCTTCAATTGGAAAAAGGACAAGCGTGTGGCATTCAAGCGATTCGGATTTGATCCCTTGAACCCGTGTTGATTGTACTAGACTGCCCCTTCACACTGCCACAGTGAAAGACTGTCATTGTCACTGGGTAGACCTTTGTGTGATTTTTTTTTGGAAATTGAACAACTCCGTCAGCAGAAAAAAACCAAAGGAGCCAGAATTTAAAAAAAAAAAAAAAAAAAAAAAGACATTTGCTTTGAAGAAACTGAAAAAGTGCCACAAAAGAGGAAAGGAAAGAGCAAGGGTTGATGATGATGATGATGATTCTGATGAAATACCCACACCTTTCTCCCAATACTGCTTCCCAAATCCCTCCGCTCCCGATTATGAGTCTAATCTAAGAAGCTACGGTCGGGGGAAATAAATGAAAAACCGACAAACACAACACACTGTCAAGATTCGTGACCTCAGTGTGTGCCACTCAAAAGGGCTGCGGTGGAACATTGGTGTGTGTCATGTTCCGTACCCCCGCTGCTCCTGGCTCGGCACACCGCTCGCTCCTTATCTCTCGCTCTCCCCAACTCAGCCTCTTTTTGCACAATGGCGGAGACTTCCGACTGGAGCGGGAGCTTTCCCACGCTCTCGCTCCCGGAAGCTTGGTCTCTCCCGTTCAGGGAACAACCACCTCCACCTGCCTCAAGAGCTGAACTTCAACACGCACATTTGACACATAAAAACGTAACATGACAAACAACAAATGGACTACAGTACACAACACAACGACACAAACAACAGCAACAGAATAATTATACGCGCCCAGTGCCGACGGACGGCAGAGAGAGACGATTAGAGCCGCCCTCCTTTCCGTTGACCTTTCACCTTTCTTTTGCCTTGACAACGTGCCCCATGTGGTGATGTGAATGTGTGAAGACCAACCTAGGTCCACCTTGGGTCTTTATTGGCTTTTTAAGCGCATGTACTTCAATTTAAAAATGAACAAAAAAAATCAACAAAAAAGAACAAAAAAATGGAATCTAGAGAAAATAAGCCTTGCCATGATGATGTGGATGTGTTCTTTTCTTTCTTTTGCTCGGAACCAGACGGAAATGGAAAAAAGTGGATAGTCAAGTGGAAACTT
>JAODXP020000026.1:14637306-14654806 GCA_027497455.2 Sardinella longiceps | reverse complement strand
GTTTGACAGGAGCAAACTCCAAGCAATTAAATGACCAACTGCAGTGTGTGGCTGACAGCAAAGTGGATACTGGGGTGTGAAGTAGTACAAAGACATTTATGTTTACTACCATTTCTGTGTATTCTTGTAGCATCTGGAGCAAGCCAATCCATTGAAGTTATGAAAAATGAAAGTCATTCGCTTTCTATTTATGAATGCTGGAAGACATCACAGCCAAAACAACATAATTAGAATTGCCAGCTAAAGTTACAGGATAAAGACTTACACCAGCTGTTGTACATTGTGTAGCCTCTCTGTGTCTGCCAAATAACTCAACTGTAATGAGTTTAGCCCTAAATTAGGTCACTACTGGATTGATGCAGCCAAGCCTGGACTGTATTTGCTGTTTTTTTAATGGTTTTATGCACTCGTATTAGGTTTGCAGCTTGTGTGTCAATCCAGGCTATTCTTCTTTATAACACTCAAATGGAGGCTCTGGCATAGTTGAATGTCATTGGTCTGTATACTTCTCTAAGCAGGTTGGTGAACAGTATTTTTCATGGGAGTGGGAGATGAGAGACATTTTTTTTTTTTTTTTTTTCAGCTACATGCCGTCTGTTGTAATAAATCCATCTGAAGGTTGTCTGCGTTTGGCCTCCACGCCATCTCACACAGCACTAACACTCTCCCTCTCTGCCTCCTCCTCCTCTCTCTCTCTCTCTCTCTCTCTCTCTCTCTCTCTCTCTCTCTCTCTCTCTCTCTCTCTCTCTCTCTCTCTCTCTCTGTGTCACTCCTTCTTTCTCTGTCTTCTATTTGCCCACTTCACTGTTTAAAGTGCAAAAAAATGGACTTTCAGTCATTTTCAAAGGCTTTTGCTTTCCTTTCCTCCCACTGAAAAGCTGGGTCATGCTAATGTGTGTTAGCCATTAGCGAGTGATCAAACAGTGGAGAGATGCCCATCATCTGGGTTCAGAACCTCATCTGCGCAAGCTTCTGCTCCTGGTGTCCCATCCAACACAAGCATCCTCACCCCCTCTCTCTCTCTGTGGCACCGGTGGACTGCGTCTCTGCCATGTTAAACATCATTTCCTCCCCAATCTGAGCACCAAGCTGTGGAGGGAAAACAAAGTGCCTTGCTGTTCTGGAGGACTCCAACGAGGCTCTATTTGCAGCGTCTATCTTGGGTATATTATTTCAGGCATGTATTTGTCATCAACGTGTCAAGAATGCTGGACAACTACCAACTTGTGGAGAGTTTCTTGGCTGCAATGCAAAAGTTTTTTTAAAAAAAAAGAATGAAAAAAAAAGAAAACAGCAAAAACTCTTATTATAGGAGAAAAAACAGTCAGAAGTCTTTCAGACTCAGTTCCTATCCATCCTTCACGCTGACATATCCAAGAAAGTATTAAATCAGACAGTCCACTGCGGTATGAACAGCAAGGTTTCGCAACCGAATATTACACTGGCCAGCAGGATAAAAGAAGTCATCAGTGTTTGCTGAGATTTCTTCTTTTTTTTATGTCTTATCGTAATATTTCCAAGAAGGGCATTATGATAAAAGTTTGAAATAAAAAGGAAAATATTGATACAGTTTCCTGGTGTGGCTGTGTTGGATATATTAGTAGTTTTTGCCAGCTTCCTGCTTTTGATGAAATGGCTGTTTATTTTTGATGGTATCCACTGTGTAATGTATTGATATCTCCCAGTGTCAGCACGGCTAGCGTTTGGTGAGATGGCTATCTGTAAGCATTCAGTGCTGAGTTTGTGGGCCTCAGAGCGCCATAGGCACACGCAGCAGAATACCAATTTCCCGCCCATATTTGTCGCAATGGAGATATATAGGGAGGCCTGACTGAAGTCACAATGAAATACCGCAATGTATATTACTATGCTTGACCACAGATTTTTAAGTACTCCAGACCATAGTGGCTACTTTAAATAATTTGATGACTGGATACAAGTACTAATAATAGTCATACATAACTGAGTCAGTATCCAAACATTTTATAAACGCATTAACAAATGTTTATAAAGTATTTATAATCAAAGAGTCTAACATAAATTTGTGACCCTTTAGATATAAGGCTGGTAAGCTTGTATGTGGCCACATAGCATTCATTTGGCATTTGGTAAATAAATATCCTTGACATTAAGAAAATTGATATCAGTATTATTACAAAAGGCTTTTACACATTCTGATATGCTTCATTGAGAGACCTTATGAGTATTGTGCTGCTATATTTAAATACTTACAGGATATGATGAGTACAGTACTTAATAACCCTTTATTAGCCTACTGTATTGGTGCCTTATCTTGGAAGTAAGTGTGAAATGTCCCGGAATTAAGACACCTTGTCAAGGATGAATCAGTGTTTAATATTCAGACAGTATGCTTGTTCAGAGACATCTATGGCAGCACTGTCTCTGATGGTAATCTCGATTGCATAGGCAGAGTGGCACAGGCTTACCGCACACACACACACACACACACACACACACACACACACACACACACACACACACACACAGCTGTGAGAGTGGGAATGAGTGGGTCATCTGTTAGGGGAAGAGAGAAGAGTGACATGCACTGCAGGCTGCCGCCACTGCCTGGAGGAGGCAAATGCACTTTTCAAATGTCACCTTGCCTTCCTTTTAAAAGCACGCGAGAGAGAGAGAGAGAGAGAGAGAGAGAGAGAGAGAGAGAGAGAGAGAGAGAGAGAGAGAGAGAGAGAGAGAGAATAAGTGGAGGGATTGAAAGACAAAAAAAGGACGTGAAAGAAAGTAGGAGGGTGGCCATGAATGAAGGAGTAATTGTGAGTTGGAAGAAAAATGTCAGATTTCAAAATGGAAGGTGAAATGCCTCTCATTTGGGTGACTTTCCTGGCACCTCCTGTTAGCTGAGGATTGATGGGGAGGTGCCACACTGGCTTCTCTCCATGTCAGCCTCTACCGGTACACACCATTAGCGCAGAAACCAGTGAAATGTGACTAGCACTCCAAGGAGGGCTGCTTTTGACTTCTGTCAACTTCCAAGAAAAGTTTAAGCTCTCAGATAAGCTCGCAGTGTTAATATATGTTAAATTCAGTCCAATGTCTGCTTAAAAGGGCCTGCATGGAAAGGTATTGTGTCAGCTGACAAGTCTGGTGTGGTGTACATGTGCCTCTCAATAAGTCTAAGCTTAGAGTTAAGCGATTACAAACATCTCTACCTTACCATGCGCCTGTCAGTCTGTCTGGTAAACAAGTAGCAGTTCAAAAAGACCAAAGGGACAGAGTGCTCTCTGTGATTTGCTTGGTATCCTCCAGGTAGTACGCTGGTGCTCTTAGAGTAAGTCCTCAAAAAAGGCGTGGTCCACGCCATGATGAAGGCCACAGTTATGGCTGAAACCGGTTGGCGTTTTTAATGACTTACCCCATGTGAAAATAAAGGGTTTTTATACAATATTTTTCCTTGGACTCAACGCCTGAGTGCCTAGAGAGGGCAAGTGCCACGTTTTGAATAAAGTAGCAGTTCACCTTGCAACTAGAACCACTGTAGCAGCAGCACTGACCTCAGATAGCCATTTATCAGCAGACAGGATGCAGATGTAGCCGAACGCTGTTAGCGCCCCACCCCACGGCAGGAGAGAACAAACTTACTGCACAGCTCACATAGATTTGGGAGGAAGGGAGACTGGGCTTTGCTATCCGTCTTTTAGAGCATCTTTAAAGCTCTTCCCCAGACTAGCGGATGCAAGAGATAAAAAAGTTGGCTGCAGTGGTAGAGAAACAACTGTATATGAAACAATGTTTTCACTGTTATACTGGCAAATTCACACATACATAACATACTGAGACTATTGCTGTTTATACAGTAACTGTGTTGTTTTTGTTTCGGCATTTGTTTTATTATGCATACAGCTGTCAATGGCCCTGTATTCCACCATAAAAGTAGAGAAAATAGAAAAAATGAGAAAATAGTTGGTTGATCATTTGTTTATCTATCTATCTATCTATCTATCTATCTATCTATCTATCTATCTATCTATCTATCTACCTACTGTATCTGTCTATCTACGGTATCTGTCTATCTATCTCTCTACTGTATGTATCTGTACAGTATGCATACTTACATTCAGTCTTGAATATACATCCTATGTACGTAAAGTTCTGGTTTGGTCAAATAAGTTTCTCCTTGTTGAAATTGAGACAGCAAAAAAAATCTCCATAGGTCTCTGTTACTTTGGTCTGTTATTTTGGAGGAAGTGAGCTTTCTCTCGCTCTTCTCATGCATATTGTTTCATCTGACATTTGCTGTCAAGTCAAACGTTTGACTGTGTGCCTCCCGCTCCTTTCAAAACACATCAATCAGGCTTGTCATGTGGCAAAGACATTCCAGGTCTTGTCATTGAGTGATACTTAAAAATGATTGATCTCCCTTCTAACCCCATTGATTTGCTCCTGGAACAAAATAACAAATGATACCACTTTGAAAAATGGTCATGCAGGCTCAGGCTCCTTACAGCAATTTAAATGAAGCATTAATAATTTGTAAGATCTTTCTTACCCAGAGTTGCATTTGCAGCCCTTCAAAGCTACAGTATTTGATGCACAACTAGTTGGTGAACACAGAGAGTCTAAATACCCTCAGTGGACTGTGGAAGGTCAGTAATTAGAACACATACTCCTGCAATGCATCTATCAATCTCTCATGCTGTCTATTTCCCCCTCCCTCTGTACCCTCTATAGCTCTCATTTGCACCAATGCACTCTCATACCGTATAGACTCCAAGGTACACACACACACACACACACACACACACACACACACACACACACACACACACACACACACACACACAATAAAGATATTGACAGTGACAGAGCATATGATGAAAGATCAACACCATAGTGGTCTGACACGCACCACCTACACCCGTCGGCGTCTGGTGACGAATGGGGGCGGTCATGCGGTCGAGGCGGCGGCAGCGGAACATGGTAATGTAGCCACATGTAGACAGCCGTGTTACTCCATTAATTGTGGAGGAGAACAGGAGCAAGGGCAAGAGGTGGAATGAGGGGGCCAAGCGATAGCAGGGAGCTTGGGGAGAACTGCTGCTGCTGCTGCCGTTCCACTGGGATCCACATGGCCGTAATGGAAGTGAGCACATGAAAGGTTAATGACAAGAGTAAAGATACGTTTCAGCAGTGACAGGCAGCCAGGCAGCGTCACAGAGGGATGGAGGTGAAATTCAAAATGGATGCTCTGTTTTACACTAATAGCTATTATAGGTCATCTTCCTCCATAGGGGATTGAGATTTAGTTCTATTAGTACACTGTAGTTTCTTTCTTTTTTTTGTGATCAAATGTTTTTTTTTTATTGAGCATCAAAGTATAAGACATACAAGATATAGAGTGTAAACATATACTGTAGTTTCTTTCTCATTCACTCCTTTCTTATTCTCTTTTTTGTTTGTCTTTTTTTCCCTCTCTTTTGCATGCATCCCACTTAAGGATACATTATAGTTCTTATGGGAGTGATTTAGACTTTCTTGATATTCAGCAGCACGTTCTGCTGTTGTAGTATATCTTTCCCTTACATCTGCTGCTGCTGGCTTTGAAAAATAAGGCCTTTAATTATTGTCTTTTCAGGTGGGAGGGCCCCCATAGATTACCAATAATGTGATTTATGGGGAAGTCGCCGACAGAGTGGCACACTGCCCAGTCCTTTAAATTCCCATTATTGACATGTTTACGATGACCCGGAGAGAGTCTTCCAACCACTGCCCTCGCCATTGATTTTATTGACATGTTTACGATGTGGCTGGGGACGGGCATCTGCTGTCTATCTATAGGGATGTCCGTATGTTGTATGTTTCCACGCTGATCCTCGATGAAACCTACGTGGCTACACAAGCTATTTGGCCATTCCGGATGGAAGCAGACAGTAGAGGTCAAGTGTGCGAGAGAGGGATTGAGGGAAGTCTGAGTCCATGGATGCAGTTATTGATTTTGTGATGTTTTTTTTTATTTATTGTAGTTTGGATAATTCTGTTTTGATATATCACACCGATAAGCACTGTTACACATGTGCCAGCACATGATAGATGCTTTTATTAAATAGATAAAAAAAACCTTTGCTTCACGCTTTATTAAAGGTAGCCTATATGATCCCTTTTAAGCAGATGATTAATGTAGTTTTTTTTTTCTTTTCTGTCTTAGTTCTTACAACTTTCTTTCTTGTCTTTTTGTCTCTTTTCGTTAATTGTCTTTCTTGCTCTCTCTCTCTCTCTCTTTCTCTCTGCCTCTCTTCATGACGGACAGCTGCATCTGCCAGTGTCTCTGATGACATAATCCCCTCTCCCATTTGTTGGGGACACAGAGGGCCATTAGAAGCCACTGAGAGGTCTCATGCATATTTAACTGGGTGGGATTTTTAGTCGGGCAGAGCAGAGGGCTGGCCTCAGACGAGGGCCTCATTAGGATGGCCCATTAACCCCTGAGTGGCGAGAACCGCCGCGACGACAGCCATCAGTCAAACGACGCACCTCCAAGACACGGAGGACACTTAAGCTTGATCAAAAATGCATCACCCCTTTGGCTAGAGAGATCTTCTAATCTGGGATGAGGCTTGTAATGGGGTTTTAAGCTTTGATGTGGTTGAGAGGGTGTGTGTGTGTGTGTGTGTGTGTGTGTGTGTGTGTGTGTGTGTGTGTGTGTGTGTGTGTGTGTGTGAGAGAGAGAGAGAGAGAGTCTGTCTGTCTGTGTTTTTGTGTGTCTGTGTTTTGCATGACAAAAGAAGTAAGCCCTGCATGCATGTATTTTTGTGAAGTGGTTATAATGAGAAACAGTGTAAAACATTTTGGAAGATGTGTGTGTGTGTGTGTGTGTGTGTGCCTTCATGTGTGTATGTGTGTGTCTGGATGTGTGTGTGTGTTATGTGAGCAGTGTGCCTGCTGGAGTAAGTGATCGTGTGTGTTACAGTGTGTCTGATGCATCCCATTTCAGATTTCACACCCCACTCCAGACGCCAGACTCCAGTCCTGGCACCCGAACACACACTCACACACACACACACACACACACACACACACACACACACACACACACACACACACACACACTCACACACACTCCCCCTCTCCCAGTGGGTCAGGAACACAGGCAGCACACCTTAAAAATTTAAACACCTTATCAGGTTCGGCGGCCTAATCTGCTGCTTGAGACTTGGTGCCCCCTCTCCTCAGTGGCACAAAAGCACTCTGGGCTCCACCAGCAGAAACAAAATGAGACACAGAACCAGTCTGCACTTCATCTAGTCGTCTAGTACCCCGCGGCTCTGGGCGTCTGATTTGAGTGGAGTCGGGTGTACGGTAGTCATGTTTTTAGCGTGGCAGTGTCTCCCCTCTCTTTTTGATCAAAGTTTCATTTCGCTCCACCTACTCGTGACACATTTTGATGCTAGATTGGAGAAGGCGACAGATTACAGATTTATTTCCACCCAGAAGTACATGTCCCTGCCATGTTTCAGACATGTGTGATGTGTGTGTGTGTGTGTGTGTGTGTGTGTGTGTGTGTGTGTGTGTGTGTGTGTGTGTGTGTGTGTGTGTGTGTGTGTGTGTGATCTCTGTACTGATGCAGATGATCTGTCCCTCTATAGGGCACTGGAGACATGACTACTCACTCAGAGAGGAGCTAAGAGAGAACAAAAATCTATTTCGCTATTTCTCGTCCATTCTCTCTCTCTCTCTTTCTCTCTCTCTCTCTCTCTCTCTCTCTCTCTCTATTCTACCACTCTTTCTCTTATTCTCACTTTCATGTTATTCTCCTCTTTAACCTTTTTCATACACAAATGTATGTCTAGGCTTGTGTTCAAATGTATCTGTATTCATGTACACAGTCTATGTGTTTGTACATGTGTGCGCTGATCTATCAACCTTGCCATCTATTTTTCAATATATCTTGTTATCTATCATCCATCTACTCATCCACCCCCCCCCCCCACACACACACACACACACACACACACACACACACACACACACACACACACACACACACACACACCCTGTGCTCACCTGACGCAGGGCCATGGAAAGACAGGGCGGCTAAAACAGTGTGGTGTATGCAGGCGACACTCCGCTCAAATCTCCTAATCTCACTATAATTGCACAGTGAGCCACCGAGGCATGCGGCAGCGCGCCCACGTCTGCCACCTTAATGCCTCGACTTCGCCGTGACCTTTCTGTGGCACATCCCCCCGCACGCCACGCCACGCCACCCCACCTCACCCCACCCCACTCCTCCTCCAACACCCACCCACCCACCCACCCACCCTTCGAAAAAGTACAAAGGAAAAATTGTCCGTGAAAATTCCACACTTTGGAAACATGGTCTAAAGGTGTGATAGGAAGTTCACAACCTTGCTGCAAAAACACACAGCTGTATTCTCATCTTTTTTATTCCCCCCCTCTCTCTCTCTCTCTCTCTCTCTTTCTCTCTCTCTTTTCCTTTACTGTTTGGGATGTGGGATTGAATCCCCCCCCGAAGGTGCGGTGCTGCTGTGTTCTATTGCTTTAGTCTGTCTGTGTGGGGTGAAATGAAATGGGTATCAATATGGGCACAGAGGCTCAGGAGCTCAACACTGCTGCCCTGCAACTCCAGGATGCTGCTGCTTTTGTCTGTCTGTGTCTTTGGAAAAAGCCTTGCTGTTATCACAGGCCTGACAAACCGCCGGCTGCTAGACATGCATTTTTATCAGATTTCCCACAATCCTCTTGGCTGGGGGAGCGAGGGGAGGGGAAAAAAAAAGGAATGTTGCTGGAGACAGGATGGAATGAAGGAGTCCAGGAGCCTGAGGAAGTGAGATAATTGTGTGTAGCACTCGGTATCTGCTTTTTTTTTTTTTTTTTTACTTCAGCGGCGGCCGGGGCAAACACACTTTTTATCGAGGAGCTGACCAATCCTCTTATGGGCGAGGGTGAGTAAGCCCTTCCCTCTGGCAGGAAGACAATTCTGGACGTCCTGAAGACATGGGGGGGTTAGCCGGTACGACGTGTAGCGATTAGCTGACTCTGTGCGGTAGGTTTAAAGTCCACGTATGTGGCCCGCGGGCAGGTTAAAGCCAAGTCAAATGCCATCACAATACTGGCGTGGACAGGGAAGGTAATGGAATCAGATTAGAGAGCTGTGACCTGCTCTGGCTTTAGAAAGGAAAACATAATGTCCTCTCTTATGGAGTGGCTGGTGGTGGCAACTGCAGTTCAATTAAACTGAATCATTTCTTTTCACTATGTAAGTAAACCAGTCGAAATACTTGTCAGAAATCTTTTCAGCTTCCAAATCTACGTACACATATATATTAGCACATATCTGAGAGTAAATGTCAAACACCCTAAATGCAGCTTTGTTCATTTTATGGATGCCATCACCATGGCAACTGAAAAGGTTGGATTTGTTTTCTGGTACTTGGTTAATGAAAATTTGTCACCTCAAGTTATTTATTATTTGTAACATTTATTTTTCACATTGCCAGGAAACGGCCTACATTTTTTCGTTCCTGCAGTTTTACTGTCATTTACTTCATAAACAAAGTGGGAGAAAAAAAAGACAAACACTTTAGTGCCTGCTAACTCATACCTGGCTGCCATTAGCTACATTAAACCTAAATGTTTCCTTTTAGTTGGCAGTGGCACTAGTAAATCTGTGTCAGCAGATTGTTTGTTTATAATTTAATACTGGAGTGCCCACACAAAGAGGGCCCCCCTTCCAAGATCAATCCTCCAGAGTGCCAGCCCATGCCCCTCTGCACTCACATCAGGCCTGCACTCAGGGTGCCCATGCCAGCCTCCATCTGCCCAGGCCAAACGGGCATGAGTCAGAATCCCTCCATATGGCTGTCTGCTCCGTGGGCTCTAGAAGCATCCATCTAGTGGGGCCTTTGCTGTGGCCCCTGTCCCTCTAGCAGCTGTGGGGATGGGGTCTCTTAGGGACAGAGCACTGAGTGTGTGTGTGTGTGTGTGTGTGTGTGTGTGTGTGTGTGTGTGTGTGTGTGTGTGTGTGTGTGTGTGTGTGTGTGTGCGTGAGTGACTGAATGGAAGTCCCTGGGGCTACCCATGATCCTGAGTGTGTGTGTGTGTGTGTGTGTGTGTGTGTGTGTGTGTGTGTGTGTGTGTGCGTGTGTGTGTGTGAGTGACTGAGTGAGAGAGCCTCTACTCAGTGATGGGGGCATAGTGTCTACATCCGACTCACGACTAGTGAAGCCAATCAGATTATTTAGCAGCCCTTTGCATTGCAGAGAAGCAGTGCTTTACAGCTAGACAGGTACCCTCAGAGACTTGTGGTCAGAATAAGCTGTCACAAGGGTACAAGCAGAGCTGTCATACCAACACAACTCAGACAGGCTGTCTCAGAGAGCCAGAACCATACAGTCCCAAATCCCATCCTACTTAACATTCATGGCAATTTCTCAGCCAGGCTTAATCCTATATTAGAAAAATCGGAAAAAAAAAAAATAAAAAATAAAAAATCGGAAAACTCTTGTACAAAGCGGAGCAACTTGGCGCGTTCATTACATGCCCGCAGTCCTTGCTAAATTGTGCCGGTAAGTTCTCTTTGATTGGAGCGTGTCTGCGTGGCGGCTTGTTTATTCGAGCTGTTCCACTTTGCGGGTTGGGGGGAGGGGGGGGGGGAGTGGTAACGTCAGTAGCAGTCAGGGGAAGCAGTCGTTGGAGCACCTGAGCACAGAAGCGGTCTAGTGTGTGCCTCTATACGCCTGACTGACCTTCAGATGGCAATTACGAAATGGCCTGTGAAAGCGCCCGATAACAGCGGTCTGAAGATAGTCACATCAAATTCGTTTAGAAGAAGAAAAAAAGGAAGATGAGGAAGAGGGAGAATACAGGAAACATATTTGTGGTTTTCCCTGAGTGCTGAGGTTTAGTGCTCCGTGTGCTGAGGGTTACTTCAGCACTGAGCTGGTGCAAAATAAACCTTTGCCACCACCACCACTTCAAATAAACCTGGTAAGAATGGACCAATATCAGGGCTTTTGCCTATGAGCTTAGAGTCAGAATAACATGGTCACAACTGAATAAGTACATGCAAAAAAAAAGCATACTTACTGGTACTTTTTCCATTCCTGTCACAATCCAATCCCAATTCTTGGAGAGAGGGGGGGGGAGCATTGGAAAGAGAGAGCGGAAGAAAGAGGGAGTAAGAAAGAGGGAGATGGCTTTATTTGATGCAGCTGTTGACTTGGCTGCATGGTGGCCTGTTATCCCTACACTGCAGTTCCCAGCCAACCCCTCTCACTTGCTTCTAGTCTGGGATGCTCCTCCTCAGACAGACTCAGACTTAGAGTTTGATAATGACACAGTTACCACAGAATTAAGGAGTGTGAAAAACAATTTAATGATATCATAATGGCAGCATTTATTTCAGATCGCTCCGAAGAGAATTATTCTATTTTGTTATTACTGCAGAACTAAAACATGCAATTAATTCCATTTTCTTGTCAAGGCTTTTTTTTCTTCTTAATTAATGACATCCTCTCCACTCCATGAAGGCAGAAGCTTCTTCGCACATCAAACACTCATTACTGTGACAAGCCCTCATGACAGCCAATTGAAATGGTGTAATGTGGTCTCAAACAGAAGCTGAATGGACAAGACGATAACATAATTGCCTGGTGGTTGTCTTGCCGACACACATTCTGAAGAATGCTGTGGTGAAAAAAAAAATCTCACGTTGGCATGCTCCAAGGACATTTTATGAAAGAAAATGGTCGACATTCTTCCTTACACCTGTCATCTGTGTTGGACAACACCGTGTTCTAATTAGAGGGAGGGCTAATATTCATAGTCGCTAAAGCATTTGAATTACTTCATATTAATAACTGCACTGCTAATGATCTCGTGGTTCTCCCCTATGGAAATAAAAACACAAACATGGCCGCCTCAGTGGCATGTATATTCTCTCAGCTCATTGGGCCTCTCTATCTCTCCACCACATATGTTCCATAAGGGTCCCCCTCTCAAGCGTTAATGGCTCTCAAATCATATACTGCAATAAAAATTCACCTAAACATCTATATATTCAACAGCCCGCCATTCCAATTTAATAGGTAATTAAGAAGAGCAATGGGGTTGCCGGGCCAATCATGGGGTGGTTAAAAGCTTTTCCATACCATTCGGGGGGCATAATTGCGACTGTGCCGTTTGTGTGATTAAGTGCGACAGAAGATCTGACAACTCCGAACCAATCCTTCTATTCGTACATGTCGTTTCATTAAAATCCGGAGGTACCTCCACCCTAATGAAAAGTAAATGTGTTGCCGCCGTGGCTACAATAACGTCGTTAATTTTGAAAGGATTATATTTTTATGTGATGTTATCTGCGGAATATCAATCAGGTCTATTGCCCACAGCCCCCGGGGATAGAGCTAATGTACCCACTCTTTTTTTTCTTCTTCTTCTTTTTCTTTTCATTTTGCTTCTCTATTCATGTGATTCTCTCTTAACTGGGCAAAAATTAACTGCAGATTCATAACAACAGAGCACTTACAAAATATATGACCTTTCTAAATCAGCTTGATAAAACAAACAAATGTTTTCACCCAGAGTGCAGAGTTAGCCTGTGTCTAGAGAGACATAGACTTATTTCCCAGAGGCTAAAGGTCTATATTTCTAAAGTAAAAAAATAAAAGGGTTAAAATGCCTACCTGTGGTCTGTCTATTTACGGCATGTCAATTGCCTGCACAGGAGTCTATTGTGAAACTGTCTATGTGTCACATGCAATTATAACTCCCAGTTAGAGTCCTGTCTTTCTACTACCTATGAGGCGAAGGCAACCCGCTGTCAAACCAAGCCCTCTCTGCCCTCGTAAAGAGCCCCTCTTCACCTCCCCAACCGAGCGTTTACCTCGTGACAACGATCCCCTCCCGTGACCTTCTGTCTACACGGATCTACTCATAAGTTCCGTGTTCCATCATTCCACCCAAAGAGGCAGTCGAGCGAACAAGCCGGTTCGTTCGCTCCGGAGGCTCGGGCACACAGACCCAACCATCAAAACAACACAAAACAAACAAGAACTCTGCCAAGCAACCGCTCTCTCCTTGTCATTCGGTGGCATAACAAGCACTAATTTGCTGTAATGACACGTTGCACAGCTCGGGTGGAAAACAACTAGGCCTGCTTCCTTCCAAGGGTCTTCCCTCGTCCCCCCCTCATCACTGCATCCACTAGCCTCTTCAAGTAGGAGGAGGGACCAGCCATTGTTTGCACCAAGTAGAGCCAGTGAAGAGTACAGTATGTAGGCTGCAGAGTAAGGACCATAGACAGAATCCTTCATAATGTCTGTACTGCATACTGCATACTGCATACTGCAGTGCACACTCAGTGGTGTTTTTTGCCCTTCCAGGCAGCACAGCCTAAAAGGCACTATACCTTAACCTTGCTGACTGATGTGTGAAAAAGATTATCCCTATGGGACAATAAAGAATCTATCTATCTTTTTTTTTTTTAAAGACATTTTTGGGGCTTTCTGCCTTCAATCAGACAGGACAGCGCAGAAATGACAGGAAAGAAGTGGGAGAGAGAGATGGGGTGGGACCGGGAAACGACCTCGGGCCGGAATCGAACCTGGAGCAATGGCCCGACGCTCCAGCCAATGAGCCACGGCGCCCCCAGAATCTATCTATCTTAACCCTTACCCTAAACCTAACCCCCTCAACCCTCGTCCTAACCCTAAATCGGGGGGGAGTACTGCTTTGAGGGCAGTGCTACCTGGAAGGCACTATGGATGGTAAAAAAGACCGCAGTGCACAGACACATAGAAGTGCAGTGATCTCAGTCAGGAGGTTGGGAAATGGAGGGGGGGGGTGGGTTGTGTTGGGTCAAGGAAATGGGAACAACCATAAGACACTTTTAACGCTTCTTATCCCTAATCACTCCAGAATCTGAAACAAGAGCTGCGAGCAAACATCATTATTGTGGTTGGCAGTGTGCTGAGTGTAATATAGATGTGAACTCTTGCCATAGCGCTGTTTAATATATATCTTATCGCCCCCATCTGCGGTGGAGGGAAATGAATCCTAAGCACATCACCGGGAGAGAACAAACAGGATTATGGTACACGCCGCTCGCCACGAGTCGATGGAGCTTTAATGCTCGTGCTTCGGCATTTGTTTCTTTCGCAGTTAGCACGAATGCCCTTCGGAAGCGTGAGCACCCCACCATCTTCCCATCCCCCTCTCCCTACTCCATAAGCCTCCACATCGTTTCACACTTCTCTTCCTGCTGTTGGCCCAGGCCTGCGTCCCAGCTACCGACCAATCAGAGAGCTGCTCCCCCTTATCACACAGCGTTCTCCAGGCCAGCCCCCCATCAGCAGCTCCTGATGAGTTCTGGGGGCGTAATAGACCCAGCTTAATGATCCGTAAAGCCAGGCTCACTTAAACCACTTGGACCTGAAGTGCTTTAGATTTAAACGGCCATAATTATCAACAATCTCCAGAGAAGCGATCATGCCGTCCCCACCCCCCAGCACCTTTGTATATGAATCATGGGCAGGGACACAGTCTTTAGTCCATATGCATATTCAGTAGTACACACCCCCATTCTTCACATTAATTCTGATTTTTTAATGGAATATCTTATATTGACCCCACTGTAGCTCACTAAGCTAGAATGTACATCAATACATCTGTAGGATACCAAAGATCCTTAGTGGAACCCAATTAATTAAGTAAATAAGAAAATCAACAAAATAAAAAAAATAAAACCTACAATTTCTTTTTTGTGGTGTACTGTATGAAGATCTCAAAATTATGGGTAACTAAGGGAATATGAGCTGGATGTAATTTATTTTGGGTACAAGTCTCATACAACCGCCAAAAGAGCTGACAGCCAAGTCAACAGCCAACTGGCGAAGGAGTTGATCACCAGACACTAGAAGCACCACACCAGTCCCATAATGAGTTTCAGCCTCGTCTATATTTTATCCTGAGGACTCATAAGAAAATCGGAACGGGTCAGTAAATATGTTGCCCCATTTCAAAGACATGGTTCATGTCAATGAGGATTTACATTTCACACGCAGGACATGAGTGAGTATTGTGGCACAAGGGGGGTAAATACTCCAACGCCATAAAATTACAGCCACTGCTCTCTGTCTGAAGTAGACATGTGTTGAGCATCCATCTTCCATGGAAGTAAAGAATAGATATATAAATAAAGAACACTGATGATGATGCCCGTTGATTTATCCTCAGTGCCACGATTAAAGTCGATGCTTGGCTGGTCCGAGGCCTGGAAATGAAATATGCGTAATATCACCCACAACACACAAGGAAATGCACATGCATTTTTCTTCCCTCTGGGAGACAAAAAAAAATAATACTGGGCAAGTGAAACGAGCTTCGGCTTACAAGAGAAGCCATTTTAATTTCCTGCTTTAGTCAACACACTCCAATTGTTGCCGTCTTGCTTTCTTTTTCCCTTCTTTTTTTTATAAACTTGGTTTTCATCAACCCACCTAATGGTAAAAACAACAATCTGACAAAGACTAAAAACAAACACTCTGACAAGCAGCAATAAAACAAATGCTATATCCAAAGAATCAATGAACCTTATTCTTCAAATGCTGTCTGATAATTCCAAGGTTCAAATCTATAAGCCCGTGTTGAAAACAGTGTGGCACATTGAGCAATTTATGGGAAATTTTTGAGAAAAAAAGATGAAGAGACAGAAAGAGAGAGAGAGGGAGAGAGAGAGGTAGAGAGAGAGAGAGAGAGAGAGAGCTTGCAATGGATTGGAGCTCAAATTTTGCTGTGAGTCTGCTCTTCCTGTCTCTGTAGAGATGAATCGTAATTGCCCGTGGGCTTTAATCATGTGTTGAATTGGCAAAAGGAGGGAAAAGAGAGCGAGAGAGAGAGAGAGAGCGAGAATGAGAGAGACAGAAGAAAAATGTTCTCAAGCAATTGGGCATCGATCGCTCACAGAGCAGAGCCGGCCTATTGCTTTCCACCTATTCCTCCGCCTCGCTTTTCCCCCCGCAGTCCCAGCCAAAAGAGACCCACGCTACACAGCACGGCGGCACAGCTCTTGCCTAAGTGTCACCCCAGAATGACTGCCTCTGTAATTACAGGCCCAGGTACAAAGGGAACAGAGATGACGGGAGGAGAAAAGCAAAAGATGGACAGCACGACGAAAGAAAGAAAAAGAGAGGCGGGCCAATGGAAGGCGATGCATCTCGCCTCGGTGAATAGCCATGGAGATGAGAGGATGGCTTACCGTTTTGTTTTGTACGTTTTTTTTTCCCCAGGTTTCCTCCCCCCTCCCCCCATCTTCACAACGTGTAAAGAGAACCACAGAAAGAACCTTCCGCATTTCAACACAAGCTATCATTTCCGAAAGCCCAAAAATCATCCTATATCACTCCCTGCGATTCTGTTCAAAGGCAAACCCATGGGCCTTCATTATTATAGAAAGAGGCTCTGGAGTGGCACTTGCACCAACCTCGCCCTGATTCACAGACTATTTTCCCCGTCTCCTTGTAAAGACGATAAAACACATCCTCTAACTCATTTCACCACCACTTTGTTTCCTTTACATTGTTTTCCCCCCTCTCAGCTCTCAGCTCTCTTCCTCTTTGGCCCTTCTTTATCACTGCTATCCAGGAGAGGATCACGCAGTAATTAACTGGCACCGGAATAGAACCTTATCCGGACCGCCATCTGACGAGAAGGTGAGAGACCCAAGTGCAGCTCTTCTTTAATAACACACACACACACACAGACACACACACACACACACACACACACACACACACACACACACACACACACTCAGACACACTCATGCTGGGTCTGGTATTAATTATCCAAAGAGCCAGGGCAAGAGGGGCCGGTGTTTAGTTATGAAATGAAATTGAAAGAGCAAACACGAAAGGAGGGGTAGAGTGTGATGAAGACAAAGGGGAAATGGAGGTGAATTGATCTCAAAAGTTCCATCAGTCTGGCGTCTGCCCCCTCCCCTTCCTCGAGTACCAGACCCAGCATGTCTGCAATGCAGGGGGAGACTGGGAGTGAGGGAGGGAGAGGAGGGGGGTAGGGCATTAGTGTGTGCCTGGGGAGGGGGGGCAAAGTGGGCACTAGGGGTGCTAATAGGGACCCCTGTTCTGTAAATGGGAGCTGATGGACAAGGTGTGACGGCAGGGACAGCTACTTAAAGCCCTAATTGTGGGCCAGATTAGCTGCCAGTCAGCGGCCAGCGGGAAACAGCGACCGGCCAGTCGGATGGCCACGGCCGGCGGATTGATGGGACAGCGGCGAAATCTCATATCCAGCTCAGAAGGGAGCACGTTGCTGAATCTGATGACGGGCAGAACCGCTTCATCTTCTACCTCCCCTCTTCGTCTCGCCCACTCTCCTTCTTTCTCTTTCTCTTTCTATCTCTCCATCTCTCTTTTTCTCTCTCTCCCTCACTCTCTCGCACCATTAGAATGCAACTCCGGTTGGGGGCCAAATTGAGTTTTGCCGT
>JAODXP020000026.1:14622306-14632306 GCA_027497455.2 Sardinella longiceps | reverse complement strand
AGTTCAAAGGGCACGGTGCAAATGTGACCCTCTGAAATGTGCATGGCAAAGATGTCCTCCTGAGGTATGACTGTTTGGATGGGGAAAAAAGAACACTTTCTCTCTGCACCTATATTTCTTACTGCGCAAAGGTGTACATCCTGTTTAAGAATGCTGTCAGATTCAACATTCATCAAAACACCAAGCATATTTTTTTTGTCTTGTTCTAGTATTATATAGCCTCCTCCCCAAAGGCCAGGAGTTGTTTCTGGTGTTATATATTTATCAAAAAAAAAAAAAAAAGCGTGTTAGCACGAACAGAGGCAGATAAACTCTAAAAAGTCAGGAGTTTTTTTTTCTTTTCTTTTTTCTTTTGTCCTCCTCTCACTCTCTCCCTCTCCTCTCTCTGTCTCATACTGTCTCTCTTTCTCTCTCTCTCTCTCTTTGAAACAAAAAGAAAGAATGTGAGCAAGCAAGAGAGAGAGAGAGAGAGAGAGAGAGAGAGAAAGAAGAGAAAAGTCTGGAGGTGCCGTAGGCGTTGAGAAATGAGAAGGGATGGGCTCGGGCAGGCGGGCGGGATGGCGGGCGGCGAGGCATGATATATTGTGTGGACTCTGGCACATTCAAATAATGTTTCTCCCATAAAGCCCAGCCACTCATGAAATGAGCGGCGTTACTCCCACAGCAAATACAACACCAGCTACGCAGCGCAGCGCCTCACCCGGGGATCTCACCGGAACACCATCAGTATACCACACTCATAACTCCATATTAAAAAAAAAAAGAGAAAAATTCTGAAAATTGATAACAAAATAACCCCATTCTGAGGGAGATGTTTGCATTCGGAGCGTTTGGCTGCCGAGGTGGAACTTATCAACAGGCCAGTTGAATAATTCATGTGAACTTTCGCAGTGTTTTTTTTTTTTTTTTTTTTTGGAGTCATCGGCGAATGAATTTATGGGGCTGTCTGTTGGTCGGCAAATGATGGGTTGCACGGTGATCAATAGGTGTTGGTGCTCGCCGATGCGAGAGAGAGTTTCTCTCACGTTGTTGCGTGTGGGGCAGGTGTCGCTGTCGCAAGATTCTCCTTGACTTTTTCTCACCGCTGATTACGTAGACAGAAAACAAATGAATGTGACATTCACATGTCTGAGTGATTTTCTTCATTCTCCCTCCAGTGTTTAAAAAAGAACTCCTAGAAAGGTCAATAGGCACATATTCCTGAGGGGATGTATGTTTGTGGATTTGTGGGCATGTGTGTGTGTGTGTGTGTGTGTGTGTGTGTGTGTGTGTGTGTGTGTGTGTGTGTGTGTGTGTGTGTGTGTGTGTGTGTGTGTGTGTGTGTGTGTGTGTGTGTTGAAGGTGTAAGTGCCCGTGTGTCACAAAAGAAAGCAGCATGAGTTTGATGTATGGAGACAGTGAAGGAGGAGAAGCGTGTCAATTCTTCCATCTCGCTCACTCTCTCGCTCCCCTCCTCCCTCCCTCTCTCCCTCCCCTTCCTCTCTCTCTCTCTCTCCCTCCATCCCTCTCTCCATCCCTGTGAGTTTGCTGCAATGCGCCAGTAGCCAGCAGCCACAGCAGCAGCAGTAGCAGCAGCAGCAGCAGCATTCGCCGCCTTGTGCACAGGCCCCTTCCCTACTGCCCTGCAAGCACACCCTTTCACAAAACAACCCTCTCTCTCTCTCTTCCTCTCTATCCCTCTCTCTCTCCTTCCCTCCCTCGCTCCCTCCCTCTGCTCTTTGTACTCCATCCTGCTCTTCCTCCTGCCCCTTCCTCTTTCATCGATCCGACAAATACATTTTTGATTAAATCCTCATCAAGAGCTGCCGAATGCATTTCTCAAATGTTCAGTGTCGATAGTCGTTTAGTGGGCCTCCTCGTTCCCCTGAGTAAGAGGCTGCGATCAATGCAGGATGAGGATTTAAGTCCAGACGCTTCCCAGCAGGACTTGGTTTCTTTCTGGCATTCGGTTGGGCTTTCTAGTACAGCAGATGTACAAGAAAAGTGAAACTAGTCCAAGATGATACTGTATGTACAAGAGCAATGCCACCACTGCCCAACCTGCTTTGTATATTTACAAAATGGCTCAGGGACTAGGGAGAATATACAGAAAATATCTTTTTTGATCCAGAACAACAACATGAGAATAATTTTTGTGAAATCACTCCCACCATTCTGTGAGATTAGATCAGACAAGATGAGAGAGATAAGATAGTACTTTATTCATACCCTAGGAAATTCGACAAATTCATCATAAAGAATGCATATATATACATATATATCTCACAGAAAGGTCAATACTAGGCACATATATATTCCTATGGGGTCTATGTTTGCAGAGTATTGTGTGTCTTGTGTGTGTTGAAGGAAATCATAAAGAATGTACACTTCATACATATTTGATATGCATGTTTTTTTTTTGAAAGCCCAGGATCAATTAAAACTCATTCTCCCTATGCTTCTCCAGTATGTTATTTGAGATGAGCTTAGTAATGAATGCATGGCCCTCCGAGACTTGTGTGGCTTGCAGCCAATAAACTTTTCAACAGCGTCCAGACTGTTCCACTGCAGACAGGCAATCAATTTGGACTTGCAAGGCTCATTTTCTGCTAGCATTTCTGTTGGATATTAATAGTTGTGACATGAAAGAGAGTTCTGGAAAAATAAAAAAATAAAATAAAAAAACAGAGAGGACGACGGCTTCCTTTCATATGCTTCCATAATAGTCTGTGTGCTGTACAGTACTTTCCCTTCCCACATATCACTGACTGTGCATTGGGAGATTCTGTATACATAGATTTAAGCAAACAAAGACTACACAGGCCTCAAGGCTCCTCTGAGTCTTTTTATTATTTTTGCATGCGTTCACATTCACAGTAAGGATTCAGTCTCTTGTCTAACCCTGTCATTAAGCATTGGCAATATGTCTTTGAAATGCTGTCAGATTTGGGATAAGCTTTCCCAATGAGGAGCCACCCGAGGCTTATTTTCATGGACTTTGCCGAGGGCCTCATGCAGGTCAATAAAGATTGAAATTCTCTCCCATTTTTGATTCCCACAAGTAGCAAGTAGTGTCTCTCGTCGAAGGTCTGTGAAAGATGTCTGGCAGCGGGAGTCTGCACTGAGAATATTACATTGGATTACTGCTCCACCCTTACGGCTTGTGGAGATTTGTGGCAGTGACATCAATCACTGTTTACTCACCTCTATGCATGGGAATGCCGATACACATACAAACACACATGCTCACTTACACACACTCACAGTTGCACACACATACACTTGCTCACTCTCTCACACACATATACACACCCTCACTCACACACACACACACACTTGCTCACTCTCTCTCACACACACACACACACACACTCAAATACACACTCACACACACACAGATGTACACACTCCTCCAAGGGCCCGATGCTTGAGTGTGTGAGGGCCTCTGCTCTGCGGGTGAAAGTGTTGGCTAATTATAAGCGACAGCAACACCCCACTGCCATGACGGCGGGACAATTAGAGCTCGGCAACGACCTAATTACGGCCCTGTGGTCTTTTCTAATGGAGAGGCCCAGCCAATTGTGCTGAGGGCAATTTGCCTCCCATTTAATTATGCCATTATTCCATTATTTCAAACTCACTGAGAGTATACACAGGCCCTTCTGTGACCTGGAGATGAGGAGAGCCCTGTGGAGAGGACCAGGGGTCTACTGGTTCCCCCTCCTCGACCATCAGCACCTCGGCAGTGGCAAACTAAGTCCCAGCAACGCAGGCCCAAATGAGGGGATGGATGGGGTCTCACTCATCCTTGCTCCCTGCCTGCTCTCACCCTAATAGATTCTCCATGATTTGCATATGGCAGCACAGCACTTTGGGTGCTCATGAATATGAATTGGGGGAGGAGGTGTGTGTGTGTGTGTGTGTGTGTGTGTGTGTGTGTGTGTGTGTGTGTGTGGGGGGGGGGGGGGTGGTTGGAGGAAGAGAAGATGCTGATGTCTCTGATAAGAGAATTGGGAAGTGGCCTTCCTCCACGCACCCACAGACACACACACACACACACACACACACACACACACACACACACACACACACACACACACTTTGGCACAGGCACACAGAGAAGTTTCCCCCCACACAAAAAGAAAAGTGATGTATGGGCATGCATTAAAACTGAATGTCCAAAGAAAGGGGGGATAGAGTGAAGGAGCGATAGAGGAGAAGAGCAAAGGGGAAAAAAGGAGTGGGAGAGAGGAAAGAGAGTTATGGAGGAGGGAGGGAGGGAGGAGGGCGGAGCCGGCGTGTGTGATGGAAGGCCGCGGAAACAGGTGGAAAGAAGCAGCGCGGCGGCGGCACGAGATAGCAGGAGAGGGATAACGTACTCCAAGCTGGGAATGCTAAACTGAGATTAGTTTGATATTTATTCAGCCGAGGAGAGATGGCATCGGCAGAATGCTTAATCAAGTCAAATGCCAACCCCAAGAAAATGTGCACTGCGCAGCACAACTTCTCACACTGTTTTTTCCCCCTCTTTTGTAACACTTTTACTGATGGCCTCTGTATCCACATGAAGATGCATACAATGGGAACATACACCACTGTCCCTTGCAAGAGAATATGTGGAGTCGGTATTTTAATAAGTGAATAATGCTGTGGGTATTTTTTGCTGTTTAAACAAAGGGGGAAGTGTGTGTGATGCTATTGTGTGTGTGTGTGTGTGTGTGTGTGTGTGTGTGTGTGTGTGTGTGTGTGTGTGTGAGGCTGCAAGCTGCACAGAGGAGAGGAACGTGCTTAAAGCAATGTTCCACAGCTCACTGACGGAAGAGCCGGCGAGATATTTTTAGCAAACTTGCCATTTTTCAAACTTAGTGCAGCAGCAAAGAAATGATTGCGTGTAATAAAAATGAGAGCTCAAAGGTATTCGCCGGAGTTATGTAACGCCGTGTCATTTTGCGCACATTAGTAGCGGTCTCACTCCTTTTATCTGACAAAAAGAAATATAATATCTCAACAAGAGGCCAGAACTGTGTGTGGTATATTAAATTTCCTACATTTATCTAAAGGAACTATGCTCTGATATAACAAATATCCCCAGGTAGAGAGAGAGAGACAACCATTATGTCACTCGGGAACTTCTTCCAAAAATTCTACTGGAATATTGTGTAAGTTTCTCATAAAACGAATGAAAGCCCCAAGAGATATTGCAAGCTAATAGCTATCAGAGGTGAATTTTTAAAGAGCAGACCATCATACGCTTCCAAACAGCCACTTAAGACTGACCGCACTGGGTGATCTCACTTTGCCTAATGGAGTCCTGATGAGCAAACACACCTAAACATTTACGGAGCACCAGAGGGAACCGTGACCCCAACCACCTGACCCCCCCTGGAAAGGCTCTCCTCTCCACTCCTCTCTTCTCTTCTCCACTCCTCTCTTCTCCTCTCCTCTCTCAAGGGCCCTGAGAAGGAGTGTCATCAGCCCAGGAGAAATAAGGGGCCTAAAACACTCAGCATCTGCAAGGGGATGGTTGCAAAAAAATCTGCTTTAGAAATAAAGGAGCAAAATAAAAAGTTGTGGACTGACGAAGGGCAGTGGCCCGAAACATCACGATTTTCAGTAAAACCCTAGGAGCAAAACTGGTGTTGGACTTTTGTTCTTTCTGATCGAGTCTTAACTTTGGTCCTGCACCCCCGATGGATGTGCGTGCTTTTTATTATCTAAGCGGCTTCATCAGCCCATGAGAAATTACGGGCCTCAAACGCTCGGTATCTGCAGGGGAATGATTACAAGGGGAAAAAAAAAGATGAAAATATAAAAGTATGGGTATAAATTACCTCGCAGTGACACTGTCATCATTTTTAATCTCAAAAAAAGAGAGGGGAAAAAACACTAACTGAGTAATAGGAATTCTACAGGTAGGCCTGCTGTAGGTTGGTTTTCTGTTGTTTTCTTGTGTTGTACTTTACCTGCGGCGTTCTCCTGTTGTTTGATTCTGACAGCGCGCTAAGAAAAAGGTACTTTGAAAGACAAAGGCAAACAGAAAGAGCCGGCAGTAAGAGTGAACTGAAATGAGTGGGGTGAGCCTTAATGTTATTGTTCCAGTGTGATTTCTCTTACCTGAGGGGGTGGGCCTCCCACCACCCGCCTGCATGTCCACAGCCCATTAGCCTGCGCGGTTAATGCAACCAGCCAACGCGCCAGCTAGACGTGCGTAGCGTAGCACCAGCCATGGCTGTGCGGAAGCCATTATAGGGGCCTGCTGCTCCCCCGCGGTGAGCAGACGGGAAAGTTTTATAGCAAGTGCCCGCGGCGTTGGGGAGGCGAGACGTCTTAAAAAAGTGACAGTCACCAGTCAGATTGTCAGACGAGGGACTTAATGCCACGCGACCGAGGACACAACTACTCTCAGATGCTAGTGTTAGCGTTGACATTAAGCAAAGGGGGCAAAGAGTAGACAGCAAAATAAAAGCACATAATGAAAAGTTTCAAAGGAAATAACGCAGGATCCCCACCACCACCAACACCAACACCCACAGACCCCCTACCCAATATTAATCCATCTCTGCCTGCCATTCTCCTCTCCTCTACTGTGAGACAATATTGTCACCGGACTTGACCTTTCCCTTATTAAACCCACAGAACCCTTCAATCACACCAGCTTGCCTAAACATTATTCCACTTTAACAACATGGCCTGCAGACCAGGGTGACATGAGGCCGCTCGGACATGGAGGGGGGCAGGAAGGAGGGGGTGGGTCTGGCAGCTAATTGCCCGATGATGGAATTTTAGTGTCTACTTGATTATAAAGCAACAGCTAAGTGTTATTGATCGGGGGGCCTGCGGGGGCCGCCAGAGAGACATGTGGTACCGGAGCCCAACTGCTCCTCCATGTATTATTCAACAGGCTGCTGCTGACAAGCTTCTCTGGCAGCCAATCTCTTCCTCCCAGGATACCTTGAGATCAGCCGTACCTAACCCCCCCCCCCCCCACCCACACACACACACACACATACATACAATAGCCCCCTCCTCTACACACACACACACACACACACACACACATACTCCACTTCCCCCCTCCTTCTCTTTGACTGGGACTTTGGGATTGTTGTTGTTCTGAGGCCGATCGACCTGAATCCACCCGAGGTTAATTTATGAACTCAGCCACTACTCCAATCGCACCCCCTCCCCTCCCCTCTCCACCACTACCCCCCCCCCCCCCCCCAAACTACAGGCCAATCACAAGACTGCAGGATTCCAGCACTGGCTTGGAAGTTGAAAAGGGGCTAATGGACTTCCAAGGAGAAAGCAGTCGGTGTAGTGTAGGGATTGGAGTGGAGTCGAGGAGTAGAGGGAGATTGATCCGAGGTGGTGGGAGACCAAGGGCTATCTCTTTAGCCAGAACTGTTCCAGGATCAGCCACTGTGTGAGAAGCTTCTTGGCTTTAATGTTGCCCTGATTGGCTCATTTGATCGGGCATGATTGCACATTAAAGTCCTGGTCCTCTCTCTCTCTCTCTCTCTCTCAGGTGTTAAGAGGCACACAACAAAAACAAGGAGATAAACAAGATTCACTCATCAACCCATCTATCCATCCATTTGACTGGTTTACAATCACAGCGTAGACATGAAGTCCCACCGCACGCCCTATATAATGTGTCTTTGTTTGCACTGATTGCAATTATCTTCCCGATCAATGGGTGTGATCGATACTTTACAGCAATTAACATTTAATATCCTTCCACAGCCACTTACTCCATTACTGGCAGATTGATTAGCCCTGTGGAGGCTTCTAGTTGGAGTGGCACAGATCTATCGCCTCTGTCCATCAACCAGAGCCACCGTTGGGTGGGTGCAGCTGGCTGCCTGCTGGAGACAAGACTCCACTCCGAGCAGACATGGGAGAGATCTCTCCTTGTTTGTTCTCCATCCATCCTTTACCCTGTGTGTGTGTGTGTGTGTGTGTGTGTGTGTGTGTGTGTGTGTGTTAGGGTGGTCCTCCCTTCACTCTGCTGTCTTCTCCTCCAACATCCACCTGCACCCATACCAATCCCAACACACACACACACACACACACACATACACACACACACACACACACACACACACACACACACACACACACAGACAATACCATTTACTTCCTTTTAATCTAATCGCCTGTAATGCTTTGGGAGGAAAGGCAGTGTCTCTCCATTTCCCTTCAATTTGGCGCAGATGAGCACTTAATGCAATCATTTGAAAGGGATTTGCTCTGAATTGTTTCTTTATGTCCCGACGAGCCGAAATGGCTGTTGCCTCCGCTCGCCGCGCGCATGCATCACAGCGTGCCGTGTCCATTGAATGCAAATGCCCCATGGCGCCATTGCTTAATTATCCAAACACACACCTTTCTCATTGCGGATCTGCAGCGCATCCCATCATGTCGTTATAGCCGCTTCTTTTCTCAGGCCAAATTGAAGATGAGGCAAGCAGAAAGCGAGCGTGAATGCGGATCATTAGCAGCTGCGTGCGATGGATAGGCAAATGTTCTCCCGTGGAGCCAGGTTATAGGAAGTGCGCAGGGGAATAGGAGGAGGAGGAGGCCCCGGCAAATGCTGGCTGGAGCAGGTTTTTGCCATATAGGCACCATTATTGTGGCTCTGAGTCCGTGGCTAGTTTCGCTTAATAAACACTTTGTTTCTGCTGACGATCAGAAGGATGGACGACATGTTACGGTCGGGGTATCGATCTCCTGATTTGTTTGCAGCGGTTTCAGCTCCAAGCGCCCTCTGGGAATAGAGGTTGGAGCAGGGCACTGAATGAGTGGTGAAGGGGAGGAGGGATAGAGAGAGAGAGAGAGAGAGAGAGAGAGAGAGAGAGAGAGAGAGAGAGAGAGGGGGGGGATAATAGATTCGAAATGAAGAAAGAGAGACCAAGAGATAGAGCGTGAGAGAGGAAAAAAAACAGGAATGTATTGTACACAGTAGTGATGGGAGAAAAAGAGAGAGGGGGCTGAATATCTCTACACTAGGAAAGCATAAATCATTAATGATTTTTAATCCCCTGTTCCAGTTTTATACACATCCCTTATCACACCTGTCTGATTCACATTCAGAATGTATTCTATGTTTGGCTTCCACAGAACAAATCATCTCATTCTTTCTTATTTATTTCTTTATTTTTTCTTTCTACATTTTTATCTTAGAATAACCTTATTGGGGACAAAAATAGGTGAAAACTACTTAAATGACAGCTGGGGAGGTTTTGAAAAGACCAAGCCCTACACATAGGTGCTGTACCTGGCATTAAAATAGGCCTGTAATTGTGTTCTCAAAAAATCTATTACCATTATGCTTTCTATACTTTCTTCCATTGTGTGTGCTGATGTCATTCAGCAGTAAAGCAGATTTGCACGGCCATAAACGCAAAACCCACTGCAGTTGTTATACCACATCACATGTGAATTAGACAATAATTATGCTGTTTTATTGCAGAATGCCTCATCAGTGGACAATTAACAATGACAAGAATCCCTCGGCTCAGCCAATTACTGCAGGGGTCACGAACTTTGAGCGAATTTCTAGAGTCATTACTGGAAAATGTCTCTGAAGTTCATCCAGAATGGCCAGTAATGATACTGGTCTCCATAGCAGTGTATGTCAGAATGAACAATAATGACATATTTTACCTTTGCACCAATCGAACGGCAGAACAATAGTGTAGCCAACATAAGGAGTCATTACTCTGTAAATGACAGACCATTACAGGGTTCAATCAAAGACACAGGTCTTTTTTTTTACAAAGGTTTGCCATCTATTCTATTTGTCCTTGAAGAAAAAGAGGCATAGAAGGTTGATGATGGCTCCTACTCATGACTACTCATCACATGACTACTACTACTGAAGGTAATTCCACATGATGACTGGGAGATTTTTTCTCAAAGCACTGCTGAGGAAAAGTTACGTAACATCTTTTAAGAGCCAATGTCACATTTGTAGAGCCACAAAGACAAGAAATCCCTACAGAAAGTTCACCCCCTGTCC
>JAODXP020000026.1:14572353-14622206 GCA_027497455.2 Sardinella longiceps | reverse complement strand
GTCCTTAAAACTTTTCCCATTACTTTTCTAACACAGCCACCTAAACACACCTCTTTTTTATCATTAATTCTCCAAAGCTTTGTGCCTTTGTGCGCGGAAAATAACTATGATAATAATAATAATAAAAATAATAACATTGGCAGGAATCTTAGGTGCAAGAACGTGGAGGCACCGCCGGGGGGTTAGGAGATAAGATGCATGAAATAAATGAAAGTCTGGGAGTTATAAATGCCTCTGTGTTGGGGGGTATAAATATGGATTATTAACCTCCACATAGCCACAGCATGTGCTGCTGCAGGCCACCAGTCTTCAGAGGGAAATAGCTACAGACTCACGCGCTTGCCAATTAAATTGGCCCTGAGGCAAGAGGCTTCCTTGAAGCACTAATGCAGTAATCTCAGGAAAGTCTTGGGAGTGAGTGACAATGGAGGAGTGGGCAGAGGTGGGGACAGCAGAGTAGAGGAGGAGTGCTGTAGCCTACTGACTGACCTGTAGTGAAGGTTTTTCAGTTTAAAGTAGGGTTTTCTCCTCTCATACATGAATTGTCTGGACATGAAAACATACAGAATAAATGAAAATGTGCAAGCTTGTATGTACAGTATGTTAACAATCAAGATGAACACAAGATGGAATTGCAGTGAGGGGATTGGAAGCTACAGATGTTATAATCTTACAAGGTAGAGATCCCAGTCCTCACTGCACTATTCTGATAGCCCATCAGAAGATATGAAGCCTACAAAAAACGCAACATAATTTCAGTCTCAGTGTAGCCGGAGCCGTTCTCACCGCACTCGAGTCTCCAACCTGCCACTCCATCAACTATAACTAACCCCCAGCATGGGAGTCAAACACTCTAACCACTGAGCTGAAAAGCCCAGGCTCCACTTAGAAGCGTTACTTAGAGCCCGTTCACACTGACACGCTTTTTTCACCTCCAGGCGCTCGATTTCAATTGTTTCCCTATGGAACGATGCGACTTGACCGTTGCTACGCGCCTCGCGTAAAAAAAGCGCAAGTAAAAACGCAAGCGACTAAAAAACGCAAGCGCTCAAAGTTGAAAATAGTTTAACTTTTGAGGTCGCGTTTTCTTCAACAATGGGCCAGTTGCCTAGCTGCCAGTCATAGCTAAGTCGGGGAGTTAGCGGTTTAGCCAAATCTAGCTGTCATAGCAACAAGACGTACATTTATCATTTTCGACCTCGCATGTTTTTGTCACTCATTTTTCAGAATACTCGCGTTTTACAAGCGGAAAAGCGTGTTCAGTGTGAAACCCCGTTAGTTAGTTAGAAGTGTTCTTGAAGGATGGGGGATGTGAGGATTTACACATACTGCCGCCAGCTAGCCAAGCTAGTTGGCATCCATTACCTCAGCATGATGCTACAATCTGACTTAGATATGAGAAGTGAGAATGCAGCAAAAAAAAGTAAACAAACAAAAAAAGGTAACCCTCTGTTGAGTTTGACACACATAAAATGAGATATGATTCCAAGCAAGCTGCAGAGCACTAGCATAACACGGAACAAGCAAGTCAGTCAGAAATGCAAAAACAACACTATCATCCAGCGAATCAGCCCATGCAGCATTCCAAAATCAAATGTTTTCACCCTCCTATTTGTCTTGGCATGGAATACTTATAGCCTAGTGCCAAAGCCACCTGACTTTACACATTAGCTGAGTTAGAGTGAGATAAGATGTGACCTATGTGACCTGTACTATATCATTGTGTGGAAAATTAGTATTAGGATCTTGATGTGTGTCACTGAGAGGTAATGATGACATCAGATATCTGTACTGTGTTCATTATCACTATTGCTTGTGGAGTCCACCATGTTCCACAGTATATACTGTACCACTCTAATACTATTGATGTGTAATACACACACACACTGTATAACACAATCTGTGTATGATGATAGAAGAATCTCAGGCTCAAATCGAACTATCCATCACTGCACATCATACCAGAAAAATAAGACAACTGTATCCATTCCTGCTGTCAATAAATCACTACTGTTATGGTTTACTTTTACATTCTTCTTGCATCATCATTTTTGAGTGTGAAGTCATTAGCCTAAGAATGTTACTTTTGACAGAGAATGACATGAACGTTTTAGCACAGTTCAACACAAAACTGAACACATCATTATACACGTCATAAATATGATCAAGTTTCAAGTGTGATCATCAGTTATCATCTTTTACATACAGTATTAGAGCCCATAACACTTGATGACAAATAATGACAAATAGACACTCACTCTTTAAAATTATATGTTAATATAAATGCGACTCATGTTACAATGTAATGTACAAAAATAAAACTCATCATTCACAAAATAAAGTTCTGTTTTCAAAACATCCATTTCAACTTGAACAGTGTTACGTACAAAAATATATACATAGCCTAGTTATATTTTGTGACACTAAACTGCACTGCAGCATCATGGCACCGTCCTATGGTGACATAGTGTTGCTCTGTCTGTCAGAATGTATGTTTGTTGGTTGGTTTGAATTCCACGGTCTTAAATCACTTTTGCCAAAGTGGCAACATGGAGTGAAGTCAGCTGTCCAGAAGGACATCCTCTTCACCTTAATGAAGACTCCTACCACATTACTCCAACTACATTGGGCTACGTAAGGCTAGTTTGGAAAAAACTTCATATAACAGAAAATATACATATACACTATATATACGCTATTCTGTAGTAATATACTACAGACAAATAAATAAACAGACTGAAATAAAATTGTTCTAAAGGGCCCGTTTCTGAAATTGTATGTTCCCTGACCAGACGTGGATATCCTGTCTATCCTATCACAAATTCTCCTCCAACTCCTCTGTCCATATCCAGGTATTTGAATATTCCCACCATCCACTAATACCCTTTTATTCCATGTTTACATGGTAGGTGGATCAAACTCTTTAGAATTGGAGCTTTTCATGGAGACTGAGCTTGAAGCATATCCTGAACTGCTAATTCCTTCAGTCTCCACATCTCTTTGTTTACTTTTGTTACACTTCACCACCTCCTCTTGCAAGCTTTCATATTTCCCTTTTTCTGGACTATCGTCCATCTCAAAATGGCTGCCTGCATTCACTTTGATGTTGTATTCAATCTTCTCCAGTAGTTCTCGGACTTGAGTCTTATCATCCACATCCATGTTGTTGAGTGCGTGGTATCTGTTTCCACATTTGTCCACAACCCTCTGCAGTGCCTCCCCCTCACTCTCTATGTACATCTCAATGTCTGTGTCTCCTATCCAGTCTGCACGGGTGAACACAACTATAGTATGGTTCCAGATATGTTCTCCAAAAAGCCCTAGATGGTCACAGATTGATCTTTCATCAGCATCTGTGAATGTGGTGTCCACTGGTATGACCAAGAGGAAAGCATGAGGTCCTGGAGGACACAAAGACACGCTGTGCACAATCTCCTGTGTAGACTTTTTAGGAGTATCTGTAATACAGTCATCATTTGACCAGCCTGGTGTGTCGATGACGGTGACCTGTGTACCTGCTACTGTTGCTTGTTTCTTCTCAGATGTCAGAATGGGCCTAAAGCGAAATACATTTTCTCCCAATATGGTGTTTCCTGCTGCGCTTTTTCCACTACACTGACATCCAAGGAGAACAATTCTCAGATCTAAAATTAAACGAAATGTGTTAATACATCGAAAACTGACTGACATTCTGTGCCTTGAAACAGATATGGTGTAGAATGGTGTAGAACTTACCCTTTCTTGAAAACTGGATTTCTCTTGGTTGGATAGTCAACTTCCTTCTTTCTTTTGCTCTCTCTTCTTCTTCCCTCCTTCTCACAATTAGGCCATTTAAAACAGTTTTATCCATCTCAAAAGGATGACCTTTGTTTTCCTCCATCATTTCCTCTACTTTCTTCAGAAGTTCATAGACCTGACTGCCATTCGTCTCCTTATTGTTGAAGACATGATACCTGTTGCCACATTTCTCAAGGATTGTCTGCAAAGGTTCTCCCTGTTCTTGTATGTGTTCCTCTATGGTCTTATCAACCAAAAGATCTCCATTAGTGAACAACACTATTATGTGATTCCAGACATTTTCACCAAATAGTTCTAGCTGTTTCTCAACAGCTTGTTTAGCTTGAGGCTCAAATGGACAGTGAGGCCTATTGACAAGAAGAAAAGCATGAGGTCCTGGTGGACAAAGAGCCACACTACGAACCACTTCATCTTTGATCAACTTTGGAGTATCTGGTGCATAGAAGTCTCTCCTCCGTCCTGGTGTGTCAATAACAGTGATGTGCCGTCCTGCGATTTCTCCATCTTTCTTTATACACTCAGAGATTTTCTTCAGTGGAAATGCTTCTCTTCCTAAGATGGTGTTCCCAGAAGAACTTTTACCACCCTCCTCACATCCTAAAATTATGATCTTCATCTCTGAGAGAGATTGTTTACTAGCTGCAAAAGCAGGAGATAATCAGCTTGAGTGTTTAACATTTTATGCTTACAGTGTTATTAGGATGAATACAATAGAAACTAATTTTGAACAAACCTGAGGACATGGAGTTTTCCATCTCTGCATCCCTCAACAGTGCACCACAATAGCTTCCTGTCTAAAATATAAGACTGTTTTAAGTCATTTTTTGAAATCATTAATAGTAGGGTGTATTTGAGCTATGTCTTCCAGAGGAACCAATTACACAAACTGCTCAACTAAGCCAACTGTACTCCATAAAGTCCATCATTGCTTTGCAATCTTGCCATGCCATAGAGCTATGATGACTCACATTGTGGAAACCGGTGAACAATTTCCAAAGTTCCAAATTTGAACACACTTCAAATCTTAAGACATTAATAAAGTAGTTGCTTAACTTTGTTTGTTATATACAGTATTTCTGTTTATATTTTTAAACCCTACAGACATTTTTAATAAATACAGCTACTTCTAGCCTACTACTTCTTATAACAGTTTTGAAGACATTCAAAGAGCTTTACAGCATTAGGACAACCTCACTAACCACCACCAATGTGTGAAATGTTCATTCATTCTATACAGTATAGTATCAAATGCAGCTTAAGATAAATAGTATTCAATTAAATTTGTTTGTCCATGGTGGCCTGTTCACTTACCGGTCTCCAACACTGTATGACAGAATCATGTAAGAGTGCAGAGTCTACGTGACTGGGGAATTCAGGTTGAACTAGTTTTTCATATCTCAGTTTCAGTATCTCAATATTGATAAGTTGTCCAAGTAGACACTTCAGGTCTTCTGGTTTGAAACCACTACACAGCCTATTTAAATACAACAAATTCCATTCTAGTAGCAGTTTCTTTTGGCTCTATTTGATTGAAATGTATATATGTAGCCCTTTAGTATGTGTTGTCTTTGGAAAAAATATTGCTAGATTTTCTTAATCTCTTCAACAATCACTGCCTGTCACAGACAACTGGTTGAGCAGGTTTATCATACTTTCTCTTTCTTACAGCACCCTTTCTTGTAACACTATGAGTGTGAATAGAATACAGTAGTTCACATTGTGTGTATTTGCAGTTGTTTTCAGTTATCTTCAACACAACAATGTATTTGTTTCTGTAGTATAAGATCAATGGGTGAATTAATGCATTTCAATATGTGTGAACTGAACTGAGCTTGTAATGTATTGTAGTGTTCCAGTCAGGTTGTCAGTATTGTAATGGGGAAAATAATAATAAGTGGTGAAACTATGAAACTAACTATCACTGTAAAGTGGGCCAAAAAGTTCAGCATCAAATGTATAAAAAGACATGCAGGGCATGTTTGATGACTTAACATTATTTGTGTTGTATTTTAAATTGAGATAATGAAATGGGATTTTGCAATGTTAAAATGTATTTGGTGCCACCACTACATCCCAGGTGGTGGTCAGTGAGATCCCTGTGTTTCGGTGCCTTGACATTGTTAGACATATAATGTAATATTGTATGAATGTGCACAACATATCATTTGAGTCATTTGGCATTCCTGAGTCAGGAATGAGGATGCATCACATAGTGTTTTCATTTGAGATGCTCCTACCCACCTTCAAACATACAAGCAGGTGTTTTTTGTGAGAAAAGTATGAGGATGTCTCAGCACACAGTATGATTGAGGTGTGTTGTTTTCATTTCAGTGCAATAAAGAGTTTCCTAAACATAACATGAGTTGTGAGATAAGCAGTGGAGCTTGAAGCACTGATGCAGTAATCTCAGGGAAGTCTTGAGTGACAATGGAGGAGTGGGCAGAGATGTGGACAGTGTAGTAGAGGAGGAGTGCTGTACTGGCTGACCTGTACTCTATGGTGAAGGTTATTCAGTTCAGTGTAGAGTCTTCATCTCTCATACATTAATTGTATGAAAAGACAAAGAATAAATGAAAATTTGCTAGCTTGTGTGTATGTTAGCCATCAAGGTGACACTTTGGATGAAAATGCAGTAGGAGAACTGGAATTAATACACTGTTGTTGCCATACAATTACAAGGTCACTCTATCCCCATCATCAGTAGACCATTCTGACGGTTATTTGTCAGTACAAGATACAAGATACGAAAACAACAAAAACACATAATGTAATATGATTTCATTTTTAGCATGATGCTGCTCAGACTTAGAAATGAAAGGTGAAAGTGCAGCAAAAATGAGTTTGAGTTTGACACACATAAAATGAGATCACATACGAAGTATGATTCCAAGCAAGCTGGATAGTACTAGCACAACACGGAACAATGGCAGGCGAAAACAACAGTCAATATCATCCAGCAAATCAGCCCATGCAGCATGCCAAACATAACTTGAGTGTAACTAACAGAATAGTGACAAAGCCACCAGATTTCATACATGAGCTGAGTGTTGGTTAGAGTGGAATAAGATGTGACCTATTATACTATAGCCTAAAGTCATGATGTGGAATTGAATTATTCATTTTAATTATTTGTAAAATCTGAGTTATTTGACAAATCAGGACTCTGTCCAGTGCTCATGGTAAGCCCATGTTCTTGTAAATTGTAACTAATCTTCTGTCACGCACCCCGCCCGACACCCCCCTCTTGCGGCGCTTCAGCCCAGGACACCGCGGGTGATTGACAGCCACGGGAACCTGTCACTGTCGCACCGCACACCTGCGGACAGTTCTGCAATTAGGACTTGATCTATATTTAGTGTGTTTTGTTCGCGGCTCACCGCCGAATTATTATCTGACTACAGCGTACACCTCTGTGCATGTTTTCTGTTTGCGCTTGCTTCACAAGCTTATTTTGGATCTTTGTAAACTTTTGGATACTCTTGTTTTGATCACGGGCAGTGAGTAAAATTCACCTACAGATCAACCTGTTTTTGTCGTCTGTTCTTGGGTCCTAAATTTACCGTCACAGATCGTGACAGAATAATTCGGCCATTATGGACCCAGCAGACGCGGATCAGATCCGGACTGCCATAGAACAACAGGGCGCCTTGCTCGGTTCCCACCAGAGAGACATTTCGGTGGTACACCAGAATCTGGCTACTATCTCACAGACCCTGACGGATCTCGCTGGCCAACTGCAGTCTCTCCGGGACACCGTTGCCTCTGGCCCGAGAGGCCCTGCACCTTCAGCCAACCCCTTCTCCGCCGGTCCCCGAGCTCTCCCCCACCTGGAGCCCAAGCTACCGGCACCTCAGCCATACGGTGGCGAACCTGGAACCTGTCGCTCCTTCTTGTCACAGTGCTCATTGGCTATGGAGCTGCAGGCAGCGAGGTTTCCCACAGAGCGCTCCAGGGTGGCTTATATAATCACCCTACTGACCGGTCGGGCTCGTGAATGGGGCACAGCGGTATGGGACGTTGACGCCTCCTTCTGCGACAGTCTGGCCGAGTTTGGTGAAGAGATGAGACGGGTGTTCGATCGGACCTTGACTGGGAGAGAGGCCGCCCGTGAGATGATGCGTCTTAAGCAGGGTGCACGCTCTGTCTACGATTATGCCATTGAGTTCAGAACCCTGTCTGCGGCTTGCGATTGGAATGAGGGCGCTCTCTTTGATGCCTTTTTTAACGGTCTGAACGAATTCGTGAAGGATGAGCTGATTGTCCGGGAGTTACCAGCTGATCTCAACGCCCTGATGGAAACTGCGGGCCGTATTGACTCCCGTCACCGCTCTCGTTTACGAGAGAGGGCCCTTAGGCAGCCTGTAGGACACGCCCCTGTCCTTCTTCCGAAAACCGCTGAATCCCAGGCTGAACCGATGCAAGTCGACCGGGCTCGCGTTACGCCAGAGGAGCGCCAACGGCGTCGAGAGGCTGGAGCCTGTTATTACTGTGGCCAAGTTGGACACCTCTGCCAGGCCTGTCCCGTGAGGGGTGGGGCATCCACTGTGAGTACATCAAGATCCAAGAGCGCTGTTGTTGGGGTGATTAACGGCAGTTTGTCTAATCGGGCTATGCTTACTGTCTCCATGTCTGTTTCAGGAAAAAGTCACCTCCTCCAAGCATTGATTGATTCTGGTGCCGACCAGAATTTTATCTGCACCACCACTGTCCAAGATCTACATGTTCCCACACACCCCCTGAAGCAAGTCCTCACTACACGAGCTCTCGATGGAAAGAGCCTATCCCCCATTTCTTTAGTTACGGACCCGGTTACGCTGAAAGTGTCAGGAAATCATAATGAAATTGTTTCATTTTATGTCATGGACGATTGTCATGTCCCACTAGTTTTAGGACTGCCGTGGTTAACTAAACATAACCCTCATGTGCGCTGGTCGGACAGCTGCATCCTGAGCTGGAGCAGTCACTGCCTCGCGAATTGTCTGAGCTCCGCGGATACACCCCAACTCTCCACTGACTATCACCTTGATACTTTCCCTGATCTCTCTCATGTTCCCCCTCAGTAGATCTCAAACGGGTCTTTAGCAAATCCAGAGCAATGACCCTCCCTCCTCACAGACCATACGATTGCGCGATAGATCTGCTTCCAGGTACGTCACCGCCCAAGGGCCGCATCTACTCCCTCTCCCCGACCGAGAGACAAGCCATGGATAAGTACATCTCCGAGTCACTAGCTGCAGGAATTATTCGTCCCTCGTCATGTTTTTTTCTTTGTCGACAAGAAAGACAAGTCTCTTCGTCCTTGTATTGATTATAGGGGGCTGAATGATGTTACTGTTAAAAACCACTATCCATTACCTCTCATGACCACTGCCTTTGAGCTCTTACAGGGGGCGACAGTTTTCACTAAATTGGATCTCCGGAACGCATATCACCTAGTTAGGATTCGAAAAGGAGATGAGTGGAAAACAGCCTTTAATACGCCCACGGGTCACTACGAATATCTCGTAGTACCATTTGGGCTCACTAATGCCCCCTCAGTTTTTCAAGCGCTAGTGAACGACGTTCTTCGAGACATGATTAATAAATTCGTGTTTGTCTTTCTTGATGACATTTTGATTTTTTCCCCCACTCTGGAGTCGCACCAACTGCATGTCAAACAAGTGCTGCAGCGCCTTTTGGAGAACAAACTCTATGTGAAAGCAGAGAAGAGCGAGTTCCATAAGGAGAGTGTGACATTCCTAGGGTTTGTCGTGTCCTCTAATAAGATCGAGATGGATCCAGCCAAGGTGAGCGCAGTCACCGAGTGGGCCACGCCCACCACCCGGCGAGAGCTACAGCGCTTCCTCGGCTTTGCAAATTTCTACCGCCGGTTTATTCGCAACTACAGTTCTATTGCAGCCCCCCTCACGGCCCTGACATCTACCAAGACGCCCTATGCCTGGAGCGCGCAGGCTGAGAATGCCTTCGCTGCACTAAAAGGCCATTTCACCACGGCCCCTGTGTTGCAGATCCCTGACCCTCTCCGCCAGTTCGTGGTGGAGGTAGATGTGTCTGAGTCTGGGGTTGGGGCAATCTTGTCTCAACGCTCTCCTACCACTAACAAGTTACATCCCTGTGCCTTTTATTCTCACCGTTTGTCCCCCACAGAACAGAATTACAGCATTGGTGACAGGGAGCTGCTGGCTGTCAGGCTCGCTTTGGGTGAGTGGAGACACTGGTTGGAGGGGACAGAGAAGCCGTTTATTGTCTGGACAGATCACCGTAACCTTGAATATCTGAAGTCTGCGAGGAGATTAAACTCAAGACATTTAAGATTTAATTTCCAACTCTCTTATCGACCAGGCTCAAAGAACACCAAGCCAGACGCCCTCTCCCGACAATTCATCCCGACACCAGACCGCGATGACGGCAAGCCGATCCTGCCCCCTCACTGCTTTGTAGCTGGAGCGCTTCTGGATATCGAGACTAAGGTAAAGAGCGCGCTTGCGTTGCACCCTGGTCCTGGCAATGAACCTCGTAACTGCATGTTTGTTCCCCCCTCTATACGACAGCAGGTCCTCAGCTGGGGCCATAGCTCACTCCTGGCCTGCCATCCTGGTGTTGCACGGACTACAGCCTTGATCTCCCAACGTTTCTGGTGGCCTACGATGAAAGATGACATAAGTTCCTTCGTGGCAGCGTGTGAGGTCTGCGTCCGGAACAAGTCCACTAACCGCCCCCCTGCGGGTCTTCTTAGACCGCTACCGGTCCCTCATCGCCCATGGTCGCACATCGCCATCGACTTTGTGACCGGCCTACCTGAGTCCCACGGTAAAGGTGGCAACATACTCGACGTGTCTGCTGGTGCGCGCGCCATCGGTGACGTCACATGTTCGTACGAACTCTTTATACCTGCCGCACGACCAAATTCGACAGAAGCGCCATTTTGGCATTATTCTCCCAAACAGCAGATGGCGCTCTACAGCGAAATCGCATAGGCTACAGTAACTTACTTAGTTGTGGATTAAATTTATGGATTAAATAAACATGATAAGTATCTCCAAGTTTCTGGTGAGTGTTTGCATACAACCCCTGGTAGTATTGTAGGCATGTTTCAGTTTGTAAAAACGTTGTGAGGGATGTTAGGACGGACGGATGACTGGGCTAAATTTAGCTTAACAATCAAGGTTTTAAAAACGTTTCATCCATGATAAGTATCTCCAAGTTTCTGGTGAGTGTTGCATTCAACCCCTGGTAGTATTGTAGGCATGTTTCAGTTTGTAAAAACGTTGTGAGGGATGTTAGGACGGACGGATGACTGGGTTAAATTTAGCTTAACAATCAAGGTCTTAAAAACGTTTCATCCATGCTTTAAGATGTTCATGCATTAGCTGAAGATATGGTTATGTGTCAGATAGCAGGGTGATGAATGCTTCTTGGCAGAAGAGGGTGAAATAAGCTCTCATGCATCTTGGTGTAGTTGCTTATGAATGGCCCAGCTGAGTGGCGCATAGGGCTGGCGCGCGGCGAGTTACAAAATCTGTCGTGCGCACGACCTCGCGAAATTCCCCTGAAAAGCGTTGCGCGCCAAGGGGGTCCACGTCATTTTGACGTCACACAACGGTGTAAATTCAGTTTAACACATGCATTCTTACCATTGTAGACCGCTTCTCTAAGGCTGCTCATTTTGTTCCCCTCCCTAAACTCCCCACAGCTAAGGAAACCGCTGCCTTGCTGATTGATAACGTTTTCCGCATTCACAGCCTGCCTGTTGAAATTGTGTCTGACCGAGGGCCCCAGTTTACAGCCCGTTTTTGGAGGGCTTTTTGCCAGCTGATTGGGGCCTCCCCCTCTCTGTCATCTGGGTTTCACCCCGAGACGAATGGCCAGACGGAGAGAACGAACCAGATATTGGAGACCGCACTTCGCTGTTTAACGTCACAGAACACCGCATCCTGGAGCGAAACCCTCACTTGGATAGAATATGCTCATAATTCACCTTTGGCTAAGCCCCGCCCCCCATTGTTGACATTCCAGACTCCGACATTGCTTACTAAAATTGCATAGGAATATAATGGGAAACAGTACGTCTGTCTGTAACTCGTGACTTTTGTGCAGACCTAACAATATGATTACAATATGCCTGTATAGGCGAAAGCCAGTATGACATCGAGGGATATGTTGCAAAATTAAAATCTGGCTTCGTTGAATGCCAGGAGATGGAAATTCACTGATGGCTAATGTTAGATTTAATAGCGCTTCGTTTCATTTGGATTAGGATGAAGGATACTATCTTGTAACAAACAGGTGACAAATAAATGATTGAACAGTTAAGTAGCCTACATCGTAACATTAGTGTCTCTATATTTTAGTCAACGTACGGTAAATGAATTATTTCCCTAACTGTTAAGGGCGAACATGCTGCTGCTGTCAACCCACGTTAGCCCAGTTTAACTTAGGCTACAGTGCTACATGAAGTTCATGAACAACTCCGTTTGCTCTGTTGATCCTTGATCGCTCACACCTCCACTTTCACATGGAAAGCACAAGCCTAAGTCCCTTTTAACTGTTTCTACAACCACCAACACGTTTAAGGTCATTCATATTTGTCCAGACGAATCTCCCTCTCTCAACACTGAAAGTTAACAGTGATTAGCAAACTATGCTAGCGATATAAGAGTGACGGCTGTGTTTGTTTTCTTTAAGTGACACGAATGTTATCTACAACGTTGACGTGTATTAAGCCCAATAAGTAGCCGTAATTGTTTATTTCACATTGAATGGACTGTGTGACTTAATCCACAGGCATGTTAGTTCGTCTTGTTATGGTTTAGTTGGAGCCGTCTTCTGGGGAAAGCCAATGGGAGCCTGAGCAATTAATTTAATTAAACTTAACGTAATTTACAAAGATCTGAACGAAATTGACATGGCATTCCTCACATCAGTGTTAAATCAATACAGTCCATATAATGTGACCATTCTTCTATATTTACATCTCTATAAATCTGAAGAAATACGGAGAAAATTCAAGGCTCCTAATGCAACTCTATGGGGCTTATGCCAGCGAATGTCGGACCCCTGCCGGACAATGAATCATTTTGAACTCCAATTGGTTTATCTGCGTTCGATGGGCGGGGCTTAGCCAAAGGTGAATTCTCTCCCCTCCTCTTCCACTGGTCTCTCTCCTTTTCAGTGCTGCCTCGGCTATCAGCCGCCCCTTTTCCCTGTCCAGGAGGAGGATGTGGGAGTGCCATCTGCGCAGCGCTTCATCAGACGTTGCCGCCGCGTCTGGGCCAAGACACGCACCTGTCTCCTGCGGAGCTCCCGCCGCTACAAACTGCAGGCAGACCGCCGACGATCCGCAGCTCCAACCTACCGAGTTATGCTCGCTACGAGACATCTTCCCCTCAAGGTGACCTCTCGCAAGCTCTCTCCTAGGTTTGTGGGTCCATTCCCCATTTCTAAGATCATTAACCCTGTCACTGTTAAACTGTCTCTGCCGTTGACAATGCGTCGGGTTCACCCGGCATTTCATGTATCCCAGCTCAGACCCCTTGTCTCCAGTCCCTACTCCCCTCCCTCCAAACCTCCTCCTCCTCCCAGGCTCGTCGATGGTGGCGAGGTTTACACCGTTAAGCGGTTACTGAAGGCTCGCCGCCGGGGTAGGGGTATCCAATACCTAGTCGATTGGACGGGGTACGGCCCGGAGGAGAGGTCCTGGATCCCGTCTCGTTTTATTATGGACCCCTCCCTCATCAGGGATTTCCACAGGGACAACCCGGACGCCGTGAAGCCGCCTGGAGGCGTTCGTTGAGGAGGGGGTACTGTCACGCACCCCGCCCGACACCCCCCTCTTGCGGCGCTTCAGCCCAGGACACCGCGCACCGCACACCTGCGGACAGTTCTGCAATTAGGACTTGATCTATATTTAGTGTGTTTTGTTCGCGGCTCACCGCCGAATTATTATCTGACTACAGCGTACACCTCTGTGCATGTTTTCTGTTTGCGCTTGCTTCACAAGCTTATTTTGGATCTTTGTAAACTTTTGGATACTCTTGTTTTGATCACGGGCAGTGAGTAAAATTCACCTACAGATCAACCTGTTTTTGTCGTCTGTTCTTGGGTCCTAAATTTACCGTCACAGATCGTGACATCTTCACTTTAAAAAGACAGAAAAAATGATAAGATCTTTGCTTGTGTACTGCGAAGTGAACACAGGATGAAAATAGAGTAGAAAGAGTAGAGTAGAAAGTTCCACAAGTGAAACCAAGAGGCAAACACTTTTTGAACACAAGACATGCATGAAAACCAACAATGAGACATCCAGACATCCAGAGAATGAGCTCATGCAACATGCCAGTTGCCAAAGACAACATGAATCTACGTTAATCTTCCTTTGAGCTTATCATGGCAGACTGCTTCTACAACAAAACATAATAACTTTCAACATATTTCAAGATGTACTGCTCCCTTCTAAACACCACTGGGGCTGAACCTTCCATACATGATAGAAAGCAATGGCATGCTGCACAAAAACAAACAGGAGTTCCTCTCGATTCTACCAGACGATTCAACACTGCATTGGGTGTAAACCAGTCAGTCACCCAATGCCTACCGCACTTTAGAAACCTCACAGATTTAGCACAAAGACACTAAAGGACTGGACAGCCCCGGAACACATTTTCGGCCGATATTGTGGCAATGTGCATTTGCTGTTAAAGAGGAGTCAATAGTGCCCATGTAGAGACAACAGTGTTGAAATATGTTGTGTATTGTTTTCTCTGTAACTCTCTGTAATACTTGTCCACATTCAGTCAATGTATTGATATGCATTTGCAACAATAAGGATGCATAATTTTCGTGTTCCACCAAAATGTACTGATATTGCCTTTATATTACAGTTATATTGTGAGTTACAGGTAATTGATTGTATTTTCCAGTCTTGGTTTATTGCTTTTTCTCGGATTGTTCAATCCTCCCACCTATCATTTTGCTTTTTTTTATTACACATAATATTATTTTTTTTACAATACATGTCTGGACAAAAATTCATGCTGCGTTTTCATGATGTCATGTCGGTGTGTCTCAAGACAGAGTTTTCAGACATCTCCACTTTGTTCAGAGTTTTTGAAATAGGCCAGTCAATTTTAGTGACCAAAACTTGACCTACATTTAGCCAAGGCTACATCTAAATGCACTTTCAACATTATCTGAAGTTTGCACATCTCATATTTTCTCTGACTCTTGATCCGTTTTGTAGTTTTGTTGATGCTACCATCAGGGGTTGCATGTGACAAATACAGTAGACCAAAACATGAATGGGCACATCTACGTCTTTTCCACAATTTGCAAGCCTTTCAAATCAAGTGTAGCAGCTGACCCTGGGGTTTGGCCCATATCTGAATCACCTACTATGTCATGAATATCTGTGTATAAATGTTGGGTTATTGAGGCTGCTGGAATTAAATGCCTGTATGAAGCACCGCGCAACAGTGTCTGAGTGGCTCTAAGCAGTCCACAACAGTTCAATTACTGCTCCCATTGTTGTTGAAAAAATGTTAACACAGTCAATATTTTAACCAGGGCAAATGTATGTTGTTGTTGTTGTTGTTGTTGTTGTTGTATGAACTTGAACACTGCATTTGCGTCATTTGTCATGGTTGCATGCCACCAAGACATTTAAGGCATGTTTTGGTTCAGTGTTTCTGTATAGCCGATCTAATTTCAAACATGCAGTTAGATGTCAGAGAGAAAGCATAACAAAGGGCATTGGTGTCCATTCAACAAACATGTAGACCAGATGTATGATCTGTATCTAATCTGATTTTACCTGATAAAAACATTCAGCCAAGAACTATAGCTTCTCTTTTTTTTCTGACATTCCTGGTGTTGTTTACAACCACCACCAATCCATTTTCTGGAAGCAAAGGATAACTGCTCTATGTATACGAGTAACATTGTAACATATTGTACAGCAGAATTTGACCAAAATACTATTTTGACTATACATAAAACATCCAAAATCTAAAAGTTGCTCACACAAAAAGATGTCTTCAAGATGAAATTTAATATTACAGGACATTCATAACACATTGAGGTAACATGTCATGTAAAGAATACTTAGGCCTATTTAACAACAAAACAATTTAAAGCATCTAAAATCTGACTAAACAAATGTAGTTAGTTGTTAATTATATAATTGCAATTTTGACTTATACATACAGACATAATGAAAACAGACTTCTGGTGTGAATACATAAACACAATAGGCCTATGGACAGTGGCGCGTATCACAAAGAAGTCTGGATTGTGGATCTCACGAGCACAATTTGAATTTGAGATTAGTGGTGCCATGGACTCGATGTAAACAGATTATTTGTATTTGCGTTTGCATTCAGTCAATGTTGTTCCAAATTTTTTAGTTCCTCTCGCTCCAGTGGAGCTAGCAGGCTCTTGTAGAGGGAATATTCTGGAGGGATGCCAAACCATTATTTTAAAGGAATCTTTAAAGGGGCATAAATGACTGCATCAATCATAGCAAAAAAAAAAATTCAACTTTTTAATAACTTGGCAGCACTAGTATAAATCTATAAATAAATATATAAATGTATTGTATTATCTTATTGAATCAAGGTTGAGTGCATCATTACATCCCTCATCTCAAATAAATGTGCCTTGTTTCCACAAACCAAAATCTTCCAATGACACACCCAGAGGTCCATAGAAGCCATCAGCAGTAAATAGCCCAACAAGTAATTTAAAAAATGAACGTTTGATTTTCATCGTCCTCTTTTTCTAATTAATAATTTTTAAAGTCCAAACTTTCAAAAAAACAATCTTTTCATGAGATCAGCTCAGAAACAAGTACTTCCTCATTGCTACTCACATTTTGTATTGTCCATGTCATGTCATAGAGTGCACAGTTGTTAGAGTTTTTCCCCACTCAAACGTCTCACATTTATGCAGCTAAACTAAACTTAGCCATTTCTAACCAGTGACTTCACTTCATTATCATTCTTTTGCCTGTCACAGTATCATGGTTGTATGTGACAATGATTCAGGGAGTCTTCAAGTAAAAACTTTGGCCTGGCCTTAGGCCAAAGTCAAAGCCCTTTCCAAAAACAGAAAGTCAGAATTTCCATATGGTATGAATTCATGTAGCCTAATGCTCCCTCATTTTCACATCTTTTGTCTCTGATCAGTTGACACTCACTATTCCTTGTTCCTCTGCATCTCTTTGCCCTTGTTCATTGACATAACTTGTTTTGTACCATTCTTGCTTGTGTTGTTTTAAGGCTAAGGATGTGGATATGGATCCAGCTAACTTCAGATCATGACAGAGCAGATAGACCCTATATTCTGTATTGGCTATTTATTTTAGTCCATGGAAAGATAGATGGATGCCATGGATGAATGTATGGATGCAGAGGTTGACATCCCAGCATCTTTTGTACCCTGTTTCAGTAATTCCCTTAACCATCTGATCAGCTAAGTGATATCATGGTGGCCATGACAAAATGAATGGAATTACCCGCTCCCATATTCCGGATATTTGTTTGTGTCGCTTTCATTAGACATGAGTGGTGGATTAAATTCTTTAGAAATTGAGCTCTTAAAGGACATATAACTAAAATGTTGAGAGCTACCATATCCTGAACTTGTGTCAGGGCACATATATTTTCCATTTTGTTCATTTTCTTCACCGTCTGCTTCCTCATCATCTACTTCTACCTTGTCTTCTACCCCTTCTTGCAAGGTTTCATGTTTAATTTTATCTAGATCATGACCATCCATTTTAAAATTATTATCTCCATTCTCCACAACATTGTGCTCAATTGTATCCTCAAGTAGCTCTTTTCCTGGACCATTGGTATCCATCTCGAAATGGTTATCTTTATTCACTTTGATGTTGTGTTCAATCTTCTTCAGTAGTTTTCTGACCTGAGTTCCATCATCTTCATCCACGTTGTTGAGTGCATGATATCTGTTCCCACATTTATCCACAAGCCTCTGCAGTGCCTCCCCCTCACTCTCTATGTACATCTCAATGGCTGTGTCTCCCATCCAGTCTGCATAGGTGAACACAACTATAGTATGGTTCCAGATGTGCTCTCCAAAAAGCCCTAGATGGTCAATGATAGATCTTTCATCAGCATCTGTGAATGTGGTGTCCACTGGTATGACCAAGAGGAAAGCATGAGGTCCAGGAGGACACAAAGACACACTGTGCACAATCTCCTGTGTAGACTTTTTAGGAGTATCTGTAATACAGTCATCATTTGACCAGCCTGGTGTGTCGATGACGGTGACCTGTGTACCTGCTACTATTGCTTGTTTCTTCTCAGATGTCAGAATGGGCCTAAAGCGAAATACATTTTCTCCCAATATGGTGTTTCCTGCTGTGCTTTTTCCACTACACTGACATCCAAGGAGAACAATTCTCAGATCTAAAATTAAACGAAATGTGTTAATACATCGAAAACTGACTGACATTCTGTGCCTTGAAACAGATATGGTGTAGAATGGTGTAGAACTTACCCTTTCTTGAAAACTGGATTTCTCTTGGTTGGATCCTCAACTTCCTTCTTTCTTTTGCTCTCTCTTCTTCTTCCCTCCTTCTCACAATTAGGCCATTTAAAACAGTTTTATCCATCTCAAAAGGATGACCTTTGTTTTCCTCCATCATTTCCTCTACTTTCTTCAGAAGTTCATAGACCTGACTGCCATTCGTCTCCTTATTGTTGAAGACATGATACCTGTTGCCACATTTCTCAAGGATTGTCTGCAAAGGTTCTCCCTGCTCTTGTATGTGTTCCTCTATGGTCTTATCAACCAAAAGATCCCAATGAGTGAACAGCACTATTATGTGATTCCAGACATTTTCACCAAATAGTTCTAGCTGTTTCTCAACAGCTTGTTTAGCTTGAGGCTCAAATGGACAGTGAGGCCTATTGACAAGAAGAAAAGCATGAGGTCCTGGTGGACAAAGAGCCACACTACGAACCACTTCATCTTTGATCAACTTTGGAGTATCTGGTGCATAGAAGTCTCTCCTCCGTCCTGGTGTGTCAATAACAGTGATGTGCCGTCCTGCGATTTCTCCATCTTTCTTTATACACTCAGAGATTTTCTTCAGTGGAAATGCTTCTCTTCCTAAGATGGTGTTCCCAGAAGAACTTTTACCTCCCTCCTCACATCCTAAAATTATGATCTTCATCTCTGAGAGAGATTGTTTACTAGCTGCAAAAGCAGGAGATAATCAGCTTGAGTGTTTAACATTTTATGCTTACAGTGTTATTAGGATGAATACAATAGAAACTAATTTTGAACAAACCTGAGGACATGGAGTTTTCCATCTCTGCATCCCTCAACAGTGCACCACAATAGCTTCCTGTCTAAAATATAAGACTGTTTTAAGTCATTTTTTGAAATCATTAATAGTAGGGTGTATTTGAGCTATGTCTTCCAGAGGAACCAATTACACAAACTGCTCAACTAAGCCAACTGTACTCCATAAAGTCCATCATTGCTTTGCAATCTTGCCATGCCATAGAGCTATGATGACTCACATTGTGGAAACCGGTGAACAATTTCCAAAGTTCCAAATTTGAACACACTTCAAATCTTAAGACATTAATAAAGTAGTTGCTTAACTTTGTTTGTTATATACAGTATTTCTGTTATATTTTTTAAACCCTACAGACATTTTTAATAAATACAGCTACTTCTAGCCTACTACTTCTTATAACAGTTTTGAAGACATTCAAAGAGCTTTACAGCATTAGGACAACCTCACTAACCACCACCAATGTGTGAAATGTTCATTCATTCTATACAGTATAGTATCAAATGCAGCTTAAGATAAATAGTATTCAATTAAATTTGTTTGTCCATGGTGGCCTGTTCACTTACCGGTCTCCAACACTGTATGACAGAATCATGTAAGAGTGCAGAGTCTACGTGACTGGGGAATTCAGGTTGAACTAGTTTTTCATATCTCAGTTTCAGTATCTCAATATTGATAAGTTGTCCAAGTAGACACTTCAGGTCTTCTGGTTTGAAACCACTACACAGCCTATTTAAATACAACAAATTCCATTCTAGCAGCAGTTTCTTTTGGCTCTATTTGATTGAAATGTATATATGTAGCCCTTTAGTATGTGTTGTCTTTGGAAAAAATATTGCTAGATTTTCTTAATCTCTTCAACAATCACTGCCTGTCACAGACAACTGGTTGAGCAGGTTTATCATACTTTCTCTTTCTTACAGCACCCTTTCTTGTAACACTATGAGTGTGAATAGAATACAGTAGTTCACATTGTGTGTATTTGCAGTTGTTTTCAGTTATCTTCAACACAACAATGTATTTGTTTCTGTAGTATAAGATCAATGGGTGAATTAATGCATTTCAATATGTGTGAACTGAACTGAGCTTGTAATGTATTGTAGTGTTCCAGTCAGGTTGTCAGTATTGTAATGGGGAAAATAATAATAAGTGGTGAAACTATGAATTTTGGGGTCACTGTAAAGTGGGCCAAAAAGTTCAGCATCAAATGTATAAAAAGACATGCAGGGCATGTTTGATGACTTAACATTATTTGTGTTGTATTTTAAATTGAGATAATGAAATGGGATTTTGCAATGTTAAAACTCGTATTTGGTGCCACCACTACATCCCAGGTGGTGGTCAGTGAGATCCCTGTGCTTCGGTGCCTTGACATTGTTAGACATATAATGTAATGTTGTATGAATGTGCACAACATATCATTTGAGTCATTTGGCATTCCTGAGTCAGGAAAGAGGATGCATCACATGGTGTTTTCATTTGAGATGCTCCTACCCACCTTCAAACATACAAGCAGGTGTTTGTGTGAGAAAAGTATGAGGATGTCTCAGCACACAGTATGATTGAGGTGTGTTGTTTTCATTTCAGTGCAATAAAGAGTTTCCTAAACATAACATGAGTTGTGAGATAAGCAGTGGAGCTTGAAGCACTGATGCAGTAATCTCAGGGAAGTCTTGAGTGACAATGGAGGAGTGGGCAGAGATGTGGACAGTGTAGTAGAGGAGGAGTGCTGTACTGGCTGACCTGTACTCTATGGTGAAGGTTATTCAGTTCAGTGTAGAGTCTTCATCTCTCATACATTAATTGTATGAAAAGACAAAGAATAAATGAAAATTTGCTAGCTTGTGTGTATGTTAACCATCAAGGTGACACTTTGGATGAAAGTGCAGTAGGAGAACTGGAATTAATACACTGTTGTTGCCATACAATTACAAGGTCACTCTATCCCCATCATCAGTAGACCATTCTGACGGTTATTTGTCAGTACAAGATACAAGATACGAAAACAACAAAAACACATAATGTAATATGATTTCATTTTTAGCGTGTGACTTAGAAATGAAAGGTGAAAGTGCAGCAAAAATGAGTTTGAGTTTGACACACATAAAATGAGATCACATACGAAGTATGATTCCAAGCAAGCTGGATAGTACTAGCACAACACGGAACAATGGCAGGCGAAAACAACAGTCAATATCATCCAGCAAATCAGCCCATGCAGCATGCCAAACATAACTTGAGTGTAACTAACAGAATAGTGACAAAGCCACCAGATTTCATATATGAGCTGAGTGTTGGTTAGAGTGGAATAAGATGTGACCTATAGCCTAAAGTCATGATGTGGAATTGAATTATTCATTTTAATTATTTGTAAAATCTGAGTTATTTGACAAATCAGGACTCTCTGTCACTGTCCTCTGTCCAGTGCTCATGATAAGCCCATGTTCTTGTAAATTGTAACTAACCTTCACTTTAAAAAGACAGAAAAAATGATAAGATCTTTGCTTGTGTACTGAGAAGTGAACACAGGATGAAAATAAAGTAGAGAGAGTAGAGTAGAAAGTTCCACAAGTGAAACCAAGAGGCATCTACCTATCTACTGTTGTATAACACACACATACTGTACCAATATACCAACTCCAATCTGTGTATGTTGATTGAAAAATCTGTCTCATTAGATGTGGCTCAAATCAAACTATCCATCACTGCAGATCATACCCGAAAAATAAGACAACTGTATCCATTCCTGCTGTCAATAAATCACTACTGTCATGCTTTCTACTTTTACAGTGATTCTTCTTGCATCATCATTTTTGAGTGTGGGGTCATTAGCCTAAGAATATTACTTTTGATAGAGGATGACATAAACGTGTCAGCACAGTTCAACACAAAGCTGAGCGTGCCTATTATACATGTCATAAATACGATCCAGTTTCTAGTGCATTAGTGATAATCTTTGCATACAGTAGTAGAGCCCATAGCACGCTTGATGACAAATAAGTAAGGGATAACGGCCGACGAGGTGTCCAGTTATTCATTTATAATTGTCGAGGCGGAATCTAGAACTCCGGCGACGCGCGCAGCGCGAAGACGGAGTTATTCCGCCAAGACAATTATAAAATGAATAACTGGACACCTCGGAGGTCGTTATCCCGCTTATCTCCCGTATCTATCTATCTCTCGTATATTTGAAGAAGCGTATAAAACGGAAAAGAAATAAGCAACTCATATTTAAAAGAAGCTAACCTGTTCGGTTTGGGTACTACTTTCAGTTGAAAGTAGATCTACAAGGTTGCTTATTGTTGTTATAGTTACCATTCTGAAAGGCATTCATATGGAACGGTAATCAGTTATTAGATGAGTTATTTTTTGGAACTACTTCCAAAGTAGCCGGTTATCTGGAATTAATGGCCACCTAGCAGCCAATCAGAGAAGAGAATGGCGTTCTGAAGGGAGATAATGACATATAGACACTCACTCCTTCAAAGTATATGTTAATATAAATGCGACTCATGTTACAATGTAATGTACAAAAATAAAACTCATCATTCACAAAACAAAGTTATGTTTTCAAAACATCCATTTCAACGTGAACAGTGTTACATACTGTATATAAATATACATAGATACATAGTGATGATTTGTGACACTAAACTGCACTGCAGCATCATGGCACTGTCCTATGGCGACATAGTGTTGCTCTGTCTGTCAGTAGGCCTATGTTTGCTAGTTGGTTTGAATTCCACAGTCTTATATCATTTTTGCCAGTGGCAACTTGGAGTGAAGTCAGTGGTCCAGGAGGACGCCCTCTTCACCTTAATGAAGACTCTCTTCCTACCACATTACTCCAACTAAATTGGGCTACTTTAGGCTAGGTTGGAAACAACTTTATATAACAGAAAATATACATAATATTCTGCGGTAATATATTTCCAAAAAATAGCCTATACAACAGGCAAATAAAATTGCTCTAAAGGGCTAAAATTGTGTAGTCCCTGACCAGGGATGGCTATCCTGGCTACCCTACCACAAATTCTCTTCCAACTCCTCTGTCCATATCCTGGTATTTGAATTCCCACCATCCACATATTAATACCCTTTTATTCCATGTTTACATGGAAGGTGGTATACCGTCTTTAGAATTTGAGCTTTTCATGGAAACTGAGCCTGAAGCATATCCTGAACTGCTAATTTCTTCAGCCTCCACATCTCTTTGTTTATTTTCGTTATACATCACTTCTTCTTGCAAGCTTTCATATTTCCCTTTTTCTGGACTATTGTCGTCCATCTCAAAATGGCTGCCTGTATTCACTTCGATGTTGTGTTCAATCTTCTCTAGTAGTTCTCGGACCTGTGTCTGATCATCCACATCCAAGCTGCTGAGTGCATGATATCTGTTTCCACATTTGTCCACAACCCTCTGCAGTGCCTCCCCCTCACTCTCTATGTACATCTCAATAGCTGTGTCTCCTATCCAGTCTGCACAGGTGAACAACACTATAATGTAACTCCAGACTTCTCCAAAAAGTCCAAGATGGTTACAGATTGATCTTTCATCAGCCTTTGTGAATGTGGTATCCACTGGTATGACCAAGAGGAAAGCATGAGGTCCAGGAAGACACAAAGACACGCTGTGCACAATCTCCTGTGTAGACTTTTTAGGAGTATCTGTAATACAGTCATCATTTGACCAGCCTGGTGTGTCGATGATGGTGACCTGTCTCCCTGCTACTGTTGCTTGTTTCTTCATAGATGTCAGAATGGGCTTGAAGCTAAATACATCTTCTCCCAAAATGGTGTTTCCGGCTGTGCTTTTTCCACTACCTTGACATCCAAGGAGAACAATTCTCAGATCTAAAATTAAACAAAATGTGTTGATACATTGAATGTTGACTGACATTCTGAGCCTGAAAACAGATATGGTGTAGAATATAACTTACCCTTTCTTGGAAACTGGATTTCTCTTGGTCGGATCATCAACTTCCTTCTTTCTTTTGCTCTCTCATCTTGTTCCTTCCTTCTCACAATCAGGCCATTTAAAACAGTTTTATTCATCTCAAAATGACCTTTGTTTTCCTCCGTCATTTCCTCTATTTTCCTCAAAAGTTCATAGACTTGATGGTCATTCTTCTCCATATTGTTGAAGACATGATACCTGTTGCCACATTTCTCAAGGATGTTCTTCAAAGATTCTCCCTGTTCTTCGATGCGTTCCTCTATGGTCTCATCACCCATGAGATCTCCATGAGTGAACAACACTATTATGTGATTCCAAACAGTATCACCAAAGAGCTTTAGGTGTTTATCAACAGCTTGTTTAACTTGAGGCTCAAATGAACAGTGAGCCCTATTGACAAGAAGAAGAGCATGAGGTCCTGGTGGACAAAGAGCCACACTACGAACCACTTCATCTTTGAGCAACTTTGGAGTATATGGTGCATTGAAGTCTCTCCTCCGTCCTGGTGTGTCAACAACAGTGATGTGCCGTCCTGCAACCTCTCCATCTTTCATTAGACACTCAGAGATTTTCTTCAGGGGAAATGCTTCTCTCCCTAAGATAGTGTTCCCGGTAGTACTCTTACCTCCTTCCTCACATCCTACAATTATGATCCTCATCTCCGAGTGAGATTGCTTACTAGCTGCAAAAGGAGGAGTTAGGCGCGTTTAACATTTTATGCTTACAGTGTTAGGATGAATTACTGTAACCTCACTCATGTCAGATGAAGCGCCCCTTTGGACTCAAACATCTGATGCCGACTCCATTGAAAGGGATTTCAGGACAGATATTGAATGGACGGACCAACCAGTAGACCATGTGAACCACTAGGCGGGATTTGTGACGTAGCTCAAGGCGGGATTTTTGACGTAGCTCTTGCAAACTTACAAAACATTACTAACAGTTATATATGAAAGAGACATCTACATTATGAGAGTTAAATTGATTATTGTGGTAATTATGCTGCAGATAATGGCGTTTATGTTTGTTTGGAACAGTTGAAAAACTAGACATCGCGTTGGATCACAGGATGCAACTGGTAGGTTTCGATGTACTGTAAGTGGTTGAATTAAGATGACAGACAAGTGGTTTGTCCAATTATATGCAAGATTTTTTGATGACGTCCAGTCTTCTGAAACAAATCTCTTACGGTTCAAATTCAGATGGAGTAGCCTGTTTGCAGCTACGAATCATCTGACGTGAGTGAGGTTAAGGATGAATACAGAAACAAATCTTTAACAAACCTGAGTTTTCCATCTCTGCATCCCTCCACAGTGCTCCACAGTAGCCTCCTGTCTGAAATGTAAGTCTGTTTTAAGCCATGTTTTGAAATAATTAATATTAGGGTGAATTTGAGTAATGTCTCCCAGAGGAAGTAATTACACAAACTGCTCAACTAACCCAACTGTACTCCATCAAGTCCATCATTGCTTTGAAATATTGCCATGCCATAGAGCTACACTGACTCACATTGTGGAAAACACTGCACAATTTCCAAAGTTCCCAATCTGAACACACTTCAAATATTAAGACATTCATAAAGTAGTTCCTTAGCTTTGTTTGTTATGTATTTCTGTTATATATTATATTTTTAAACCCTACAGACATTTGTAATTAATACAGCTACTACTAGCCTACTTCTTAGAATAACATTAGTTTTCAAGACATTCAAAGAGCTTTACAGCATAAGAACAACGTCACTAACCACCACCAATGTGTGAAATGTTAGTTCATTCTACACAGTACAAATGGTTGATGTCCAAATGCAGGTTAAAATAACTAGTATTCAATTAAATTTGTTAGTCCATGGTAGCCTGTTCACTTACCGGTCTCCAACACTGTATGACAAAATCATGTGCAGAGAGTCTAGGTGACTGGGGAATTCAGGTTGAACTAGTTTTCCATATCTCAGGTTCAGTAACTCAATATTGATAAGTTGTCCGAGTACACTTCAGGTCATCTCTTCTGGTTTGAAACTACACAGCCTATTTAAATATAACAAATTCCATTCTAGCAACAGTTTCTTTTAGGTGTATTTGATTGAAATTGTAACTATATAATTTATTTGAAGGCCTACAGTGTGTGTGTTTTGTCTTTGCCAAAAAATATTGCTAGATTTTTTTAATCTCTTCAACAATCACTGCCTGTCACAGGCAACCGGTTGAGCAAGTTTATCATACTTTCTCTTTCTTACAGCACCCTTTCATGAGTGTGCGTAGAATGCAGTAATTCACATTGTGTGTATTTGCAATTGTTTTCAGTTATCTTCAACACAACAATGTATTTGTTTCTGTAGTATTTTACATTACCTCAGCATGATGCTACAATCTGACTTAGATATGAGAAGTGAGAATGCAGCAAAAAAAAGTAAACAAACAAAAAAAGGTAACCCTCTGTTGAGTTTGACACACATAAAATGAGATATGATTCCAAGCAAGCTGCAGAGCACTAGCATAACACGGAACAAGCAAGTCAGTCAGAAATGCAAAAACAACACTATCATCCAGCGAATCAGCCCATGCAGCATTCCAAAATAAAACGTGTACTCTGTTTTCACCCTCCTATTTGTCTTGGCATGGAATACTTATAGTGCCAAAGCCACCTGACTTCATACATTAGCTGAGTCTTAGCTAATGTAGACCAGTATATGTCATGGTGAGTTATTTTACAGATGTGTGTCACTGAGAGGTAATGACATCAGATATATTATGACTATTGATTGTGGAGTCCACTATGTTCCAGTGTATCTACCTATCTACTGTTGTATAACACACACATACTGTACCAATATACCAACTCCAATCTGTGTATGTTGATTGAAAAATCTGTCTCATTAGATCATACCCGAAAAATAAGACAACTGTATCCATTCCTGCTGTCAATAAATCACTACTGTCATACTTTTACAGTGATTTTTCTTGCATCATCATTTTTGAGTGTGGGGTCATTAGCCTAAGAATATTACTTTTGATAGAGGATGACATAAACGTGTCAGCACAGTTCAACACAAAGCTGAGCGTGCCTATTATACATGTCATAAATACGATCCAGTTTCTAGTGCATTAGTGATAATCTTTGCATACAGTAGAGCCCATAGCACGCTTGATGACAAATAATGACAAATAGACACTCACTCCTTCAAAGTATATGTTAATATAAATGCAACTCATGTTACAATGTAATGTACAAAAATAAAACTCATCATTCACAAAACAAAGTTCTGTTTTCAAAACATCCATTTCAACGTGAACAGTGTTACATACTGTATATAAATATACATAGATACATAGTGATGATTTGTGACACTAAACTGCACTGCAGCATCATGGCACTGTCCTATGGCGACATAGTGTTGCTCTGTCTGTCAGTATATGTTTGTTGGGTGGTTTGAATTCCACGGTCTTAAATCATTTTTGCCAAAGTGGCAACATGGAGTGAAGTCAGTGGTCCAGGATGACGCCCTCTTCACCTTAATGAAGACTCTCTTCCTACCACATTACTCCAACTAAATTGGGCTGCTTTAGGCTAGGTTGGAAACAACTTTATATGTAGAAAATATACATAATATTCTGCGGTAATATATTTCCAAAAAATAGCCTATACAACAGGCAAATAAAATTGCTCTAAAGGGCTAAAATTGTGTAGTCCCTGACCAGGGATGGCTATCCTGGCTACCCTACCACAAATTCTCTTCCAACTCCTCTGTCCATATCCAGGTATTTGAATTCCCACCATCCACATATTAATACCCTTTTATTCCATGTTTACATGGAAGGTGGTATACCGTCTTTAGAATTTGAGCTTTTAATGGAAACTGAGCCTGAAGCATATCCTGAACTGCTAATTTCTTCAGCCTCCACATCTCTTTGTTTATTTTCGTTATACATCACTTCTTCTTGCAAGCTTTCATATTTCCCTTTTTCTGGACTATTGTCGTCCATCTCAAAATGGCTGCCTGTATTCACTTCGATGTTGTGTTCAATCTTCTCCAGCAGTTCTCTGACCTGAGTTCCATCATCCACTTCCATGTTGTTGAGTGCGTGATATCTGTTTCCACATTTGTGCACAACCCTCTGCAGTGCCTCCCCCTCACTCTCTATGTACATCTCAATGTCTCCAATCCAGTCTGCACAGGTGAACAGCACTATAATGTAACTCCAGACTTCTCCAAAAAGCCCAAGATGGTCACAAATTGATCTTTCATCAGCATCTGTGAATGTGGTGTCCACTGGTATGACCAAGAGGAAAGCATGAGGTCCCGGAGGACAAAGAGACACACTGCGCACAATCTCCAGTGTAGACTTAGTAGGAGTATCTGTACAGTCATCTTTTGACCAGCCTGGTGTATCGATGATGGTGACCTGTCTCCCAGATACTGTTGCTTGTTTCTTTACAGATACAAAAACTGGCACAAAGCTAAACACATTTGCTCCAAAAATGGCATTTCCTGCTGAGCTTTTTCCACTACACTGACATCCAAGGAGAACAATTCTCAGATCTAAAATCAAATAAAATGTTTTAATTAATTGAAATGTGACTGACATTCTGTGCCTTGAAACAGCTGGTGTCGAATATACCTTACCATTTCTTGAAAACTGGATTTCTCTTGGTCGGATCATCAACTTCCTTCTCTCTTTTGCTCTCTTATCTTGTTCCCTCCTTCTCACAATCAGGCCATTTAAAACAGTTTTATTCATCTCAAAATGATGACCTTTGTTTTCCTCCAACATTTCCTCTATTTTCTTCAAAAGTTCATAGACCTGGTGGTCATTCTTCTCCATATTGTTGAAGACATGATACCTGTTGCCACATTTCTCAAGGATCTTCTTCAAAGATTCTCCCTGATATTCGATGTGTTCCTCTATGGTCTTATCATCCAAAAGATCCCAATGTGTAAACAGCACTATTATGTGATTCCAGACATGATCACCAAAGAGTTCTAGGTGTTTCTCAACAGCTTGTTTAGCTTCAGGCTCAAATGGACAGTGAGGCCTATTGACAAGAAGAAGAGCATGAGGTCCTGGTGGACAAAGAGCCACACTACGAACCACTTCATCTTTGAGCAACTTTGGAGTATATGGTGCATAGAAGTCTCTCCTCCTTCCTGGTGTGTCAATAACAGTGATGTGCCGTCCGGCCACCTCTCCATCTTTCTTTATACACTCAGAGATTTTCTTCAGTGGAAATGCTTCTCTTCCTAAGATGGTGTTCCCAGAAGAACTTTTACCTCCCTCCTCACATCCTAAAATTATAATCCTTATCTCTGAGAGAGACTGTTTACTGTCTGCAAGAGGACAAAATAGTCAATTTGATCATTTGATATTGCGCTAAGTGAATACTGTTGAAACTAATTTTGAACAAACCTGATGAAGACATGGATCCTTCCATCTCTGTATCTCTCCAGTCACACCCTCCACAGCACTCTATCGACAATATCAGGTTTTAGATTTAATATCATGAAATCATTTTGAAACTTGCTGGACATGGTGTATGTGAACAGATGTTTTCCCAAACAATTACAACAGTTTACTTGACTGTTTAATCTGTAATGTGTGACATGCCTACTGTACACAAGGCAGTTATTTTAGCAAAATAATGATGATAAAATGCTGACAAACGTGGAAAATCTGATCTCTTGATATCTGATGCCTGCCCAAAGTGGTAGCCTAATTGAGCAGTAGCCCTCATGACTGAAAGAAGGCTATGCCATATTTACATATTTAAGTACTTTCCTAAAAGTGCGTTCATCATTTATAGGCCTATACACTGTAAATACTTCCAATATAAAGTAACTCAACTTTGAAACACACAAGTAGGCTATAGTTTTCTAAGGGCTTGAATATAGACAGTAGTTTGAGGTACAAAAATTAAGCCTCTAAGAATCTAGTTGCTTAGAACCAGCTAAGGTATATCTTTTGAAATGTCTTAATTTATCGTTTACATTATAAATAGTTATACAGTCCAACAACAAATATGCATCTTTATAAATCAAATCACTTTCAAATAGATTTAAATATAAGACTTACAAGCAATTCCTCACGTACACATTCGTTTTCCAAAAGCTGTTCCTCATCAAAATATAGACATGGTATCCTGTTCCTTTCTCTGTCTCTAACATTGTGTTTGATAAAATCATATGCTAGGAGTTTAAATAGCTTGGGAGTTCAGGTTCGACTAGTTTTCCACTTTTTTGAGTGGCTAGAATATTACTTCCTGTCTGAGCCTGGACTTATCACCCTTTCAGATTGAAACACACAACTTGTGTTAGTGGTACAAAAACACCCTTAATTCCACACACAATGAGAGTAATTGTAGACTATTTGTATTAATATGTCTTGCCTTTCTTAAAAATATTGCTACAACATTTTTGCTGCTTGCAAATACTGGTTGTCATAAAAAGCAGGTTGAGCAGGTTTATCATAGTTTCACTTTCTTTGTGATAGCACTCTTTGAGTGTGTTGACTGCATTCAATATAGAATTTAGGTATCCACTCTGCTAAAACAAATGTGCTTGCAAGAGAGTTTGTTACAGATCCAGGGCTGACGGAGGGCCGATGCCTTGCATATGTCAGCTACGCAAACGCCTAAGGCCATACATTTGTATGCTGTTCATATTGACTATGTCACTGAACGAAAACTATGTAACAAAGGGAACTAATGCAAAGCACACACTGTACAGCTTGACCTATCACTGAATTTCCCGATAACATTTATGACAACTTGAAAATCATTTCATTTCACCCATCTTGGCATTTTTATTGTCAAGAGGTTTCATTGTCATTTCACTATATACATTGCAAACTGTGAGACAAGATACCTTTTCACCATAGATTAAGTGTTACTGTACATTTAATCTATAAAAGCTATACTACATATACACAATTGTCTGCATTACGGAATATTTAAAAGATATTGCATCACATCATATAGTGGCCTTCATATTGTGAATTGTATGATATTATGGGCTGAGGGTAGCATTACAACACTAATATTTAGGTATAGTGATATTGGTTTCTTGAAAGGTTTTGCCTTGGCTATATATTGTAAATTTAATGTAATATGAGCTTGTACAACACTGTATTTGCATTGTCTGTCATACATTAGTCAGGTGTACTGCTGTGTCAAGCCTGCGTGTTCAAGTGTGCTGTTTTCATTTTCAAATATGAAACTTGAAACAAACATGCAGAATGAGAAACAACAATGATAGCACCATTCTAAGAATGAGCCCATGCAACATTCTAGTTGCCAAAGATAACTTCAGTCTGCCCCTGTGTGTTTGTTACGGTATGCATGCAAACCCAAAGGTATATGACAAGAACATCGTTCTTGTCACATCAATCTATTATCTGGTAGGAGACTGCTGCTTTGTGTATAGCATGCCGTGACTATCATGACATACTATCATTGACAACTTCAGGCTTGGCTTTAAAAACAAGATCTTTGGTTTTCTTATGAAACATATTGTGAAGCTATAAACTTAAACCTGTCAATTAAACTTACAGTACATTCCTATTGGGGAATCCATGTTCTGCTTTCCTCTGGCAGTCAGTTAGGGTTTGGATTCTTCTTGCAGGAAATATAAGTGATCACCAACTACAGGCTAGCCCCTAGCTCCAGTGATGGTGATAGCTCCTTCCCTGAGGCATTGAATCAATTCTATGCAATATTAGAAGAACAGAATGACACAATTGCAAAGAAAGATACCCCTCCCTCCAACGTTGAGGTGTTACATCTGTCCACCTCGAAGTAAGGAGAACTCTGCTCAGGGTCAACCCAAGGAAAGCTGCTGGACCAAACCAAATACCAGAGAGTGTGTTGACCAACTGGCTGGAGCCCTGACTGATGTTTTCATCATCTCTCTGTGCTTCACAGTTGCCCCTACCTGTTTCAAGAACACTACCATCATCCCAGCACCAAAGACATCCACGGTGACTTGTCTAAATGACTACCCCCCAGTTGCACCTATCCGCCCACCCATCATCATGAAGTGCTTTGAAAGGCTAGTTATGAAACACATCAAGTCTCAGCTACCTGCTATGTTGGACGCCATGAAATTTGCATAATGACCTGGCCACTTTACCGATGATGCCATCACTACTTCCATTCACCTGACTCTCACGTATTGGGATAAAAAGGACACTGTCAGAATGCTGTTCATTGACTTCAGCACAGCATTCAACATCAACATCACTCAAAAAGAATCTGGATCATCAGCTGGAACTGAACACCTTCCTCTCCAACTGGAGCCTGGACATCCTAGTAGATAGACCACAGGCAGTCAAGATAAGAAAACAGGACCTCTAAAACTTCTCTGCTGCTAATTTTCTATATCTTTAAGTTATATAATCTACCTCCACCTCACTATGAACTGAACTTACTGTAAAACAGCTGTGAATTTGCTGTAACTTATTATAGCCACTGCTACATTCCAAGTCTACTTATGCCTTGTCTTGTTTTGTCTGTACAGTCCTTTGTCTTATAATGTTCCACCTTAAAGTGATAGTTTGGCGTCATTCAGGCATGACCCTATTGCTCCAACCTGCCGACTGACAGGTGGAATGAAAGAATTTTGGAACAAAATACAGTAGGCCCAGAGACGGTTCCCATTCAATTAGTGTAAGCTGCAGGTTCACTATACACTGTACAAATTCTTTTGTTCTTCAAACGGACAGCAGTCACAGCACCCCATTTTTACAACAAGGCTATGGTTGGAAGTAGCTCAGACAATGGCTTAAACTAAGGATGGCAGGACACACAAAAAACACCAAAATATTTTCTCCAGGCTTTTTAACATGTAATATAAGATGAAGGGGAATGTCCGCACACTTGCTCACATTTTGTTTCTTTAAATTTTGTGAAAAGTGAGCATTTTCGAGCTTGAGCTCTTCATCAGACTTGGATACAGTCACCATATTTAAAGGGTACGTGGGGTGAAAGTAAGCCGGTACGCACATAGCCTACTACTTACCGGTAAAAGATTGACAGTTGGTACGGCGTAGTAGTAAGACATGAGGGTTTCTGCCGTCTAAAACGCACATTAAAAATGTCACATGCACTGATTAAGTAAAGACACAAACCTGTAAAAACACCTGCTACAGACAGCTCATATATTTGCGGTCTATCAGATTTTTGGCGGGGCGTCTGCTGTGAATAATTGCCTACTTTAAGTGTAGGCGTGTGACATCCCGTATTTTGAGTATTTTTTATTTGCCCTGTAAGGGCTAGATCCTGTCCCGCATTCCAGTGTTGTGGTACTTATTGCGTTATTCCGTGATAAACGCTATTACCAAGCATGCAGTATGGCCTGATGAATTATAGCCAAAGTTTAAAAGAGAAAAATTAGACAATATTAGAATTCTTTATTATTTTGCATTAACAACTTTCATTAATTGGCTAATTATCTGCCATTTATGTTTTTGTGTGAAATGCTAAAGATCACTGTGGGGACAAATGATCAGAACTAGGCTACCTGTTGTTGCTGCTAGATGGCAGAGAGAGACCATAATATTTCCTTTAGTGTAAGCAGAATGACTCATTGCTGTAGCTTTGTTGGCCTATATAAGATGGCTCCAAGTGTGATCATTAGTTATCATCTATCACATACAGTATTAGAGCCCATAACACACTTGATGACAAACAATGACAAATAGACACTCACTCTTTAAAATTATATGTTAATGCAAATGAAACTCATGTTACAATGCAATGTACATACAAAAACAAAGTTCTGTTTTCAAAACACCCATTTCAACATGAACAGTGCTAAGTATAAAAATATATATACAGTAGATACATAATTTTGTGACATTAAACTGCACTGCAGCATCATGGCACCGTCCTATGGCAACATAGTGTTGCTCTGTCAGTAGGTTTGCTAGTTGGTTTGAATTCCACGGTCTTATATAATTTTTGCCAAAGTGGCAACATGGAGTGAAGTCAGTGGTCCAGGAGGACGCCCTCTTCACCTTAATGAAGACTCTCTTCCAACCACATTACTCCAACTAAATTGGGCTACTTTAGGCTAGGTTGGAAACAACTTTATATAACAGAAAATATACATACAATATTCTTTAGTAATATATTTCCAAAAAAAATATACAACAGACAAATAAACTTGCTCTAAAGGGCCAGTTTCTGAAATTGTGTAGTCCCTGACCAGGGATGGCTATCCTGGCTACCCTACCACAAATTCTCTTCCAACTCCTCTGTCCATATCCAGGTATTTGAATATCCCCACCATCCACATATTAATACCCTTTTATTCCATGTTTACATGCATGGTTGGTGGCTCACGCCCTTTAGAATTTGTGCTTTTCATGGAAACTGAGCCCGAAGCATATCCTGAACTGCTAATATCTTCACCCTCCACATCTCTTTGTTTACTTTTGTTACACTTAACCTCTTCTTGCCAGCTTTCATATTTCCCTTTTTCTGGATTATTGTCATCCATCTCAAAATGGCTGCCTGTATTCACTTTGATGTTGTGTTCAATCTTCTCCAGTAGTTCTCGGACTTGAGTCTTATCATCCACATCCATGTTGTTGAGTGCGTGGTATCTGTTTCCACATTTGTCCACAACCCTCTGCAGTGCCTCCCCCTCACTCTCTATGTACATCTCAATGTCTGTGTCTCCCATCCAGTCTGCATAGGTGAACACAACTATAGTATGGTTCCAGATGTGCTCTCCAAAAAGCCCTAGATGGTCAATGATAGATCTTTCATCAGCATCTGTGAATGTGGTGTCCACTGGTATGACCAAGAGGAAAGCATGAGGTCCTGGAGGACACAAAGACACACTGTGCAGAATCTCCTGTGTAGACTTTTTAGGAGTATCTGTAATACAGTCATCATTTGACCAGCCTGGTGTGTCGATGACGGTGACCTGTGTACCTGCTACTGTTGCTTGTTTCTTCTCAGATGTCAGAATGGGCCTAAAGCGAAATACATTTTCTCCCAAAATGTTGTTTCCTGCTGTGCTTTTCCCACTCCCTTGACTTCCAAGGAGAACAATTCTCAGATCTAAAATTAAACGAAATGTGTTAATACATCGAAAACTGACTGACATTCTGTGCCTTGAAACAGATATGGTGTAGAATGGTGTAGAACTTACCCTTTCTTGAAAACTGGATTTCTCTTGGTTGGATCCTCAACTTCCTTCTTTCTTTTGCTCTCTCTTCTTGTTCCCTCCTTCTCACAATTAGGCCATTTAAAACAGTTTTATCCATCTCAAAAGGATGACCTTTGTTTTCCTCCATCATTTCCTCTACTTTCTTCAGAAGTTCATAGACCTGACTGCCATTCGTCTCCTTATTGTTGAAGACATGATACCTGTTGCCACATTTCTCAAGGATTGTCTGCAAAGGTTCTCCCTGATCTTGTATGTGTTCCTCTATGGTCTTATCATCCAAAAGATCCCAATGAGTAAACAGCACTATTATGTGATTCCAGACATGATCACCAAAGAGTTCTAGGTGTTTCTCAACAGCTTGTTTAGCTTCAGGCTCAAATGGACAATAAGCCCTATTAACAAGAAGAAGAGCATGAGGTCCTGGTGGACAAAGAGCCACACTACGAACCACTTCATCTTTGAGCAACTTTGGAGTATATGGTGCATGGGAGTCTCTCCACCGTCCTGGTGTGTCAATAACAGTGATGTGCCGTCCGGCCACCTCTCCATCTTTCTTTATACACTCAGAGATTTTCTTCAGTGGAAATGCTTCTCTTCCTAAGATGGTGTTCCCAGAAGAACTTTTACCTCCCTCCTCACATCCTAAAATTATAATCCTTATCTCTGAGAGAGACTGTTTACTGTCTGCAAGAGGACAAAATAGTCAATTTGATCATTTGATATTGTGCTAAGTGAATACTGTTGAAACTAATTTTGAACAAACCTGATGAAGACATGGATCCTTCCATCTCTGTATCTCTCCAGTCACACCCTCCACAGCACTCTATCGACAATATCAGGTTTTAGATTTAATATCATGAAATCATTTTGAAACTTGCTGGACATGGTGTATGTGAACAGATGTTTTCCCAAACAATTACAACGGTTTACTTGACTGTTTAATCTGTAATGTGTGACATGCCTACTGTACACAAGGCAGTTATTTTAGCAAAATAATGATGATAAAATGCTGACAAACATGTGGAAAATCTGATCTCTTGATATCTGATGCCTGCCCAAAGTGGTAGCCTAATTGAGCAGTAGCCCTCATGACTGAAAGAAGGCTATGCCATATTTACATATTTAAGTACTTTCCTAAAAGTGCGTTCATCATTTATAGGCCTATACACTGTAAATACTTCCAATATAAAGTAACTCAACTTTGAAACACACAAGTAGGCTATAGTTTTCTAAGGGCTTGAATATAGACAGTAGTTTGAGGTACAAAAATTAAGCCTCTAAGAATCTAGTTGCTTAGAACCAGCTAAGGTATATCTTTTGAAATGTCTTAATTTATCGTTTACATTATAAATAGTTATACAGTCCAACAACAAATATGCATCTTTATAAATCAAATCACTTTCAAATATTTAAATATAAGACTTACAAGCAATTCCTCACGTACACATTCGTTTTCCAAAAGCTGTTCCTCATCAAAATATAGACATGGTATCCTGTTCCTTTCTCTGTCTCTAACATTGTGTTTGATAAAATCATATGCTAGGAGTTTAAATAGCTTGGGAGTTCAGGTTCGACTAGTTTTCCACTTTTTTGAGTGGCTAGAATATTACTTCCTGTCTGAGCCTGGACTTATCACCCTTTCAGATTGAAACACACAACTTGTGTTAGTTTAATTAATTTCACACACAATGAGAGTAATTGTAGACTATTTGTATTAATATGTGTTGCCTTTCTTAAAAATATTGCTACAACATTTTTGCTGCTTGCAAATACTGGTTGTCATAAAAAGCAGGTTGAGCAGGTTTATCATAGTTTCACTTTCTTTGTGATAGCACTCTTTGAGTGTGTTGACTGCATTCAATATAGAATTTAGGTATCCACTCTGCTAAAACAAATGTGCTTGCAAGAGAGTTTGTTACAGATCCAGGGCTGACGGAGGGCCGATGCCTTGCATATGTCAGCTACGCAAACGCCTAAGGCCATACATTTGTATGCTGTTCATATTGACTATGTCACTGAACGAAAACTATGTAACAAAGGGAACTAATGCAAAGCACACACTGTACAGCTTGACCTATCAATGAATTTACCGATAACATTTATGACAACTTGAAAATCATTTCATTTCACCCATCTTGGCATTTTTATTGTCAAGAGGTTTCATTGTCATTTCACTATATACATTGTAAACTGTGAGACAAGATACCTTTTCACCATAGATTAAGTGTTACTGTACATTTAATCTATAAAAGCTATACTACATATACACAATTGTCTGCATTACAGAATATTTAAAAGATATTGTATCACATCATATAGTGGCCTTCATATTGTGAATTGTATGATATTATGGGCTGAGGGTAGCATTACAACACTAATATTTAGGTATAGTGATATTGGTTTCTTGAAAGGTTTTGCCTTGGCTATATATTGTAAATTTAATGTAATATGAGCTTGTACAACACTGTATTTGCATTGTCTGTCATGCATTAGTCAGGTGTACTGCTCAAGATTGCGTGTTCAAGTGTGCTGTTTTCATTTTCAAATATGAAACTTGAAAGAAACATGCAGAATGAGAAACAACAATGATAGCACCATTCTAAGAATGAGCCCATGCAACATTCTAGTTGCCAAAGATAACTTCAGTCTGCCCCTGTGTGTTTGTTATGGCATGCATGCAAACCCAAAGGTATCTGACTAGAACATCGTTCTTGTCACATCAATCTATTATCTGATAGGAGACTGCTGCTTTGTGTATAGCATGCCGTGACCAGTGTTGGGGGTAACTAGTTACAAAGTAACTAATTACTGTAATTAGTTACATTTTGCAGTAACTAAGTAACGTAACGTGTTACTTTTAAAATATCAGTAACTTAATTACAGTTACTACCTACAGTAACTAGACATTACTAAGTTACTTTCGATTTGCACAGTTAAATCATATCTGAGGTATATTCTGTTTGTTTATTCATATGAAGTTGGTCTACTCTATTGCAGCATCTGACAATTTTAGGCTACAAATAATTTATATTTAGCGTCCTGTAGGATTTATGTTGACGCATACCTCTCAACAACCTCAGTGTTTCTCATCACCAAATTACTAAATATTAATAATTAACCAAAGTCTATGTGCACCAGAGAGTAGGTACAGTAGGTAACGTGTCCCAGTATCCTACAACCCTGAATGAGCCTGTTTCTGTATAGGAAATCTGGATGAGCAGGAGGAAAAAATTAGGCCCAAGTAACGAGTAAAGTAATGAAGTTGCTTTTAAAAAAAGAGTAACGAGTAAAGTAATTCAGTTACAATTCACAGCAGTAACTACAGTAAAGTAACAAGTTACTTTTTTTGAGTAACTTACCCAACACTGGCCGTGACTATCATGACATACTGTCATTGACAACTTCAGGGTTGGCTTTAATAACAAGATCTTTGGTTTTCCTATGAAACATATTTTGAAGCTATAAACTTAAACCTGTCAATTAAACTTACTGTACATTCCTATTGGGGAATCCATGTTCTGCTTTCCTCAGGCAGTCAGTTAGGGTTTGGATTCTTCTGGCAGGAAATACAAGTGATCACCAACTACAGGCTAGCCCCTACCTCCAGTGATGGTGATAGCTCCTTCCCTGAGGCATTGAATCAATTCTATGCAATATTAGAAGAACAGAATGACACAATTGCAAAGAAAGATACCCCTCCCTCCAACGTTGAGGTGTTACATCTGTCCACCTCGAAGTAAGGAGAACTCTGCTCAGGGTCAACCCAAGGAAAGCTGCTGGACCAAACCAAATACCAGAGAGTGTGTTGACCAACTGGCTGGAGCCCTGACTGATGTTTTCATCATCTCTCTGTGCTTCACAGTTGCCCCTACCTGTTTCAAGAACACTACCATCATCCCAGCACCAAAGACATCCACAGTGACTTGTCTAAATGACTACCCCCCAGTTGCACCTATCCGCCCACCCATCATCATGAAGCGCTTTGAAAGGCTAGTTATGAAACACATCAAGTCTCAGCTACCTGCTATGTTGGACGCCATGAAATTTGCATAATAACCAGGCCACTTTACCGATGATGCCATCACTACTTCCATTCACCTGACTCTCACGTATTGGGATAAAAAGGACACTGTCAGAATGCTGTTCATTGACTTCAGCACAGCATTCAACATCAACATCACTCAAAAAGAATCTGGATCATCAGCTGGAACTGAACACCTTCCTCTCCAACTGGAGCCTGGACATCCTAGTAGATAGACCACAGGCAGTCAAGATAAGAAAACAGGACCTCTAAAACTTCTCTGCTGCTAATTTTCTATATCTTTAAGTTATATAATCTACCTCCACCTCACTATGAACTGAACTTACTGTAAAACAGCTGTGAATTTGCTGTAACTTATTATAGCCACTGCTACATTCCTTGTCTTGTTTTGTCTGTCCTGTCCTTTGTCTTATAATGCTCCACCTTAAAGTGATAGTTTGGTGTCATTCAAGCATGACCCTATTTTTCCAGCCTGCTGACTGACAGGTGGAATGAAAGAATTTTGGAACAAAATACAGTAGACCCAGAGACGGTTCCCATTCAATTAGTGTAAGCTGCAGGTTCACTATACACTGTACAAATTCTTTTGTTCTTCAAACGGACAGCAGTCACAGCACCACATTTTTTCAAAAAGGCTATGGTTGGAAGTAGCTCAGACAATGGCTTAAACTAAGGATGGCAGGACACACAAAAAACACCAAAATATTTTCTCCAGGCTTTTTAACATGTAATATAAGATGAAGGGGAATGTCCGCACACTTGCTCACATTTTGTTTCTTTAAATTTTGTGAAAAGTGAGCATTTTCGAGCTTGAGCTCTTCATCAGACTTGGATACAGTCACCATATTTAAAGGGTACGTGGGGTGAAAGTAAGCCGGTACGCACATAGCCTACTACTTACCGGTAAAAGATTGACAGTTGGTACGGCGTAGTAGTAAGACATGAGGGTTTCTGCCGTCTAAAACGCACATTAAAAATGTCACATGCACTGATTAAGTAAAGACACAAACCTGTAAAAACACCTGCTACAGACAGCTCATATATTTGCGGTCTATCAGATTTTTGGCGGGGCGTCTGCTGTGAATAATTGCCTACTTTAAGTGTAGGCGTGTGACATCCCGTATTTTGAGTATTTTTTATTTGCCCTGTAAGGGCTAGATCCTGTCCCGCATTCCAGTGTTGTGGTGCTTATTGCGTTATTCCGTGATAAACGCTATTACCAAGCATGCAGTATGGCCTGATGAATTATAGCCAAAGTTTAAAAGAGAAAAATTAGACAATATTAGAATTCTTTATTATTTTGCATTAACAACTTTCATTAATTGGCTAATTATCTGCCATTTATGTTTTTGTGTGAAATGCTAAAGATCACTGTGGGGACAAATGATCAGAAGTAGGCTACCTGTTGTTGTTGCTGCTAGATGGCAGAGAGAGACCATAGTATTTCCTTTAGTGTAAGCAGAATGACTCATTGCTGTAGCTTTGTTGGCCCATTTGCCTTTTTGTTTGTGCCATACATAACACAAAGGCGCACCAGAATAGGCTAGTGAATTTATTTTTTATTTTTTAGTGGTACAGGTAAGAAATTAAAACTACTCTCACCCCTGCTCACATGATACAAAGTCTTAATGTTTCAATATGTCATACAAAGTCCATATATATATTTACAAACATTTACATATAAATACATGCATGTTCCTACATAGAAAAATCAGGCCACATTAGGCCATCATAAATATAAGTAATCATGATCAAGGCGTCTAAATAGTCTGGGTTACTCATCATATGAATTGTCGGTAACACTTTGCGGTAAGGGTACATGAATTATCATGAATTCATGCACGATTTCATTCATGATTCATTCGTGATTCATGCATTACTTCATCTCTGAATATCTAATGACTCATCAGGTATTAGCATGAATTCATTGTTCATCATTAATGACCTCCTGCTGAAATAGCAGATGATCTTAAGCATTAATTACTCTGGGTACATCATCATGAGTCATGACTAATTACACATGATCATGATGTTTTTGTTCAAAAGAATTTGATATAATTTGATATAATAAAAGTACTTATTTAGCCTACTTTGGCCTAGTCATACGCCATACGTCAACTACATTTTACCAATTTAACCATGTCAACACTTTAGTTGAGGGGGCACAAACATGATGAATTCATCATGATCATGCTAATAATCATGACTCATGCTAATTAATCATGACTCATGATGATGTACCCAGAGTAACTAATACTTAAGATCATGTGCTATTTCAGCAGGAGGTCATTAATGACAAACAATGAATTCATGTTAATTCCTGATAACTCATTAGACTTTTAGAGATGAAGTAATGCATGAATCATTAATTTATCATGAATGATTTCATGCATGAATTCATGATAATTCATGTACCCTTACCGCAAAGTGTTACCGAATTGTCTAGGAGACTACAATTTGCAATAAAAAACACCTCCAAATAACATTTAATATAGCACGTCTCTTACACACATCAGATTAATAGCTTAAAAGAATGAGATTACAGAATTACAAAATAATCAATAATCCGGTATTATTTAGATATGGGTTAGCTGTGGCTCAATGGTCTTACGTTAAAATGAATTTTACCTCCGTACGAGTCTGGAATAGAGCGGCGACTTCGGTTCGCTCACGGTTTAGCCAATCAGCACACAGTTTAGAGCGATGTCTCTTAACTTGCCTGAACACGTTCGTCATTCTCCCCCCTACTTTCGAATTACCTTTACAAAATTGGTACATGACATTAACATTCATGATCTTGAGGACTTATTGCCTCTACGATGTCAAAATAAATTGGAATTAGCTAGCGATCTGTTGCAGCTGAATGCGGAAGTGAGAGCCAGGTGAGAGGATACGTCATATCTAAACGGAAATATGTTTCCATTGCATTGCATTGTTACAGTCGGCTTATTAGTCAGGCTACCTTCCAGGCAGCACAGCTTAAAATGCACTACCTTTACTCTATTCCTAACCGTAACCCCCTCAACCCTCATCTTGCGACTTCTCCAAATATCTGGCATGTTAGATGTCCTCCGACAACTTGCGTCAAGCCCACAATTGCCCTAAATTGTGTCAGAGACTAATTCGACTTGTGCTCACAGATCCACTGCCGAGTTTTCCCACGATTACCTGTGATTCTAATCGTCAGAATCGTCTCTAAAATCGTGTAATGTGAACTTGCCTTTAGGGCCAACACTTCCATGTAGCTGTAGCTGTATGTAAATAGCTAAGTAGCCAAGTAAACTTACAAGCAGAAATAACAATAAGCCCAGTTTCTGATTTTTCTTGGCTATTGATTCCTTTGTGTGTACTTTGTCAGATAATTATGCTGTAGAAACCATAACTCACAAGGTTACCCTAATTTGACTTAGGCTGCAATCACACCAAATGCGGATTTTCAGGTGAAAGTATTTTTTCTATCGTTTCATTATGGCAGCAAGTGTTTTCCAAGCTGATTTTCCGCACCAGGCGGAATGTGGATTTTCTGCCTGTCCGCCAAAGGCAGAGAGAGTAGAAAAAAAAAATTCAACTCAGCGCGGAGAATCTGCGGACAGGTCACTCGCGTATTGACTAGATTCCTTTCATTCTCGACATAGAAAACGCAATATATTCCAAACCTTTGTCATAAATAAAAGTTATTTATGACATTTTTGTGAGAAATTATATCTTTACTTTCATAATCTTCATTCAGTCAGTGAATATGAAATTGGTTCCTCAGTTTGCTTTGCGCAATGAGGGCCATGATAAGCGGAGTGAACCTGTGGTTGCCTTAGCAACGGAAAACAAGTCCGCTCCTAAAAAATATCAGCTTCCTTCATTTTCAACTTTTGACTTAACAATCTTGCGTATTACACGCGGAAATCCGCATTTGGTCTGTTCGCAGTAGATCTAATGTTGTGGGCCAATCTTGTCCAAAAAGCCAGGGCCCTTTTTTGTCTCAGTCTGCCCCTGCATATCGTTGGACATGGCTGGTGGGTTATCTTTGGAATCTGAACTCTTTAAGGATATGGAACTGAAATGAAAGCAACTACCATATCCTGAACTATCAAGGCTCTCTGGATGTCTTCTACTTATTTGTTTCTTTTCCTCATACTCCTTTTCCTCTTGTAAGACTTCATCTTCCATTTTATCTAGACTGTCAACCATCTCAAAATGGTTGCTGCTATTCACCATGTGTTCAATCTTCTCCAGTAATTCTCTGACCTGAGTTCCATCATTCACTTCCATGTTGTTGAGTGCATGATATCTGTTTCCACATTTGTCCACAACCCTCTGCAGTGCCTCCCCCTCACTCTCTATGTACATCTCAATGGCTGTGTCTCCCATCCAGTCTGCATAGGTGAACACAACTATAGTATGGTTCCAGATGTGCTCTCCGAAAAGCCCTAGATGGTCACAGATTGATCTTTCATCAGCATCTGTGAATGTGGTGTCCACTGGTATGACCAAGAGGAAAGCATGAGGTCCTGGAGGACAAAGAGACACACTGTGCAGAATCTCCTGTTTGGTTTTTCTGGGAGTGTCTTTGAACAAAACACCTTTTGACCAGCCTGGTGTGTCAATGATGGTGACCAGTCTCCCAGCTACTGTTGCTTGTTTCTTTACAGATGTCAGAATGGGCTTGAAGCTAAACACATTTTCTCCAAAAATGGTGTTTCCTGCGGCGCTTTTTCCACTCCCTTGACATCCGAGGAGAACAATGCTTGCATCTGAGAAACAAAATTTGTTATCAGATTTAAAAATTAAACACATAACTTGAGAGATCCATGTATTTGAAAAAAAGTCAAATGGCTAGGTTTTCAAATCGGAAAACGAAATCAGAGAATGCTAGAGTGCAGTGCATTGTGCACAGACATTTGAACCAAACTGAAGAATCAAGTGAAGAAACCCACCTCATTCATTCACTTATGTGTATAAACATACAAAAAAATGTTATTAGACAGCCACAAGTTGAGGAAACCTGTAGTGCTTATTAAACACTTTAGGTCATTGAAACAAGGATTTCAAGTTATAGATCTGGCTTGTATTTAAACTCTTTAAAAGCCAGACCTCACCATGTGGACAAGTCCCATTTATACTATAACCGTTTTGGCTGTTTCTTATCTGCAGTAAGTTAGCATCAATACCCCTAGGTGAGAGCCGATTGTAGGCCTATCATCATAACCAGTAACGAATAACGGGCTGTTTCTCTCTCTCTTTTTTTGTCCATTTGTCTTTGCCTTGGCCACAAAGTACATGTACAGGGACACCTGTGGTGTAGAACAACTTACTTATTTTTGAGAGTGGGTTTTCTTTTGGTCTGAGCATCAACATTCTTCTTTCTGTTGCTTTCTCATTCTGTTCCCTCCTTTTAAGAATCAGCCTTTGCAAATCAGTTTTGTCCATCTCAAAATGACCTCCATTTTGCACTACCATTTTCTCTATTTTCTTTAGCAGCAGAATGACCGATTTTTTATCCTTCTCCAAATTGTTGAAAACATGATATCTGTTACCACATTTTTGAAGGAGTGTTTGCAAAGATTCATCCTCATCTTGAATATACTCTTCGATGGTCATATCTTCTAGTTTATCACCATGAGTGAACAGCACTATTATGTGATTCCAGACATTCTCACCAAAAAGTTTTAAGTGTTCTTTCATTGCTTCTGTGCATATAGGATCAAATGGACTTGTTATCTTAATGACAAGAAGTAGAGCATGTGGATAAGGGAGACATAAAGTCACACTTCGAACAACTTCCTCATGGTAAAGTTTTGGTGTAGATGATGCTAGGTAGTGTCTTCTCCGTCCTGGTGTGTCAATAACTCTGATCTGCTGTCCGGCCACCTTTCCATGCTCCATTAAACATTCAGCTCTTTTCTTCAGTGCAAATGCCTCTCTCCCTAAGATGGTGTTCCCAGAAGAAGTTTTGCCCACCTCTTCACCTCCTAAAAGTATGACGTACATCTCTGAGAGATTCTGCATGCTTGCTGATAAAAGGAGAAATATATTAGGTCATGCAAAGAAAAAAGTTTTCAAAATGAGTTTGTAAGGTTAAGATGATTACCATTGAGAGTTTTGAAGATACCTGACGGACACATGGAACTATATCCCTACACTCTATTATACTATGGCTACTTGCCAAAACAGTGGGAGAAAACTTAATCAGCTTAAATTTGTTTTCTTGTCATTCCATGGCTTCTGCGCATAAACAAATACTTTACAATGCAACTTAACATTCTTTACAATGCAGCTGTCTCCTTTCATTTTCAAGTTCCATTGCTCGAGTGAATGATCTCTATGTGCAGAATGATATACTGACGTGTCTCTGAAGTAAGTAAATGTCAACACTGTCTCATACTGTAAATGCTAAAACCTGTTTTGCGGTGGACAATGGTAGGATTATCTTTTGCTATTACAAACTGGATAAACAGGACAGACTTCTTAAAATGACATGAACAGACAGAGAGAACCCATTGCTAACCAAAATTAAATTAAACAAAACATTATTTTGGTTTTCATAACATTATCATAGACCTAGCTCTTTTAAGCATCATACATAATGTCATTATAACATACAGTTTGCTACATTATAATAATAATGGCTCTAAATAAAACTCTCTATACTATAAGTAAAAAAAACAATCTACTATAAAACTTCAAACATAAAAACTATAATCACATTGTTAACTATACATTAAACAGTCCTTACGTGTATACTGTATTAGTTTAGTCAAAGTGTAAAACATATGAACACAATATGCTGTTCCCTTACCTGCGTCCTACCTGTGTATGATGAAATTGTACACTGATGGTTGAAACACTGACGGTTGAAATGAATACAGGCTGGGCTGGTTTCCCATATTTATACAGGTGTAGATCTACTTTCACTTTCATGTATGTCAATACTGCAAGAGATACATTTGATCTTAAATTTCCACCAGGATAAATAAAGTACTATCTCATCTTATTTATCTGTTGTATTTGTGTTCTGAGAAATTTGTGTGGATGAAATTTTCCATTTTTGAAAATTATTTAGGTAAATGAATAGCGGCAATTCTGTGTGGATCTTTTAAATCAGGGGTGAATTATTGGCTTGAGCCAAGATTGTACGCACATTTTTCAGAGCTCCGTATGCATGATCGGCCATTCCTTCGCTGTTTTCTAGATCTGAGCCAGGTTTGTGCTTGCATTTTTCTCACATGACATGACATGGCAAAAGCGGCTACCACTTGTTACCTATAAAGCATTATAAAACCATAACAATGACTCTTAACCTGTTAAAAAAGGTAAATTAAGCCAAAATAGGGCCTGTTTAAATCTGCAATGTTCTGAAACATTTCTTTAAAATAAGCCTTAAGTTCCCCCTTGGACCAAATTACCTTAGCTGCTAATTGGGAATTTAAATGAAGTAAAAGTGTAAAATGCAGATTAGGTCCTATGCATTATTTATCAAGACTGGCAAAGCTATACATTAGCCCTACATGACTCAATAATCAACCAGGATTGATGGATAGTTATCTTGTGAGACCACAAGCTTAGAAGATGGCAGGATTGTGCTGTGGAGAGCGCTTGTTAGCCGAAACCACACTAATTAACGTCAATATCAATCAGAGGAGCGTGTCTGTAGATAACGAACGCCTATAGAGTAGTGCTCTTACTGCAAGATGCCTGCAGACTACAGAAGTACACACAGACATATTTCTCCCATCAACATCAAATATGTTAGCTCAGAAAGGGCTGGTCTTTCATGAATAAATAAATTGCTCTGTGTGTCTCTGCATGAGTGTGTGTGTGTGTGTGTGTGTGTGTGTGTGTGTGTGTGTGTGTGTGTAGACATGTGTGTGCTGCTGAATTAGTGTTATTCCCTCAGGTTAAATCATCTGGGGTGTTAAGAAGGGGGATTGCAAGGGGAGGATGGGTGTGTGTGTGTGTGTGTGTGTGTGTGTGTGTGTGTGTGTGTGTGCGTGCTTGGATGTGTGTGTGTGTGTGCTTGAGGAATGGGGGGACAAAGGCCCAGTCAGGAGCGAGCAGCTAGGCTGGGCTTTGGTGCTGCTGTGGCGGCGGTGTCTGTGGTGATGATGATGAGGAAGAGGAGGAGGAGGAGGAGGAAGACGAGACGTGGGACCCCCCTCTGTCTCCGCCGTCCTGTAGAGATGAAGAAGGAAGCGAGCCACGGCCCTAGGGGGGGTGCGGAGGCCTCGAAGCCCAGCCTGCAAGGGGGCCGAGACAGTGGGGGGGGTTCCCCTTACGCTTTCATCCGGAGATGAGAAAAGACCAGAGGAAACCAGAAGAGACAGACAGAGAGAAAGAGAGAAAGAGGGAGAGGGAGGGAGAAAAAGGGGGGAGACAGAAGTAAAGAGAAGCCACCATTTTCAAACCCACTCATTCCACCAGCACCCTCTGTAGACAGTGGAATGGGGCATACTGTGTATGAACTGTTGGCCCTGGTCTGTGTATGGAACCCTACTGTGTGTGCATACACACATATAGATACATATATGCACACTCTCATGAGCAAATATACTCCACACTCTTCCCCTTTGCTCTCTCTCTCTCTCTCTCTCTCTCTCTCTCTCTCTCTCTCTCTCACTCACACACACACATTCACACACACACAAATGGAAGAGGGAGATGAGTTTGTGAAATTGGCTTTGAGCTTTGAGCTTCCAATCAGTCACAGCCATGTCTCTGTGTGTGTGTGTGTGTGTGTGTGTGTGTGTGTGTGTGTGTGTGTGTGTGTGCGTGTGTGTGTATGTGTGTGTGTGTTTGTTTGAAAGAAAGGGGGAGAGGCAGAAAAGATAAACATGTTTTGCGCTTTCCGTGTAAGGTTCATTACACACCCCCAATGCCAGGCTAAGAAGTTGGCGAGGAGTTAATTCCCAGTGATGTGAGAGAAAACGCATTAGCCGAGTCCTATCCATCTTCACAATGACACATCCATTTAAATGTTTGCCTCCTACTTCTAAAGAGATACAAAGGGGAGGGTCATTCCTCTCACCCCCACCACACACACCCCTCCACTTTCTATTTTTCTCTCCTTGAGTTTTCTCTTCTTCTTCTTCTCCTTCTTCATCCCCCCTTTTTTCCTCCTCCATGCTTTCTTTCTTCATCAGTCTACTCCCTCTCTCTCTTTTTTCTCTGCCATGTTCACACTGGAAATCTTTCATTATGATGTTTTCAATTTAAAAAGGGAGCCCACATCTCGGGGTGCTTGAAAAATTAAGTGGCGTTTTTATGAGATTGATTTTGGGACAAGAGGATATTCATAATGCTGGAGTTGATTCGCTGTGCACTCTGGGAGAAAATTGTTTTTTTCTTTTTTCTTTTTTTCTCAACTTTATTAATCTCCCCAAAAACATCCCTCTACAATTTTTTAACCCCAAACACATAAAATTAGCCTCTCTGTCTGTCTGTTCAAAAATCTCATTTCAAAAGCAATTTTGTTTTCACCATAAGTTAGGATGACAGATGACTTGTGCAGTGGTTAAAATCACTCACGTATGGCTAAAACCGTGCTATTTCATCGCTAGCTGATCCCTCAAAAGGACGCTGAGGGAAAACATCTGAGCAAGAGAGAGTGAGATAAACTCCATCCCCTGTTTGGTGAAACCTGCATTTACGTGACAGGCTTTCCCCTCTCTTCAAAGTAGAAAATAAATAAATAAATAAATAAATAAATAAAAAATCTCACTGCACCAGACAAGTGCTAAACCCAGTAGCTTCACCAGCTCATCTGAACGCATTAGCGCAAGCTGTTATTTACCATCACGTTCACACGTTAACAAAAAGCTCTCAATTTGCTTTTTATTTCCCCCAATCGTGTGCCACTGGGGTCATTTGTCACTTCTTAAGAAACCTTTAGCGCCGGTTTATGCATGCAAAGTGGGCCTGCTTCCCTGTTTCTGCCTGCACAAGCCTAATGAACAGCTCTGGAGAGGATCGGCCGGGCAAATCAAATCAGCCCAATTCTACCCCTCTCTCTCTCCCTCCCTCCCTCCCTCCCCCCACCTCTAACCAAGCCCCCCATTCCCTAAGAAGCTGACTCGGGGGCTGAGCTGCCAATATTATGCACCATTAAGACTAGTCTTCCCCCCTCTCTCTCTCTCCATATCCCCCTCTCTCTCTCTCTCTCTCTCTCTCTCTCTCTCTCTCTCTCTCTCTCTCTCTCTCTCTCTCTCCATCTCTCCTGCTCTTGTCTGCCAGTCTCCCTGCACTAATTATAAAGTTGGGATTCCAGAGCAGAGCAGGAGAAGAGAGGAGAAGAGAAGAGGAGAGAAAAGAAGAGAAGAGGAGAGAAGAGGAGAGGAGCACCTTAAAAGCAGGCTGTTAGAAGACAATGAGCCTGGCAATGGGAGCGGGAAGCTGGCCTAAGTTCATTTCCCAAGCAGCCATAGCACCATTTGCAGGAAACACACACACACACACACACACACACACACACACACACACACACACACACACACACACACACACACACACACACACACACACACATATTAAAGCTCTACTCATGGTAATAAGGAAGTAAAGCATTGCTGTTTCA
>JAODXP020000026.1:14559853-14569853 GCA_027497455.2 Sardinella longiceps | reverse complement strand
TTTTCAGCGGTTAAAAGCATTAAAAAGTTAATGTGGGCGTATCTCTCCAAACGCCCCACTCAGGTGGGTGACCTCAGATTCAGCAGGTGAAGCACGGGGCTAATTGAACTGTTTCAAAGAGTGACAGACAAGAGAGAGGTACAGAAAGAGGGAGCGAGTGAGTGAGAGAGAGAGAGAGAGAGAGGGAACATGAAAGAGAGGGGTGGTGGATGAGCAAGAGTATTTGGTCCTCTGTAGTGCTGAGTCGTCCCTCTCTCTTCATTGGCCACTTCAGAAGGAGAGGGAAAAGCTCTCCATGTGCTTATCTGTGGCCGGCGCTCGTGTGGCAGTGCACCCACGGGTGAAGCCCAGCACTAGGCCCAATCACCATCATATGGACAGGTGGAGAGCCCCAGCTCAGCTGCTGTACTGGTGTTAAGAGCCTCCATTCAACCCTGGTGTAATGCCATCTACTTCCACCAGAGGGCACTACTCTTGACCACAGATAGGCTCACTAGCAACTCCAAACTAGCAGTGGGAGATTAACTAAGAGTGCTCACAGGCGTGCTAAGAGCTGTTGAACACCCTTCAACCACCTATGTGCCGTTAGCGTGCTACTACTGATGTGTGCCATTCAAAAGTATAGCCTACTGCAGCAGATTGAGTATGAAGTTAAGTAATATATCATCAGATGGCATGGCACCATCAGCCCTCTGTGAGAAAGGGATACTTAAATAATATGGAAGAGAGAGAGAAAGATCGACAGATGGGAATGAGTAGAGAAGGAGAAAGGTAGAGAGAGATAGGTGAGGAGAGGAAAGGAGAGAGAGAGAGGGGGGATGAGGAAAGAGAGGGAGAGCAAGTGTGTAAATTCATCCATGTGCTGTGTGCTTTCGTCCTGAGACCGGGTGACAAACGTGTTCTCCTTGGCACTGGGCACCACGGCGACAAGTTGGCATGAAGCGGGCGGGGCAGTCAGGGCCGTCAGTCGGCAGGGGATTACAGATGGCCCTCAGAATTAAATGAAATAGCACACAGCTCATGGCCGCCCGCAGGGGAGAGGCCGTGTGTGTGTGTGTGTGTGTGTGTGTGTGTGTGTGTGTGTGTGTGTGTGTGTGACAGAGGCGAGGGAAGCGTGGGAGTGTGTGTGAGAGAAGCAGAGAGAGAGAGAGAGAGACAAGAAAGAGTGAAAATCGCCTTCAAATGAGTTTTTGACGCATCTGAAAATAAATTGACTTTGAAAACCTCGACGGAGAGTGATATGGAGCCGGCTTAAGGGCAAGTGAAAGGTGGTCATCTTTTACAGTCCCTCTCTCTCTCACTCTCTCTCTCTTTCTCTCTCTCTCTCACTCACTCTCTCTCTCTCAATCTTTTTTTCTCTCTCTGTCTTTCCATCTCTCAATCTTTCTCTGTCTGTGCAAGTCTGCATCTGGACCCTCTGTCATACAGGCAGTGTGATCCATGATGCTCCGCTAGAGGAATTTGTTCAGATTGACATTCTGGCACACAATTAACAGCTATAGTGCACCCAGACGCCTTCACCTGTTATGATGCCCGGCGTTCAGAAAAGGAGCGACGCTCGGGATATTGAATTATTGTGAGCCGCACAGATGGCGAGAGCTATTTTTGGGGCTGAAATTGAATAATCTAAAAGTGCCTGAAAATGTCCTATCCATTTCTTGGCACCGACTGTGAACCACATGCGACTCTGGTGCCAGTTAGCTATAGTAGCCCCCTATAACCATCAGGAGATGCACTTTTCTATGCAAAAAAAAGCAAATGCAAGGCAGAAAATTGCAATAACGCAGCCCATATAAATCCTGATACACTTCCCTGGTTCGCCTTTTTTGCAATGACATCAATAACTGTCATGTTGTATTATTGTAGAGCTGTGTTAAAAAAAGTGAGGCAATAAGAGAGAGAGAGAGAGCTAGAGAGAGAGAAAGAGAGAGAGGGGCGACGGGGTATTGTATCCCTTCATGGGCCCATGTGAGCCATAAAGTACAGAGATAAACAGAAATCCAATTCCAGTGGTTTTGACGGCACTTGAAAGCGCACACGCATATCACGACTGGTTAGGATGAGCACGCGCTGAGGAGCGCCATTCAGCTCTCCCAGACGGGGGGACGAGCAGGACTTCTACCGCGTACTAACATGATCATTTACACACATCACACTCTTCGCTTCACGAGAATCCACCCCCCCCCCCCCCCCATATCCCCCCCCAACTGACTTTTACACACCGCTGTCTGTCTGTCAGCGGGCTCCAAAGTCCTTGTCGGCTCATTGAGAGACTCTCTCTAGTCACATGCAAAGCCAGAGCCGTGCGGCAGCCAGGAAGGGATGGGAGGGGAGGAGAAGGGAGGAGGGGGTGAGTGACTCCAGTGGAGGAAAATCCCAGATTTATCTAGGCCCCATTTCTCTCTCTCATTCTCTCTCTCTCTCTCTCTCTCTCTCTCTCTCTCTCTCTCTCTCTCTCTCTCTCTCTCACACACACACACACACAGAGTCAGATTCCATTAGGAAACATGACAGGCCATGTCATCTCTGTGCAAGCCGCACACAAAAAAAGAGAGAAAAGGTTGAAACCCCCTCTCCACCTGCCCCTCTCCTTATCTGAATAATAAATCCATTCCAGCCACTGGGAGCAGCATCCCCCTCTAATCTCTCACTCCTCTCTCAATTCATACAGACCCCCCTCTTTCTCTCTCCTCTCTCTATCCAAACCGAGCCCTCTCCTTCTCTTCTCTCTCTCTCGAGCCAGACAGAGACCTCTCTTCTCTCTCCTCTTTCCAGCCAGCCAGAGCACTCTTCCTCTCTCCCCTCTCTCTCTCTCTCTCTCTCTCTCTCCATCCATCCAGACAGACAGAGTCCTCTCCCTCTTCATAATTTATGACTCCTATTACTCCTGTCCCTGCATAATCAAGCAGCAGATCATTAAAAATGTGACAAACACAAAAAGGATGCACCAGCAGTGGCAACACCACACTCCATCAGCTTCCAACACCAGACAATGGCATCTCCTTTGGAAGCGTTCGCCGAGAGCCGACATGGAGATAACTTGCATCTCTAGGGAGAACAGTAACAAACACAGGTTTTCTGACATGGCTAATATCCATTCTAATATCAATGGGCCTCATTCACCAACCATTCTGACAAAGCAATTTGTTCTTCAATCCCACTAACACAGTTTTTAAGAAGATTTGCATTCACTAATATAGGTTTTTAAATGGGAAAATTCTTAAGATATTGGTGAATAAGACCCAAGAAGTATCATTTTGTGCTATATGGTAGTTTTGAGAGCGGTGTGATTGACATGTGGTATACAATTGTTGTTGTTGTTGTTGTTGGTATGACATGGGTGCCTTAAACAGGTCAACGGTTTGGGGTATTTTTCCTTCTCCCTCCTGTTGAATTCTCGGCACGTGCCGCCACTGGCCCAGGAGAGCCACTCAGACTGCCTTTACTGTGCCGTTCAATTAAAGCGACGGAGGCAGAAATGTTCCGCACGCCCCGGACGCTTTGCCAGCGAAATCCCCCGGGGGCTGAGTCTTTTAAAAGGCGAACAACAGCCAAGGGAGAGGCGGAGGGAAGAAAGAAAGCGAAAACGCTTACATCCCTCCAAACGCACTTACGATCAGATCGTAATGGGAAAGAAGGGAAGGAAACTGGGGGAAAAAAGAAAGAAGAGAGGAGGATGGGTAGACATGGGAGAGAGAGAGAGAGAGAGAGAGAGAGAGAGAGAGGGAGAAAAAGAGAGAGAGAAAACTGAAGGAGCAAATAGACATAAAACACATCTTAAATGGGATTTGCTTTTTATCTGACTGTGGTTGGCAGAGAGCTAAAGGATGCCAGTTGTCCGCCAGGCACTCCTGACGAACGCCTCTTAATGCGTTTCAGGCGGCTGCGTCTCTTCAGTGAGACAGACTACTATTAAAAATGATCATGAAGGCATGTCTAGCGTCAATTCACTCCTCTCTCTCTTTCGCTCTCTCTCTTTTTGTCTTTTTTTCTCTTTCTTTGGCTCGAGGGAGACTTTCCCCTTCATTAAAATGACAACAGCTCAAACTATGCATATGGAAATGTGGCTTCCTGCACAAGTGTTGCTCTGTTTGTGTGTGTGCGCGTGGTGTGTGTGTGTGTGTGTGCGCGCGCGTGTGTGTATGAATGCGGGTAGTGGGCCACCCCACCACTAAAACAGCCTAAGATGGGACAGAAGGGGATTTGGGGAGGCATTTGCAACCCCCCTGCGCCAACACACACACACACACACACACACACACACACAAACACCAAGCCCCCCCTTCACTGCCACCAAAGCCCCCGCAGTTCATTGCTCTGCGGAGTAAAACAAAAAGGCCTGGGGCCCGGTGCACAATGAACTCCTCCAGTGAGCTTCAGATGTCTCGCCTGGGCAGCCGCCACCACCGCTGCCACCGCCATCGCCGCCGCCAGCCTCATCATCAGCACAAAGAGGAGAAGGGATCAAAATAATAGCGCCTGGACAAATGTATGCGATTAACACTGGTGTCAAAATGCTCTCATTTCCCCTGGCGCCTGCTGCAGTGTTCTCTTCACCAACCTCCCTCCACCCACCCCCCTCACCACACACACACACACACACACACACACACACACACACACACACACACACGACATCCCCAGCCCTCCACATCCTTTTCCTCTTTTCTTTTGGCCCACCATGACTGCATCAGGGGTGCACTTCAGCAGGCCGACAGCTTTTTGGATGTGTGTGTGAGCATGAGTCACTGAGGGGTTAGCTTGATAACAAGATTAGCGAGTTTTAATTTAGATTACACCCAACTTGGCCCTCATGGGGGGCCCACTGTTGCTGTTTGGGTGGGGTGGGGTGGGGTGGGGGGGTGAAGGCACATATGTGTGTGTGTGTGTGTGTGTGTGTGTGTGTGTGTGTGTGTGTGTGTGTGTGAGAGGGTGGATGGACACAGGAGTGACACGCTGCTCCCTGCTTCACTTTATTATTTCCAGTAGCTGGGTAATCAGTGGCCCTTGGCAGAGATCTCTATGGCCCAATCAGAGAGTTGGACTGAGAGGGGCATAAACGCGGAGCTCTCAGAGCACACACAAGCCAATTTGCCTCACATCTTAGCGGAAACATCAGGATTTTAATTGAAGGTTTATTAGAGATGGTTTTGTCATTAGTAGAGAAAACCACATGTGGAGACAGGTGTGTGTTGAGAGAGAGAGAGAGAGAGAGAGAGAGAGAGAGAGAGAGAGAGAGAGAGAGAGAATCTGTACTGAAATATTGCCAGGTGTGTCTTATTACTCAAATAGATACCTAATCAGAAATAAAAACTCTAGATAAACATAACATGAGTCTAAATATTCTGGCTAGTACCATGACAACACAACAAATTTGAATGTAATCGTGAGCAGTGCATTCCTGTGACTGTATTAATAAAGTGTTTATGGACAAACTACAACCGCAAAAGCAGATATTCCTCTGTGCACAGATGCCTTTCACTCAAATATCCTACGAGAAACTGAAAACAAGCAGAAGAAATCTAAGATAAATTATAAATATTTAATTTCGATCTCTTGACAGTGTTCTCCAGGACCCTGTCATAACATTGACAAAACACCATGGAGCTTGTGGCCCATCCTCAGGAAGAGTGATCACATTCCTCCCCCCAACCCAATTAAATTTCTCCTCTGGTGGGATGGTGACAACTTTGATTCAACATTTGGGCAACATCATTCTCTCTGTGAATGTGTGTGTGGTAAGTGTGTGTGTGTGTGTGTGTGTGTGTGTGTGTGTGTGTGTGTGTGTGTGTGTGTGTGTGTGTGTTCACATGCATATGCGCATGCTCACGATTGGCAGCAGCTGCCTTCATTACACAAAAACCCGATTAAACATTCCCTCCAGGCTAGGCTAATGATCCTGCGCTCCATTGTTATTCACATTCGCTGAGGGTTAGCCGCTAAGCAGCCCCGCGCACCTCTGCTGCCATCTCCATTAATAATGCCCATTCACCGCCTCGTGTTGTCAGGCCACGCCGCCGCTGCCGCCGCCTGTAAATTAGACCTGGAGATGCCCGCTACGCCCCTTACGCAGATGGGTCTGGCCCACGTGCGTATTAATGCCCATTTGTGTGTGTGACAAGCCGACATATGTTATCTAGCATTCATTGCAAATGTTCAAATTGGCCTCTCTAATGCCCCCTCACTGCGCTCCCAGAAGAATCGCAATGCACATATTTACATAATGCTCTAATGCAGCAAAATCACAAAGCGAAAGGGAGGGAGACATGGGGGGGGGGGGGGGGTTAGATTTGAATAGGGAGAAAATGACAGTGTTGTGAAGTGCGGACGTACTTCCAGATGGCCTCACTGCACCTTCGGAAGAGTCATCTGGATGCGTGCACAGAAATAAGAGCTCTGACGTGAATTTTTGTGAAATTGGTGTCTGACAAGGGATTTGTTCATCTCATCAAAGACGTTTTTATACTAAGGGGCTCTGGCAGCGGCATAATAAAAAATGCATGTATAAAAACTCCCACAGCCGCTACAACAAGCCTATAAGCTGTGTGTAAAATAATAACTGTGACATTGGATGTGAATATTTCCATTCTGTGCAATATTGTGACAGCTCTCCTCCTACAAAAGCCCACCTACTGACTCTCATCTCTCAATTCACACAAATCCTGATACTTCCTCAACTCCTATTTGATGTGCAAGCCAATACACTTTTCCCTGGTTCAATATCATTCCACTATTTCACTCGCTGACAATCAAATGTTTTTTTGAACGGGCAAACCCACTCCCTCTTAAATAATTGAACGGGAAATAAGGAGGTATTTAAAATTTAATGACTTACTGGGTTCAGATTCTGTCCAACAAAATGCAATACAGAGATGAGATCGATGCTGTGATGAATCTTAATATTTCATTATCACATTTCCATTGACTCATTTTTAATAAAAAACAGATTTTTTCTTCATGCCTACGGATTTATTGACGACTGTGTGTGCATACTTTTCACGATGGTGAGAATAACTCACTTGTCAGAAGGTGCATCCATTCCCCTCACACAGTGTGTTGTGTCTTTGTGAATGCAAATGCTTTAGCGCTGCACGCAAAAGTGTGAATACTAATGGCGTTTTTTTTTTCTTTCCCGCGGCCGCGAGTGAGTGAGTGTGCGCTCGTCGTGTCATTCATCATTGCAAAGATGAGTGGAAGATGCTGAATTAATGCCAAGAGGTCCCCCACCCCACCCACGCATCAATACACCCACACCGACGAGCTCCAGTCCTCAAGAACAAATAAAGCCGCGCAAACGTCTTGCAAGTACACACACTCGCCCCACACACACACACACACACACACATCACATACACATGCATGCACACATAGACAAATAACATGTTCAGTGATGCATAACATAGAGTATAACCACTACAGTTGATACAAAAGCTCCTCTGAATTTAAACTTGTCCTTGGTTGCTGAAGGGTGAAAATAGCATCGAGCCATAATCTCGCTACAGGAAAACACATTCAAAGAAGAACAAAAGAGCCAAACGCATGCGGCATCCCAAAAGAGTCGTTGTGTGACACAGTTTTACTGTGTGCGCAAAAAGTTATTCTCAAGAGGAACCTTTAATCTGCAGCATTATGGCGCCGTAGATAAGTTGCTTTGCAGTCACTGGCACCTTAAAGTTGGAACATTGTCTGCTGGCATTTTGCAGTTAATGCACCTCATTGGCTCCGGAGCGACAACAGATGTAAGTAAAGTCGAGACATGCCTGGCGTTCATCAGGTCCGCTTTGCAATCCTAAGCACATTAGCACCATCAAAAGACACCATAAATCAACACATGACATTCCCTCTCCTGACAGGAAAGCAGTACAGGGCCCATTGCTCAGACAGAGATGCTACAGTACCCTGGCTCCTTGTTTCTGCACCTGATTCCACATAGTGAAGGAGCCTGCTACTAAAATACAGACAGTCTTCAACAAAATCAGTCTGAATGAAAGAGCAAAGCACCCCTTAGAGAGGGTCAGTACGAATCCAAAAACATAGTAAACTTAAAAACAAGAAACTATCTGAAAGTTTGCCAAGCGGTTGATAGTCTACTACAGTGGTTTGTTGAAGGCTTACCAGTCAACATTTACCAGCTTTGTAGGCACAATGATGATTAAATGGCCCATTTAGAGGTGAAAGAAGGGTACCTCAGACACCTCTAGCAAATAGTGCTGGCAGAGCGCAAAATAAAACTGGAATCATAGGCCCAGTCCCATTTCTATCACTTCACTATCACTTCCCCTCGATTTTGGCCCTAACACTCGGTTTGCGCGTTCATGTGTAAGTGTAGGGTGTCCCAATACTTTCGGGACCGAGGGATAGTGGCTTTCAGCCCTTCAAATCGCCCCTTCAAACGGAGGGAGGTCTGGTGCAGACTTCGAACGAAGTGAAGTTGAAGTGAAGATGAAATTACCCACGATTCTTTGCGAACTGCGTGTCGGTACCCGAGCTGTGTCCCGTTCTCTCAGCTCTGGATAAGAACTTCAAAAATATAGTTACTATTGCAATTAAGCATGTATGTATATTTTTTAATGTTGGGATATCTTAGTTTGATGTAAATTCAGTTGAATTCCGCACTGGTGTGTTAAAACATGACTATTAGAAAGATCGATATTTTTCAAAGTGCGCAAATCTTTCACCAGAATTACCAGAGCCTCTCATGTGGGTGATGATGATTGTCGATGACGGCTTTTGAACAGTTTACCCCGTTTAAGAGCCTTATATCCGTTCAGTCTTAACGATAAACGCATGAAACAGGTGAAGACGTTTTTATGCGAAGTGCTGTCCCATTTATTAGGGGAAGATCTGCACTTCTCACTACACAATCGAGGGGTGTCTCATCTTGGAGGGAACTCGAAAACGAGTGCTAGTGTTAGGGAATAGAAATGGGACTGGGCCATATTATGGCATTGTCAGAGACAATGAAGATGATCATCACTGGTTCCTTTTCTTTAGTTTTCCAGTAAATTCACATGGATTGGTGAAAATGTTGTTGCTCATTGTTGGGGGGAGGTTGCAATGTTACATGGTAAGTCTTTAAAGGAATTATCCAGAGTGAATCAACACGTAGCCCTCTATTATATAGTGCTAAGCGCTATTGAAAGCCACCTCAATGATCAAATTTTGTGCATCGTAGACCAAGTTTGCGAAACGGCAGCTAACACTAACTGAATGAGGCATGTCAAAAATGAAACCTAATCGATTTGCTTTCGTTTTGAAATGCCCCATTCTGTTACTGTTAGCTGCCATTTCGCTATCTCAGTCTGTGTTGCATGAAATTCAGTGATTGAGGTGGCTATCAATAGCGCTTGGCACTATAAAACAATAGGGCTACGTGTTGATTCACTCCGAATAATTCCTTTAAGGAAAGTAGAAACTTATAATACAGCATGCTAGAAATTGGAAGGATAAGAGTGCTCTTTCATGAGGACTTTTCTTAGACTCAGACCTCATTTGATGAATTAATTAATCTGAAATCCATTCACTGAGATAGTCTAGAAATATAATCATTGTCATCTATCTTTGTCATCTGTCATCTAGTATCATCTATTACAGCCCCATCCTTTGTGGGCATTTAGTGATCAACACACATAGTATCCTGCATACTGTATCACGCAATCCAAATGAACCAAACAAAAACAGTTTCAGTTTTATTGAGTGCTCTTAGCAGGATGACCCCAAAGAACAAGAGGAAAAACTGAGCAGAGTCTGAGGTCAAAGTATTATGTCCAGGTCATTCCAATAGCAGGAGAGCTAAACTTTCACATAAAAGCATGTACAGACTTTCATTGATTTGCTGTGCTGAAGAGCAGCGGAATTTCTGTTTTGTTGACAGAAAAATCTTTTGGCCGGACCTTAGCCCTTCACCTTATTCAGAGGCGGTGCGTCTTGACATGTCAGTGAAAGGATACAGCACGCATCTCACTCATCTTCCGGTTGCTATGCCACCTAGCCTGATTGC
>JAODXP020000026.1:14524579-14559753 GCA_027497455.2 Sardinella longiceps | reverse complement strand
GGCCCCCCCCCCCCCCAAAAAAAAAAAACAAAAAAAAAAACAAAAGCAAAGACTTCGAAGTTCCACTCAAACCTTTACTATTTATTAAAATTAACATTAAATACACATAAAACTATAATGAACATTTATAACAAGTAAGTAAAATCAGGATTGGAAGAAAAGATTTGGACTGAAGCAGTGCACTGCGGATATCTTGAGGCACGATATCTACAAACTACAGTGACAATTGTCAACTACTTGCAAACATGCCACATTCATTTTAAAATCCAGATTGTTTCATATTGCACCCAACCGAGCCTAAATTGAGCAACATCATTGAACGTTAAGTTAGCAAAACAATTAACGTTAGCCTAAACGGACTTACCGGCCAGGGATGCACGGGCGTCTTCTTTTTGCTTCTTTTTCTTTTCGCTTTTCAGCACCAGATTCATGCTGTCTCTTCATTATTAGATGTCAACGATGTTGACACATTTACTGAACATTTGCACAGCAGAATCTTGCAATTTGCAGTTTTCTAACGTTGCTGCTTGCTGCTTCAATCAAAGCCGACACAACAAACTCAAAGACGCAATTTGGGATGTACCATTTCAGGGAATAGGGGTGGGTAGGACTATCTTTGTATATTAGGCAAAACTGTTAATTTGCTTGAATTGTATGATGAGTTACGCAATTTTTAACAAAAAATGATGGGCCTATTCATTACTAATTCATATATTTTTGCAATGTAACTATTATCATGACATTTTTTAGTAAAGCTCAAAATTGGAGGCCCCCCGAGGCCCTGCCAAGTGGTTGAGGCCCTACGCACCTTGCGTACTCTGCGTATGGGGAACGGCGGCCCTGCCTCTGTCCTTAAAACTTTTCCCATTACTTTTCTAACACAGCCACCTAAACACACCTCTTTTTTATCATTAATTCTCCAAAGCTTTGTGCCTTTGTGCGCGGAAAATAACTATGATAATAATAATAATAAAAATAATAACATTGGCAGGAATCTTAGGTGCAAGAACGTGGAGGCACCGCCGGGGGTTCGGAGATAAGATGCATGAAATAAATGAAAGTCTGGGAGTTATAAATGCCTCTGTGTTGGGGGGTATAAATATGGATTATTAACCTCCACATAGCCACAGCATGTGCTGCTGCAGGCCACCAGTCTTCAGAGGGAAATAGCTACAGACTCACGCGCTTGCCAATTAAATTGGCCCTGAGGCAAGAGGCTTCCTTGAAGCACTAATGCAGTAATCTCAGGAAAGTCTTGGGAGTGAGTGACAATGGAGGAGTGGGCAGAGGTGGGGACAGTGGAGAAGAGGAGGAATACTATACTGACTGACCTGTAGTGAAGGTTTCTCAGTTTAAAGTAGGGTTTTCTCCTCTCATACATTAATTGTCTGGACATGAAAACAGACAGAAGAAATGAAAATGTGCAAGCTTGTATGTATGTTAACAATCAAGATGACACTAAGATGGCTCCAAGTGTGATCATTAGTTATCATCTATCACATACAGTATTAGAGCCCATAACACACTTGATGACAAATAATGACAAATAGACACTCACTCTTTAAAATTATATGTTAATGCAAATGAAACTCATGTTACAATGCAATGTACATACAAAAACAAAGTTCTGTTTTCAAAACACCCATTTCAACATGAACAGTGCTAAGTATAAAAATATATATACATACATAATTTAGTGACATTAAACTGCACTGTAGCGTCATGGCACCGTCCTATGGCGACATAGTGTTGCTCTGTCTGTCCGTATGTTTGCTAGTTGGTTTGAATTCCATGCCCTCTTCACCTTAATGAAGACTCTCTTCCTACCACATTACTCCAACTAAATTGGGCTACTTTAGGCTAGGTTGGAAACAACTTTATATAACAGAAAATATACATACAATATTCTGTAGTAATATATTTCCAAAAAAATATACAACAGACAAATAAAATTGCTCTAAAGGGCCAGTTTCTGAAATTGTGTAGTCCCTGACCAGGGATGGCTATCCTGGCTACCCTACCACAAATTCTCTTCCAACTCCTCTGTCCATATCCAGGTATTTGAATATTCCCACCATCCACATATTAATACCCTTTTATTCCATGTTTACATGCATGGAAGGTGGCTCACGCTCTTTAGAATTTGAGCTTTTCATGGAAACTGAGCCCGAAGCATATCCTGAACTACTAATTTCTTCAGTCTCCACATCTCGTTGTTTACTTTTGTTACACTTCACCTCCTCTTGCCAGCTTTCATATTTTCCTTTTTCTGGACTATCGTCCATCTCAAAATGGCTGCCTGCATTCACTTTGATGTTGTATTCAATCTTCTCCAGTAGTTCTCGGACTTGAGTCTTATCATCCACATCCATGTTGTTGAGTGCGTGGTATCTGTTTCCACATTTGTCCACAACCCTCTGCAGTGCCTCCCCCTCACTCTCTATGTACATCTCAATGTCTGTGTCTCCTATCCAGTCTGCATGGGTGAACACAACTATAGTATGGTTCCAGATGTGCTCTCCAAAAAGCCCTAGATGGTCAATGATAGATCTTTCATCAGCATCTGTGAATGTGGTGTCCACTGGTATGACCAAGAGGAAAGCATGAGGTCCTGGAGGACACAAAGACACGCTGTGCACAATCTCCTGTGTAGACTTTTTAGGAGTATCTGTAATACAGTCATCATTTGACCAGCCTGGTGTGTCGATGACGGTGACCTGTGTACCTGCTACTGTTGCTTGTTTCTTCTCAGATGTCAGAATGGGCCTAAAGCCAAATACATTTTCTCCCAATATGGTGTTTCCTGCTGTGCTTTTTCCACTACACTGACATCCAAGGAGAACAATTCTCAGATCTAAAATTAAACGAAATGTGTTAATACATCGAAAACTGACTGACATTCTGTGCCTTGAAACAGATATGGTGTAGAATGGTGTAGAACTTACCCTTTCTTGAAAACTGGATTTCTCTTGGTTGGATCGTCAACTTCCTTCTTTCTTTTGCTCTCTCTTCTTCTTCCCTCCTTCTCACAATTAGGCCATTTAAAACAGTTTTATCCATCTCAAAAGGATGACCTTTGTTTTCCTCCATCATTTCCTCTACTTTCTTCAGAAGTTCATAGACCTGACTGCCATTCGTCTCCTTATTGTTGAAGACATGATACCTGTTGCCACATTTCTCAAGGATTGTCTGCAAAGGTTCTCCCTGTTCTTGTATGTGTTCCTCTATGGTCTTATCAACCAAAAGATCTCCATTAGTGAACAACACTATTATGTGATTCCAGACATTTTCACCAAATAGTTCTAGCTGTTTCTCAACAGCTTGTTTAGCTTGAGGCTCAAATGGACAGTGAGGCCTATTGACAAGAAGAAAAGCATGAGGTCCTGGTGGACAAAGAGCCACACTACGAACCACTTCATCTTTGATCAACTTTGGAGTATCTGGTGCATAGAAGTCTCTCCTCCGTCCTGGTGTGTCAATAACAGTGATGTGCCGTCCTGCGATTTCTCCATCTTTCTTTATACACTCAGAGATTTTCTTCAGTGGAAATGCTTCTCTTCCTAAGATGGTGTTCCCAGAAGAACTTTTACCTCCCTCCTCACATCCTAAAATTATGATCCTCATCTCTGAGAGAGATTGTTTACTAGCTGCAAAAGCAGGAGATAATCAGCTTGAGTGTTTAACATTTTATGCTTACAGTGTTATTAGGATGAATACAATAGAAACTAATTTTGAACAAACCTGAGGACATGGAGTTTTCCATCTCTGCATCCCTCAACAGTGCACCACAATAGCTTCCTGTCTAAAATATAAGACTGTTTTAAGTCATTTTTTGAAATCATTAATAGTAGGGTGTATTTGAGCTATGTCTTCCAGAGGAACCAATTACACAAACTGCTCAACTAAGCCAACTGTACTCCATAAAGTCCATCATTGCTTTGCAATCTTGCCATGCCATAGAGCTATGATGACTCACATTGTGGAAACCGGTGAACAATTTCCAAAGTTCCAAATTTGAACACACTTCAAATCTTAATACATTAATAAAGTAGTTGCTTAACTTTGTTTGTTATATACAGTATTTCTGTTATATTTTTAAACCCTACAGACATTTTTAATAAATACAGCTACTTCTAGCCTACTACTTCTTATAACAGTTTTGAAGACATTCAAAGAGCTTTACAGCATTAGGACAACCTCACTAACCACCACCAATGTGTGAAATGTTCATTCATTCTATACAGTATAGTATCAAATGCAGCTTAAGATAAATAGTATTCAATTAAATTTGTTTGTCCATGGTGGCCTGTTCACTTACCGGTCTCCAACACTGTATGACAGAATCATGTAAGAGTGCAGAGTCTACGTGACTGGGGAATTCAGGTTGAACTAGTTTTTCATATCTCAGTTTCAGTATCTCAATATTGATAAGTTGTCCAAGTAGACACTTCAGGTCTTCTGGTTTGAAACCACTACACAGCCTATTTAAATACAACAAATTCCATTCTAGCAGCAGTTTCTTTTGGCTCTATTTGATTGAAATGTATATATGTAGCCCTTTAGTATGTGTTGTCTTTGGAAAAAATATTGCTAGATTTTCTTAATCTCTTCAACAATCACTGCCTGTCACAGACAACTGGTTGAGCAGGTTTATCATACTTTCTCTTTCTTACAGCACCCTTTCTTGTAACACTATGAGTGTGAATAGAATACAGTAGTTCACATTGTGTGTATTTGCAGTTGTTTTCAGTTATCTTCAACACAACAATGTATTTGTTTCTGTAGTATAAGATCAATGGGTGAATTAATGCATTTCAATATGTGTGAACTGAACTGAGCTTGTAATGTATTGTAGTGTTCCAGTCAGGTTGTCAGTATTGTAATGGGGAAAATAATAATAAGTGGTGAAACTATGAATTTTGGGGTCACTGTAAAGTGGGCCAAAAAGTTCAGCATCAAATGTATAAAAAGACATGCAGGGCATGTTTGATGACTTAACATTATTTGTGTTGTATTTTAAATTGAGATAATGAAATGGGATTTTGCAATGTTAAAACTCGTATTTGGTGCCACCACTACATCCCAGGTGGTGGTCAGTGAGATCCCTGTGCTTCGGTGCCTTGACATTGTTAGACATATAATGTAATGTTGTATGAATGTGCACAACATATAATTTGAGTCATTTGGCATTCCTGAGTCAGGAATGAGGATGCATCACATGGTGTTTTCATTTGAGATGCTCCTACCCACCTTCAAACATACAAGCAGGTGTTTTTTGTGAGAAAAGTATGAGGATGTCTCAGCACACAGTATGATTGAGGTGTGTTGTTTTCATTTCAGTGCAATAAAGAGTTTCCTAAACATAACATGAGTTGTGAGATAAGCAGTGGAGCTTGAAGCACTGATGCAGTAATCTCAGGGAAGTCTTGAGTGACAATGGAGGAGTGGGCAGAGATGTGGACAGTGTAGTAGAGGAGGAGTGCTGTACTGGCTGACCTGTACTCTATGGTGAAGGTTATTCAGTTCAGTGTAGAGTCTTCATCTCTCATACATTAATTGTATGAAAAGACAAAGAATAAATGAAAATTTGCTAGCTTGTGTGTATGTTAGCCATCAAGGTGACACTTTGGATGAAAATGCAGTAGGAGAACTGGAATTAATACACTGTTGTTGCCATACAATTACAAGGTCACTCTATCCCCATCATCAGTAGACCATTCTGACGGTTATTTGTCAGTACAAGATACAAGATACAAAAACAACAAAAACACATAATGTAATATGATTTCATTTTTAGCATGATGCTGCTCAGACTTAGAAATGAAAGGTGAAAGTGCAGCAAAAATGAGTTTGAGTTTGACACACATAAAATGAGATCACATACGAAGTATGATTCCAAGCAAGCTGGATAGTACTAGCACAACACGGAACAATGGCAGGCGAAAACAACAGTCAATATCATCCAGCAAATCAGCCCATGCAGCATTCCAAACATAACTTGAGTGTAACTAACAGAATAGTGACAAAGCCACCAGATTTCATATATGAGCTGAGTGTTGGTTAGAGTGGAATAAGATGTGACCTACTATAGCCTAAAGTCATGGTGTGGAATTGAATTATTCATTTTAATTATTTGTAAAATCTGAGTTATTTGACGAATCAGGACTCTGTCACTGTCCTCTGTCCAGTGCTCATGATAAGCCCATGTTCTTGTAAATTGTAACTAACCTTCACTTTAAAAAGACAGAAAAAATGATAAGATCTTTGCTTGTGTACTGCGAAGTGAACACAGGATGAAAATAAAGTAGAGAGAGTAGAGTAGAAAGTTCCACAAGTGAAACCAAGAGGCATCTACCTATCTACTGTTGTATAACACACACATACTGTACCAATATACCAACTCCAATCTGTGTATGTTGATTGAAAAATCTGTCTCATTAGATGTGGCTCAAATCAAACTATCCATCACTGCAGATCATCCCCGAAAAATAAGACAACTGTATCCATTCCTGCTGTCAATAAATCACTACTGTCATGCTTTCTACTTTTACAGTGATTCTTCTTGCATCATCATTTTTGAGTGTGGGGTCATTAGCCTAAGAATATTACTTTTGATAGAGGATGACATAAACGTGTCAGCACAGTTCAACACAAAGCTGAGCGTGCCTATTATACATGTCATAAATACGATCCAGTTTCTAGTGCATTAGTGATAATCTTTGCATACAGTAGTAGAGCCCATAGCACGCTTGATGACAAATAAGTAAGGGATAACGGCCGACGGGGTGTCCAGTTATTCATTTATAATTGTCGAGGCGGAATCTAGAACTCCGGCGACGCGCGCAGCGCGAAGACGGAGTTATTCCGCCAAGACAATTATAAAATGAATAACTGGACACCTCGGAGGTCGTTATCCCGCTTATCTCCCGTATCTATCTATCTCTCGTATATTTGAAGAAGCGTATAAAACGGAAAAGAAATAAGCAACTCATATTTAAAAGAAGCTAACCTGTTCGGTTTGGGTACTACTTTCAGTTGAAAGTAGATCTACAAGGTTGCTTATTGTTGTTATAGTTACCATTCTGAAAGGCATTCATATGGAACGGTAATCAGTTATTAGATGAGTTATTTTTTGGAACTACTTCCAAAGTAGCCGGTTATCTGGAATTAATGGCCACCTAGCAGCCAATCAGAGAAGAGAATGGCGTTCTGAAGGGAGATAATGACATATAGACACTCACTCCTTCAAAGTATATGTTAATATAAATGCGACTCATGTTACAATGTAATGTACAAAAATAAAACTCATCATTCACAAAACAAAGTTATGTTTTCAAAACATCCATTTCAACGTGAACAGTGTTACATACTGTATATAAATATACATAGATACATAGTGATGATTTGTGACACTAAACTGCACTGCAGCATCATGGCACTGTCCTATGGCGACATAGTGTTGCTCTGTCTGTCAGTAGGCCTATGTTTGCTAGTTGGTTTGAATTCCACAGTCTTATATCATTTTTGCCAAAGTGGCAACTTGGAGTGAAGTCAGTGGTCCAGGAGGACGCCCTCTTCACCTTAATGAAGACTCTCTTCCTACCACATTACTCCAACTAAATTGGGCTACTTTAGGCTAGGTTGGAAACAACTTTATATAACAGAAAATATACATAATATTCTGCGGTAATATATTTCCAAAAAATAGCCTATACAACAGGCAAATAAAATTGCTCTAAAGGGCTAAAATTGTGTAGTCCCTGACCAGGGATGGCTATCCTGGCTACCCTACCACAAATTCTCTTCCAACTCCTCTGTCCATATCCTGGTATTTGAATTCCCACCATCCACATATTAATACCCTTTTATTCCATGTTTACATGGAAGGTGGTATACCGTCTTTAGAATTTGAGCTTTTCATGGAAACTGAGCCTGAAGCATATCCTGAACTGCTAATTTCTTCAGCCTCCACATCTCTTTGTTTATTTTCGTTATACATCACTTCTTCTTGCAAGCTTTCATATTTCCCTTTTTCTGGACTATTGTCGTCCATCTCAAAATGGCTGCCTGTATTCACTTCGATGTTGTGTTCAATCTTCTCTAGTAGTTCTCGGACCTGTGTCTGATCATCCACATCCAAGCTGCTGAGTGCATGATATCTGTTTCCACATTTGTCCACAACCCTCTGCAGTGCCTCCCCCTCACTCTCTATGTACATCTCAATAGCTGTGTCTCCTATCCAGTCTGCACAGGTGAACAACACTATAATGTAACTCCAGACTTCTCCAAAAAGTCCAAGATGGTTACAGATTGATCTTTCATCAGCCTTTGTGAATGTGGTATCCACTGGTATGACCAAGAGGAAAGCATGAGGTCCAGGAAGACACAAAGACACGCTGTGCACAATCTCCTGTGTAGACTTTTTAGGAGTATCTGTAATACAGTCATCATTTGACCAGCCTGGTGTGTCGATGATGGTGACCTGTCTCCCTGCTACTGTTGCTTGTTTCTTCATAGATGTCAGAATGGGCTTGAAGCTAAATACATCTTCTCCCAAAATGGTGTTTCCGGCTGTGCTTTTTCCACTACCTTGACATCCAAGGAGAACAATTCTCAGATCTAAAATTAAACAAAATGTGTTGATACATTGAATGTTGACTGACATTCTGAGCCTGAAAACAGATATGGTGTAGAATATAACTTACCCTTTCTTGGAAACTGGATTTCTCTTGGTCGGATCATCAACTTCCTTCTTTCTTTTGCTCTCTCATCTTGTTCCTTCCTTCTCACAATCAGGCCATTTAAAACTGTTTTATCCATCTCAAAATGATGACCTTTGTTTTCCTCCAACATTTCCTCTATTTTCTTCAAAAGTTCATAGACTTGATGGTCATTCTTCTCCATATTGTTGAAGACATGATACCTGTTGCCACATTTCTCAAGGATGTTCTTCAAAGATTCTCCCTGTTCTTCGATGCGTTCCTCTATGGTCTCATCACCCATGAGATCTCCATGAGTGAACAACACTATTATGTGATTCCAAACAGTATCACCAAAGAGCTTTAGGTGTTTATCAACAGCTTGTTTAACTTGAGGCTCAAATGAACAGTGAGCCCTATTGACAAGAAGAAGAGCATGAGGCCCAGGGGGACAAAGAGCCACACTGCGAACAACTTCCTCTTTGAGCAACTTTGGAGTATATGGTGCATTGAAGTCTCTCCTCCGTCCTGGTGTGTCAACAACAGTGATGTGCCGTCCTGCAACCTCTCCATCTTTCATTAGACACTCAGAGATTTTCTTCAGGGGAAATGCTTCTCTCCCTAAGATAGTGTTCCCGGTAGTACTCTTACCTCCTTCCTCACATCCTACAATTATGATCCTCATCTCCGAGTGAGATTGCTTACTAGCTGCAAAAGGAGGAGTTAGGCGCGTTTAACATTTTATGCTTACAGTGTTAGGATGAATTACTGTAACCTCACTCATGTCAGATGAAGCGCCCCTTTGGACTCAAACATCTGATGCCGACTCCATTGAAAGGGATTTCAGGACAGATATTGAATGGACGGACCAACCAGTAGACCATGTGAACCACTAGGCGGGATTTGTGACGTAGCTCAAGGCGGGATTTTTGACGTAGCTCTTGCAAACTTACAAAACATTACTAACAGTTATATATGAAAGAGACATCTACATTATGAGAGTTAAATTGATTATTGTGGTAATTATGCTGCAGATAATGGCGTTTATGTTTGTTTGGAACAGGTGAAAAACTAGACATCGCATTGGATCACAGAATGCAACTGGTAGGTTTCGATGTACTGTAAGTGGTTGAATTAAGATGACAGACAAGTGGTTTGTCCAATTATATGCAAGATTTTTTGATGACGTCCAGTCTTCTGAAACAAATCTCTTACGGTTCAAATTCAGATGGAGTAGCCTGTTTGCAGCTACGAATCATCTGACGTGAGTGAGGTTAAGGATGAATACAGAAACAAATCTTTAACAAACCTGAGTTTTCCATCTCTGCATCCCTCCACAGTGCTCCACAGTAGCCTCCTGTCTAAAATGTAAGTCTGTTTTAAGTCATGTTTTGAAATAATTAATATTAGGGTGAATTTGAGTAATGTCTCCCAGAGGAAGTAATTACACAAACTGCTCAACTAACCCAACTGTACTCCATCAAGTCCATCATTGCTTTGAAATATTGCCATGCCATAGAGCTACACTGACTCACATTGTGGAAAACACTGCACAATTTCCAAAGTTCCCAATCTGAACACACTTCAAATATTAAGACATTCATAAAGTAGTTCCTTAGCTTTGTTTGTTATGTATTTCTGTTATATATTATATTTTTAAACCCTACAGACATTTGTAATTAATACAGCTACTACTAGCCTACTTCTTAGAATAACATTAGTTTTCAAGACATTCAAAGAGCTTTACAGCATAAGAACAACGTCACTAACCACCACCAATGTGTGAAATGTTAGTTCATTCTACACAGTACAAATGGTTGATGTCCAAATGCAGGTTAAAATAACTAGTATTCAATTAAATTTGTTAGTCCATGGTAGCCTGTTCACTTACCGGTCTCCAACACTGTATGACAAAATCATGTGCAGAGAGTCTAGGTGACTGGGGAATTCAGGTTGAACTAGTTTTCCATATCTCAGGTTCAGTAACTCAATATTGATAAGTTGTCCGAGTACACTTCAGGTCATCTCTTCTGGTTTGAAACTACACAGCCTATTTAAATATAACAAATTCCATTCTAGCAACAGTTTCTTTTAGGTGTATTTGATTGAAATTGTAACTATATAATTTATTTGAAGGCCTACAGTGTGTGTGTTTTGTCTTTGCCAAAAAATATTGCTAGATTTTTTTAATCTCTTCAACAATCACTGCCTGTCACAGGCAACCGGTTGAGCAAGTTTATCATACTTTCTCTTTCTTACAGCACCCTTTCATGAGTGTGCGTAGAATGCAGTAATTCACATTGTGTGTATTTGCAATTGTTTTCAGTTATCTTCAACACAACAATGTATTTGTTTCTGTAGTATTTTACATTATATTTTCTACATTTTATAGACTGAAATGATGACCAATGGGTGAATTAATGCAGTATTGTAGTGGTAAAAAAAATAACAAGAGGTGGTGAAACTATGAATTTTGGGGTCACTGCAAAGTGGGCCAAAACTTGCAGCATCAGATGAATAAAAAGTACATGATTGATGACTGAAGATTATTTGTGTTGTATTTTAAATTAAGATAATGAAGTGGGATTTGGCAATGTCAAAACTAGTATTTGGTGCAAAATCAGAAGTGGATAAACTCCATTTCCAAAATTTGAGAGGTGGGTAAACTGTTTATTTACCTACATTAAGTTAGTCCTAGGTGGTGGTCAGTGAGATACTGTACCTGTGCTTCGGTGCCTTGAAATTGTTAGACATTTAATGTAACATGTTGTATGAATGTGCACAACATATCATTTGCGTCATCTGGCATTCCTGAGTCAGGAATGAGGATGTATCACATGCTGTTTTCATTTACAGTGAGATGTCCTTACCTACCTTCAAACATACAAGCTTAGGTGTTTGTGTGAGAGAGTCAAGTGTGAGGATGTATCAGCACATATATGAGGGAAGTGTGTTGTTTTCATTTCAGTGTTATGCTCCCACAGTAGGCTACTTAAAACATGGATTAGGAAAGTGCAGTAAAGAGTTTCCTAGACATAACATGAGTTGTGAGATAAGCACTGGAGTGCCATTCCAGAAGAGTAGAACTAAGAGTTCTGAACATGAAATCATGCAGGGCGGAAAGCATTCCAAAGAATGTGCCCATGCAACATGGCAAAGGTAACATTAGCATGTTGTTTATCCCATCCTTGCAATGAAATGGACTGGTTTAGCTGCACTCCGTGCCAAAAGTAACATACCTGAAGAACTCAGAAGAGAGAGAGGTGGCTCATGTTTCATGATATGAATGGAAAGGGGGGTGGGGTGTCAAAGTGTCACATTTTATTTGCCATTTTTGCTCATTCTGGAACTATTTCAGATAGCTCACAACCATATATATATTAGGCTCTATATTTGAATCTGAATCATTGCATACAGCAGACTACTTGATGCAAAGTTCCTGTATTTTGGACATGAGTGACGGAGTAATATCAACATGTAAAAAAGAGGGAACACCGCACACTCAGCTCCAAGTGAAAAAAAGGTTTTGTCAAGTCTTCCTACGGAGTAATACCAACAATCAATGAGTCTTCAGACAGAAGTCAATAGGAATTACAGAATGGCAAATCAAATGGGACAGAAATTGTGTTTTGTGAACATGAGAACAATTAAAATGTAATTTTGTGTGCCCAAGTTACATTCCAGTGGTATTACCTTCCGGCATTGTATGACGCAAACGTGATTCCATGATTCCATTCCACTGAGCTGAAAAGACCAGCTTCCAACTCAGCGGTTAGAAGCACTTTTATGGTTAGAGGTGTGAGGATTCACCATGTACTGCGGGACTAGTTTGCATCCATTACATAACGCAGCAAACTTTGCATAGGTCTACTTTATTCAAGTCACAGAAAGGTTCATATAAACAGCACAGTACATGAAGAAATAATACATAAAAAGGGGCATCAGCAATTACCTGTATAGACCTTTATGTTTAATTGCATACAAGCTTTGGGTCTAGTCTTTACTGAAGCAAGATGATTAGAGAAACATCAGTTAGAAATCACAATAGTCCTGGTCTATCTGCACATGACGCTGCACATCATACTAATCTTCTGTTTTTTTGTGAAATCACATTGTCAACCATGTGGGTGAAACCTTCAGCAAGTCCTCCCAAATAAACTGATAAGTTCTGGGAAATGTCCTTTCTACCAAATTACTATACAGAACCAACAGTACATTTGGTAGGCCAATACATTTCATGAGTAATCATGGTAAGACTTTTATTTTCTTAAACCAGAATATATTCCTACATGGATTCCCTACTCATTACATACTGTCGTGTTGGTGCTTTTGGCTTGATGTATCATGGAACATAAACACTATGGAGGGATAGAGGGGAACATAGTTAACTAAGCTACTTTAAAATGGTCAATTTTGTGTTTTGCATTTGCTGTTTTCATGACAGGTGGATTATCTATGGAACCAGAGCTACCATGCATACAAGTACCATATCCTGAACTGGTAGGTGATTCATTCAGATCTTTTTCACTTTCTTGTTTCTTTTCCTCAAATTCAACATCTTCCTGCAAGCTTCCACTTTTCATTTTTTCCAAACCAAAATGGCTGCTATTCAGCATGATAGTGTGTTCTATCTTATCCAGGAGTTTGCTGACCTGATTCTTATCACATATCATGTTGTTGAACGCGATCTGTTCCCGCATTTGTCCACAAGCCTCTGCAAAGCCTCCCCCTCACTCTCTATGTACATCTCAATGGCTGTGTCTCCCATCCAGTCTGCATAGGTGAACACCAGTATAACATAGCCCCAGACCTCTTCTCCAAAAAGCCCTAAATGGTCAACGATAGATTGTTCATCAGCATCTGTGAATGTGGTGTCCACTGGTATGACCAAGAGGAAAGCATGCGGTCCTGGAGGACAAAGAAACATGCTGTGTTTAATCTGCTCTTTGGACTTTGCAGGAGTGTTTTTGAGGTGACCTTCCCTTGACCAGCCTGGTGTGTCAATGACTGTGATCTTCCCCCAAACACTCTTAAACTTTCTAGTACAGACGCAAAGACAGTCTTCAGGCCAAACACAGGTGCTCCCAAAATCATCTCTCCTGCATAGCTTTTCCCACTAGAATGATATCCAAGAAGAACAAGTCTCAGATCTGTCAAATGTGAGAAAAATTGTTAAGAAGTTGTAGGCCTAACTGCTACATTTAAATATGTTTCAGTGTATTCTATGATAACACATACCTTCTGTTTTTGACTGTAATTCTTCTTGTGGTGGAAAGAGTGACATCCTTTCTTTTACTTTCTCATCCTGTTCCTTCTTCCTCTCCATCAACCTTTGTAGAGTTTCTCTATCCATCTGAAAACAGTCACTGAAATGCTCCAACATTTTGTCTATTTTCTTAAATAGCTCATGGACCTGATTCAATCATGTTGATCAATCATGTTGTTGAAGACATGGTACCTGTCACCACATTTCTTGAGGACCTCTTTTAAAGGATCTCCCTGATCTTCAATGTGCTCTTCTATGGTCTTATCATCCAACTGATCCCCATGAGTGAACAACACTATTATGTGATTCCAAACAGTATCACCAAAGAGCTTTAGGTGTTCCTCAATTGCTTCTTTGCACTTATCCACAAATGAAGTTATTATCTTAATGACAAGAAGAAGAGCATGAGGCCCAGGGGGACAAAGAGCCACACTGCGAACAACTTCATCTCTGTACAACTGTGGGGTAGTTGATGCTAAGTAGCCTCTCCGCCGACCTGGTGTGTCAACAACGGTTATCCACAGTCCAGCCACCACTCCATGTTTTCTTCTACACTCTGCACTTTTCTTCAGTTCAAATTCCTTTCTGCCCAAGATGGTGTTCCCTGAAGAAGTCTTACCACCTTCCTCACTCCCTACGAGTATGATCCTCATCTCTGAGAGAGACTGCCTAATGCCTTCAAAGAGAGGAAATAATCAGTTTGAGCATTCAACATATTTATTCTTGCAAGTTTACAGTGGTTATGGGGAACTCATTTCAAACAAACCTTAGGGAAACTGGATCTTTACATCTCTGCATCTCTCCATCGCTTCAGTGTGTTGATTCCTGTGTGCAATATAAGGTAGACAAATTGAAATTTGGATTCATTGAATTTTAAAAATAACATGGTGTATTTGGATAAATGTTTTTTGAAAGGAAACAATATTGTGTTGAGTCCGTGTAGCCTAACACTTTGCAGTGCTTTGTTCTATTTGCAAATTTCTTATGACAAGAATGAAAAAATGTCAGAAATTTTTTAGTTACGATGGGTTACGGGGGTTGCAATGGACAGTTGCGCTGTTATCCATGCAACGTTTCGGTTCTGCTTTGCTTTAGAAGTACAGGTAATTCACAAACTTACTCGTGTCACAATTTTATCTGCGTCTCACGCAATCATCTTTGTGACAATGAATGCACCAAAAAAACTATGACTTGTAGGCCCAGGCCGGGTTTACGCAGAGGGCAGGGTTTATGTTTGGCCACTTTCTCCAGGAAAATGTTTATAAACAACATAAAATGTCTTTTTGTCCAGCCTGACCGAGCCTGACAGTATTTTGCAGTTAGTTCTTTCGTGTGGTGACGTAAGATGCCATAACATCGACTCAGTCTAGGACTGTGGGAGGCGAACTTAGCATGGACTTGAACCCGACTTGAACATAATAATTTAACGTCATGATAGTAAATCTTTTTATTAAAGGAGAATTTCGGTGTGATAAGGACCCAAAGTATATTGCAACATCATTAAAAGTTGGAACGTTTGCCGGGGAGCAGAATTTTGAGATGTTTGAGCAGGCTGGAGAAAACCACTTGCTAGTTGTAGCTTCCGGGGGCATCCAGCTCAGGGGTAAGTAGTTATCCATATAATTACTACATTTTCAATGCCTAGTTTTAAATGTTAGAACTATCATTATACTAAAATTAAAGTGTGGGGCTATTTTGAGCCTTTCTATAGTTTAAAACTATACCTAGATTCAATTTTCATTGAATTTTAAAAATAACATAACATAGGCCTAACATTTAATTTCAATCAAGGTGTGTTTAGGTTTAGCATGACCTTGCCTTTAAATCTGAAACATAGATCTATAAAGTTACAGGCACATGAGCATCTGTCATCCACAGTGTATGTTACAACATAAAAGGGCTTAAAGCAAAAGAGGCTATTAAAAATCTTGGAGTTGTCATTGACAGTGATCCTAGCTTCAATGGTCACATGAATGCAATCACTAGCATTTTATCACCTAAAAAACATTTCCAAGCTAAGAGGTCTTATGTCAGGAAAGGACTTAGAAAAACTGGTAACACTTTCTATGAAGCCAGTATTCATAGAGCATTATAAATGTATTCATAAAGGGTTATAATGCATTCATTAAGGCTTATAACTACTGACTTTTAGATTCATAACTGCTTATATGTTCTCATTACTGTACTTGTAAGGAATTATAATGTTATCATATTAGCCTTTAGAACTTTATACCCATCTTTCGCCTTTTGATACTAGGAAAATATACCACTTTACTTGGTGTCTGCAATGGTGTCTCATTTATTTTCATGAGTAATTATGTGCTCATCTTACTTTACTTAGGGTATGCACAGAGCACTTGTAATTCATCTTTATGCGGTATTAGCGACCAGGCGTATAAAGCGACAATTAACAATTTGAAGCATTATAATGCTTTATGACACTTCAAGTTTTAAAGGCTTATGAGATAACATTATAATGCTTTATGAGTATAGACATGAGAACATATAAGCAGTTATGAATTCTAAAAGTCAGTAGTTATAAGCCTTTATGAATGCATTATAACCTTTTATGAATGCATTTATAATGCTCTATGAATACTGGGTTCATAGAAAGTGTTACCGAAAAACGTATTCATGCCTTTATCTCCAGTAGGGTTGATTACTGCAATGGTCTTTTTATAGGTCTAAAAAGACCATCAGACATCTTCAACTGATCCAAAATGCAGCCAATAGACCAATTTACCATGACGTCACACGCTCTTCCGGGTGGCAAAAGTTGTCAACGAAACACCAGTCGAAAGCATACATCCTATTTCACCAAATATGCATTTTCTGGTTACAAAACCTGGATATTTCATATTCAACAGTCATTTCTATCGCATTTATCGTATCCTTTTTACAAAACAAAAATGGCGAACTTATTAATTTGTGAACAAGTTTACCGGCAGATCCCCTCCTAACCTGGCCGTATGGCAAGCATGGTAGACCGGCGCCGGTCTGTCTGCTACCTCGGTAGTAACGTTACTTGGATGTCAACGGGTATGGAGTATGGATACATATCACAACGGGTGTATTTCCTGGTCACAAAACCTACGTTCAGAATGAATGGTCATCATTCCTTCTCTCTTTTAACAAGATAAAGTCATAAACCCCACACTTATTGATTTCAGGCAAATATTCCCTGCTTGGTCTGTTAAGCTAATCTAGCATTGTAGCTAGCAAGCTAAACCCACTGACGTCCCTGTTTATAACAGTTAGCCTAATTCGGTTGCTAAGTGGGTAACAGGTGTAGAGATCGTATTAACACAACAAGTTTATTTTCTGGTTATAAAACCGATGTCTTTAGATTTAACAGGGAGTAGTTATTATCTCGTTTTGCAAAATAATAATTCATAAAGGCGAATTTATTAATGTAAGACCGGTTTTCCCCGTTGAATGTATTCACGTCAATGGGGTACCAGTTGCTTTCTGCCACCCGGAAGTATCTCAGCACCCCTTGTTTACAAACATTCTGAAAAGGCCTATACCCCAATTCTGAAGTCCCTGCATTGGCTTCCATTAAGTTATAGAATAGACTTTAAAGCACTGTTACTTGTGTTTAAATCATTAAATGGCACTGGACCCGTTTACATTTTAGACGTGTCAGCAGCACACGTCACTCAGGTCTCTCAGGTCACTGAATAAAAATTTGCTGGAAAAACCCTTTGTCAGAACAAAGTGTGGTGAAGCCGCTTTCTCCAACTATGCAGTGCAACTTTGGAACCAACTTCCAGAAGAAACAAAAAAATGCCCCTGCTGTTGACAGTTTCAAATCTAGGCTTAAGACCAAACTGTTCTCAGATGCTTTCTCCTAAAGTCTCTTTTATTTTATCTATTAACCTTTAATTCCCTTTTTTCATTTTATTCTTGCCCTGTTTTCTTACTTTTCACATAATTATTTTGTCTTTTGCTTTTACTTTCTAGCAATTACTGTACTTGTTTTTAATTTTGTACAGTACATTGAATTGCCACTGTGTATGAAATGTGCTATAAAAATACACTTGCCTTTCCTAAGCAGCTTCTTCATGCATGAGAATGTAATGCCTACTGTACATGCATGTCTTGTAACACAGAAAATATTCTTTAAACAATCACTGTATGTCTGCATATTTAGCCAACACCAACTACCAAAGGTAATAGTCAATTGTTCAATGAACTCTCTTAAAATGTTATCTTAAATTAAATCTTAACGCATTGAACGCAATAGGTTTATATCTGGCATAAAACTATAAAAGTATGTTGTAATTAAACAAGCAACTACCTGCAAATCTGCCAAAAAATAAATAATTTCCATTTTCCTTACACATTTACTTCAAATATGTATATAAATACATTGGTACTGCAGCTTTAGTGCATTTAATAATCAAATTTAAATCATGTTTTATGCCAGTGGATATGATTGTCTGTTCCCTTACCTGTCTCCAGAACTGTGCTTGATGAAATCATATGCCAACAGTAAATTTGTTCTTGTTGAAAACAAGTTGGACTGGTTAAGCCTTTCACAACAACAGCTTAATTATTGAAATTCTTTACTGAATGAACTTTGAATCAAGCCCTGATTAAGAGCTACACATGCTATTACTGTAATGGTTGTATCGTTGTAACATATAGCCTATTATATTTCATGGCTATTGAGTTTTTTGGAGTTATTTAGGTATGTTGCCTTTACATTTCCCATAAACGTAGACAACATTTCTTCATAACTAGAAGTTTCAAACTAGTCCAGCCGGTTTATGTTGACTTGCTTTGTCTTCCTTGTACCACTGTGATTAGTACTTGCTACACTACCTTAGATTAAAAGGTTTGTCAGACTAGTATAATGTAACAAAACAAACTATTTACTTATATTGCTTGTCTCGGACTGATTGCTGGATACACTTTTCTAACTGATTGTGATAGCACCTGCTTATTCTTACATTGTGGACCGCAGAAATGTGGAGAAATAAGTTTTAAAATTCAAAGGCTCCCTTTAACAAAATCACAACAAAAGACCAAGCATGAGCCATTGACTATTTTGCCTTGATTGCTACTGTAAATTGGAATTTAAATGAAGTAAAAATGCAGATTAGGACATATGCATTATTTATCAAGACTGGTAAAGCTATACATTAGCCCTACATGACTCAATAATCAACCAGGATTGATGGATAGTTATCTTGTGAGACCACAAGCTTAGAAGATGGCAGGATTGTGCTGTGGAGAGCGCTTGTTAGCCGAAACCACACTAATTAACGTCAATATCAATCAGAGGAGCGTGTCTGTAGATAACGAACGCCTATAGAGTAGTGCTCTTACTGCAGGATGCCTGCAGACTACAGCAGTACACAGACATATTTCTCCCATCAACATCAAATATGTTAGCTCAGAAAGGGCTGGTCTTTCATGAATAAATAAATTGCTCTGTGTCTCGACATACAGTGTGTGTGTGTGTGTGTGTGTGTGCGTGTGCGTGTGCGTGTGTGTGTGCATGTGTGTGTGTTTGTGTAGACATGTATGTGCTGCTGAATTAGTGTTATTCCCTCAGGTTAAATCATCTGGGGTGTTAAGAAGGGGGATTGCAAGGGGAGGATGTGTGTGTGTGTGTGTGTGTGTGTGTGTGTGTGTGTGTGTGCGTGCTTGGATGTGTGTGTGTGTGCTTGAGGAATGGGGGGACAAAGGCCCAGTCAGGAGCGAGCAGCTAGGCTTGGCTTTGGTGCTGCTGTGGCGGCGGTGTCTGTGGTGATGATGATGAGGAAGAGGAGGAGGAGGAGGAGGAAGACGAGACGTGGGACCCCCCTCTGTCTCCGCCGTCCTGTAGAGATGAAGAAGGAAGCGAGCCACGGCCCTAGGGGGGGTGCGGAGGCCTCGAAGCCCAGCCTGCAAGGGGGCCGAGACAGTGGGGGGGGTTCCCCTTACGCTTTCATCCGGAGATGAGAAAAGACCAGAGGAAACCAGAAGAGACAGACAGAGAGAAAGAGAGAAAGAGGGAGGGAGAAAAAGGGGGGAGACAGAAGTAAAGAGAAGCCACCATTTTCAAACACACTCATTCCACCAGCACCCTCTGTAGACAGTGGAATGGGGCATACTGTGTATGAACTGTTGGCCCTGGTCTGTGTATGGAACCCTACTGTGTGTGCATACACACATATAGATACATATATGCACACTCTCATGAGCATATATACTCCCACTCTTCCCCTTTGCTCTCTCTCTCTCTCTCTCTCTCTCTCTCTCTCTCTCTCTCTCTCTCTCTCACCCTCGTACACACACATACACACACACACAAATGGAAGAGGGAGATGAGTTTGTGAAATTGGCTTTGAGCTTTGAGCTTCCAATCAGTCACAGCCATGTCTCTCTCTGCGTGTGTGTGTGTGTGTGTGTGTGTGTGTGTGTGTGTGTGTGTGTGTGTGTGTGTGTGTGTGTGTGTCTATGTGTGTGTGTGCGTGTGTGTGTATGTGTGTGTGTGTTTGTTTGAAAGAAAGGGGGAGAGGCAGAAAAGATAAACATGTTTTGCGCTTTCCGTGTAAGGTTCATTACACACCCCCAATGCCAGGCTAAGAAGTTGGCGAGGAGTTAATTCCCAGTGATGTGAGAGAAAACGCATTAGCCGAGTCCTATCCATCTTCACAATGACACATCCATTTAAATGTTTGCCTCCTACTTCTAAAGAGATACAAAGGGGAGGGTCATTCCTCTCACCCCCACCACACACACCCCTCCACTTTCTATTTTTCTCTCCTTGAGTTTTCTCTTCTTCTTCTTCTCCTTCTTCATCCCCCCTTTTTCCTCCTCCATGCTTTCTTTCTTCATCAGTCTACTCCCTCTCTCTCTTTTTCTCTGCCATGTTCACACTGGAAATCTTTCATTATGATGTTTTCAATTTAAAAAGGAGCCCACATCTCGGGGTGCTTGAAAAATTAAGTGGCGTTTTTATGAGATTGATTTTGGGACAAGAGGATATTCATAATGCTGGAGTTGATTCGCTGTGCACTCTGGGAGAAAATTGTTTTTTTCTTTTTTCTTTTTTCTTTTTTTCTCAACTTTATTAATCTCCCCAAAAAACATCGCTCTACAATTTTTTAACCCCAAACACATAAAATTAGCCTCTCTGTCTGTCTGTTCAAAAATCTCATTTCAAAAGCAATTTTGTTTTCACCATAAGTTAGGATGACAGATGACTTGTGCAGTGGTTAAAATCACTCACGTATGGCTAAAACCGTGCTATTTCATCGCTAGCTGATCCCTCAAAAGGACGCTGAGGGAAAACATCTGAGCAAGAGAGAGTGAGATAAACTCCATCCCCTGTTTGGTGAAACCTGCATTTACGTGACAGGTTTTCCCCTCTCTTCAAAGTAGAAAATAAATAAATAAATAAATAAATAAATAAATCTCACTGCACCAGACAAGTGCTAAACCCAGTAGCTTCACCAGCTCATCTGAACGCATTAGCGCAAGCTGTTATTTACCATCACGTTCACACGTTAACAAAAAGCTCTCAATTTGCTTTTTATTTCCCCCAATCGTGTGCCACTGGGGTCATTTGTCACTTCTTAAGAAACCTTTAGCGCCGGTTTATGCATGCAAAGTGGGCCTGCTTCCCTGTTTCTGCCTGCACAAGCCTAATGAACAGCTCTGGAGAGGATCGGCCGGGCAAATCAAATCAGCCCAATTCTACCCCCCTCTCTCTCCCTCCCTCCCTCCCCCCAACCTCTAACCAAGCCCCCCATTCCCTAAGAAGCTGACTCGGGGGCTGAGCTGCCAATATTATGCACCATTAAGACTAGTCTTCCCCCCTCTCTCTTTCCATATCCCTCTCTCTCTCTCTCTCTCTCTCTCTCCATCTCTCCTGCTCTTGTCTGCCAGTCTCCCTGCACTAATTATAAAGTTGGGATTCCAGAGCAGAGCAGGAGAAGAGAGGAGCAGAGAAGAGGAGAGAAAAGAAGAGAAGAGGAGAGGAGCACCTTAAAAGCAGGCTGTTAGAAGACAATGAGCCTGGCAATGGGAGCGGGAAGCTGGCCTAAGTTCATTTCCCAAGCAGCCATAGCACCATTTGCAGGAAACACACACACACACACACGCACGCACGCACGCACGCACACACACACACACACACACACACACACACACACACACACACACACACACACATTAAAGCTCTACTCATGGTAATAAGGAAGTAAAGCATTGCTGTTTCATGGCTGCAGATACACACAGAAACCTTGAGAGTCAAGACTATAATGCAATAAAGCATTGATAGCCAGTAAGAGAGGTACGGGTGAAAAATAATGCAAAGCTGCGCAGAAGCAAGGGAGGAAGGAAGAACAAGATAAAAGGAGAGAGAGCGAGAGAGAGAGAGAGATGGAGAGAGGAGGGTAAGAAGGTCATGTTCATCACACCTTCATCGCACCATGATCTGGCTCGCCCAGACAAAAGCGACTCACCTTCGCCAGAACTTTGCTGGCCTTCAGAGCCGAAAGAATCCCTAACAAAGTAGAAAATAATTTCCAATACATATTAATGAACTCGGCTCCACTTCCACGTCCTTGAAATGGCAGCGGTGCTAATGCAGCCAGCACAGGAGAGAGAGGGAGAGAGAGAGAGAAGGAGAGAGAGGGAGTGGAGGAGGAAAAAATGGCCTATAAGAACAAGTCAGCAAACAAGGCGGCCCAAACAGTTCATCTAATCTCTCATGGTGTGTGTGTGTGTGTGTGTGTGTGTGTGTGTGTGTGTGTGTGTGTGTGTGTGTGTTGTACTTGCATGTGTGTGTGTGTGTGTGGGTGAAAACAGTTAATCATATCCAACACAAAAATCTCGGCCATGAAAATGGGTGGCAGAGTAGAGGTTGCATAGGAGGAGGTGTGTGTGTGTGTGTAGGGGGTGATGAGGATGATGGTTAGCCACTTGGCCCTGTAAACCAGCGCGTAACTCATACCATTCCACCTCTAACCCTCCTCCATCTCCTCCTCCCCCTCTCCCCTCCTCCTCTCCTCCCCTCCTCCCTTTCTGCCTCTCCTCTCTTCCTCTGCAGCAAATCGTGGCGCGTGTGGCGTTCATCAGTGGCCCTAGCGCCGGCATCGATCGTCCGGGAGTTACAACCCCTGGCAGCGGCGCTCACTAACAGCCCTGACACCGCCACTTATGGCCTGACCAATAGCCCATTTACACTCTATGAATTACATATTTAAACACATATTAATAACTGATACACCACCAGCTGGCCAAAAGGGTTTCTTCTTTCTTTTTTTTTTCACAGACATACATGCAGACATATTTATAACTGTTGGCCTCTCAACCAACGCAGAGATCACAGATGCATGGCCCAGGATACACAGACACATTTACTCTTTCTCTCTCTCTCGTTTTTATCACTCTATTTCTCTCTCTCTCTCTCTCTCTCTCTCTCTCTCTGTCTCTCTCTCTCTCATGCACACACACACACACACACACACGGTCATATACGATTATAATTAGACATACTTAGAGATCCATGTGCTAGTACACCCATAATTCCATACACATACTGTACACACAATGGCACACACACACACACACACACACACACACACACACACACACACACACACACACACACACACACACACACACACACACACAGTCATATAAAATTATAATTAGTAAAACAAACAGAGATGCATGTGCTGGTATACACACACAATTACACACACAAACACACACAATTAGACACACACACACGCTGGTAGTTTTGGCGGTGTGGTTAAGAATGCGTCAGGCGTGCGGGGGCGGCGGTGCGGTGCGGCACGGCGAGTGCCCACTCTGACCCTGGGCCCTGTTATTTATGAACAAGAGAAGAGGCATGGAGGTCAGTGGTGACAAAGCCCAGCCCCACATAATCACACCTGACTCAGCACTGCACTCTGAGCGAGCGGGGGCCACAAGCCCATTACTACTCCCAAATGAGAAAAAAGGAGAGCGGAAGAGAGAGAGAGAGAGAGAGAGAGAGAGAGAGAGAGAGGAGGGAGTGATAGAGAGAGGGAGAGTGTGTATTATTAGAGATGGAACGGTATAGGGAGATGTAAAGAGGAGGAGTGCGAGAGAGAGAGAGAGAGAGAGAGAGAGAGAGAGAGGGGGAGGGAGTGATAGAGAGAGGGAGAGTGTGTATTATTAGAGATGGAACGGTATGGGGAGATGTAAAGAGGAGGAGTGCGGAAGATAAACGTGCCTCTCACAAGTGCTAGTGTGTCACCACTTAAAAACCAGGCACGCTTTAGGAGCACACACTAGTGCTTTGTTGCACTTCAAACGGGCCTCTGTGATGGACTGGATTAGGAATGGGGTGTGTGTGTGTGTGTGTGTGTGTGTGTGTGGTCTTAATTAACGCACTGCAGAATGTGTCAATCCTCAAAGCCTGCCATCAGCCCAGTGGCACAGCTATCTGTGGGTTTGGGGGGTGTGGGGGTTGTCTGGGGGTGTCTGAGCTCAAGTAGGGTCGAGTTGGATGCTCTTTGGAGAGAATTGAATTTTTCAGCGGTTAAAAGCATTAAAAAGTTAATGTGGGCGTATCTCTCCAAACGCCCCACTCAGGTGGGTGACCTCAGATTCAGCAGGTGAAGCACGGGGCTAATTGAACTGTTTCAAAGAGTGACAGACAAGAGAGAGGTACAGAAAGAGGGAGCGAGTGAGTGAGAGAGAGAGAGAGGGAACATGAAAGAGAGGGGTGGTGGATGAGCAAGAGTATTTGGTCCTCTGTAGTGCTGAGTCGTCCCTCTCTCTTCATTGGCCACTTCAGAAGGAGAGGGAAAAGCTCTCCATGTGCTTATCTGTGGCCGGCGCTCGTGTGGCAGTGCACCCACGGGTGAAGCCCAGCACTAGGCCCAATCACCATCATATGGACAGGTGGAGAGCCCCAGCTCAGCTGCTGTACTGGTGTTAAGAGCCTCCATTCAACCCTGGTGTAATGCCATCTACTTCCACCAGAGGGCACTACTCTTGACCACAGATAGGCTCACTAGCAACTCCAAACTAGCAGTGGGAGATTAACTAAGAGTGCTCACAGGCGTGCTAAGAGCTGTTGAACACCCTTCAACCACCTATGTGCCGTTAGCGTGCTACTACTGATGCGTGCCATTCAAAAGTATAGCCTACTGCAGCAGATTGAGTATGAAGTTAAGTAATATATCATCAGATGGCATGGCACCATCAGCCCTCTGTGAGAAAGGGATACTTAAATAATATGGAAGAGAGAGAGAAAGATCGACAGATGGGAATGAGTAGAGAAGGAGAAAGGTAGAGAGAGATAGGTGAAGAGAGGAAAGGAGAGAGAGGGGGGGGATGAGGAAAGAGAGGGAGAGCAAGTGTGTAAATTCATCCATGTGCTGTGTGCTTTCGTCCTGAGACCGGGTGACAAACGTGTTCTCCTTGGCACTGGGCACCCCGGCGACAAGTTGGCATGAAGCGGGCGGGGCAGTCAGGGCCGTCAGTCGGCAGGGGATTACAGATGGCCCTCAGAATTAAATGAAATAGCACACAGCTCATGGCCGCCCGCAGGGGAGAGGCCTGTGTGTGTGTGTGTGTGTGTGTGTGTGTGTGTGTGTGTGTGTGTGTGTGTGTGTGTGTGTGACAGAGGCAAGGGAAGCATGGGAGTGTGTGTGAGAGAAGCAGTGAGAGAGAGAGAGAGACAAGAAAGAGTGAAAATCGCCTTCAAATGAGTTTTTGACGCATCTGAAAATAAATTGACTTTGAAAACCTCGACGGAGAGTGATATGGAGCCGGCTTAAGGGCAAGTGAAAGGTGGTCATCTTTTACAGTCCCTCTCTCTCACTCTCTCTCTCTCTCTCTCTCTCACTCACTCTCTCTCTCTCAATCTTTTTTCTCTCTCTGTCTTTCCATCTCTCAATCTTTCTCTGTCTGTGCAAGTCTCTGGACCCTCTGTCATACAGGCAGTGTGATCCATGATGCTCCGCTAGAGGAATTTGTTCAGATTGACATTCTGGCACACAATTAACAGCTATAGTGCGCCCAGACGCCTTCACCTGTTATGATGCCCGGCGTTCAGAAAAGGAGCGACGCTTGGGATATTGAATTATTGTGAGCCGCACAGATGGCGAGAGCTATTTTTGGGGCTGAAATTGAATAATCTAAAAGTGCCTGAAAATGTCCTATCCATTTCTTGGCACCGACTGTGAACCACATGCGACTCTGGTGCCAGTTAGCTACAGTAGCCCCCCTATAACCATCAGGAGATGCACTTTTCTATGCAAAAAAAAAAGCAAATGCAAGGCAGAAAATTGCAATAACGCAGCCCATATAAATCCTGATACACTTCCCTGGTTCGCCTTTTTTGCAATGACATCAATAACTGTCATGTTGTATTATTGTAGAGCTGTGTTAAAAAAAGTGAGGCAATAAGAGAGAGAGAGAGAGATAGAGAGAGAGAGAGAGAAAAAGAGAGAGAGGGGCGACGGGGTATTGTATCCCTTCATGGGCCCATGTGAGCCATAAAGTACAGAGATAAACAGAAATCCAATTCCAGTGGTTTTGACGGCACTTGAAAGCGCACACGCATATCACGACTGGTTAGGATGAGCACGCGCTGAGGAGCGCCATTCAGTTCTCCCAGACGGGGGGACGAGCAGGACTTCTACCGCGTACTAACATGATCATTTACACACATCACACTCTTCGCTTCACGAGAATCCACCCCCCCCCCCCTCCTCGATATCACCCCCCAACTGACTTTTACACACCGCTGTCTGTCTGTCAGCGGGCTCCAAAGTCCTTGTCGGCTCATTGAGAGACTCTCTCTAGTCACATGCAAAGCCAGAGCCGTGCGGCAGCCAGGAAGGGATGGGAGGGGAGGGGATGGGAGGAGGGGGTGAGTGACTCCAGTGGAGGAAAATCCCAGATTTATCTAGGCCCCATTTCTCTCTCTCTCTCTCTCTCTCTCTCTCTCTCTCTCTCTCTCTCTCTCTCTCTCTCTCTCTCTCTCTCTCACACACACACACACACACACACACACAGAGTCAGATTCCATTAGGAAACATGACAGGCCATGTCATCTCTGTGCAAGCCGCACACAAAAGAGAGAAAAGGTTGAAACCCCCTCTCCTCTCCACCTGCCCCTCTCCTTATCTGAATAATAAATCCATTCCAGCCACTGGGAGCAGCATCCCCTCTAATCTCTCACTCCTCTCTCAATTCATACAGACCCCCTCTTTCTCTCTCCTCTCTCTATCCAAACCGAGCCCTCTCCTTCTCTTTCTCTCTCTCTCGAGCCAGACAGAGACCTCTCTTCTCTCTCCTCTTTTCAGCCAGCCAGAGCACTCTTCCTCTCTCTCTCTCTCTCTCTCTCCTCCATCCAGACAGACAGAGCCCTCTCCCTCTTCATAATTTATGACTCCTATTACTCCTGTCCCTGCATAATCAAGCAGCAGATCATTAAAAATGTGACAAACACAAAAAGGATGCACCAGCAGTGGCAACACCACACTCCATCAGCTTCCAACACCAGACAATGGCATCTCCTTTGGAAGCGTTCGCCGAGAGCCGACATGGAGATAACTTGCATCTCTAGGGAGAACAGTAACAAACACAGGTCTTCTGACATGGCTAATATCCATCCTAATATCAATGGGCCTCATTCACCAACCATTCTGACAAAGCAATTTGTTCTTCAATCCCACTAACACAGTTTTTAAGAAGATTTGCATTCACTATAGGTTTTTAAATGGGAAAATTCTTAAGATATTGGTGAATAAGACCCAAGAAGTATCATTTTGTGCTATATGGTAGTTTTGAGAGCGGTGTGATTGACATGTGGTATACAATTGTTGTTGTTGTTGTTGTTGGTATGACATGGGTGCCTTAAACAGGTCAACGGTTTGGGGTATTTTTCCTTCTCCCTCCTGTTGAATTCTCGGCACGTGCCGCCACTGGCCCAGGAGAGCCACTCAGACTGCCTTTACTGTGCCGTTCAATTAAAGCGACGGAGGCAGAAATGTTCCGCACGCCCCGGACGCTTTGCCAGCGAAATCCCCCCGGGGGCTGAGTCTTTTAAAAGGCGAACAACAGCCAAGGGAGAGGCGGAGGGAAGAAAGAAAGCGAAAACGCTTACATCCCTCCAAACGCACTTACGATCAGATCGTAATGGGAAAGAAGGGAAGGAAACGGGGGAAAAAAGAAAGAAGAGAGGAGGATGGGTAGACATGGGAGAGAGAGAGAGAGAGAGAGAGAGAGAAAGAGGGAGAAAAAGAGAGAGAGAAAACTGAAGGAGCAAATAGACATAAAACACATCTTAAATGGGATTTGCTTTTTATCTGACTGTGGTTGGCAGAGAGCTAAAGGATGCCAGTTGTCCGCCAGGCACTCCTGACGAACGCCTCTTAATGCGTTTCAGGCGGCTGCGTCTCTTCAGTGAGACAGACTACTATTAAAAATGATCATGAAGGCATGTCTAGCGTCAATTCACTCCTCTCTCTCTTTCGCTCTCTCTCTTTTTGTCTTTTTTTTCTCTTTCTTTGGCTCGAGGGAGACTTTCCCTTCATTAAAATGACAACAGCTCAAACTATGCATATGGAAATGTGGCTTCCTGCACAAGTGTTGCTCTGTTTGTGTGTGTGCGCGTCGTGTGTGTGTGTGTGTGTGCGCGCGCGTGTGTGTGTGTATGAATGCGGGTAGTGGGCCACCCCACCACTAAAACAGCCTAAGATGGGACAGAAGGGGATTTGGGGAGGCATTTGCAACCCCCTGCGCCCCAACACACACACACACACACACACACACACACACACACACACACACACAAGCCCCCCCTTCACTGCCACCAAAGCCCCCGCAGTTCATTGCTCTGCGGAGTAAAACAAAAAGGCCTGGGGCCCGGTGCACAATGAACTCCTCCAGTGAGCTTCAGATGTCTCGCCTGGGCAGCCGCCACCAGCTGCCATCGCCGCCGCCAGCCTCATCATCAGCACAAAGAGGAGAGGGGATCAAAATAATAGCGCCTGGACAAATGTATGCGATTAACACTGGTGTCAAAATGCTCTCATTTCCCCTGGCGCCTGCTGCAGTGTTCTCTTCTCCAACCCCTCCAACCCCTCCCCCTCACACACACACACACACACACACACACACACACACACACACACAAACACACACACACACACAAACACACACACACACACGACATCCCCAGCCCTCCCCATCCTTTTTCCTCTTTTCTTTTGGCCCACCATGACTGCATCAGGGGTGCACTTCAGCAGGCCGACAGCTTTTTGGATGTGTGTGTGAGCATGAGTCACTGAGGGGTTAGCTTGATAACAAGATTAGCGAGTTTTAATTTAGATTACACCCAACTTGGCCCTCATGGGGGGGTGAAGGCACATATGTGTGTGTGTGTGTGTATGTGTGTGTGTGTGTGTGTGTGTGTGTGTGTGTGTGAGAGGGTGGATGGACACAGGAGTGACACGCTGCTCCTGCTTCACTTTATTATTTCCAGTAGCTGGGTAATCAGTGGCCCTTGGCAGAGATCTCTGTGGCCCAATCAGAGAGTTGGACTGAGAGGGGCATAAACGCGGAGCTCTCAGAGCACACACAAGCCAATTTGCCTCACATCTTAGCGGAAACATCAGGATTTTAATTGAAGGTTTATTAGAGATGGTTTTGTCATTAGTAGAGAAAACCACATGTGGAGACAGGTGTGTGTTGAGAGAGAGAGAGAGAGAGAGAGAGAGAGAGAGAGAGAGAGAGAGAGAGAGAATCTGCACTGAAATATTGCCAGGTGTGTCTTATTACTCAAATAGATACCTAATCAGAAATAAAAACTCTAGATAAACATAACATGAGTCTAAATATTCTGGCTAGTACCATGACAACACCAAATTTGAATGTAATCGTGAGCAGTGCATTCCTGTGACTGTATTAATAAAGTGTTTATGGACAAACTACAACCGCAAAAGCAGATATTCCTCTGTGCACAGATGCCTTTCACTCAAATATCCTACGAGAAACTGAAAACAAGCAGAAGAAATCTAAGATAAATTATAAATATTTAATTTCGATCTCTTGACAGTGTTCTCCAGGACCCTGTCATAACATTGACAAAACACCATGGAGCTTGTGGCCCATCCTCAGGAAGAGTGATCACATTCCTCCCCCCAACCCAATTAAATTTCTCCTCTGGTGGGATGGTGACAACTTTGATTCAACATTTGGGCAACATCATTCTCTCTGTGAATGTGTGTGTGTGGTAAGTGTGTGTGTGTGTGTGTGTGTGTGTGTGTGTTCACATGCATATGCGCATGCTCACGATTGGCAGCAGCTGCCTTCATTACACAAAAACCCGATTAAACATTCCCTCCAGGCTAGGCTAATGATCCTGCGCTCCATTGTTATTCACATTCGCTGAGGGTTAGCCGCTAAGCAGCCCCGCGCACCTCTGCTGCCATCTCCATTAATAATGCCCATTCACCGCCTCGTGTTGTCAGGCCACGCCGCCGCTGCCGCCGCCTGTAAATTAGACCTGGAGATGCCCGCTTACGCCCCTTACGCAGATGGGTCTGGCCCACGTGCGTATTAATGCCCATTTGTGTGTGTGACAAGCCGACATATGTTATCTAGCATTCATTGCAAATGTTCAAATTGGCCTCTCTAATGCCCCCTCACTGCGCTCCCAGAAGAATCGCAATGCACATATTTACATAATGCTCTAATGCAGCAAAATCACAAAGCGAAAGGGAGGGAGACATGGGGGGGGGGGGGGTTAGATTTGAATAGGGAGAAAATGACAGTGTTGTGAAGTGCGGACGTACTTCCAGATGGCCTCACTGCACCTTCGGAAGAGTCATCTGGATGCGTGCACAGAAATAAGAGCTCTGACGTGAATTTTTGTGAAATTGGTGTCTGACAAGGGATTTGTTCATCTCATCAAAGACATTTTTATACTAAGGGGCTCTGGCAGCGGCATAATAAAAAAATGCATGTATAAAAACTCCCACAGCCGCTACAACAAGCCTATAAGCTGTGTGTAAAATAATAACTGTGACATTGGATGTGAATATTTCCATTCTGTGCAATATTGTGACAGCTCTCCTCCTACAAAAGCCCACCTACTGACTCTCATCTCTCAATTCACACAAATCCTGATACTTCCTCAACTCCTATTTGATGTGCAAGCCAATACACTTTTCCCTGGTTCAATATCATTCCACTATTTCACTCGCTGACAATCAAATGTTTTTTTGAACGGGCAAACCCACTCCCTCTTAAATAATTGAACGGGAAATAAGGAGGTATTTAAAATTTAATGACTTACTGGGTTCAGATTCTGTCCAACAAAATGCAATACAGAGATGAGATCGATGCTGTGATGAATCTTAATATTTCATTATCACATTTCCATTGACTCATTTTTAATAAAAAACAGATTTTTTCTTCATGCCTACGGATTTATTGACGACTGTGTGTGCATACTTTTCACGATGGTGAGAATAACTCACTTGTCAGAAGGTGCATCCATTCCCCTCACACTGTGTGTTGTGTCTTTGTGAATGCAAATGCTTTAACGCTGCACGCAAAAGTGTGAATACTAATGGCGTTTTTTTTTTTTTCCCGCGGCCGCGAGTGAGTGAGTGTGCGCTCGTCGTGTCATTCATCATTGCAAAGATGAGTGGAAGATGCTGAATTAATGCCAAGAGGTCCCCCACCCCACCCACGCATCAATACACCCACACCGACGAGCTCCAGTCCTCAAGAACAAATAAAGCCGCGCAAACGTCTTGCAAGTACACACACTCGCCCCACACACACACACACACACACACTCACATACACATGCATGCACATAGACAAATAACATGTTCAGTGATGCATAACATAGAGTATAACCACTACAGTTGATACAAAAGCTCCTCTGAATTTAAACTTGTCCTTGGTTGCTGAAGGGTGAAAATAGCATCGAGCCATAATCTCGCTACAGGAAAACACATTCAAAGAAGAACAAAAGAGCCAAACGCATGCGGCATCCCAAAAGAGTCGTTGTGTGACACAGTTTTACTGTGTGCGCAAAAAGTTATTCTCAAGAGGAACCTTTAATCTGCAGCATTATGGCGCCGTAGATAAGTTGCTTTGCAGTCACTGGCACCTTAAAGTTGGAACATTGTCTGCTGGCATTTTGCAGTTAATGCACCTCATTGGCTCCGGAGCGACAACAGATGTAAGTAAAGTCGAGACATGCCTGCCGTTCATCAGGTCCGCTTTGCAATCCTAAGCACATTAGCACCATCAAAAGACACCATAAATCAACACATGACATTCCCTCTCCTGACAGGAAAGCAGTACAGGGCCCATTGCTCAGACAGAGATGCTACAGTACCCTGGGTCCTTGTTTCTGCACCTGATTCCACATAGTGAAGGAGCCTGCTACTAAAATACAGACAGTCTTCAACAAAATCAGTCTGAATGAAAGAGCAAAGCACCCCTTAGAGAGGGTCAGTACGAATCCAAAAACATAGTAAACTTAAAAACAAGAAACTATCTGAAAGTTTGCCAAGCGGTTGATAGTCTACTACAGTGGTTTGTTGAAGGCTTACCAGTCAACATTTACCAGCTTTGTAGGCACAATGATGATTAAATGGCCCATTTAGAGGTGAAAGAAGGGTACCTCAGACACCTCTAGCAAATAGTGCTGGCAGAGCGCAAAATAAAACTGGAATCATAGGCCCAGTCCCATTTCTATCACTTCACTATCACTTCCCCTCGATTTTGGCCCTAACACTCGTTGCGCGTTCATGTGTAAGTGTAGGGTGTCCCAATACTTTCGGGACCGAGGGATAGTGGCTTTCAGCCCTTCAAACCGCCCCTTCAAACGGAGGGAGGTCTGGTACAGACTTCGAACGAAGTGAAGTTGAAGTGAAGATGAAATTACCCACGATTCTTTGCGAACTGCGTGTCGGTACCCGAGCTGTGTCCTGTTCTCTCAGCTCTGGATAAGAACTTCAAAAATATAGTTACTATTGCAATTAAGCATGTATGTATATTTTTTAATGTTGGGATATCTTAGTTTGATGTAAATTCAGTTGAATTCCGCACTGGTGTGTTAAAACATGACTATTAGAAAGATCGATATTTTTCAAAGTGCGCAAATCTTTCACCAGAATTACCAGAGCCTCTCATGTGGGTGATGATGATTGTCGATGACGGCTTTTGAACAGTTTACCCCGTTTAAGAGCCTTATATCCGTTCAGTCTTAACGATAGACGCATGAAACAGGTGAAGACGTTTTTATGCGAAGTGCTGTCCCATTTATTAGGGGAAGATCTGCACTTCTCACTACACAATCGAGGGGTGTCTCATCTTGGAGGGAACTCGAAAACGAGTGCTAGTGTTAGGGAATAGAAATGGGACTGGGCCATATTATGGCATTGTCAGAGACAATGAAGATGATCATCACTGGTTCCTTTTCTTTAGTTTTCCAGTAAATTCACATGGATTGGTGAAAATGTTGTTGCTCATTGTTGGGGGGAGGTTGCAATGTTACATGGTAAGCCTTTAAAGGAATTATCCAGAGTGAATCAACACGTAGCCCTCTATTATATAGTGCTAAGCGCTATTGAAAGCCACCTCAATGATCAAATTTTGTGCATCGTAGACCAAGTTTGCGAAACGGCAGCTAACACTAACTGAATGAGGCATGTCAAAAATGAAACCTAATCGATTTGCTTTCGTTTTGAAATGCCCCATTCTGTTACTGTTAGCTGCCATTTCGCTATCTCAGTCTGCGTTGCATGAAATTCAGTGATTGAGGTGGCTATCAATAGCGCTTGGCACTATAAAACAATAGGGCTACGTGTTGATTCACTCCGAATAATTCCTTTAAGGAAAGTAGAAACTTATAATACAGCATGCTAGAAATTGGAAGGATAAGAGTGCTCTTTCATGAGGACTTTTCTTAGACTCAGACCTCATTTGATGAATTAATTAATCTGAAATCCATTCACTGAGATAGTCTAGAAATATAATCATTGTCATCTATCTTTGTCATCTGTCATCTAGTATCATCTATTACAGCCCCATCCTTTGTGGGCATTTAGTGATCAACACACATAGTATCCTGCATACTGTATCACGCAATCCAAATGAACCAAACAAAAACAGTTTCAGTTTTATTGAGTGCTCTTAGCAGGATGACCCCAAAGAACAAGAGGAAAAAACTGAGCAGAGTCTGAGGTCAAAGTATTATGTCCAGGTCATTCCAATAGCAGGAGAGCTAAACTTTCACATAAAAGCATGTACAGACTTTCATTGATTTGCTGTGCTGAAGAGCAGCGGAATTTCTGTTTTGTTGACAGAAAAATCTTTTGGCCGGACCTTAGCCCTTCACCTTATTCAGAGGCGGTGCGTCTTGACATGTCAGTGAAAGGATACAGCACGCATCTCACTCATCTTCCGGTTGCTATGCCACCTAGCCTGATTGCCATCGACTTTCAAAGCTCTACGAGACTTTGGTCTGACCAAGAGCCCGTATTCCAGTTTTGGGGAATTCAGAAGTCCTGCCCGATCAGCAGCTGGCCAGACCAGCAACAATAACGCCGAAGGTGTTACATCACTGGGAGGGAGTGCCAGGCTATATGCCACCTTGCAGCAATCAACGATTAAACGCACCTCTCAGGCTAGGCTAGAAATCTGAGCAAACTCTATGTCATGAGACTTTGATGGCACACACAGACAGTGCAGATTTCAAAAACAAATTTTGGACCTAACCGAGTCCAATGTGAAAGTTTGTTTGTTTATTATGCATGGTACACTCCCTCACCATGATCAATTGGCTGTTGTTGTTGTTGTTGTCATCGTCACACAAGACTGGCTAGCTCGATTAAGTCTGCAGGCCCTATAGCTCCTTGTAGCACCCTATGCTAGTGTTGGCCCATTAAAACAGCAGCTCACTAGGCTCCCTGCAGCCCCTTCCCTTATAGAAACCCCCAGTGTTCTACTAGTGGGCCACACACCCCACTCTCAGGGGAGAATGCAGCAGGAGAGAACTTTGGAACAAAATCCTGGCACCAGGACTTGTGTGTGTGTGTGTGTGTGTGTTTGTTTGTTTGTTTGTTTGTTGCTGTGTGTTCCTCTTTATGTGTTTGTTGGGTTAAAAGAAGTCACATGTGTATGCACTCTTCGAGACTTATTTGCATGCAGGTGTGTGTGTGTGTGTCTGTGGC
>JAODXP020000026.1:14501489-14524479 GCA_027497455.2 Sardinella longiceps | reverse complement strand
AAACAAAGTTATGTTTTCAAAACATCCAATTCAACATGAACAGTGTTACATACTGTACATAAATATACATAGATACATAGTGATGATTTGTGACACTAAACTGCACTGCAGCATCATTGCACATCATTGCCCCCCCCCCCCCCCCCCCCCCAGAATAAATGAAAATGTGCAAGCTTGTATGTACAGTATGTTAACAATCAAGATGAACACAAGATGGAATTGCAGTGAGGGGATTGGAAGCTACAGATGTTATAATCTTACAAGGTAGAGATCCCAGTCCTCACTGCACTATTCTGATAGCCCATCAGAAGATATGAAGCCTACAAAAAACGCAACATAATTTCAGTCTCAGTGTAGCCGGAGCCGTTCTCACCGCACTCGAGTCTCCAACCTGCCACTCCATCAACTATAACTAACCCCCAGCATGGGAGTCAAACACTCTAACCACTGAGCTGAAAAGCCCAGGCTCCACTTAGAAGCGTTACTTAGTTAGTTAGTTAGTTAGTTAGTTAGTTAGTTAGAAGTGTTCTTGAAGGATGGGGGATGTGAGGATTTACACATACTGCAAGCTAGTTGGCATCCATTACATCAGCATGATGCTATACTCTCTTACTTAGATATGAGAAGTGAAAATGCAGCAAAAAAAAGTAACCCTATGTTAAAGTATAAGTCCGGAGTAAGTTTAAGCATAGCCCTGCTGCACGAGCCTTCTAACAGCAATATATTTCGCATGAAATGAAAGAATTTCGGACAGCATAGACCTAACATGAACGCGAAACACTTTACATTGAGTCAATGTAACCTCAGATCTTACTTTCGGTTTCCAACAGTCAGGTCCCATTCATTCAGTATAAAGAGCTTGTTCGCTTCTGCGTTTGGTCTGTGCTGTACCAAATTATTTTGTTCCACTCGCTAACTAGCGCATTTAGCAAGCTCTTTCAACAGGGCTATGCTTGAATTCACTTTGGTATTTTCCTTTAAGTTTGAAACACATAAAATGAGATATGATTCCAAGCAAGCTGCAGAGCACTAGCATAACACGGAACAAGCAAGTCAGTCAGAAATGCAAAAACAACACTATCATCCAGCGAATCAGCCCATGCAGCATTCCAACATAAAACGTGTACTCTGTTTTCACCCTCCTATTTGTCTTGGCATGGAATACTTATAGTGCCAAAGCCACCTGACTTCATACATTAGCTGAGTCTTAGCTAATGTAGACCAGTATATGTCATGGTGAGTTATTTTACAGATGTGTGTCACTGAGAGGTAATGACATCAGATATATTATGACTATTGATTGTGGAGTCCACTATGTTCCAGTGTATCTACCTATCTACTGTTGTATAACACACACATACTGTACCAATATACCAACTCCAATCTGTGTATGTTGATTGAAAAATCTGTCTCATTAGATGTGGCTCAAATCAAACTATCCATCACTGCAGATCATCCCCGAAAAATAAGACAACTGTATCCATTCCTGCTGTCAATAAATCACTACTGTCATGCTTTCTACTTTTACAGTGATTCTTCTTGCATCATCATTTTTGAGTGTGGGGTCATTAGCCTAAGAATATTACTTTTGATAGAGGATGACATAAACGTTTCAGCACAGTTCAACACAAAGCTGAGCGTGCCTATTATACACGTCATAAATACGATCCAGTTTCTAGTGCATTAGTGATAATCTTTGCATACAGTAGAGCCCATAGCACGCTTGATGACAAATAATGACAAATAGACACTCACTCCTTCAAAGTATATGTTAATATAAATGCAACTCATGTTACAATGTAATGTACAAAAATAAAACTCATCATTCACAAAACAAAGTTCTGTTTTCAAAACATCCATTTCAACGTGAACAGTGTTACATACTGTATATAAATATACATAGATACATAGTGATGATTTGTGACACTAAACTGCACTGCAGCATCATGGCACTGTCCTATGGCGACATAGTGTTGCTCTGTCTGTCAGTATATGTTTGTTGGGTGGTTTGAATTCCACGGTCTTAAATCATTTTTGCCAAAGTGGCAACATGGAGTGAAGTCAGTGGTCCAGGATGACGCCCTCTTCACCTTAATGAAGACTCTCTTCCTACCACATTACTCCAACTAAATTGGGCTACTTTAGGCTAGGTTGGAAACAACTTTATATAACAGAAAATATACATAATATTCTGCGGTAATATATTTCCAAAAAATAGCCTATACAACAGGCAAATAAAATTGCTCTAAAGGGCTAAAATTGTGTAGTCCCTGACCAGGGATGGCTATCCTGGCTACCCTACCACAAATTCTCTTCCAACTCCTCTGTCCATATCCAGGTATTTGAATTCCCACCATCCACATATTAATACCCTTTTATTCCATGTTTACATGGAAGGTGGTATACCGTCTTTAGAATTTGAGCTTTTAATGGAAACTGAGCCTGAAGCATATCCTGAACTGCTAATTTCTTCAGCCTCCACATCTCTTTGTTTATTTTCGTTATACATCACTTCTTCTTGCAAGCTTTCATATTTCCCTTTTTCTGGACTATTGTCGTCCATCTCAAAATGGCTGCCTGTATTCACTTCGATGTTGTGTTCAATCTTCTCCAGCAGTTCTCTGACCTGAGTTCCATCATCCACTTCCATGTTGTTGAGTGCGTGATATCTGTTTCCACATTTGTGCACAACCCTCTGCAGTGCCTCCCCCTCACTCTCTATGTACATCTCAATGTCTCCAATCCAGTCTGCACAGGTGAACAGCACTATAATGTAACTCCAGACTTCTCCAAAAAGCCCAAGATGGTCACAGATTGATCTTTCATCAGCATCTGTGAATGTGGTGTCCACTGGTATGACCAAGAGGAAAGCATGAGGTCCCGGAGGACAAAGAGACACACTGCGCACAATCTCCAGTGTAGACTTAGTAGGAGTATCTGTACAGTCATCTTTTGACCAGCCTGGTGTATCGATGATGGTGACCTGTCTCCCAGATACTGTTGCTTGTTTCTTTACAGATACAAAAACTGGCACAAAGCTAAACACATTTGCTCCAAAAATGGCATTTCCTGCTGAGCTTTTTCCACTACACTGACATCCAAGGAGAACAATTCTCAGATCTAAAATCAAATAAAATGTTTTAATTAATTGAAAATTGACTGACATTCTGTGCCTTGAAACAGCTGGTGTCGAATATACCTTACCATTTCTTGAAAACTGGATTTCTCTTGGTCGGATCATCAACTTCCTTCTCTCTTTTGCTCTCTTATCTTGTTCCCTCCTTCTCATTACCAGGCCATTTAAAACAGTTTTATTCATTTCAAAATGATGACTTATGTTTTTCTCCACCATTTCCTCTATTTTCTTCAAAAGTTCATAGACCTGGTGGTCATTCTTCTCCATATTGTTGAAGACATGATACCTGTTGCCACATTTCTCAAGGATCTTCTTCAAAGATTCTCCCTGATATTCGATGTGTTCCTCTATGGTCTTATCATCCAAAAGATCCCAATGTGTAAACAGCACTATTATGTGATTCCAGACATGATCACCAAATAGTTCTAGGTGTTTCTCAACAGCTTGTTTAGCTTCAGGCTCAAATGGACAGTGAGGCCTATTGACAAGAAGAAGAGCATGAGGTCCTGGTGGACAAAGAGCCACACTACGAACCACTTCATCTTTGATCAACTTTGGAGTATCTGGTGCATAGAAGTCTCTCCTCCTTCCTGGTGTGTCAATAACAGTGATGTGCCGTCCTGCGATTTCTCCATCTTTCTTTATACACTCAGAGATTTTCTTCAGTGGAAATGCTTCTCTTCCTAAGATGGTGTTCCCAGAAGAACTTTTACCTCCCTCCTCACATCCTAAAATTATGATCCTCATCTCTGAGAGAGATTGTTTACTAGCTGCAAAAGCAGGAGATAATCAGCTTGAGTGTTTAACATTTTATGCTTACAGTGTTATTAGGATGAATACAATAGAAACTAATTTTGAACAAACCTGAGGACATGGAGTTTTCCATCTCTGCATCCCTCAACAGTGCACCACAATAGCTTCCTGTCTAAAATATAAGACTGTTTTAAGTCATTTTTTGAAATCATTAATAGTAGGGTGTATTTGAGCTATGTCTTCCAGAGGAACCAATTACACAAACTGCTCAACTAAGCCAACTGTACTCCATAAAGTCCATCATTGCTTTGCAATCTTGCCATGCCATAGAGCTATGATGACTCACATTGTGGAAACCGGTGAACAATTTCCAAAGTTCCAAATTTGAACACACTTCAAATCTTAAGACATTAATAAAGTAGTTGCTTAACTTTGTTTGTTATATACAGTATTTCTGTTATATATTATATTTTTAAACCCTACAGACATTTTTAATAAATACAGCTACTTCTAGCCTACTACTTCTTATAACAGTTTTGAAGACATTCAAAGAGCTTTACAGCATTAGGACAACCTCACTAACCACCACCAATGTGTGAAATGTTCATTCATTCTATACAGTATAGTATCAAATGCAGCTTAAGATAAATAGTATTCAATTAAATTTGTTTGTCCATGGTGGCCTGTTCACTTACCGGTCTCCAACACTGTATGACAGAATCATGTAAGAGTGCAGAGTCTACGTGACTGGGGAATTCAGGTTGAACTAGTTTTTCATATCTCAGTTTCAGTATCTCAATATTGATAAGTTGTCCAAGTAGACACTTCAGGTCTTCTGGTTTGAAACCACTACACAGCCTATTTAAATACAACAAATTCCATTCTAGCAGCAGTTTCTTTTGGCTCTATTTGATTGAAATGTATATATGTAGCCCTTTAGTATGTGTTGTCTTTGGCAAAAAATATTGCTAGATTTTCTTAATCTCTTCAACAATCACTGCCTGTCACAGACAACTGGTTGAGCAGGTTTATCATACTTTCTCTTTCTTACAGCACCCTTTCTTGTAACACTATGAGTGTGAATAGAATACAGTAGTTCACATTGTGTGTATTTGCAGTTGTTTTCAGTTATCTTCAACACAACAATGTATTTGTTTCTGTAGTATAAGATCAATGGGTGAATTAATGCATTTCAATATGTGTGAACTGAACTGAGCTTGTAATGTATTGTAGTGTTCCAGTCAGGTTGTCAGTATTGTAATGGGGAAAATAATAATAAGTGGTGAAACTATGAATTTTGGGGTCACTGTAAAGTGGGCCAAAAAGTTCAGCATCAAATGTATAAAAAGACATGCAGGGCATGTTTGATGACTTAACATTATTTGTGTTGTATTTTAAATTGAGATAATGAAGTGGGATTTTGCAATGTTAAAATGTATTTGGTGCCACCACTACATCCCAGGTGGTGGTCAGTGAGATCCCTGTGCTTCGGTGCCTTGACATTGTTAGACATATAATGTAATGTTGTATGAATGTGCACAACATATCATTTGAGTCATTTGGCATTCCTGAGTCAGGAATGAGGATGCATCACATAGTGTTTTCATTTGAGATGCTCCTACCCACCTTCAAACATACAAGCAGGTGTTTGTATGAGAAAAGTATGAGGATGTCTCAGCACATAGTATGATTGAGGTGTGTTGTTTTCATTTCAGTGCAATAAAGAGTTTCCTAAACATAACATGAGTTGTGAGATAAGCAGTGGAGCTTGAAGCACTGATGCAGTAATCTCAGGGAAGTCTTGAGTGACAATGGAGGAGTGGGCAGAGATGTGGACAGTGTAGTAGAGGAGGAGTGCTGTACTGACTGACCTACTCTATGGTGAAGGTTATTCAGTTCAGTGTAGAGTCTTCATCTCTCATACATTAATTGTATTAAAAGACAAAGAATAAATGAAAATTTGCTAGCTTGTGTGTATGTTAGCCATCAAGGTGACACTTTGGATGAAAATGCAGTAGGAGAACTGGAATTAATACACTGTTGTTGCCATACAATTACAAGGTCACTCTATCCCCATCATCAGTAGACCATTCTGACGGTTATTTGTCAGTACAAGATACAAGATACGAAAACAACAAAAACACATAATGTAATATGATTTCATTTTTAGCATGATGCTGCTCAGACTTAGAAATGAAAGGTGAAAGTGCAGCAAAAATGAGTTTGAGTTTGACACACATAAAATGAGATCACATACGAAGTATGATTCCAAGCAAGCTGGATAGTACTAGCACAACACGGAACAATGGCAGGCGAAAACAACAGTCAATATCATCCAGCAAATCAGCCCATGCAGCATGCCAAACATAACTTGAGTGTAACTAACAGAATAGTGACAAAGCCACCAGATTTCATATATGAGCTGAGTGTTGGTTAGAGTGGAATAAGATGTGACCTATTATACTATAGCCTAAAGTCATGATGTGGAATTGAATTATTCATTTTAATTATTTGTAAAATCTGAGTTATTTGACAAATCAGGACTCTGTCACTGTCCTCTGTCCAGTGCTCATGATAAGCCCATGGTCTTGTAAATTGTAACTAACCTTCACTTTAAAAAGACAGAAAAAATGATAAGATCTTTGCTTGTGTACTGCGAAGTGAACACAGGATGAAAATAAAGTAGAGAGAGTAGAGTAGAAAGTTCCACAAGTGAAACCAAGAGGCATCTACCTATCTACTGTTGTATAACACACACATACTGTACCAATATACCAACTCCAATCTGTGTATGTTGATTGAAAAATCTGTCTCATTAGATGTGGCTCAAATCAAACTATCCATCACTGCAGATCATACCCGAAAAATAAGACAACTGTATCCATTCCTGCTGTCAATAAATCACTACTGTCATGCTTTCTACTTTTACAGTGATTCTTCTTGCATCATCATTTTTGAGTGTGGGGTCATTAGCCTAAGAATATTACTTTTGATAGAGGATGACATAAACGTGTCAGCACAGTTCAACACAAAGCTGAGCGTGCCTATTATACACGTCATAAATACGATCCAGTTTCTAGTGCATTAGTGATAATCTTTGCATACAGTAGAGCCCATAGCACGCTTGATGACAAATAATGACAAATAGACACTCACTCCTTCAAAGTATATGTTAATATAAATGCAACTCATTTTACAATGTAATGTACAAAAATAAAACTCATCATTCACAAAACAAAGTTCTGTTTTCAAAACATCCATTTCAACGTGAACAGTGTTACATACTAATAAATATACATAGATACATAGTGATGATTTGTGACACTAAACTGCACTGCAGCATCATTGCACTGTCCTATGGCGACATAGTGTTGCTCTGTCTGTCAGTATATGTTTGTTGGTTGGTTTGAATTCCACGGTCTTAAATCATTTTTGCCAAAGTGGCAACATGGAGTGAAGTCAGCTGTCCAGAAGGATGTCCTCCAACTAAATTGGGCTACATTAGGCTAGGTTGGAAACATCTTCATATAACAGAAAATATACATATACACTAGCCTCAGAGTTCCCATGCTCCTTTGCGCGCTTATTTCATTTCACTCTGCAAAGCAGCATGGTGACCATGGCCGAATTTCTCGCCTGCTTTTGGTAGGCTATCCAATCACAGAACAAAAAGGGACTAGTAAGGCCCTCGATTGCATTTTACACCAGGTGGTGGCTCTGGTATTGGCTCTGAGCTACGTACAGACGCTATGATAGACATTCATAGCGCCCAATAAACGGCTCTGGACAATCGTAAACAATGCTTCCGCTACGAGAGATGCAATATAGGTTTCCTGATTAAATATCACTCACGATTTTTAGTTTGGCATTCGCCAGGCTACATATATTCTGTAGTAATTATACTTCCAATAAATATACAACAGACAGAAATAAAATTGCTCTAAAGGGCCAGTTTCTGAAATTGTATGTTCCCTGATCAGATGTGGATATCCTAGCAATCCTACCACAAATTCTCTTCCAACTCCTCTGTCCATATCCAGGTATTTGAATATTCTCACCATCCACATATCAATACCCTTTTATTCCATATTTACATGCATGGTTGGTGGCTCACGCCCTTTAGAAGTTGCGCTTTTCATGGAAACTGAGCCCGAAGCATATCCTGAACTGCTAATATCTTCACCCTCCACATCTCTTTGTTTACTTTTGTTACACTTAACCTCTTCTTGCAAGCTTTCATGTTTTCCTTTTTTTGGACTACTGTCATCCATCTCAAAATGGCTGCCTGTATTCACTTCAATGTTGTGTTCAATCTTCTCCAGTAGTTGTCGGACCTGAGTCTTATCCATATCATCCTGTTGTAAGAATTTATCTTCCATTTTATCTAGACTGTCAACCATCTCAAAATGGTTGCTGCTATTCACCATGTGTTCAATCTTCTCCAGTAATTCTCTGACCTGAGTTCCATCATTCACTTCCATGTTGTTGAGTGCATGATATCTGTTTCCACATTTGTCCACAACCCTCTGCAGTGCCTCCCCCTCACTCTCTATGTACATCTCAATGTCTGTGTCTCCCATCCAGTCTGCATAGGTGAACACAACTATAGTATGGTTCCAGATGTGCTCTCCGAAAAGCCCTAGATGGTCACAGATTGATCTTTCATCAGCATCTGTGAATGTGGTGTCCACTGGTATGACCAAGAGGAAAGCATGAGGTCCTGGAGAGCAAAGAGACACACTGTGCAGAATCTCCTGTGTAGACTTTTTAGGAGTATCTGTAATACAGTCATCATTTGACCAGCCTGGTGTGTCGATGACGGTGACCTGTGTACCTGCTACTGTTGCTTGTTTCTTCTCAGATGTCAGAATGGGCCTAAAGCCAAATACATTTTCTCCCAAAATAGTGTTTCCTGCTGAGCTTTTTCCACTAAACTGACATCCAAGGAGAACTGTTCTCAGATCTAAAATTAAACGAAATGTGTTAAATACATCGAAAACTGACTGACATTCTGTGCCTTGAAACAGATATGGTGTAGAATGGTGTAGAACTTACCCTTTCTTGAAAACTGGATTTCTCTTGGTCGGATCATCAACTTCCTTCTTTCTTTTGCTCTCTCATCTTGTTCCTTCCTTCTCACAATCAGGCCATTTAAAACTGTTTTATCCATCTCAAAATGATGACCTTTGTTTTCCTCCATCATTTCCTCTACTTTCTTCAGAAGTTCATAGACCTGACTGCCATTCGTCTCCTTATTGTTGAAGACATGATACCTGTTGCCACATTTCTCAAGGATTGTCTGCAAAGGTTCTCCCTGATCTTGTATGTGTTCCTCTATGGTCTTCTCATCCAAAAGATCCCAATGAGTAAACAGCACTATTATATGATTCCAGACATTATCACCAAAGAGTTCTAGCTGTTTCTCAACAGCTTGTTTAGCTTGAGGCTCAAATGGACAGTGAGCCCTATTGACAAGAAGAAGAGCATGAGGTCCTGGTGAACAAAGAGCCACACTACGAACCACTTCATCTTTGATCAACTTTGGAGTATATGGTGCATGGGAGTCTCTCCTCCGTCCTGGTGTGTCAATAACAGTGATGTGCCGTCCGGCCACCTCTCCATCTTTCTTTATACACTCAGAGATTTTCTTCAGTGGAAATGCTTCTCTTCCTAAGATGGTGTTCCCAGCAGTACTCTTACCTCCCTTCTTACATCCTAAAATTATAATCCTTATCTCTGAGAGAGACTGTTTACTGTCTGCAAGAGGACAAAATAGTCAATTTGATCATTTGATATTGCGGTAAGTGAATACTGTTGAAACTAATTTTGAACAAACCTGATGAAGACATGGATCCTTCCATCTCTGTATCTCTCCAGTCACACCCTCCACAGCACTCTATCGACAATATCAGGTTTTAGATTTAATATCATGAAATCATTTTGAAACTTGCTGGACATGGTGTATGTGAACAGATGTTTTCCCAAACAATTACAACGGTTTACTTGACTGTTTAATCTGTAATGTGTGACATGCCTACTGTACACAAGGCAGTTATTTTAGCAAAATAATGATGATAAAATGCTGACAAACATGTGGAAAATCTGATCTCTTGATATCTGATGCCTGCCCAAAGTGGTAGCCTAATTGAGCAGTAGCCCTCATGACTGAAAGAAGGCTATGCCATATTTACATATTTAAGTACTTTCCTAAAAGTGCGTTCATCATTTATAGGCCTATACACTGTAAATACTTCCAATATAAAGTAACTCAACTTTGAAACACACAAGTAGGCTATAGTTTTCTAAGGGCTTGAATATAGACAGTAGTTTGAGGTACAAAAATTAAGCCTCTAAGAATCTAGTTGCTTAGAACCAGCTAAGGTATATCTTTTGAAATGTCTTAATTTATCGTTTACATTATAAATAGTTATACAGTCCAACAACAAATATGCATCTTTATAAATCAAATCACTTTCAAATAGATTTAAATATAAGACTTACAAGCAATTCCTCACGTACACATTCGTTTTCCAAAAGCTGTTCCTCATCAAAATATAGACATGGTATCCTGTTCCTTTCTCTGTCTCTAACATTGTGTTTGATAAAATCATATGCTAGGAGTTTAAATAGCTTGGGAGTTCAGGTTCGACTAGTTTTCCACTTTTTTGAGTGGCTAGAATATTACTTCCTGTCTGAGCCTGGACTTATCACCCTTTCAGATTGAAACACACAACTTGTGTTAGTTTAATTAATTTCACACACAATGAGAGTAATTGTAGACTATTTGTATTAATATGTCTTGCCTTTCTTAAAAATATTGCTACAACATTTTTGCTGCTTGCAAATACTGGTTGTCATAAAAAGCAGGTTGAGCAGGTTTATCATAGTTTCACTTTCTTTGTGATAGCACTCTTTGAGTCTGTTAACTGCATTCAATATAGAATTTAGGTATCCACTCTGCTAAAACAAATGTGCTTGCAAGAGAGTTTGTTACAGATCCAGGGCTGACGGAGGGCCGATGCCTTGCATATGTCAGCTACGCAAACGCCTAAGGCCATACATTTGTATGCTGTTCATATTGACTATGTCACTGAACGAAAACTATGTAACAAAGGGAACTAATGCAAAGCACACACTGTACAGCTTGACCTATCACTGAATTTCCCGATAACATTTATGACAACTTGAAAATCATTTAATTTCACCCATCTTGGCATTTTTATTGTCAAGAGGTTTCATTGTCATTTCACTATATACATTGTAAACTGTGAGACAAGATACCTTTTCACCATAGATTAAGTGTTACTGTACATTTAATCTATAAAAGCTATACTACATATACACAATTGTCTGCATTACGGAATATTTAAAAGATATTGCATCACATCATATAGTGGCCTTCATATTGTGAATTGTATGATATTATGGGCTGAGGGTAGCATTACAACACTAATATTTAGGTATAGTGATATTGGTTTCTTGAAAGGTTTTGCCTTGGCTATATATTGTAAATTTAATGTAATATGAGCTTGTACAACACTGTATTTGCATTGTCTGTCATGCATTAGTCAGGTGTACTGCTCAAGATTGCGTGTTCAAGTGTGCTGTTTTCATTTTCAAATATGAAACTTGAAACAAACATGCAGAATGAGAAACAACAATGATAGCACCATTCTAAGAATGAGCCCATGCAACATTCTAGTTGCCAAAGATAACTTCAGTCTGCCCCTGTGTGTTTGTTATGGCATGCATGCAAACCCAAAGGTATCTGACTAGAACATCGTTCTTGTCACATCAATCTATTATCTGATAGGAGACTGCTGCTTTGTGTATAGCATGCCGTGACTATCGTGACATACTATCATTGACAACTTCAGGGTTGGCTTTAATAACAAGATCTTTGGTTTTCCTATGAAACATATTTTGAAGCTATAAACTTAAACCTGTCAATTAAACATACTGTACATTCCTATTGGGGAATCCATGTTCTGCTTTCCTCAGGCAGTCAGTTAGGGTTTGGATTCTTCTGGCAGGAAATACAAGTGATCACCAACTACAGGCTAGCCCCTACCTCCAGTGATGGTGATAGCTCCTTCCCTGAGGCATTGAATCAATTCTATGCAATATTAGAAGAACAGAATGACACAATTGCAAAGAAAGATACCCCTCCCTCCAACGTTGAGGTGTTACATCTGTCCACCTCGAAGTAAGGAGAACTCTGCTCAGGGTCAACCCAAGGAAAGCTGCTGGACCAGACCAAATACCAGAGAGTGTGCTGACCAACTGGCTGGAGCCCTGACTGATGTTTTCATCATCTCTCTGTGCTTAGTTGCCCCTACCTGTTTCAAGAACACTGCCATCATCCCAGCACCAAAGACATCCACGGTGACTTGTGTAAATGACTACCCCCCAGTTGCACCTATCCGCCCACCCATCATCATGAAGTGCTTTGAAAGGCTAGTTATGAAACACATCAAGTCTCAGCTACCTGCTATGGACACCATGAAATTTGCGTATTGACCTAACCACTTCACCGATGATGCCATCACTACTTCCATTCACCGGACTCTCACGTATTGGGATAAAAAGGACACTGTCAGAATGCTGTTCATTGACTTCAGCTCAGCATTCAACATTAACATCAATCAAAAAGAATCTGGATCAGCTGGGACTGAACACCTCCCTCTGCAACTGGAGCCTGGACATCCTAGCAGATAGACCACAGGCAGTCAAGATAAGAAAACAGGACCTCTAAAACCATCATGCTGAACACAGGAGCAAAAGCTGTGTGCCCAACCCTCTGCTGTTCACTCTTCTACCGAAGACTGCGTGCACCAACACCCAGCTCAAACCACATCATCAAATTAGCAGCTTACACAACTCTGGTGGGTTTGATAAGTAGAGACAATGAGGTCCAGTACAGTGAGGAGGTAACACTACTCAGCAACTGGTGCACTCACAACAACCTAGAGAGTTTCTTCCCCCAAGCTGTCAGACTACTGAACAACAATGCAAGATGCAAACCTTCCCAAACTGAACTGGAATGCACTCCTGCACTGCTCTTCTCTGCTGCTAATTTTCTATGTCTTTATTAAAGCAATATACCTGAGTAAGTTTAAGCATAGTCCTGCTGCATGAGCCTTCTAACAGCAATATATTTCGCATGAAATGAAAGATTTTCAAACAGCACAGACCTAACGCGAACGTGAAACACTTAACATTGAGTCAATGTAACCTCAGATCTTACTTTCGTTTTCCAACAGTCAGGTCCCATTGATTCAGTGTAAAGTGCCTGTTCATTTCTGCGTTCGCGTTAGGTCTGTGCTGTACTACCAAATTATTTTGTTACACTCGCTAGCGCATTTAGCAACCTAAATTCAACAGGGCTATGCTTGAATTCACTCCGGTACTCTCCTTTAAGTTATATAATCTAGCTCCCTCACTATAAACTGAACAGCTGTGAAACAGCTGTGAACTTGCTGTAAAACAGCTGTGAACTTGCTGTAACCTATTATAGCCACTGCTACATTCCAAGTCTATTTTGCCTTGTCTTGTTTTGCCTGTCCTGTCCTTTGTCTTACAATGCTCCACCTTAAAGTGATAGTTTGGCGTCATTCAAGCATGACCCTATTGCTCCAGCCTGCTGACTGACAGGTGGAATGAAAGAATTTTGAAACAAAGTAGGCCCAGAGACGGTTCCTATTCAATTAGTGTAAGCTGCAGGTTCACTATACACTGTACAAATTCTTTTGTTCTTCAAACGGACAGCAGTCACAGCACCCCATTTTTACAACAAGGCTATGGTTGGAAGTAGCTCAGACAATGGCTTAAACTAAGGATGGCAGGACACACAAAAAACACAAAAACATTTTCTCCAGGCTTTTTAACATTTAATATAAGATGAAGGGGAATGTCCGCACACTTGCTCACATTTTGTTCCTTTAAATTTTACTACAAAGTGAGCTTTTTCGAGCTTATGCTCTTCATCAGACTTGAATACAGTCGCCATATTTAAAGGGTACGTGGGGTGAAAGTAGGCCGGTACGCACATAGCCTACTACTTACCGGTATAAGATTGACAGTTGGTACGGTGTAGTGGTAAGACATGAGGGTTTCTGCCATCTAAAACGCACATTAAAAATGTCACATGCACTGATTAAGTAAAGACACAAACCTGTAAAAACACCTGCTACAGACAGCTCATATATTTGCGGTCTATCAGATTTTTGGCAGGACGTCTGCTGTGAATAATTGCCTACATTAAGTGTAGGTGTGTGACATCCCGTATTTTGAGTATTTTTTATTTGCCCTGTAAGGGCTAGATCAGGGGTGGGCAATTATTTTGGCTGAAGGGCCACATTGGGCTTTAGATTTTGACTAACGGGCCAGCTGTTAACAGTCAATCGGTCACAGTAATGCTGTTAAATTGGCAAGTCTCAAACCAGTAGCCCCACTTTCTTTAGCGGCCATGTTATCATGCAGATTTAAAAGGGTGGGATTTGTAATTCATGAATTCAACAAATTTGTCAGTCCTATAATCTAAGTCACCTTGGCTAAATAAGAAATTATTCTCTTTTGGGAAGGCTCCACGGGCCGGATTAAATAGCTCAATGGGCCGCATGTGGCCCCCGGGCCTTAGTTTGCCCAGGCTAGATCCTGTCCCATTCCAGTGTTGTGGTGCTAATTGCGTTATTCCATGATAAGCGCTATTACCGAGAGTAAGCATGCAGTATGGCCTGATGAATTATAGCCAAAGTTAAAATAGAAAAATGAGACAATATTAGAATTCTTTGTTATTTTGCATTAACAACATCCATTAATTGGCTAATTATCTGCCATTTATGTTTTTGTGTGAAATGCTAAAGATCACTGTGGGGACAAATGATCAGAAGTAGGCTACCTGTTGTTGTTGCTGCTAGATGGCAGAGAGAGACCATAGTATTTCCTTTAGTGTAAGCAGAATGACTCATTGCTGTAGCTTTGTTGGCCCATTTGCCTTTTTGTTTGTGCCATACATAACACAAAGGCGCACCAGAATAGGCTAGTGAATTTATTTTTTATTTTTTAGTGGTACAGGTAAGAAATTAAAACTACTCTCACCCCTGCTCACATGATACAAAGTCTTAATGTTTCAATATGTCATACAAAGTCCATATATATATTTACAAACATTTACATATAAATACATGCATGTTCCTACATAGAAAAATCAGGCCACATTAGGCCATCATAAATATAAGTAATCATGATCAAGGCGTCTAAATAGTCTGGGTTACTCATCATATGAATTGTCTAGGAGACTACAATTTGCAATAAAAAACACCTCCAAATAACATTTAATATAGCACGTCTCTTACACACATCAGATTAATAGCTTAAAAGAATGAGATTACAGAATTACAAAATAATCAATAATCCGGTATTATTTAGATATGGGTTAGCTGTGGCTCAATGGTGTTTTTTGCCCCCAACGGCACCTTCCAGGTAGCCTGGCAGCGCCATCCTACGTACTTACGTTAAAATGAATTTTACCTCCATACGAGTCTGGAATAGAGCGCCGACTTCGGTTCGCTCACGGTTTAGCCAATCAGCACACAGTTTAGAGCGATGTCTCTTAACTTGCCTGAACACGTTCGTTATTCTCCCCCCTACTTTCGAATTACCTTTACAAAATTGGCACATGACATTAACATTCATGATCTTGAGGACTTATTGCCGCTACGATGTCAAAATAAATTGGAATTAGCTAGCAATCTGTTACTGCTGAATGCGGAAGTGAGAGCCAGGTGAGAGGTTACGTCATATCTAAACGGAAACATGTTTCCATTGCATTGTTCCAGTCGGCTTATTAGTCAGGCTACCTTCCAGGCAGCACAGCTTAAAATGCACTACCTTTACTCTATTCCTAACCGTAACCCCCTCAACCCTCATCTTGCGACTTCTCCAAATATCTGGCATGTTAGATGTCCTCCGACAACTTGCGTCAAGCCCACAATTGCCCTAAATTGTGTCAGAGACTAATTCGACTTGTGCTCACAGATCCACTGCAGTTTCCCCATGATTACCTGTGATTTCTAATCGACCCTGCGACCTCAGAATTGTCTCTAAAATCGTGTAATGTGAACTTGCCTTTAGGGCCAACACTTCCATGTAGCTGTAGCTGTATGTAAATAGCTAAGTAGCCAAGTAAACTTACAAGCAGAAATAACAATAAGCCCAGTTTATTTCTTGGCTATTGATTCCTTTGTGTGTGCTTTGTCAGATAATTATGCAGTAGAAACCATAACTCACAAGGTTACCCTAACTTGACTTATGCTGCGATCACACCACATGCGGATTTTCAGGTGAAAGGCGTATTTTTTCTATCATTTCATTATGACAGCAAGCGTTTTCCAAGCTGATTTTTGCTGGAATGTGGATTTTCTGCCTGTCTGCCAAAGGCAGAGAGAGTAAGAAAAAAATCAACTCAGCGTGGAGAATCAGCGGACAGGCCACTCGCGCACTGACTAGATTCCTTTCATTCTCAATATAGAAAACGCAATAGGTCTATATTCCAAACCTTCGTCATGTATAAAAGTTTTTATGACATTTTTTTGTGAGAAATTATATCTACTTTCATATAATCTTCATTCAGTCAGTCAATATAAAATGAGTTCCTCAGTTTGCTTTGCGCAATGAGGGCCATGATTAGCGGAGTGAACCAGTGGTTGCCTTAGAAATGGCAAACAAAATCTACTCCTAAAAAATATCAGCTCCCTTCATTTTCAACTTTCGGCTTAACAATCTTGCGTATTACACGTGGAAATCCGCATTTGGTCTGATCGCAGTAGATCTAATGTTGTGGGCCGACCTTGTCCAAAATGCCAGGGCCCTTTTTTGTCTCAGTTTGCCCCTGCATATCGTTGGACATGGCTGGTGGGTTATCTTTGGAATCTGAGCTCTTAAAGGATATGGAACTGAAATGAAAGCAGCTACCATATCCTGAACTATCAAGGCTCTCTGGATATCTTCTATCTATTTGGTTCTTTTCCTCATACTCTGCTTCCTCTTGTAAGAGTTTATCATCCATTTTATCTTGACTGTCAACCATCTCAAAATGGCTGCTGCTTTTCACCATGTGTTCAATCTTCTCCAGTAATTCTCTGACCTGAGTTCCATCATCCACATCCATGTTGTTGAGTGCGTGGTATCTGTTTCCACATTTGTCCACAACCCTCTGCAGTGCCTCCCCCTCACTCTCTATGTACATCTCAATGTCTGTGTCTCCTATCCAGTCTGCATGGGTGAACACAACTATAGTATGGTTCCAGATGTGCTCTCCAAAAAGCCCTAGATGGTCAATGATAGATCTTTCATCAGCATCTGTGAATGTGGTGTCCACTGGTATGACCAAGAGGAAAGCATGAGGTCCTGGAGAGCAAAGAGACACACTGTGCAGAATCTCCTGTTTGGACTTTATGGGAGTATCTTTGAATAGAACATCTTGTGACCAGCCTGGTGTGTCAATGATGGTGACATGTCTCCCAGCTACTGTTGCTTCTTTCTTTACAGATGTCAGAATGGGCTTGAAGGGAAATACATATCCTCCCAAAATGGTGTTTCCTGCTGTGCTTTTTCCACTAGCTTGACATCCAAGGAGAACAATGCTTGGGTCTGAGAGATATAACAAAAAATCAATTTAAAACTTAAACACAAGAGATAAGAGGCAAGAGATCAATGTATTGGGGGTGGGGGGTGGAATGGCCAAGTTGGCCAAATTGGAAAACGAAAAAAAGAAAAGAAAAAAAAACAGAATAGAGACCATGCATTGTGAGCAGGTAATCATTAATGATTATTGAATCATACAAGCCCAATTCATTAACTTATGTGCATAAGCAAATACTATTTGCCATCCACAAGTTGAGGAAACCTGTAATGTTGAACAACTTACGTATTTTTGACAGAAGGTTTTCTTTTGGTCTGAGCATCAACTTTCTTCTTGCTGTTGCTTTCTCATTCTGTTCCCTCCTTTTAAGAATTAGGCTTTGTAAAACAGTTTTGTCCATCTCAAAATGACTACCATTTTGTGCTACCATTTCATCTACTTTCTTTAGCAAATGAATAACCGAATTTTGATCCTTATCCAAATTGTTGAAAACATGATATCTGTTATCACATTTTTTGAAGGAGATTTTGCAAAGGTTCTCCCTCATCTTGAATATACTTTTCTATGGTGTCTTCTAGTTTATCACCATGAGTGAACAGCACTATTATGTGATTCCAGACATTCTCACCAAAGAGTTTTAAGTGTTCTTTCATTGCCTGTGCACATATAGGATCAAATGGACTTGTTATCTTAATGACAAGAAGTAGAGCATGTGGATAAGGGAGACATAAAGTCACACTTCGAACAACTTCCTCATGGTAAAGTTTTGGTGTAGATGATGCTAGGTAGTGTCTTCTCCGTCCTGGTGTGTCAATAACTCTGATCTGCCGTCCAGCCACCTCTCCATGCTCCATTAAACATTCAGCTCTTTTCTTCAGTGCAAATGCCACTTTCCCTAAGATGGTGTTCCCAGAAGAAGTTTTACCTACCTCTTCACCTCCTAAAAGTATGACGTACATCTCTGAGAGATTCTGCATGCTTGCTGATAAAAGGAGAAATATATTAGGTCATGCAAAGAAAAAAGTTTTCAATCTATTAAGTGTAAAAGTTTTACACTCTATTATACTATGGCTACTTGCCAAAACAGTGGGAGAAAACTTTACACAATCAACTTAAATTAATTTTCTTGTCATTCCATGGCTTCTGCGGAAAAACAAATAGTTTGCAACGCCGTGGCTCAGTGGGCTGGAGCGTCATGCCACCACTCTGGGGACCCGGGTTCGAGTCCGACCTGAGGTCATTTCCCAATCCCACCCCATCTCTCTCTCCCACTTGCTTCCTGTCCTGTCCTGTCTCTTTACTGTCCTATCTGATTAAAAAAATATCTTAAAAAAAAAAAAGAAAAAAGAATGCAGCGGTCTCCTTTCATTTCAAGTTCCATTGTTGGAGTGAATGTTGGGTTGGGTCAACACTGTTTCATAAATCATAAAACCTGTTTTGCAATTATTATGCGGTGGACAATGTGGTAAGATTATCTTTTGTTATTACAAACTGGTAGCCTGGGAGTTCCCATGCTCCTTTGCGCGCTTATTTCATTTCACTCTACAAAGTAGCATGGTGACCATGGCCGATTTTCTCGCCTGCTTTCGGTAGGCTATCCAATCCCAGAACAAAAAGGGACAAGCACGGCCCTCGACTGCATTTTACATCACGTGGTGGCTCTGGTATTGGCTCTGAGCTATGTACAGATGCTATGATAGACATTCGTAGTGCCCAATAAACGGTTCTGGACAATCGTAAACAACGCTTACGCTACGAGAAAAGCAATAGGTAGGTCTTCAGACTAAATATCACTTGTGATTTTAGTTTGGTGTTCGCCAGGCTAACAAACTGGATAAACAGGACAGACTTCTTAGTGGAATTACATGACATGAACAGACAGAGAGAACCCATTGCTAACCAAAATTAAATTAAACAAAACATTATTTTGGTTTTCATAACATTATCATAGACCTAGCTCTTTTAAGCATCATACATAATGTCATTATAACATACAGTTTGCTACATTATGTATAATACTAAAATAAACTCTCTATACTAAGTAAAGAAACAAAACGATTTACAATAAAACTTCAAACATAATATCTATATTCACATTGTTAACTATACATTAAACAGCCCTTACGTACTGTATTAGTTTAGTCAAAGTTTAAAACATATGAAAACAATGCGCTGTTCCCTTACCTGTGTCCTACCTGTGTATGATGAAATTGTACACTGATTGTTGAAACACTGACGGTTGAAGTGAATACAGGCTGGACTGGTTTCCCATAATTATACAGTTGTAGATCTACTTTCACTTTCAAGCAGCAATCTTACATGTAGGCTACAGTATGTCTATACTGCAAGAGATACATTTGATCTTGAAATAAATTTAAAAGTATTTATTTATATCTTGTATTTGTGTTCTGAGAAATTTGTGTAGATGAAATTTTCCATTTTTGAAAGTTATTTAGGTAAATAAATAGCAACATTTCTGTGTGGATCTTTTAAATCAGGGGTGATTTTTTTGGCTTGAGCCAAGTTTGTGCTTGCATTTTTCAAAGCTCTGTATGCATGACCGGCCATTCCTTCGCTGTTTTCTAGATCTGAGTCAGGTTTGTGCTTGCAATTTTCCCTACTGAGCCTCCCCTTGTTCTGGGGCATGACTGAAACAGCCACCACTTGACCTACAGTATAAAGCGTTACAAAACCATCACAATAACTCTTAGCCTGTTAAAAAGGGTAAATTAAGCCAAAATAGTTGCATAGGGCCTGTTTAAATTTGCAATGTTCCAAAAACCAGAAACTTGCTGAAACGTTTCTTTAACATAAGCCTTAAGTTTCCCCTTGGACCAAATTACCTTAGCTGCTAATTGGGAATTTAAATAATTGTAAAATGCAGATTAGGACCTATGCATTATTTATCGAGACTGGCGAAGCTATACATTAGCCCTACATGACTCAATAATCAACCAGGATTGATGGATAGTTATCTTGTGAGACCAAAATAATTCAATACACACGTTACACAGGCTTAGTAGATGGCAGGATTGTGCTGAGGAGAGCGCTTGTTAGCCGAAACCACACTAATTAACGTCAATATCAATCAGAGGAGCGTGTCTGTAGATAACGAACGCCTATAGAGTAGTGCTCTTACTGCAAGATGCCTGCAGACTACAGAAGTACACACAGACATATTTCTCCCATCAACATCAAATATGTTAGCTCAGAAAGGGCTGGTCTTTCATGAATAAATAAATTGCTCTGTGTGTCTCTGCATGAATGTGTGTGTGTGTGTGTGTGTGTGTGTGTGTGTGTGTGTGTGTAGACATGTATGTGCTGCTGAATTAGTGTTATTCCCCCAGGTTAAATCATCTGGGGTGTTAAGAAGGGGGATTGCAAGGGGAGGATGTGTGTGTGTGTGTGTGTGTGTGTGTGTGTGTGTGTGTGTGTGTGTGTGTGTGTGTGTGTGTGTGTGTGCGTGCTTGGGTGTGTGTGTGTGTGTGTGTGCTTGAGGAATGGGGGGGACAAAAGCCCAGTCAGGAGCGAGCAGCTAGGCTGGGCTTTGGTGCTGCTGTGGCGGCGGCGTCTGTGGTGATGATGATGAGGAAGAGGAGGAGGAGGAGGAGGAAGACGAGACGTGGGACCCCCTCTGTCTCCGCCGTCCTGTAGAGATGAAGAAGGAAGCGAGCCACGGCCCTAGGGGGGTGCGGAGGCCTCGAAGCCCAGCCTGCAAGGGGGCCGAGACAGTGTGGGGGGGGGGGGTTCCCCTTACGCTTTCATCCAGAGATGAGAAAAGACCAGAGGAAACCAGAAGAGACAGACAGAGAGAAAGAGAGAAAGAGAGAAAGAGGGAGGGAGAAAAAGGGGGGAGACAGAAGTAAAGAGAAGCCACCATTTTCAAACCCACTCATTCCACCAGCACCCTCTGTAGACAGTGGAATGGGGCATACTGTGTATGAACTGTTGGCCCTGGTCTGTGTATGGAACCCTACTGTGTGTGCATACACACATATAGATACATATATGCACACTCTCATGAGCAAATATACTCCACACTCTTCCCCTTTGCTCTCTCTCTCTCTCTCTCTCTCTCTCTCTCACCCTCGCACACACACATACACACACACACAAATGGAAGAGGGAGATGAGTTTGTGAAATTGGCTTTGAGCTTTGAGCTTCCAATCAGTCACAGCCATGTCTCTGTGTGTGTGTGTGTGTGTGTGTGTCTGTGTGTGTGTGTGTGTGTGTGTGTGTGTGTGTGTGTGTGTGTGTGTGTGTGTCTGTGTGTGCGTGTGTATGTGTGTGTTTGTTTGAAAGAAAGGGGGAGAGGCAGAAAAGATAAACATGTTTTGCGCTTTCCGTGTAAGGTTCATTACACACCCCCAATGCCAGGCTAAGAAGTTGGCGAGGAGTTAATTCCCAGTGATGTGAGAGAAAACGCATTAGCCGAGTCCTATCCATCTTCACAATGACACATCCATTTAAATGTTTGCCTCCTACTTCTAAAGAGATACAAAGGGGAGGGTCATTCCTCTCACCCCCACCACACACACCCCTCCACTTTCTATTTTTCTCTCCTTGAGTTTTCTCTTCTTCTTCTTCTCCTTCTTCATCCCCCCTTTTTTCCTCCTCCATGCTTTCTTTCTTCATCAGTCTACTCCCTCTCTCTCTTTTTCTCTGCCATGTTCACACTGGAAATCTTTCATTATGATGTTTTCAATTTAAAAAGGGAGCCCACATCTCGGGGTGCTTGAAAAATTAAGTGGCGTTTTTATGAGATTGATTTTGGGACAAGAGGATATTCATAATGCTGGAGTTGATTCGCTGTGCACTCTGGGAGAAAATTGTTTTTTTCTTTTTTCTTTTTTTCTCAACTTTATTAATCTCCCCAAAAACATCCCTCTACAATTTTTTAACCCCAAACACATAAAATTAGCCTCTCTGTCTGTCTGTTCAAAAATCTCATTTCAAAAGCAATTTTGTTTTCACCATAAGTTAGGATGACAGATGACTTGTGCAGTGGTTAAAATCACTCACGTATGGCTAAAACCGTGCTATTTCATCGCTAGCTGATCCCTCAAAAGGACGCTGAGGGAAAACATCTGAGCAAGAGAGAGTGAGATAAACTCCATCCCCTGTTTGGTGAAACCTGCATTTACGTGACAGGCTTTCCCCTCTCTTCAAAGTAGAAAATAAATAAATAAATAAATAAATCTCACTGCACCAGACAAGTGCTAAACCCAGTAGCTTCACCAGCTCATCTGAACGCATTAGCGCAAGCTGTTATTTACCATCACGTTCACACGTTAACAAAAAGCTCTCAATTTGCTTTTTATTTCCCCCAATCGTGTGCCACTGGGGTCATTTGTCACTTCTTAAGAAACCTTTAGCGCCGGTTTATGCATGCAAAGTGGGCCTGCTTCCCTGTTTCTGCCTGCACAAGCCTAATGAACAGCTCTGGAGAGGATCG
>JAODXP020000026.1:14488989-14498989 GCA_027497455.2 Sardinella longiceps | reverse complement strand
AAAGGAGAGCGGAAGAGAGAGAGAGAGAGGGAGAGAGAGAGAGAGAGAGAGAGAGAGAGAGAGAGAGAGAGAGGAGGGAGTGATAGAGAGAGGGAGAGTGTATTATTAAGGATGGAAAGGTATAGGGAGATGTAAAGAGGAGGAGTACGAGAGAGAGAGAGAGAGAGAGAGAGAGAGAGAGAGAAAGAGAGAGAGGGGGGAGGGAGTGATAGAGAGAGGGAGAGTGTGTATTATTAGAGATGGAACGGTATGGGGAGATGTAAAGAGGAGGAGTGCGGAAGATAAACGTGCCTCTCACAAGTGCTAGTGTGTCACCACTTAAAAACCAGGCACGCTTTAGGAGCACACACTAGTGCTTTGTTGCACTTCAAACGGGCCTCTGTGATGGACTGGATTAGGAATGGGGTGTGTGTGTGTGTGTGTGTGTGTGTGTGTGTGTGTGTGGTCTTAATTAATACACTGCAGAATGTGTCAATCCTCAAAGCCTGCCATCAGCCCAGTGGCACAGCTATCTGTGGGTTTGGGGGGTGTGGGGGTTGTCTGGGGGTGTCTGGGCTCAAGTAGGGTCGAGTTGGATGCTCTTTGGAGAGAATTGAATTTTTCAGCGGTTAAAAGCATTAAAAAGTTAATGTGGGCGTATCTCTCCAAACGCCCCACTCAGGTGGGTGACCTCAGATTCAGCAGGTGAAGCACGGGGCTAATTGAACTGTTTCAAAGAGTGACAGACAAGAGAGAGGTACAGAAAGAGGGAGCGAGTGAGTGAGAGAGAGAGAGAGAGAGAGGGAACATGAAAGAGAGGGGTGGTGGATGAGCAAGAGTATTTGGTCCTCTGTAGTGCCGAGTCGTCCCTCTCTCTTCATTGGCCACTTCAGAAGGAGAGGGAAAAGCTCTCCATGTGCTTATCTGTGGCCGGCGCTCGTGTGGCAGTGCACCCACGGGTGAAGCCCAGCACTAGGCCCAATCACCATCATATGGACAGGTGGAGAGCCCCAGCTCAGCTGCTGTACTGGTGTTAAGAGCCTCCATTCAACCCTGGTGTAATGCCATCTACTTCCACCAGAGGGCACTACTCTTGACCACAGATAGGCTCACTAGCAACTCCAAACTAGCAGTGGGAGATTAACTAAGAGTGCTCACAGGCGTGCTAAGAGCTGTTGAACACCCTTCAACCACCTATGTGCCGTTAGCGTGCTACTACTGATGTGTGCCATTCAAAAGTATAGCCTACTGCAGCAGATTGAGTATGAAGTTAAGTAATATATCATCAGATGGCATGGCACCATCAGCCCTCTGTGAGAAAGGGATACTTGAATAATATGGAAGAGAGAGAGAAAGATCGACAGATGGGAATGAGTAGAGAAGGAGAAAGGTAGAGAGAGATAGGTGAGGAGAGGAAAAGAGAGAGAGAGGGGGGATGAGGAAAGAGAGGGAGAGCAAGTGTGTAAATTCATCCATGTGCTGTGTGCTTTCGTCCTGAGACCGGGTGACAAACGTGTTCTCCTTGGCACTGGGCACCACGGCGACAAGTTGGCATGAAGCGGGCGGGGCAGTCAGGGCCGTCAGTCGGCAGGGGATTACAGATGGCCCTCAGAATTAAATGAAATAGCACACAGCTCATGGCCGCCCGCAGGGGAGAGGCCTGTGTGTGTGTGTGTGTGTGTGTGTGTGTGTGTGTGTGTGTGTGTGTGTGTGACAGAGGCAAGGGAAGCATGGGAGTGTGTGTGAGAGAAGCAGTGAGAGAGAGAGAGAGACAAGAAAGAGTGAAAATCGCCTTCAAATGAGTTTTTGACGCATCTGAAAATAAATTGACTTTGAAAACCTCGACGGAGAGTGATATGGAGCCGGCTTAAGGGCAAGTGAAAGGTGGTCATCTTTTACAGTCCCTCTCTCTCTCACTCTCTCTCTCTTTCTCTCTCTCTCTCACTCACTCTCTCTCTCAATCTTTTTTCTCTCTCTGTCTTTCCATCTCTCAATCTTTCTCTGTCTGTGCAAGTCTGCATCTGGACCCTCTGTCATACAGGCAGTGTGATCCATGATGCTCCGCTAGAGGAATTTGTTCAGATTGACATTCTGGCACACAATTAACAGCTATAGTGCACCCAGACGCCTTCACCTGTTATGATGCCCGGCGTTCAGAAAAGGAGCGACGCTCGGGATATTGAATTATTGTGAGCCGCACAGATGGCGAGAGCTATTTTTGGGGCTGAAATTGAATAATCTAAAAGTGCCTGAAAATGTCCTATCCATTTGTTGGCACCGACTGTGAACCACATGCGACTCTGGTGCCAGTTAGCTACAGTAGCCCCCCTATAACCATCAGGAGATGCACTTTTCTATGCAAAAAAAAGCAAATGCAAGGCAGAAAATTGCAATAACGCAGCCCATATAAATCCTGATACACTTCCCTGGTTCGCCTTTTTTGCAATGACATCAATAACTGTCATGTTGTATTATTGTAGAGCTGTGTTAAAAAAAAAGTGAGGCAATAAGAGAGAGAGAGAGAGAGAGAGAGAGAGAGAGAAAGAGAGAGAGAGGGCGACGGGGTATTGTATCCCTTCATGGGCCCATGTGAGCCATAAAGTACAGAGATAAACAGAAATCCAATTCCAGTGGTTTTGACGGCACTTGAAAGCGCACACGCATATCACGACTGGTTAGGATGAGCACGCGCTGAGGAGCGCCATTCAGCTCTCCCAGACGGGGGGGACGAGCAGGACTTCTACCGCGTACTAACATGATCATTTACACACATCACACTCTTCGCTTCACGAGAATCCACCCACCCCCCACCCCCCCACCCCCCATATCACCCCCCCAACTGACTTTTACACACCGCTGTCTGTCTGTCAGCGGGCTCCAAAGTCCTTGTCGGCTCATTGAGAGACTCTCTCTAGTCACATGCAAAGCCAGAGCCGTGCGGCAGCCAGGAAGGGATGGGAGGGGAGGAGAAGGGAGGAGGGGGTGAGTGACTCCAGTGGAGGAAAATCCCAGATTTATCTAGGCCCCATTTCTCTCTCTCTCTCTCTCTCTCTCTCTCTCTCTCTCTCTCTCTCTCTCTCTCTCTCTCTCACACACACACACACACACACACACAGAGTCAGATTCCATTAGGAAACATGACAGGCCATGTCATCTCTGTGCAAGCCACACACAAAAAAAGAGAGAAAAGGTTGAAACCCCCTCTCCTCTCCACCTGCCCCTCTCCTTATCTGAATAATAAATCCATTCCAGCCACTGGGAGCAGCATCCCCCTCTAATCTCTCACTCCTCTCTCAATTCATACAGACCCCCCTCTTTCTCTCTCCTCTCTCTATCCAAACCGAGCCCTCTCCTTCTCTTCTCTCTCTCTCTCTCTCTCTCTCTCTCTCTCTCTCTCTCGAGCCAGACAGAGACCTCTCTTCTCTCTCCTCTTTCCAGCCAGCCAGAGCACTCTTCCTCTCTCCCTCTCTCTCTCTCTCTCTCTCCATCCAGACAGACAGACAGAGTCCTCTCCCTCTTCATAATTTATGACTCCTATTACTCCTGTCCCTGCATAATCAAGCAGCAGATCATTAAAAATGTGACAAACACAAAAAGGATGCACCAGCAGTGGCAACACCACACTCCATCAGCTTCCAACACCAGACAATGGCATCTCCTTTGGAAGCGTTCGCCGAGAGCCGACATGGAGATAACTTGCATCTCTAGGGAGAACAGTAACAAACACAGGTTTTCTGACATGGCTAATATCCATTCTAATATCAATGGGCCTCATTCACCAACCATTCTGACAAAGCAATTTGTTCTTCAATCCCACTAACACAGTTTTTAAGAAGATTTGCATTCACTAATATAGGTTTTTAAATGGGAAAATTCTTAAGATATTGGTGAATAAGACCCAAGAAGTATCATTTTGTGCTATATGGTAGTTTTGAGAGCGGTGTGATTGACATGTGGTATACAATTGTTGTTGTTGTTGTTGTTGGTATGACATGGGTGCCTTAAACAGGTCAACGGTTTGGGGTATTTTTCCTTCTCCCTCCTGTTGAATTCTCGGCACGTGCCGCCACTGGCCCAGGAGAGCCACTCAGACTGCCTTTACTGTGCCGTTCAATTAAAGCGACGGAGGCAGAAATGTTCCGCACGCCCCGGACGCTTTGCCAGCGAAATCCCCCCGGGGGCTGAGTCTTTTAAAAGGCGAACAACAGCCAAGGGAGAGGCGGAGGGAAGAAAGAAAGCGAAAACGCTTACATCCCTCCAAACGCACTTACGATCAGATCGTAATGGGCAAGAAAGGGAAGGAAACGGGGGAAAAAAGAAAGAAGAGAGGAGGATGGGTAGACATGGGAGAGAGTGAGAGAGAGAGAGAGAAAGGGAGAAAAAGAGAGAGAGAAAACTGAAGGAGCAAATAGACATAAAACACATCTTAAATGGGATTTGCTTTTTATCTGACTGTGGTTGGCAGAGAGCTAAAGGATGCCAGTTGTCCGCCAGGCACTCCTGACGAACGCCTCTTAATGCGTTTCAGGCGGCTGCGTCTCTTCAGTGAGACAGACTACTATTAAAAATGATCATGAAGGCATGTCTAGCGTCAATTCACTCCTCTCTCTCTTTCGCTCTCTCTCTTTTTGTCTTTTTTTTTCTCTTTCTTTGGCTCGAGGGAGACTTTCCCCTTCATTAAAATGACAACAGCTCAAACTATGCATATGGAAATGTGGCTTCCTGCACAAGTGTTGCTCTGTTTGTGTGTGTGCGCGTGTGTGTGTGTGTGTGTGTGCGCGCGCGTGTGTGTGTATGAATGCGGGTAGTGGGCCACCCCACCACTAAAACAGCCTAAGATGGGACAGAAGGGGATTTGGGGAGGCATTTGCAACCCCCCTGCGCCCCAACACACACACACACACACACACCAAGCCCCCCCTTCACTGCCACCAAAGCCCCCGCAGTTCATTGCTCTGCGGAGTAAAACAAAAAGGCCTGGGGCCCGGTGCACAATGAACTCCTCCAGTGAGCTTCAGATGTCTCGCCTGGGCAGCCGCCACCACCGCCGCCACCGCCATCGCCGCCGCCAGCCTCATCATCAGCACAAAGAGGAGAAGGGATCAAAATAATAGCGCCTGGACAAATGTATGCGATTAACACTGGTGTCAAAATGCTCTCATTTCCCCTGGCGCCTGCTGCAGTGTTCTCTTCTCCAACCCCTCCACCCCCCTCCCCACACACCACACACACACACACACACACACACACACACACACACACACACACACACGACATCCCCAGCCCTCCCCATCCTTTTTCCTCTTTTCTTTTGGCCCACCATGACTACATCAGGGGTGCACATCGGCAGGCCGACAGCTTTTTGGATGTGTGTGTGAGCATGAGTCACTGAGGGGTTAGCTTGATAACAAGATTAGCGAGTTTTAATTTAGATTACACCCAACTTGGCCCTCATGGGGGGCCACTGTTACACTGTTGCTGTTTGGGTGGGGTGGGGTGGGGTGGGGGGTGAAGGCACATATGTGTGTGTGTGTGTGTGTGTGTGTGTGTGTGTGTGTGTGTGTGTGAGAGGGTGGATGGACACAGGAGTGACACGCTGCTCCCTGCTTCACTTTATTATTTCCAGTAGCTGGGTAATCAGTGGCCCTTGGCAGAGATCTCTATGGCCCAATCAGAGAGTTGGACTGAGAGGGGCATAAACGCGGAGCTCTCAGAGCACACACAAGCCAATTTGCCTCACATCTTAGCGGAAACATCAGGATTTTAATTGAAGGTTTATTAGAGATGGTTTTGTCATTAGTAGAGAAAACCACATGTGGAGACAGGTGTGTGTTGAGAGAGAGAGAGAGAGAGAGAGAGAGAGAGAGAGAGAGAGAGAGAGAATCTGTACTGAAATATTGCCAGGTGTGTCTTATTACTCAAATAGATACCTAATCAGAAATAAAAACTCTAGATAAACATAACATGAGTCTAAATATTCTGGCTAGTACCATGACAACACCAAATTTGAATGTAATCGTGAGCAGTGCATTCCTGTGACTGTATTAATAAAGTGTTTATGGACAAACTACAACCGCAAAAGCAGATATTCCTCTGTGCACAGATGCCTTTCACTCAAATATCCTACGAGAAACTGAAAACAAGCAGAAGAAATCTAAGATAAATTATAAATATTTAATTTCGATCTCTTGACAGTGTTCTCCAGGACCCTGTCATAACATTGACAAAACACCATGGAGCTTGTGGCCCATCCTCAGGAAGAGTGATCACATTCCTCCCCCCAACCCAATTAAATTTCTCCTCTGGTGGGATGGTGACAACTTTGATTCAACATTTGGGCAACATCATTCTCTCTGTGAATGTGTGTGTGGTAAGTGTGTGTGTGCGTGTGTGTGTGTGTGTGTGTGTGTGTGTGTGTGTGTTCACATGCATATGCGCATGCTCACGATTGGCAGCAGCTGCCTTCATTACACAAAAACCCGATTAAACATTCCCTCCAGGCTAGGCTAATGATCCTGCGCTCCATTGTTATTCACATTCGCTGAGGGTTAGCCGCTAAGCAGCCCCGCGCACCTCTGCTGCCATCTCCATTAATAATGCCCATTCACCGCCTCGTGTTGTCAGGCCACGCCGCCGCTGCCGCCGCCTGTAAATTAGACCTGGAGATGCCCGCTACGCCCCTTACGCAGATGGGTCTGGCCCACGTGCGTATTAATGCCCATTTGTGTGTGTGACAAGCCGACATATGTTATCTAGCATTCATTGCAAATGTTCAAATTGGCCTCTCTAATGCCCCCTCACTGCGCTCCCAGAAGAATCGCAATGCACATATTTACATAATGCTCTAATGCAGCAAAATCACAAAGCGAAAGGGAGGGAGACATGGGGGGGGGGGGGGGGGGGTTAGATTTGAATAGGGAGAAAATGACAGTGTTGTGAAGTGCGGACGTACTTCCAGATGGCCTCACTGCACCTTCGGAAGAGTCATCTGGATGCGTGCACAGAAATAAGAGCTCTGACGTGAATTTTTGTGAAATTGGTGTCTGACAAGGGATTTGTTCATCTCATCAAAGACGTTTTTATACTAAGGGGCTCTGGCAGCGGCATAATAAAAAATGCATGTATAAAAACTCCCACAGCCGCTACAACAAGCCTATAAGCTGTGTGTAAAATAATAACTGTGACATTGGATGTGAATATTTCCATTCTGTGCAATATTGTGACAGCTCTCCTCCTACAAAAGCCCACCTACTGACTCTCATCTCTCAATTCACACAAATCCTGATACTTCCTCAACTCCTATTTGATGTCCAAGCCAATACACTTTTCCCTGGTTCAATATCATTCCACTATTTCACTCGCTGACAATCAAATGTTTTTTTGAACGGGCAAACCCACTCCCTCTTAAATAATTGAACGGGAAATAAGGAGGTATTTAAAATTTAATGACTTACTGGGTTCAGATTCTGTCCAACAAAATGCAATACAGAGATGAGATCGATGCTGTGATGAATCTTAATATTTCATTATCACATTTCCATTGACTCATTTTTAATAAAAAACAGATTTTTTCTTCATGCCTACGGATTTATTGACGACTGTGTGTGCATACTTTTCACGATGGTGAGAATAACTCACTTGTCAGAAGGTGCATCCATTCCCCTCACACAGTGTGTTGTGTCTTTGTGAATGCAAATGCTTTAGCGCTGCACGCAAAAGTGTGAATACTAATGGCGTTTTTTTTTTCTTTCCCGCGGCCGCGAGTGAGTGAGTGTGCGCTCGTCGTGTCATTCATCATTGCAAAGATGAGTGGAAGATGCTGAATTAATGCCAAGAGGTCCCCCACCCCACCCACGCATCAATACACCCACACCGACGAGCTCCAGTCCTCAAGAACAAATAAAGCCGCGCAAACGTCTTGCAAGTACACACACTCGCCCACACACACACACACACACTCACATACACATGCATGCACATAGACAAATAACATGTTCAGTGATGCATAACATAGAGTATAACCACTACAGTTGATACAAAAGCTCCTCTGAATTTAAACTTGTCCTTGGTTGCTGAAGGGTGAAAATAGCATCGAGCCATAATCTCGCTACAGGAAAACACATTCAAAGAAGAACAAAAGAGCCAAACGCATGCGGCATCCCAAAAGAGTCGTTGTGTGACACAGTTTTACTGTGTGCGCAAAAAGTTATTCTCAAGAGGAACCTTTAATCTGCAGCATTATGGCTCCGTAGATAAGTTGCTTTGGAGTCACTGGCACCTTAAAGTTGGAACATTGTCTGCTGGCATTTTGCAGTTAATGCACCTCATTGGCTCCGGAGCGACAACAGATGTAAGTAAAGTCGAGACATGCCTGGCGTTCATCAGGTCCGCTTTGCAATCCTAAGCACATTAGCACCATCAAAAGACACCATAAATCAACACATGACATTCCCTCTCCTGACAGGAAAGCAGTACAGGGCCCATTGCTCAGACAGAGATGCTACAGTACCCTGGCTCCTTGTTTCTGCACCTGATTCCACATAGTGAAGGAGCCTGCTACTAAAATACAGACAGTCTTCAACAAAATCAGTCTGAATGAAAGAGCAAAGCACCCCTTAGAGAGGGTCAGTACGAATCCAAAAACATAGTAAACTTAAAAACAAGAAACTATCTGAAAGTTTGCCAAGCGGTTGATAGCCTACTACAGTGGTTTGTTGAAGGCTTACCAGTCAACATTTACCAGCTTTGTAGGCACAATGATGATTAAATGGCCCATTATGAGGTGAAAGAAGGGTACCTCAGACACCTCTAGCAAATAGTGCTGGCATAGCGCAAAATAAAACTGAAATCATAGGCCCAGTCCCATTTCTATCACTTCACTATCACTTCCCCTCGATTTTGGCCCTAACACTCGGTTTGCGCGTTCATGTGTAAGTGTAGGGTGTCCCAATACTTTCGGGACCGAGGGATAGTGGCTTTCAGCCCTTCAAATCGCCCCTTCAAACGGAGGGAGGTCTGGTGCAGACTTCGAACGAAGTGAAGTTGAAGTGAAGATGAAATTACCCACGATTCTTTGCGAACTGCGTGTCGGTACCCGATTTGTGTCCGACTGCCCGAGCTGTGTCCCGGTCTCTCAGCTCTGGATAAGAACTTCAAAAATATAGTTACTATTGCAATTAAGCATGTATGTATATTTTTTAATGTTGGGATATCTTAGTTTGATGTAAATTCAGTTGAATTCCGCACTGGTGTGTTAAAACATGACTATTAGAAAGATCGATATTTTTCAAAGTGCGCAAATCTTTCACCAGAATTACCAGAGCCTCTCATGTGGGTGATGATGATTGTCGATGACGGCTTTTGAACAGTTTACCCCGTTTAAGAGCCTTATATCCGTTCAGTCTTAACGATAGACGCATGAAACAGGTGAAGACGTTTTTATGCGAAGTGCTGTCCCATTTATTAGGGGAAGATCTGCACTTCTCACTACACAATCGAGGGGTGTCTCATCTTGGAGGGAACTCGAAAACGAGTGCTAGTGTTAGGGAATAGAAATGGGACTGGGCCATATTATGGCATTGTCAGAGACAATGAAGATGATCATCACTGGTTCCTTTTCTTTAGTTTTCCAGTAAATTCACATGGATTGGTGAAAATGTTGTTGCTCATTGTTGGGGGGAGGTTGCAATGTTACATGGTAAGCCTTTAAAGGAATTATCCAGAGTGAATCAACACGTAGCCCTCTATTATATAGTGCTAAGCGCTATTGAAAGCCACCTCAATGATCAAATTTTGTGCATCGTAGACCAAGTTTGCGAAAACGGCAGCTAACACTAACTGAATGAGGCATGTCAAAAATGAAACCTAATCGATTTGCTTTCGTTTTGAAATGCCCCATTCTGTTACTGTTAGCTGCCATTTCGCTATCTCTGTCTGTGTTGCATGAAATTCAGTGATTGAAGTGGCTATCAATAGCGCTTGGCACTATAAAACAATAGGGCTACGTGTTGATTCACTCCGA
>JAODXP020000026.1:14467806-14488889 GCA_027497455.2 Sardinella longiceps | reverse complement strand
AAATGCAGATTAGGACCTATGCATTATTTATCGAGACTGGCGAAGCTATACATTAGCCCTACATGACTCAATAATCAACCAGGATTGATGGATAGTTATCTTGTGAGACCAAAATAATTCAATACACACGTTACACAGGCTTAGTAGATGGCAGGATTGTGCTGAGGAGAGCGCTTGTTAGCCGAAACCACACTAATTAACGTCAATATCAATCAGAGGAGCGTGTCTGTAGATAACGAACGCCTATAGAGTAGTGCTCTTACTGCAAGATGCCTGCAGACTACAGAAGTACACACAGACATATTTCTCCCATCAACATCAAATATGTTAGCTCAGAAAGGGCTGGTCTTTCATGAATAAATAAATTGCTCTGTGTCTCGACATACAGTGTGTGTGTGTGTGTGTGTGTAGACATGTGTGTGCTGCTGAATTAGTGTTATTCCCCCAGGTTAAATCATCTGGGGTGTTAAGAAGGGGGATTGCAAGGGGAGGATGTGTGTGTGTGTGTGTGTGTGTGTGTGTGTGTGTGTGTGTGTGTGTGTGTGTGTGTGTGTGTGTGTGCGTGCTTGGGTGTGTGTGTGTGTGTGTGTGCTTGAGGAATGGGGGGGACAAAGGCCCAGTCAGGGAGCGAGCAGCTAGGCTGGGCTTTGGTGCTGCTGTGGCGGCGGTGTCTGTGGTGATGATGATGAGGAAGAGGAGGAGGAGGAGGAGGAAGACGAGACGTGGGACCCCCCTCTGTCTCCGCCGTCCTGTAGAGATGAAGAAGGAAGCGAGCCACGGCCCTAGGGGGGGTGCGGAGGCCTCGAAGCCCAGCCTGCAAGGGGGCCGAGACAGTGTGGGGGGGGGGTTCCCCTTACGCTTTCATCCAGAGATGAGAAAAGACCAGAGGAAACCAGAAGAGACAGACAGAGAGAAAGAGAGAAAGAGAGAAAGAGGGAGGGAGAAAAAGGGGGAGACAGAAGTAAAGAGAAGCCACCATTTTCAAACCCACTCATTCCACCAGCACCCTCTGTAGACAGTGGAATGGGGCATACTGTGTATGAACTGTTGGCCCTGGTCTGTGTATGGAACCCTACTGTGTGTGCATACACACATATAGATACATATATGCACACTCTCATGAGCAAATATACTCCACACTCTTCCCCTTTGCTCTCTCTCTCTCTCTCTCTCTCTCTCTCTCTCACCCTCGCACACACACATACACACACACACAAATGGAAGAGGGAGATGAGTTTGTGAAATTGGCTTTGAGCTTTGAGCTTCCAATCAGTCACAGCCATGTCTCTGTGTGTGTGTGTGTGTGTGTGTGTCTGTGTGTGTGTGTGTGTGTGTGTGTGTGTGTGTGTGTGTGTGTGTGTGTGTGTGTGTGTGTGCGTGTGTATGTGTGTGTTTGTTTGAAAGAAAGGGGGAGAGGCAGAAAAGATAAACATGTTTTGCGCTTTCCGTGTAAGGTTCATTACACACCCCCAATGCCAGGCTAAGAAGTTGGCGAGGAGTTAATTCCCAGTGATGTGAGAGAAAACGCATTAGCCGAGTCCTATCCATCTTCACAATGACACATCCATTTAAATGTTTGCCTCCTACTTCTAAAGAGATACAAAGGGGAGGGTCATTCCTCTCACCCCCACCACACACACCCCTCCACTTTCTATTTTTCTCTCCTTGAGTTTTCTCTTCTTCTTCTTCTCCTTCTTCATCCCCCTTTTTTCCTCCTCCATGCTTTCTTTCTTCATCAGTCTACTCCCTCTCTCTCTTTTTTCTCTGCCATGTTCACACTGGAAATCTTTCATTATGATGTTTTCAATTTAAAAAGGGAGCCCACATCTCGGGGTGCTTGAAAAATTAAGTGGCGTTTTTATGAGATTGATTTTGGGACAAGAGGATATTCATAATGCTGGAGTTGATTCGCTGTGCACTCTGGGAGAAAATTGTTTTTTTCTTTTTTCTTTTTTTCTCAACTTTATTAATCTCCCCAAAAAACATCCCTCTACAATTTTTTAACCCCAAACACATAAAATTAGCCTCTCTGTCTGTCTGTTCAAAAATCTCATTTCAAAAGCAATTTTGTTTTCACCATAAGTTAGGATGACAGATGACTTGTGCAGTGGTTAAAATCACTCACGTATGGCTAAAACCGTGCTATTTCATCGCTAGCTGATCCCTCAAAAGGACGCTGAGGGAAAACATCTGAGCAAGAGAGAGTGAGATAAACTCCATCCCCTGTTTGGTGAAACCTGCATTTACGTGACAGGCTTTCCCCTCTCTTCAAAGTAGAAAATAAATAAATAAATAAATAAATAAATAAATCTCACTGCACCAGACAAGTGCTAAACCCAGTAGCTTCACCAGCTCATCTGAACGCATTAGCGCAAGCTGTTATTTACCATCACGTTCACACGTTAACAAAAAGCTCTCAATTTGCTTTTTATTTCCCCCAATCGTGTGCCACTGGGGTCATTTGTCACTTCTTAAGAAACCTTTAGCGCCGGTTTATGCATGCAAAGTGGGCCTGCTTCCCTGTTTCTGCCTGCACAAGCCTAATGAACAGCTCTGGAGAGGATCGGCCGGGCAAATCAAATCAGCCCAATTCTACCCCCTCTCTCCCTCCCTCCCTCCCTCCCTCCCCCCCAACCTCTAACCAAGCCCCCCATTCCCTAAGAAGCTGACTCGGGGGCTGAGCTGCCAATATTATGCACCATTAAGACTAGTCTTCCCCCCTCTCTCTCTCCATATCCCTCTCTCTCTCTCTCCATCTCTCTCTCTCTCTCTCTCTCTCTCTCTCTCTCTCTCTCTCTCTCTCTCTCCTACTCTTGTCTGCCAGTCTCCCTGCACTAATTATAAAGTTGGGATTCCAGAGCAGAGCAGGAGAAGAGAGGAGAAGAAGAAGAGAAGAGAAGAGAAGAGAAGAGGAGAGGAGCACCTTAAAAGCAGGCTGTTAGAAGACAATGAGCCTGGCAATGGGAGCGGGAAGCTGGCCTAAGTTCATTTCCCAAGCAGCCATAGCACCATTTGCAGGAAACACACACACACACACACACGCACGCACGCACGCACGCACACACACACACACACACACACACACACACACACACACACACACACACACACATTAAAGCTCTACTCATGGTAATAAGGAAGTAAAGCATTGCTGTTTCATGGCTGCAGATACACACAGAAACCTTGAGAGTCAAGACTATAATGCAATAAAGCATTGATAGCCAGTAAGAGAGGCACGGGTGAAAAATAATGCAAAGCTGCGCAGAAGCAAGGGAGGAAGGAAGAACAAGATAAAAGGAGAGAGAGCGAGAGAGAGAGAGATGGAGAGAGGAGGGAAAGAAGGTCATGTTCATCACACCTTCATCGCACCATGATCTGGCTCGCCCAGACAAAAGCGACTCACCTTCGCCAGAACTTTGCTGGCCTTCAGAGCCGAAAGAATCCCTAACAAAGTAGAAAATAATTTCCAATACATATTAATGAACTCGGCTCCACTTCCACGTCCTTGAAATGGCAGCGGTGCTAATGCAGCCAGCACAGGAGAGAGAGGGAGAGAGAGAGAGAGAGAGAGAGAGAGAGAGAGGGAGTGGAGGAGGAAAAAATGGCCTATAAGAACAAGTCAGCAAACAAGGCGGCCCAAACAGTTCATCTAATCTCTCATGGTGTGTGTGTGTGTGTGTGTGTGTGTGTGTGTGTGTGTGTGTGTTGTACTTGCATGTGTGTGTGTGTGATGTGTGTGTGTGTGTGTGTGTGTGTGTGTGTGTGTGTGTGTGTGTGTGTGTGTGTGTGTGTGTGTGTGTGTGTGTGTGTGTGTGTGTGTGTTGTATTTGCATGTGTGTGTGTGTGGGTGAAAACAGTTAATCATATCCAACACAAAAATCTCGGCCATGAAAATGGGTGGCAGAGTAGAGGTTGCATAGGAGGAGGTGTGTGTGTGTGTGTGTGTGTGTGTGTGTGTGTGTATAGGGGGTGATGAGGATGATGGTTAGCCACTTGGCCCTGTAAACCAGCGCGTAACTCATACCATTCCACCTCTAACCCTCCTCCATCTCCTCCTCCCCCTCTCCTCCTCCTCCTCCCTCCTCCATCCCCTCCTCCTCCCCTCTCCCCTCCTCCCTTTCTGCCTCTCCTCTTCCTCTGCAGCAAATCGTGGCGCGTGTGGCGTTCATCAGTGGCCCTAGCGCCGGCATCGATCGTCCGGGAGTTACAACCCCTGGCAGCGGCGCTCACTAACAGCCCTGACACCGCCACTTATGGCCTGACCAATAGCCCATTTACACTCTATGAATTACATATTTAAACACATATTAATAACTGATACACCACCGGCTGGCCAAAAGGGTTTCTTCTTTCTTTTTTTTTCACGGACATACATGCAGACATATTTATAACTGTTGGCCTCTCAACCAACGCAGAGATCACAGATGCATGGCCCAGGATACACAGACACATTTACTCTTTCTCTCTCTCTCTCTCGTTTTTATCACTCTATTTCTCTCTCTCTCTCTCTCTCTCTCATGCACACACACACACACACACACACACACACACACACACACACACACACACGGTCATATACAATTATAATTAGACATACTTAGAGATCCATGTGCTAGTACACCCATAATTCCATACACATACTGTACACACAATGACACACACACACACACACACACACACACACACACACACACACACACACACACACACACACACAGTCATATAAAATTATAATTAGTAAAACAAACAGAGATGCATGTGCTGGTATACACACACAATTACACACACAAACACACACAATTAGACACACACATACACAGCTGCTGGTAGTTTTGGCGGTGTGGTTAAGTATGCGTCAGGCGTGCGGGGCGGCGGTGCGGTGCGGTGTGGAGCGGCATGGCGAGTGCCCACTCTGACCCTGGGCCCTGTTATTTATGAACAAGAGAAGAGGCATGGAGGTCAGTGGTGACAAAGCCCAGCCCCACATAATCACACCTGACTCAGCACTGCACTCTGAGCGAGCGGGGGCCACAAGCCCATTACTACTCCCAAATGAGAAAAAAGGAGAGCGGAAGAGAGAGAGAGAGAGGGGGGAGGGATAGAGAGAGGGAGAGAAAGAGAGAGAGAGAGAGAGAGAGAGAAAGAGAGAGGAGGGAGTGATAGAGAGAGGGAGAGTGTATTATTAAGGATGGAAAGGTATAGGGAGATGTAAAGAGGAGGAGTGCGAGAGAGAGAGAGAGAGAGAGAGAGAGAGAGAGAGAAAGAGAGAGAGGGGGGAGGGAGTGATAGAGAGAGGGAGAGTGTGTATTATTAGAGATGGAACGGTATGGGGAGATGTAAAGAGGAGGAGTGCGGAAGATAAACGTGCCTCTCACAAGTGCTGGTGTGTCACCACTTAAAAACCAGGCACGCTTTAGGAGCACACACTAGTGCTTTGTTGCACTTCAAACGGGCCTCTGTGATGGACTGGATTAGGAATGGGGTGTGTGTGTGTGTGTGTGTGTGTGTGGTCTTAATTAATACACTGCAGAATGTGTCAATCCTCAAAGCCTGCCATCAGCCCAGTGGCACAGCTATCTGTGGGTTTGGGGGGTGTGGGGGTTGTCTGGGGGTGTCTGGGCTCAAGTAGGGTCGAGTTGGATGCTCTTTGGAGAGAATTGAATTTTTCAGCGGTTAAAAGCATTAAAAAGTTAATGTGGGCGTATCTCTCCAAACGCCCCACTCAGGTGGGTGACCTCAGATTCAGCAGGTGAAGCACGGGGCTAATTGAACTGTTTCAAAGAGTGACAGACAAGAGAGAGGTACAGAAAGAGGGAGCGAGTGAGTGAGAGAGAGAGAGAGAGAGAGGGAACATGAAAGAGAGGGGTGGTGGATGAGCAAGAGTATTTGGTCCTCTGTAGTGCTGAGTCGTCCCTCTCTCTTCATTGGCCACTTCAGAAGGAGAGGGAAAAGCTCTCCATGTGCTTATCTGTGGCCGGCGCTCGTGTGGCAGTGCACCCACGGGTGAAGCCCAGCACTAGGCCCAATCACCATCATATGGACAGGTGGAGAGCCCCAGCTCAGCTGCTGTACTGGTGTTAAGAGCCTCCATTCAACCCTGGTGTAATGCCATCTACTTCCACCAGAGGGCACTACTCTTGACCACAGATAGGCTCACTAGCAACTCCAAACTAGCAGTGGGAGATTAACTAAGAGTGCTCACAGGCGTGCTAAGAGCTGTTGAACACCCTTCAACCACCTATGTGCCGTTAGCGTGCTACTACTGATGTGTGCCATTCAAAAGTATAGCCTACTGCAGCAGATTGAGTATGAAGTTAAGTAATATATCATCAGATGGCATGGCACCATCAGCCCTCTGTGAGAAAGGGATACTTGAATAATATGGAAGAGAGAGAGAAAGATCGACAGATGGGAATGAGTAGAGAAGGAGAAAGGTAGAGAGAGATAGGTGAGGAGAGGAAAAGAGAGAGAGAGGGGGGATGAGGAAAGAGAGGGAGAGCAAGTGTGTAAATTCATCCATGTGCTGTGTGCTTTCGTCCTGAGACCGGGTGACAAACGTGTTCTCCTTGGCACTGGGCACCACGGCGACAAGTTGGCATGAAGCGGGCGGGGCAGTCAGGGCCGTCAGTCGGCAGGGGATTACAGATGGCCCTCAGAATTAAATGAAATAGCACACAGCTCATGGCCGCCCGCAGGGGAGAGGCCTGTGTGTGTGTGTGTGTGTGTGTGTGTGTGTGTGTGTGTGTGTGTGTGTGTGTGTGTGTGACAGAGGCAAGGGAAGCATGGGAGTGTGTGTGAGAGAAGCAGTGACAGAGAGAGAGAGAGACAAGAAAGAGTGAAAATCGCCTTCAAATGAGTTTTTGACGCATCTGAAAATAAATTGACTTTGAAAACCTCGACGGAGAGTGATATGGAGCCGGCTTAAGGGCAAGTGAAAGGTGGTCATCTTTTACAGTCCCTCTCTCTCTCACTCTCTCTCTCTTTCTCTCTCTCTCTCACTCACTCTCTCTCTCTCAATCTTTTTATCTCTCTCTGTCTTTCCATCTCTCAATCTTTCTCTGTCTGTGCAAGTCTGCATCTGGACCCTCTGTCATACAGGCAGTGTGATCCATGATGCTCCGCTAGAGGAATTTGTTCAGATTGACATTCTGGCACACAATTAACAGCTATAGTGCACCCAGACGCCTTCACCTGTTATGATGCCCGGCGTTCAGAAAAGGAGCGACGCTCGGGATATTGAATTATTGTGAGCCGCACAGATGGCGAGAGCTATTTTTGGGGCTGAAATTGAATAATCTAAAAGTGCCTGAAAATGTCCTATCCATTTCTTGGCACCGACTGTGAACCACATGCGACTCTGGTGCCAGTTAGCTACAGTAGCCCCCCTATAACCATCAGGAGATGCACTTTTCTATGCAAAAAAAAAAGCAAATGCAAGGCAGAAAATTGCAATAACGCAGCCCATATAAATCCTGATACACTTCCCTGGTTCGCCTTTTTGCAATGACATCAATAACTGTCATGTTGTATTATTGTAGAGCTGTGTTAAAAAAAAGTGAGGCAATAAGAGAGAGAGAGAGAGAGAGAATAGAGAGAGAAAGAGAGAGAGAGAGGGCGACGGGGTATTGTATCCCTTCATGGGCCCATGTGAGCCATAAAGTACAGAGATAAACAGAAATCCAATTCCAGTGGTTTTGACGGCACTTGAAAGCGCACACGCATATCACGACTGGTTAGGATGAGCACGCGCTGAGGAGCGCCATTCAGCTCTCCCAGACGGGGGGACGAGCAGGACTTCTACCGCGTACTAACATGATCATTTACACACATCACACTCTTCGCTTCACGAGAATCCACCCACCCCCCTCCTCGATATCACCCCCCAACTGACTTTTACACACCGCTGTCTGTCTGTCAGTGGGCTCCAAAGTCCTTGTCGGCTCATTGAGAGACTCTCTCTCTAGTCACATGCAAAGCCAGAGCCGTGCGGCAGCCAGGAAGGGATGGGAGGGGAGGAGAAGGGAGGAGGGGGTGAGTGACTCCAGTGGAGGAAAATCCCAGATTTATCTAGGCCCCATTTCTCTCTCTCTCTCTCTCTCTCTCTCTCTCTCTCTCTCTCTCTCTCTCTCTCTCTCTCTCTCACACACACACACACACACACACACACACACAGAGTCAGATTCCATTAGGAAACATGACAGGCCATGTCATCTCTGTGCAAGCCACACACAAAAAAAGAGAGAAAAGGTTGAAACCCCCTCTCCTCTCCACCTGCCCCTCTCCTTATCTGAATAATAAATCCATTCCAGCCACTGGGAGCAGCATCCCCCTCTAATCTCTCACTCCTCTCTCAATTCATACAGACCCCCCTCTTTCTCTCTCCTCTCTCTATCCAAACCGAGCCCTCTCCTTCTCTTCTCTCTCTCTCGAGCCAGACAGAGACCTCTCTTCTCTCTCTCCTCTTTCCAGCCAGCCAGAGCACTCTTCCTCTCTCCCCTCTCTCTCTCTCTCTCTCTCTCTCCATCCAGACAGACAGACAGAGCCCTCTCCCTCTTCATAATTTATGACTCCTATTACTCCTGTCCCTGCATAATCAAGCAGCAGATCATTAAAAATGTGACAAACACAAAAAGGATGCACCAGCAGTGGCAACACCACACTCCATCAGCTTCCAACACCAGACAATGGCATCTCCTTTGGAAGCGTTCGCCGAGAGCCGACATGGAGATAACTTGCATCTCTAGGGAGAACAGTAACAAACACAGGTTTTCTGACATGGCTAATATCCATTCTAATATCAATGGGCCTCATTCACCAACCATTCTGACAAAGCAATTTGTTCTTCAATCCCACTAACACAGTTTTTAAGAAGATTTGCATTCACTAATATAGGTTTTTAAATGGGAAAATTCTTAAGATATTGGTGAATAAGACCCAAGAAGTATCATTTTGTGCTATATGGTAGTTTTGAGAGCGGTGTGATTGACATGTGGTATACAATTGTTGTTGTTGTTGTTGTTGGTATGACATGGGTGCCTTAAACAGGTCAACGGTTTGGGGTATTTTTCCTTCTCCCTCCTGTTGAATTCTCGGCACGTGCCGCCACTGGCCCAGGAGAGCCACTCAGACTGCCTTTACTGTGCCGTTCAATTAAAGCGACGGAGGCAGAAATGTTCCGCACGCCCCGGACGCTTTGCCAGCGAAATCCCCCCGGGGGCTGAGTCTTTTAAAAGGCGAACAACAGCCAAGGGAGAGGCGGAGGGAAGAAAGAAAGCGAAAACGCTTACATCCCTCCAAACGCACTTACGATCAGATCGTAATGGGCAAGAAAGGGAAGGAAACTGGGGGAAAAAAGAAAGAAGAGAGGACGATGGGTAGACATGGGAGAGAGAGAGAGAGAGAGAGAGAGAGAGAGAGGGAGAAAAAGAGAGAGAGAAAACTGAAGGAGCAAATAGACATAAAACACATCTTAAATGGGATTTGCTTTTTATCTGACTGTGGTTGGCAGAGAGCTAAAGGATGCCAGTTGTCCGCCAGGCACTCCTGACGAACGCCTCTTAATGCGTTTCAGGCGGCTGCGTCTCTTCAGTGAGACAGACTACTATTAAAAATGATCATGAAGGCATGTCTAGCGTCAATTCACTCCTCTCTCTCTTTCGCTCTCTCTCTTTTTGTCTTTTTTTTCTCTTTCTTTGGCTCGAGGGAGACTTTCCCTTCATTAAAATGACAACAGCTCAAACTATGCATATGGAAATGTGGCTTCCTGCACAAGTGTTGCTCTGTTTGTGTGTGTGCGCGTGGTGTGTGTGTGTGTGTGTGCGCGCGCGTGTGTGTATGAATGCGGGTAGTGGGCCACCCCACCACTAAAACAGCCTAAGATGGGACAGAAGGGGATTTGGGGAGGCATTTGCAACCCCCCTGCGCCCCAACACACACACACACACGCACATACACACACAAACACCAAGCCCCCCCCCCTTCACTGCCACCAAAGCCCCCGCAGTTCATTGCTCTGCGGAGTAAAACAAAAAGGCCTGGGGCCCGGTGCACAATGAACTCCTCCAGTGAGCTTCAGATGTCTCGCCTGGGCAGCCGCCACCACCGCTGCCACCGCCATCGCCGCCGCCAGCCTCATCATCAGCACAAAGAGGAGAAGGGATCAAAATAATAGCGCCTGGACAAATGTATGCGATTAACACTGGTGTCAAAATGCTCTCATTTCCCCTGGCGCCTGCTGCAGTGTTCTCTTCTCCAACCCTCCCCCCCTCCCTCACACACACACACACACACACACACGCACACACACACACACACACACACACACACACACAAACACACACACACACACGACATCCCCAGCCCTCCCCATCCTTTTTCCTCTTTTCTTTTGGCCCACCATGACTACATCAGGGGTGCACATCGGCAGGCCGACAGCTTTTTGGATGTGTGTGTGTGAGCATGAGTCACTGAGGGGTTAGCTTGATAACAAGATTAGCGAGTTTTAATTTAGATTACACCCAACTTGGCCCTCATGGGGGGCCCACTGTTGCACTGTTGCTGTTTGGGTGGGGTGGGGTGGGGGGGTGAAGGCACATATGTGTGTGTGTGTGTGTGTGTGTGTGTGTGTGTGTGTGTGTGTGTGTGAGAGGGTGGATGGACACAGGAGTGACACGCTGCTCCCTGCTTCACTTTATTATTTCCAGTAGCTGGGTAATCAGTGGCCCTTGGCAGAGATCTCTATGGCCCAATCAGAGAGTTGGACTGAGAGGGGCATAAACGCGGAGCTCTCAGAGCACACACAAGCCAATTTGCCTCACATCTTAGCGGAAACATCAGGATTTTAATTGAAGGTTTATTAGAGATGGTTTTGTCATTAGTAGAGAAAACCACATGTGGAGACAGGTGTGTGTTGAGAGAGAGAGAGAGAGAGAGAGAGAGAGAGAGAGAGAGAGAGAGAGAGAGAGATCTGTACTGAAATATTGCCAGGTGTGTCTTATTACTCAAATAGATACCTAATCAGAAATAAAAACTCTAGATAAACATAACATGAGTCTAAATATTCTGGCTAGTACCATGACAACACAACAAATTTGAATGTAATCGTGAGCAGTGCATTCCTGTGACTGTATTAATAAAGTGTTTATGGACAAACTACAACCGCAAAAGCAGATATTCCTCTGTGCACAGATGCCTTTCACTCAAATATCCTACGAGAAACTGAAAACAAGCAGAAGAAATCTAAGATAAATTATAAATATTTAATTTCGATCTCTTGACAGTGTTCTCCAGGACCCTGTCATAACATTGACAAAACACCATGGAGCTTGTGGCCCATCCTCAGGAAGAGTGATCACATTCCTCCCCCCAACCCAATTAAATTTCTCCTCTGGTGGGATGGTGACAACTTTGATTCAACATTTGGGCAACATCATTCTCTGTGTGAATGTGTGTGTGGTAAGTGTGTGTGTGTGTGTGTGTGTTCACATGCATATGCGCATGCTCACGATTGGCAGCAGCTGCCTTCATTACACAAAAACCCGATTAAACATTCCCTCCAGGCTAGGCTAATGATCCTGCGCTCCATTGTTATTCACATTCGCTGAGGGTTAGCCGCTAAGCAGCCCCGCGCACCTCTGCTGCCATCTCCATTAATAATGCCCATTCACCGCCTCGTGTTGTCAGGCCACGCCGCCGCTGCCGCCGCCTGTAAATTAGACCTGGAGATGCCCGCTACGCCCCTTACGCAGATGGGTCTGGCCCACGTGCGTATTAATGCCCATTTGTGTGTGTGACAAGCCGACATATGTTATCTAGCATTCATTGCAAATGTTCAAATTGGCCTCTCTAATGCCCCCTCACTGCGCTCCCAGAAGAATCGCAATGCACATATTTACATAATGCTCTAATGCAGCAAAATCACAAAGCGAAAGGGAGGGAGACATGGGGGGGGGGGGGGGGGTTAGATTTGAATAGGGAGAAAATGACAGTGTTGTGAAGTGCGGACGTACTTCCAGATGGCCTCACTGCACCTTCGGAAGAGTCATCTGGATGCGTGCACAGAAATAAGAGCTCTGACGTGAATTTTTGTGAAATTGGTGTCTGACAAGGGATTTGTTCATCTCATCAAAGACGTTTTTATACTAAGGGGCTCTGGCAGCGGCATAATAAAAAATGCATGTATAAAAACTCCCACAGCCGCTACAACAAGCCTATAAGCTGTGTGTAAAATAATAACTGTGACATTGGATGTGAATATTTCCATTCTGTGCAATATTGTGACAGCTCTCCTCCTACAAAAGCCCACCTACTGACTCTCATCTCTCAATTCACACAAATCCTGATACTTCCTCAACTCCTATTTGATGTCCAAGCCAATACACTTTTCCCTGGTTCAATATCATTCCACTATTTCACTCGCTGACAATCAAATGTTTTTTGGAACGGGCAAACCCACTCCCTCTTAAATAATTGAACGGGAAATAAGGAGGTATTTAAAATTTAATGACTTACTGGGTTCAGATTCTGTCCAACAAAATGCAATACAGAGATGAGATCGATGCTGTGATGAATCTTAATATTTCATTATCACATTTCCATTGACTCATTTTTAATAAAAAACAGATTTTTTCTTCATGCCTACGGATTTATTGACGACTGTGTGTGCATACTTTTCACGATGGTGAGAATAACTCACTTGTCAGAAGGTGCATCCATTCCCCTCACACAGTGTGTTGTGTCTTTGTGAATGCAAATGCTTTAGCGCTGCACGCAAAAGTGTGAATACTAATGGCGTTTTTTTTTTCTTTCCCGCGGCCGCGAGTGAGTGAGTGTGCGCTCGTCGTGTCATTCATCATTGCAAAGATGAGTGGAAGATGCTGAATTAATGCCAAGAGGTCCCCCACCCCACCCACGCATCAATACACCCACACCGACGAGCTCCAGTCCTCAAGAACAAATAAAGCCGCGCAAACGTCTTGCAAGTACACACACTCGCCCACACACACACACACACACATCACATACACATGCATGCACACATAGACAAATAACATGTTCAGTGATGCATAACATAGAGTATAACCACTACAGTTGATACAAAAGCTCCTCTGAATTTAAACTTGTCCTTGGTTGCTGAAGGGTGAAAATAGCATCGAGCCATAATCTCGCTACAGGAAAACACATTCAAAGAAGAACAAAAGAGCCAAACGCATGCGGCATCCCAAAAGAGTCGTTGTGTGACACAGTTTTACTGTGTGCGCAAAAAGTTATTCTCAAGAGGAACCTTTAATCTGCAGCATTATGGCTCCGTAGATAAGTTGCTTTGCAGTCACTGGCACCTTAAAGTTGGAACATTGTCTGCTGGCATTTTGCAGTTAATGCACCTCATTGGCTCCGGAGCGACAACAGATGTAAGTAAAGTCGAGACATGCCTGGCGTTCATCAGGTCCGCTTTGCAATCCTAAGCACATTAGCACCATCAAAAGACACCATAAATCAACACATGACATTCCCTCTCCTGACAGGAAAGCAGTACAGGGCCCATTGCTCAGACAGAGATGCTACAGTACCCTGGCTCCTTGTTTCTGCACCTGATTCCACATAGTGAAGGAGCCTGCTACTAAAATACAGACAGTCTTCAACAAAATCAGTCTGAATGAAAGAGCAAAGCACCCCTTAGAGAGGGTCAGTACGAATCCAAAAACATAGTAAACTTAAAAACAAGAAACTATCTGAAAGTTTGCCAAGCGGTTGATAGCCTACTACAGTGGTTTGTTGAAGGCTTACCAGTCAACATTTACCAGCTTTGTAGGCACAATGATGATTAAATGGCCCATTATGAGGTGAAAGAAGGGTACCTCAGACACCTCTAGCAAATAGTGCTGGCATAGCGCAAAATAAAACTGAAATCATAGGCCCAGTCCCATTTCTATCACTTCACTATCACTTCCCCTCGATTTTGGCCCTAACACTCGGTTTGCGCGTTCATGTGTAAGTGTAGGGTGTCCCAATACTTTCGGGACCGAGGGATAGTGGCTTTCAGCCCTTCAAATCGCCCCTTCAAACGGAGGGAGGTCTGGTGCAGACTTCGAACGAAGTGAAGTTGAAGTGAAGATGAAATTACCCACGATTCTTTGCGAACTGCGTGTCGGTACCCGATTTGTGTCCGACTGCCCGAGCTGTGTCCCGGTCTCTCAGCTCTGGATAAGAACTTCAAAAATATAGTTACTATTGCAATTAAGCATGTATGTATATTTTTTAATGTTGGGATATCTTAGTTTGATGTAAATTCAGTTGAATTCCGCACTGGTGTGTTAAAACATGACTATTAGAAAGATCGATATTTTTCAAAGTGCGCAAATCTTTCACCAGAATTACCAGAGCCTCTCATGTGGGTGATGATGATTGTCGATGACGGCTTTTGAACAGTTTACCCCGTTTAAGAGCCTTATATCCGTTCAGTCTTAACGATAAACGCATGAAACAGGTGAAGACGTTTTTATGCGAAGTGCTGTCCCATTTATTAGGGGAAGATCTGCACTTCTCACTACACAATCGAGGGGTGTCTCATCTTGGAGGGAACTCGAAAACGAGTGCTAGTGTTAGGGAATAGAAATGGGACTGGGCCATATTATGGCATTGTCAGAGACAATGAAGATGATCATCACTGGTTCCTTTTCTTTAGTTTTCCAGTAAATTCACATGGATTGGTGAAAATGTTGTTGCTCATTGTTGGGGGGAGGTTGCAATGTTACATGGTAAGCCTTTAAAGGAATTATCCAGAGTGAATCAACACGTAGCCCTCTATTATATAGTGCTAAGCGCTATTGAAAGCCACCTCAATGATCAAATTTTGTGCATCGTAGACCAAGTTTGCGAAACGGCAGCTAACACTAACTGAATGAGGCATGTCAAAAATGAAACCTAATCGATTTGCTTTCGTTTTGAAATGCCCCATTCTGTTACTGTTAGCTGCCATTTCGCTATCTCAGTCTGTGTTGCATGAAATTCAGTGATTGAGGTGGCTATCAATAGCGCTTGGCACTATAAAACAATAGGGCTACGTGTTGATTCACTCCGAATAATTCCTTTAAGGAAAGTAGAAACTTATAATACAGCATGCTAGAAATTGGAAGGATAAGAGTGCTCTTTCATGAGGACTTTTCTTAGACTCAGACCTCATTTGATGAATTAATTAATCTGAAATCCATTCACTGAGATAGTCTAGAAATATAATCATTGTCATCTATCTTTGTCATCTGTCATCTAGTATCATCTATTACAGCCCCATCCTTTGTGGGCATTTAGTGATCAACACACATAGTATCCTGCATACTGTATCACGCAATCCAAATGAACCAAACAAAAACAGTTTCAGTTTTATTGAGTGCTCTTAGCAGGATGACCCCAAAGAACAAGAGGAAAAAACTGAGCAGAGTCTGAGGTCAAAGTATTATGTCCAGGTCATTCCAATAGCAGGAGAGCTAAACTTTCACATAAAAGCATGTACAGACTTTCATTGATTTGCTGTGCTGAAGAGCAGCGGAATTTCTGTTTTGTTGACAGAAAAATCTTTTGGCCGGACCTTAGCCCTTCACCTTATTCAGAGGCGGTGCGTCTTGACATGTCAGTGAAAGGATACAGCACGCATCTCACTCATCTTCCGGTTGCTATGCCACCTAGCCTGATTGCCATCGACTTTCAAAGCTCTACGAGACTTTGGTCTGACCAAGAGCCCGTCGATTCTCAGTTCTTGTGAGGCCGAATTCCCAGAAGTCCTGCCCGATCAGCAGCTGGCCAGACCAGCAACAGCAACGCCGAAGGTGTTACATCACTGGGAGGGAGTGCCAGGCTATATGCCACCTTGCAGCAATCAACGATTAAACGCACCTCTCAGGCTAGGCTAGAAATCTGAGCAAACTCTATGTCATGAGACTTTGATGGCACACACAGACAGTGCAGATTTCAAAAACAAATTTTGGACCTAACCGAGTCCAATGTGAAAGTTTGTTTGTTTATTATGCATGGTACACTCCCTCACCATGATCAATTGGCTGTTTGCTGTTGTTGTTGTCATCGTCACACAAGACTGGCTAGCTCGATTAAGTCTGCAGGCCCTATAGCTCCTTGTAGCACCCTATGCTAGTGTTGGCCCATTAAAACAGCAGCTCACTAGGCTCCCTGCAGCCCCTTCCCTTATAGAAACCCCCAGTGTTCTACTAGTGGGCCACACACCCCACTCTCAGGGGAGAATGCAGCAGGAGAGAACTTTGGAACAAAATCCTGGCACCAGGACTTGTGTGTGTGTTTGTTTGTTTGTTTGTTTGTTGCTGTGTGTTCCTCTTTATGTGTTTGTTGGGTTAAAAGAAGTCACATGTGTATGCACTCTTCGAGACTTATTTGCATGCAGGTGTGTGTGTGTGTGTCTGTGGCATCATTGGTTTGTGTGTCAGGCGTGTGGGCGGAAAAAGATCTGCATATATTGGTTTGGTAGTGTGTGTGTGTGTGTGTGTGTGTGTGTGTGTGTGTGTGTGTGTGTGTGTGTGTGTGTGTTGTTTTTCTGTTTTGTTTGTTTATGTGTGGAGGATCTGGGGGCTAAGTTGAGTGTAGCAGGCCAGGTAATTGGAATTCTAGAGCTGGCTTGAGATTGATTTGAACACCTGCCATGATAATGCAGCACCACCAAAGCCTTTATACTTAGTGGGTCCGGTCAAACGCTGTCACAATTAAGGGAGCCTTCGTATATAAGTGTGTGAAAACATGCACACACACGCGCACAAACACACATACACACAGAAACACGCACACACACACACACAGAAACACACACACACACACACTCACACACACACACATACACACACACACACACACAACCAGCTCTAACCCCAAAGACTGGTGAGTCATCGCTAAATGAAGCTCATTAAATCAAATACAAAACAGCTCTCCATTAATTATGACAAGACATGGGTGGGTGTCGAAACAGCATTTCACTGCATATGCAGACGCCTGAAAAAAAAAAATGAGTGGGCAAAAATTCTTAAATAATTCTGAAAAGGATCAAAAGTTCAAACTGACGACCTTGAACATGCCACAGTGTGCCAATAACGAGGAAGTTGCAATAGAGAGCAATGACGGCGGAGGGTGAAAAGAAGTCTCAACTCTTAAGCAGTGACTATAAAGTACTTTAGAGGAACTGAAGCACCTTAGTGAAAAGTTCAGGATGTGGAGGAGAGGATTTAGGGAGTTTGTGGGCATGTTTGGCCCGGGTGGTATATAGTGGATTGGACGCCAATCTCTCCGTGAGCGAAAGGGATGATGTGGGGGGGTGGTCGCACTAGAGTGGTGCCCAGTGTGGCTCTGCCAAGACACCCCTAAGCCAGCCAGCTCTCAGGCTCTGCCACAGCAGGGGATTGGGGGGTGACGGGGCACGCAGAGGCCAGGGTGCTTAGGGCTTAGAAGCTGAGGTGATGGGTGCAGATCTTCTCTAAGCACTTGTGTACCTTTCTCTCTTGTATTTCTCACAACCCCACACGCCCTCACTCTTTTTCTCTCTCTCATTCTCTCTTTCTCTCGCTCTCTCTCTATCAAAACTCTGTTGTTGCCCTCAGGTGATGGGTGCAGATCTTCTCTAAGTACTTATGTACCTATCTTTTATCTTCTCTCATCCCTCGCTCAGACTCTCATTCTTCTTCTTCAACCTCCCCCCCACTCTCTCTGTCTCTTTGAGTCAGTGTCTAGCCCTCTCCCACTCTCTCACCTCTCGTCACACTCAGTCATTACCTCCCGTGCTGGGAAAAATGTGAAAATGTCACACTCATCATGGCGGCAGTGTCGGAGTGCTCCTGTCCCCTCCGGCCCGTTAAATTGGCCATTCAGAACGAGGGGAGACGGAGCGTGACCCTTTTAGTTCAGTCTAAAGATGTGTGTGTGTGTGTGTGTGTGTGCACGTGTGTGTTTTGTGTGTGTGCCAACAAGACAGCTCGGACCTGCCACAAAACATGCCACCGAGTCCGTTGGCACCTGCTGCTGCTTCCTGCCAACCAGATGACTGGACTTTACCATTCCTTCACTTCCCATTCCTCCATTTGTTAGACCGAGCTCTCTCAATTTCTCCTTCTCTCATGTTTTGTTTTCCAATGGGTTCACTGAGCTGTTTTTATATTTTATCACCTTTGTTTACATGAATGGATGGGGGTATAATGTCCAATCCAGTCCCTACACAAACTCCTCAAAGCATTTCAAAGAATGCATCTCTCTCTCTCTCTCTCTCTCTCTCTCTCTCTCTCTCTGTCTCTCCACCACATCTCTTTCTTTCTTACCGTTCACCTCACTCTGGTCCTCCGGTTACCAGGGACAACGGCAGATGCGTACTAGATTAAGCCGGAGCCTTGACTCTGCGATGCGTGACAAAGACACACATACACATGCAGAAACACACACACACACACACACACACACACACACACACACACACACACACGACACTGCTTATTTCCCATCGTAGTGAGCATAGGAATTATCACTACCACTGGTCCATGTGAAGAAGCCCTTGGAAAAAAAATAGAGCTGGATCAGCCTCTGGGAAAGATGGAAAGCAGACGCCTGGAGATAGACAGGACAGGAGGATGAGCGGATAGCCAACAAGCTATGAGGATTGGGAGGCTGTTCCAGCGCAGTCTGATCTCACTGATAAATAATACAGGGCAATTGTTCAGCTTAAGGCAAGAATAAAATATCACCTTCTCTACACCTCCTCCCCATCAGATACGTTTATCTGTTCATTGAATGGGGAACAAATGAAGGGCTTGTGCTTAAAAAAAAAAAAGACCAAAAAAAAAAAAAAAGTTTGACAAGCCAAGCTACAGACTGACGCACAGTCAAGTCAGTGGTGACATGACAGCATAAACCACAATACCCACAAGGCCTTGGCTTCACTGAGCAACTGAGCTTCGCATGAACACAAGACAATCTTGCCTGTCCTCAAGCTATTATGGTGGACTCTGTTAAGGTAATTAATTACCCGATATGCTAAAAAAAATCACAAATACTAATGAATCACAGCTATAAGCCAATTTGAGTTATGGTATTACGTAATTACAGTAAGATAATACCGCTTTTAGGACATCAGATATCATATAATTACTTAATTCACCACAAAGTGCTGCTATCAGTCTGGTTAGTGCAGGACATTGTTACATGTCGCAAAGAGAAGCCATTGGTGAACTGGAGTCATTGGAATCCAATGGAGAGGAGCAAAAATGCAGCCTTTGCTGAGAAGGAGGTACAGTAGGTGATGAATGCTTTGACAATCTCTTCATTCAACCGTCTATACATCAAATGTTCCATGACCTGTCAACTCCCCCCACCTCCTCTCTTCCACTCACTCTTCCTCTGCTCACCAGCTACTCTATATTCCCAAATGACAAAAAGATGAACTGATGCACTAGCGGAGATCTTCTCAAAGGCAAAATGCTGCCAGCATCCATGAACTGTGACTGTATGTGTACGTGTGTGTGTGTGTGTGTGTGTCTGTGTGTGAGAGAGACTGTGTGTGTGTGTGTGTGTGTGTGTGTGTGTGTGTGTGTGTCATGCGTGTATTAACTGTGGTGGGCAGTCTGTGTAATGGATCTGTGTCTCAGGAGGAAATGAAAACATCAGAGTGGAAATCACCATCCTTCCTGGTGAAGGAACTGAGGCTGTAGTAGCCTGCAGTACGCTGGCCTGATTATTCAGTTGAAAGGCTTAGGTCTGTCTAGCAGTGGTACGGGGTAATACGAGACGGATGCTATTGTCCTTAATGAGCGTCTCATCAGGCTTTGCAGAGGAAATTAATTAGATGAGAGGTTTTTTTTTTTTTTTTTTTTTAAGGGTACTTTTGCTGAATAGCTTGCACACTGACAAGCATTGTGGTGGTTGTCGTGTGAACAAGAGGAAAGTGCACCTGATAACCTGAATGAATGTCATATCATGATGGCACTGTCCAAATTTTCTAACTGCAAAGTCATTTTTTTGCTGTCTCCTATGAAATTGATATCATCGCCACAGAAGCCAACGGAGGACTTCTAAATGCTGTACTTTAGCACAACCAAGTGGTCATTCACAAGAACTGCAGTAGCATAAATTCATCAGGAATTTGAAAAAAACACTGAACAGATTTCAGTGAATACAGTGACAATTCGGTAGGACACTTATTTAATAATATCTTAATAGACAATGAAATGATTAAGTATTCGGTAGAGATAGGCCTAAGTATTTGTAGAGATAGACAGCCAAATGAGAACTAAGACACCTAATAATCCCAACGGTTCAAAAGTAATTTGAATCATCACTGCTGTTCATCCGGTCAGTGTCCCTCCCAAGCTCCAATTCTAAAGACCATGTCCATTATTTCCCGATGACCTCATCCTGTTTGTGACTACCTACACGATTACCTTAAATTATCCTCACTTCCAGCTAATCAATCCAGACCCTTATTGATCTCCCCCTTCCTGGCCAGGAGGCTTATCTCCGTCCCACAATTACTTGAGCTCCTGCGCTGATGCAGCTCAGATTGAGCCCGCAGCTCGCCAAGCTAACTCATTAACACTTAACTTCCACACCCCACTTCTGTGCTGGGCAAGATAAAAAGAGATGATTAACTATTTATCCCAGCACGTCGAGATTGTTTATGCACACCTCTGGCTCTGCTGTTTGTGCAGATGGGCAAAATTGCCCACCAGAGAACCCTTAGTGTTATTCCTAGAGAAACATAGCAGTTCTATGGTGGGTTGACGGTGTGACATGGAGATTGCGGGGCTCGAAGTTGACCTCTTGAAGTAGAGGTCACATTGTGAGATAATTGTGAGGCTATAGACGACGGCTTGAGTGTCATTTTCAGCCTTGAATATGATGCACTCTGACATGAAGCGAGACACAAACACACGCTGCTGTCATCACATACTGATGGGAAAACATCTATCATCTTGACAGCCTCCCAAAGGCTGCTGCAGTGTCCAGAAGGGCACTTCCATGGGGCTCTACTGCCATCCTGTGACCAAAAAAGGTAGCAGAGCAAAAGCTTTTATCGGTATGTTACTCAGAGC
>JAODXP020000026.1:14406368-14467706 GCA_027497455.2 Sardinella longiceps | reverse complement strand
GTGTGCTATTGTTATTTTTTCTTTATTTGTTATTTCAGTTGTATGTCACTGTATACACACATGAACGCTTGTCAGTGTGGTGCGCAGGTGCTATGGTATGTGTAAAAACATATGTCGATGCTGTAATTGATTATTGATTGTGTTTGGCTTTGACCAGTGTTATGTATTACAGATTGGGTTTCAGTCAGGGGGAACATCTATGCTGAGAGAGGACGTATGTTGGCAATCAACAGGGCCTAGCTATGTAGGCATTATTTATGTCATTTGTTTTTCTTTATTTAGTGTTTTGTTTGTTTATTTTGTTTGAATGTCCAAACCTGCCGGTAGCCTATTTAATTAATAAAAAGAAAGACGTCTGATCCACCTGGTTTTCCTATGCCTGTGTCTTCCAACAACCACCGGACACACTTTGTTACAAACATGAAAACAATAACCTTGTTAACCTCCCCAGCAATTTAAACCTTTCTGTCTTTCCTAGGTACAGCTGACCATGATGTGCACAGGCCTAAAAAGCTGCAAGCTGGTGAATTGGACTAGCCTGGCAACGCTATCATACGTACTTCTGCCAAAAGATTTTGGCTCCGCACAGCCCGCCTAGCTCGGTGCGTGTACGGTTTCACCAATCAGCACACAGTTTAGAGCGATGTCTCTTGCCTGTAGTTCACCTGTAGGAACGCAATCATTATTCTTCCCGCTACTTTTGAATTACCTTTACAAAATTGGTACATGGCATTAACATCCATGATCTTGAGGACTTATTGCCACTATAATGTCAAAATAAATCGGAATTAGCCAGCGATCTGTTACTTCTGAACATGGAAGTTGGAGGCGTTAGAGCCAGGTGAGAGAATACTTCATATCCAAACGGAAACATGTTTCAATTGCATTGTTCCGCCATACAGTCAGCTTATTAGCCAGGCTAGAATTGGACACCAGCTGATCATCTCAAACTGGCACTACTGTACGACGAAGACTACACCCAAAAACAAATACAGTATCTCCAAAACTTTAGCACACATGCTACCGAGGACAGCAGATGACTTTTTCACAGAAAAAGAAATTTAAGCTTTGCAAGCCAAAGGCGCGGAACGTGGCCTTGGCCTCATCATCGTTCTGAAGGTCAATGAGGCTTTCTTGTATTCCATGGCGGATGCATCCACTTGGAATGGCTCCATCACCCATTCAGCGACATCCAATTGATTAAGGTTCCTGAAATGGATCTCCAGATCAGCTTTCACCATCTTCAAGTGGTCAAAGTAAGGCAGAAGACAATTTTCGGTCAACTCATTCAGCACCTGAATGTAAGTGCAAAAGCTACCTTATTGTCTAATAGGCTACCTTGGCCATCTGTGGCACAGGCGAGGATGTCCTAGAGGCACTCATTTAGCACGTCAAATATGGTTTCTCTCCTTGTGTCCATCGTAAGATATTTAATGAACAGAGCTGGGGCCCTCATATTTCCTCCAGCGGTGTCCTCCTTGTCCATATCTCCTGCCATCCAGTTGTCATAGGACTCGTGCAGGCTGGCTTTGAATGGTTGGTTCCATAAGAGCTTCGTACTAGCCACCGGGTATCACAGCCGTGGTTATGTTGTAGCCCCTTTTGAGCTCAGCTTTTGTCGCTGCGCTGATATGACAGCGGTATGAATCCCAGGCTAGGAGACGAGGAGCGAAGTTGAGCTCTCCTACCACTCTCTGAAGCTAGTCTGCAGTCAGCACCTCGTTCATTTTTTCTGTTTTTGGACGTGGCCACCACCGCCCTAGCCTCGTGGGTTCCGTATAGGTCCGACATCCCATTAGTCCGAAAATGAGCCATTGAGGAGAGATCCCATTAGTTCGACATAGGCCTACCATTAGTCCGAAAAAAAGAAGCCCATTGTTCCGACATCCCATTAGTTTCGTGTGTATCGTCCTTTACTGTTAAACCGAAGAAAGGGACATAGTTTCATAGCCTATAATTAAAGGGGTGGTTCAGAATTTTCGATGTTAAACCTCATTTCAAAGTAAGCCTGAGTGATATCTGTCATTGGAGACCGTTTTCAACTCATTTCATCCAGTCCTTCTATCAGCTGAGTTCGCTGGTGCTAGGCTAACACAAGTGAGTGGACAGTGCTAGCCTGGCAATAAAAACAGTCTTACCCACTCTGCAGTCTCCCTTAGGCAAGTGAATTAATATGCCAGGCCATCGATGTGTACGTCCAAGCTGATACAATCATCTCTGAAGTACAACTACCCTTGAAAAGTGTTATATTTTGCCTACATTGTTCCCTGTTTGTCGCAAGGTGTGCAAGGCAGCGGATTGATATTACCTCGGCTACCTAGCCTTGACGTTAGGTTTTGCCTTATCCCACTAACGTTAGGCTCTGTCTATCGTCATATTAGTCAAACAACTAACCTGAGCAAGGTAATATTCCGCTGCTGCTGAGAAAGTAGTCCCTCAAAATGTAATGTTATCATGGCGATTCAAGGGTAGTTTTTCTTTTACGATGTTTTTTTAATCAACACCGATGACCTGGCATATTAATGTATTTGCCTAAAGGAGACTGCAGAGTGGGTAAGACTGTTTTTATTGCCAGGCTAGCACTGTCCACTCACTTGTGTTAGCCTAGCACCAGCGAACTCAGCTGATAGAAGGACTGGATGAAATGAGTTGAAAACGGTCTCCAATGACAGATATCACTCAGGCTTACTTGGAAATGAGGTTTAACATCGAAAATTCTGAACCACCCCTTTAAGAGACGCACTCAGATTTGTAGTGTACCTTGTACTTTATTCTCAAAATTATCTGTTTATTTCCATTCATATTTAGACATTCAAAATAACCCCTTGTGCGTTTAATTAACACAGCCAAAGATATAGTTGATTGTGACAACAGGCCGGCACATTACCACCTGTTTTTAGACACATGATGCTGCAAAAAAAAGTCTCCTCTTTTCCGCGAATTTTGCGTCTTTCATTTCAAGTCATCCATCCATCTCCACTGTGTATGGTCGGACTAATGGGACGTCGGACCAATGGGCCTCTTTTTTTCGGACTAATGTGATGTCGGACCAATGGTCCGTCCCCAACCTGGTGAGACCAAACTGATCTCGCGAGCTTCAGGTCTTCACCCGCAGCCCAGTCTGGCTACTCTCCTTTGACGAAAATTTGGAACAGGTTACCAAACAAACGAACCAATCAGCGTTGGCTTTGAGGCGGGTTGAGGCGGGTTCGCAGTGAAGTGCCTGGCATCTAAACGAACCAATCAGCGTTGGCTTTGAGGCGGGTTGAGGCGGGTTCTCAGTGAAGTGCCTGGCATCTTTCTGGGCCACAGTTGTGCATCCTCTGACCGAAAAGTTGTTATGCGTCAGGAATTTGTCCAACCAGCCAGCGCACGCAGTAAAACTCTCCTCGTCCACGCCGTCACTCACTGTTGGATACATTTCTCTTGCCTTGGCCCTGCTCATTTCGCATGATTCAAAAGAAGTTTAAACCATTTGGAATTCTGGCTTTCAACTCCACGGTCATGGAATTAGAATTTTAGCACAATCTGCACCATACTGGCTTAAACCGATGATTTTAGAAAATTAAATACCACCTGAAATTAAAAAATAGACCAGACCTATTTGAGACCGGCCTTTGACCCAAACCTGTAGCCACACCAGGTGTGTAATAAAGACATGCGTCTATTTGGGACTCGGCTATAATTTGACGTTTTTCGGTACACACATCTCCTAGAACTCATTGGGATTGATAAATGACATGTTCCTGGAGTAAAATGAGCCCCTTTGCACGCTTGTGATTCCTTAAAGGAAAAATCCGGAGTGAATAAATGCGTAGCCCTACTGTTTTATAGTGCCAAGCGCTACTGATAGCCACCTCAGTCACTCGATTTCATGCAACGCAGACTGAGATAGCAAAACGGCAGCTAACGGTAACAGAATGGGGCATTTCAAAACAAAAGCAAATCGATTAGGTTTCGTTTTTGACATGCCTCATTCAGTTAGTGTTAGCTGCCGTTTCGCAAACTCGGTCTACGATGCACGAAATTAAACCCCTCAGCTGGCTACAGAATAAGCCTGCTTAATTATATAGACGATCATGGAAATGTTGCAGTTTTGGCCGGGATCACAGCAATGGTGCAATATTGCTGGCTGAAATGGTGTCAGTCTACATGCTTAAAAAACAACAAAGTGGACAGCAATATTGATAAAGGACATTTACCGGTATTGAAGATGCTGCAATGCAATAACCATGGCGACAATATTAGCCATCATTAGCCCTTGCACTCACCTGCCCAATTCTGCACCAATTCCTATACGAAAGCTCTACCTCTCTCCTATATCTCTCTCCTTCACCTTACTTTTGCAAGTCACCTCTCTTTCTTAAGTGGCTCATAGTTCTCATTATTAAGGGGGTATGATGGGGGGAGTTGGGTTGTGGGACACCTGTGAGGCATGCCGTAAGACTGTGGCCCGGGCTAGTGCACCCAGGGTTAAAGCATTGGCCATGGATGGTCTCAATAATTCTCTGTAATTAAAAAAGTTCGCATGACAATATTTTCACAATAAAAAAAATGCACACACAGAATTCTCACAATAATGATAATGAGTTGATTGCCTTCTATTTTTCACTAATGAGTGTAGGCTAACCCAATTTAGCATGCAGATATTAGCCTACTCTGTTTCATCAGTTATGTCAGAGATGTTTTGAACACCTTGTCTTAACTGTTATGGAACTTGTCTTGAACTATAGTTTTTTGCAATATTTCTGTTACCTCATAGGCTACCAAGGTGCTTTCACCCATATTTTCTCTACTCTGGCAACTATGCAGCATGATCCACTAACTTGGCTAAAAGAGCCACCTTGTTCTTCACGCAAGCTGTTGTTTATTCTATAAGAAAGTCATGTTAGTAGTAACTGTGACTAATGAAGTTACTGACATTTTAAAGGTAACGCCCTGATCCCAACAATGCTAGTAAGCATGTTATTGCTAACTATCAGCGTGGACCACGATTTGGAAAGAAGGAACATTTTTAAGCATTATTACTAAGTCCATACTTATCTCAGGACAAGAGTTGTTTGTTGTTCACAGTAGATGGTGGTGGCTCTCCTTCTCCATCCATAGTTTTCTTCTTACTGCGAGAAGGTAGCTCAGGAGGCAAAATGAATGAGACAGAGATGTATATCTGGGAAAACACTGCCTGACATCTAGTGGATGTCTTGTGTGCATGTGTGTACTTGTGCGAATCAGCTAAGCCAGGGGTCGGGAACCGTTTTGACTGAGAGCCATGAGCGCCACCTATTTTATAATTTTATTTCATGAGAGTCATACAATATAGAGGCATGTCTTTTATTCGTTTCATTATCTTGTCTTTATTTGAAAAGTCATCAAAAAGTTCACTGGCAACATCAAGCATGAGTGTTCTGGCATAGGCCTACTCCCCATCTGTGAATCATTTTCCGTTTCTCACAATCGCTAAAACATCAGCAAAGCTAGCCGAATTCCAGTCACCTTGGACTGAAATAGATAAATGAATGGATTGAAGTAGGCCTACAAGAGAATGTTTTAGATCTCTAATGTTATCATTCTTTTTTATTAAAGATTTGTCTGTGAGCCAGATGCATAGCCACATCTGGCTCGCGAGCCATAGGTTCCCTACCCCTGAGCTATTTCAAGTTACATGAGATTTGCATTTGTGGATATCTGAACACATTTCATCATCAACCTTTTTTTATTCAGGGAGAACGGACTGAGCATGAAGCTTTTTTGCAGCAATGCCCTGAGTTAACATTTGCAACCAATATCTTTTCAGATCACCCTCTGTGCAAATATATGAGACAATTTGGTAACACTTTATTTGAAGGTACCGTCATAAACTTTATAAACCTGTCATGACTTCTGACATACCCTAACCCTAACCATGACAAACACCGGGTGACACTTAATGACAGAAGTCATGACAGGTTTATAAAGATTATGACAGATTCATGACAACGTTGTGTCATAGTTAATGACAGTGTCATGTCAGTCTTATGACAGTACCTTCAAATAAAGTGTAACCGACAATTTTAATACCATGGCCCATCTTATTAATTAACACTCTGATTACATTGTGAACATTGCGTCGAGGCTGTGTGAGTTTTGTTTTAAGACTTGACCGTGGTTTAAAACAGGCCTATATGACATGGATAAGAGAAATTGTATCACATCAGGGGAATTGAGCTTTTTCACACATGAACATTCCGACATTCCAGGGTGGTAAACTGAATATTCTATCAAATGTATTGGATTTATGCCTCTTTCTGACTTGAAAAAATGGGTAATAACATTTCAAACGTGTAAATTCACTTTCTTTCAAATAATACATATTTGAAGCCCACAAAGTCCTGAATAGATAAAAGTGGTTTTACATTTTTGTGCATGAAGCTTCTATCTATTTGGGACCTCACAATTTGTGTGCTTCAAATATGTATTATTTGAAAGGAAGTGAATTGAGGCATAGGATCCTTGGTTCTATTCAATTCCCGGTTCTTAATTCTCACCTTTGTGCCTAACTGATCTTGGTTATTTTCATATTTTCTAATTATTTAGACTATAACCCTAGGTATAGCTTACAAAATGAATTGTGGAGGGAATTCCGTAGTTGGCTATGGGGGAAAGTTTTCCTTGTTTGCATACCTGAGACAGTTTCCTCTTATCTGATTATTCCAGGTAGTCTCATAGCCAGTTGGAACATTTTAGTTGAACAGCTGTTGAGTGACTAAGTTTATTCATACAAAAATAACAACTGATTAGGTTAGAAATTAGATATTGTTTGTGGAGATTAGCTTTAAAGTATAACCTTTATGCTGTCTTTAGTGTGCATGAGGCCTAAATTGGTATTCTTCCAGTAGATTCCTGAATGAATACACACAAACATTTTATTTATGTGCAGCCATTTGGAATTTGCAAAACAGAATATTAGGAGGTGAAGCTGAAGTTGACAAATGGTGTATTGACAAATTCTATCAATCCAAATTCCTCAAGATTGTGTACAACAATTACATTATGATCTTTGGAAGACATATGTTTTTGTTGATTTGTTGTTTGTTTGTTTGTTTTTCTGGTGGTAGAGGTCCTGTTGATTTCTGTGGTTTTGTTTGTAAGTGTTCCAGACAGAATTTCCAGGAAAGTATCATCAAGAATGATTGGTGCAATATTCTGGGTTGTATCATGCAACCTTATTTTGACTCTACCAAAACAGACCAGTGCCATGTTGCTATCATTTCTTCAATAATGTGCTGATGTTCAATATAACATTTCCAATTTCATGTAATCAGCGTCCTGTAAGACAGTCCTCAGGCCACTCTTCACTCAGTCACTTTCCGTGCTCTTCGAATCGAGTGTGTGGGCGTGGTTTACTCGACACTGTGTAGATCTGTGGGACCGCCAAGCTAGAGCTTCCGAAGTGTTTTCGGGCTGGCTGTTCTTTGTCCTCCATTACAGCTCGGATTCCCAGCTCGACTGTACGGCGCAGGCCCGAAGTAGCGCAGCCGCTCTGAGGTTAGTGCCCTACCGCGCAATCTCCAGCTATTTCAGCCCTGGCGCAGCCGCACCAACAAACCCGGCAGCGTTGGGGTGAAAGACAGATGCAGACTGTGTTGATGAAAAAATAAGACAGGCATTCTCGTTTTCTCGACCTTATTCTCGGGATTAACTTCGTTAACGCTAAGAATAAGCTCTGATGACTCAGATATGGCAGTAGCTACTGTTATGTAGGCCGCTAAGGCCTCGCTAATTTTGTGTTGTAGTGGCTAGCGACGTTTCAGATTGGCGGGTTCAGTAGAAGCAGCATTCTTTTTCAGACCATACAGACTGAACGCGCATTATTGAGAAGATATTAGTTTTGCCCTTTATTCGTTACAACTAGCATAATGTTCTCTGTAGCATTGCACTCGGATTTTGGCACGTAAATCGTATTAGTGGGAAAAATCCTTAACACGGGAGCCGCAGTCTGCGCAAACTGGTGAAAGGCTAGTCAAAACCGCCAGCTAACCAGCTAACGTTGCATACGGGAAATATAGGGAAAGGCTAGTCGATGCTAGTGTTAGCGCATTCATTTTCTATGTGGCTGTCATGCAGCAGCTTAAATATTCAATCGACATATTTCTATTGCAGTTAATAGGGGCTGTTATCATTTTACTTATGGAGCTACAGTCTTACTGTGAAGACCTGTGAAAAGCTTATCTGCCCATAAGAGGTCTTCTATCAACGTTAGCTATGAAACCGTTAGCATATAACCTTAATGTTATCGCGAGGTGGCTAGGAGGCTAACCTTAGACGCCTGCGGAGGATGGATATCTGGTTCAGCTATCTTGGCTATCCAGCTACCGCCATTTCACCCCGTACATCGCTGTTGGAGTCTTGGGAACAGATGGTTACATGTAGCATGTAGTGTACGAGCCCAAGCGTTCATAGGTCTCAGGCGATTTATTGTTCAAGGTTCACCCTTAATGAATGATCATACCACAAATGTAACCAGTTGTCTACGTGCTCAAAAACAGTTGCCATCAGTTATTTATCAATGCCTGTCATCAAGTCGAACGATTTGCCGAGGGGCTCATTTATCAAATCAAATGTAGTGTAGCCAGTAGAGATTTTATGCACCCAAATTATTTCTACCAAATCCTAAACATTTCAAGATTATGGTCTTTTAGCCAAAGAGTTTGATCTCCTCTTCGTCAATTCAATGCCTCAAGTATGGTATAAATGGTGTGTGAAATATGCATTATGTTCCTGGTTCTCTCTCATGTGTAATGACATCCACCCCTGCTAGTGTTTCAGTGATATCCTGGGATACAGTGAAGGACTAGAAATAGACCTGCTTCTGCCCATACAGTGCCAAGTTAATAATAAATACAAACATGGTATGACTCATGATTATCTTCCATGGCAGTTATTATTGCTGTTGATAATGAGACCAGATATACTTTCTCTTTCAGTTGCATGTGGTAAATGCAAGCAATTCACCTAGGGTGGCAGGATTCTGTTTCAGTGGCTGCACCCCCATAAGTCCAAGGCCCTTAAACCTTAAAAGCATTACATAGCTTGAATGAACATCATGGTTGGTTGATTCAAGAAAGTCAAGTCTATGAAGCTTCAGGGTTTATGCTAAGGGCATCAGCCGTTATGATTTCATAATACATAGATCCCCCTGGTGGGAGGAGCTATAGTGACAGTTTGATGAATTGTGATACATTTGACCAAAGTATGGAAATTTCTCTTCATACACACAAGTATGTGTTTATACAAACACAAAACAAACAATTCATCAACTGACCGCTCACACATGAAAATACTCTTCTGAAGGGGTCTCCTACAAGATGTTGGAGTGGTCTAATAAGACATGGTTGCTTTTATGGACATGCTGCATAAACATCACATAGACCAGCCCTTTGTGAATTGGCTCAAAGTTCGAGCCTACTTAAAGCCACACAGTCTGCACACAGCTTCTGCTTATGTAGGCCTATCTCTTTGAATTTGCATTCAGTCATTTATCTCATAGTATTATTCAAACTAAGTTTTTGCAGACATTTGATCAGTGGAGGAAATGACTGGCTTAAAGACCCAGCCCTTAAATTTCGCTGATTGTTTTATAGGTGCTCATCTCTATATGGCAGAAACAAAACTGACCACTGACAACTGTCTGAAACAAAAAATATGTTCATTGACAGTGCAATGTGTATATCAGTGAAAACAAAACACAGACGTCAAATATTAAATTTTCAGCTCATTAGCATCAGCAAATGATCACTGACAAAATGAACTCTGGTTAACATTTGATGATGAACTTGGGGGGTATTCCAAGAAGGTGGTTAAGTGATAAGCCTGGTGAGGAGCCTACAGGCTTTGTTTAGTTAAGAGAACAAGGAGTTGAGGTTCCTCTATTATGAGGTTTACCGCTACTTCCAGCTTAACTTACCCAGGTTTGTCACTTAATTGCCTTCTTGGAATACCCTCTTGGTGTGGACATTTTAAGAGTGTGTGTGTGTTTGTGTTTTCAGACTGTAGTGAGAGTCCCCTCGGCATCCCCTGGCCATGGAAGAGCACACGGTGCACCAGGCGACGGAGCACATGAGCACCATCGAGGCGCACGCCGTCTCCCAGCAGGTGCAGCAGGTGCACGTGGCCACCTACACTGAGCACAGCATGCTGAGCGCCGACGACGACTCGCCCTCCTCGCCTGACGACGACACCTACGACGACTCTGACATCCTTAACTCCACTGGCACTGATGAGGTCACCGCCCACCTGGCTGCTGCAGGTCGGAGAGGGCAGGGGTCACACACACACACACACACACACACACACACACACACACTCACAGAGGCTCCTGCAAGTTGGCAGTGAGGAACGCTGATAGGAACATACACATAATCCCCTTTCACACATACACTAACATCCGGACATCTCACAGGATTAAAACAGTAGTGCATATATGTCTGATGGCATTGCATGGGTGCTTTTCACCTGGACATGATACTAGGGTAGAATGAGAGGGATGCAAATTAAGTGCGCTGCGAGAATGGTGGCGTTGAAATATTTTGTCCACATGATGGCAGCAGAGCATGGGGAGGGACAAACCAGTGCAAAGTTTATTTATTCTATTTAATTATAAAACACCCAATAGTCTCTGAGTTATGAAAACCCCATACATTAAGCAACATGGGAGGTTCAATTGACATTCTTTTTTCGATGTTGCATGCATAGATTTAGAAAGAACACCATATTTCACACCCTCTGACAGTTCAGTCCTCCCACTCTCACATCAATCACCTGAATGTAGTGTGAATAGCACTGTGCCCAGGTTTCAAGGCTCATGTGTGAATCACCCTTGTTGTGTAATACCTGTGTGGGTGTGTGTGTGTGTGTGTAAATGTTGGGTTTATTGTCGAGTGTTGTGTCTGAAAGGTGCTAAAGTGATCACAGTGAATATCTTCATTCCTTTTCGAAATAACAGTAGGCTTGTAATGAACAGCTAGCTGGCTGAGAGACAAAGTGCAGAAGGCTAGCAAATTAGCAAGTATCCTGAAATGCCACCTCCTCCTGTCATTTGCATGTGGCTTGTCATAGTTGAGTAACAGGCATCGATATTGTACACTAAGTTAATGGGACACATCCATCCTAGTAATAGGGGCCTAATTAGTATGCATTATTTCTTCTGGAGGGCATTGTGGGGCAGAATGATGATCTCTGGAATGTCTTCTTAATGAAATGTCTGTCTGCCAACAGGCCCAGTTGGAATGGCAGCTGCAGCTGCCGTGGCAACAGGAAAGAAACGCAAAAGGCCACACATCTTTGAATCTAATCCCTCCATACGGAAGAGACAACAGACCAGATTACTTAGGTGAGCACTTTAGCCTGTTATCAATGTCAGCCATGACCTTTTAACCCCATTGTTTTGCTGTCTGTCCCTGTGTTTGTGCTTATTTTTACTGGTGGGGGGACATTCATCCATACAGAATGAGGAAGTGTGTGGTGACATGATGGATGAGAAGGTCTGTGTGTATTTTTCCCTAGGAAACTGCGGGCCACACTGGACGAGTACACCACACGTGTGGGGCAGCAGGCCATCGTACTGTGCATCTCTCCCTCCAAGCCCAACGCTGTCTTCAAGGTGTTCGGAGCCGCTCCACTGGAGAATGTTGTACGTATTTTTGGGTTTTCCATTTCTATAGGATCCATATCTGGTTTATTTAGTCGATACCGTATGTCTATTCTTTTACTCAATGGCTTTCCGGCCCATTTTAGAGTTGAGTGGTACTGAACCAAGACCAAAAGAATGATACTCTAAGAGCATACTGCATGATGAGAATTGTCCTCTTAGCTTCTGCTTGTGTGTGTGTGTGTGTGTGTGTGTGTGTGTGTGTGTGTGTGTGTGTGTGTGTGTGTGTGTGTGTCAGGTGAGGAAGTATAAGAGCATGATCCTAGAGGACCTGGAGAATGCGCTAGCGGAGCACGCACCTGCCGGAGGGGAGCTGAGCTCGGAGCTGCCCCCTCTGACCATAGATGGCATCCCCGTGTCTGTGGACAAGATGACGCAGGTGAGGCATTCAACCAGCAGATGGCGCCAAAGGGCAGATAATTTCAACATGGTACAGGGAGTGTGTTATATTAGTGACATCCAGCAGGTGGAGACGGCGCTCTGCAGACACAAGACCCCAGCTGATCTCTGGAGCTTATCGAGATTTCTCAGACTCTGTGAAATAAACTAAAAATACATTGCTTTATAATAATGTGGACAAAAGCTTTTGATCAAAAAGGTTAATGGGAGTATCCTGAGAGTAGATTTGACCTTGCATCATGTTGTGGGCAGAGCGTGTTTGTACAGGTTAAAAAAAAAAAGCGTGTGCAGCTGGCACTTGGGGTTGTCGGGGTTGGCACTCCTGGGTCACTAGGCCGTTGGGTGGCGTCACACCCATGGGGCACCTGGTTGTTTACTCTGTGCCAGCACCAGGGCCGCTGACGCACTGCCCCCCCTCTCTCTCCCCCCACCTCCATAGGCACTAAACCCTCTCAGGGCACTGGTGCCAGCATGCCCCGGCATTGACCAATGAGCCGCTACCAGACAGGCAGCCAGCCAATCAGAAAGTGCATCGTAGCTCTGCAAAGTGGCAGCAATGCTCACTCATTAGTATTTATTTTTCACCACTGGAGAGCAAATGTGTGTTGGTTGATGCTCTCCCCATCCTTGCAGCTGGTTGTGTGTGTGTGTGTGTGTGTGTGTGTGTGTGTGTGTGTGTGTGTGTGTGTGTGTGTGTGCAGATAGGGTAATACACGGAGATGGGTTGGAGTAGGTAGAGAGGCTCAGGGGGATGATGGTCCTCTCAAAGGGGCTGGTTGCTGTGAGATACAGGCCCTGGTGCAAGGGGGACAGGTGAGGCGTGTGTGGACCTGTAATTACTGCGTTTACTCCTGGTCCCCCTACACACACACACACACACACACACACACACACACACACACACACTCCCTTACTGAAACCTCTCTTCCTGGCAGCTGATTGGCTCCCCAGTGGATTAGCAGGAAGGGGGCTGAGTAGCTGAAATTCACCTCAGCAGCAGCATGCCTCTTAACTCCACTACCCCACTGTAATTAGACCATCTGCCCAGAGACCAGACACACACACACACACACACACACACACACAGAGTAATACACTCATTACTCAGTCTTTCCAATAAGAGCGGGAGAGATTCTCTAATCTGTTGCTCACACACCACACTATCATATGCTTTCATCTTTATGGAGTGCTACATGCTGACATATGCATAAATATATTTCTTTAGCTTACACTCAAATGTACACAATCATACATTTGATACAATCATACACACACAAGGATTGGTCCATATAGATAATTCATTCTTCTATGGTATGTGTTTAAGTATTGTGCTTGCCTATAGGAGCTTGTCCAACAAGTGCATAACTTGTAATGAGATTAGTGCTACTCAGAACTACGTGGGCCAGCCTGAAGCAATTCATAGAAAGCCCCAAGTGATCCCCCTTAAGAGGTGCCATTGACTGCATAGGGTTTAGGTAGATCCTGAAAGCCAGACTGTGCTCTATGTTTTAGAAAAGAGGCTGCTACACCTCTGTATGTGGCTCCATGGTTAAGTGTGTAATGAGTAGTGTACACACACACACACACACACAAACAAACACACAGTGGACAGTGTGTGTGGACTGCATGGAGTGGCTTGTCGTTAACTGTAGCTGCAGCCCTGTGTTCACTAAAGGTGCAGGCGGTGGGGGTGTTTTGTTGTAGCGATTTATTTCCCCCCGAGCCAAATTTAGCCGCTGATGTCAAGGCGGGCAGACGCTGTGGCCCTTCATTGTGCAATATAATCTCCCCGGGCATGGCCACGTATTAGCAGGGACACTGAGGACACACTCCCAACCCAGCACAGCACAGCACAGCCCTGCCCTGCTCCTGCTACCACAACCACCTCCATCTCACCTCCCCTCCCCTCCACTCCACTCACCACCTCTGCCAACCTACCCAGTCTCCCACCCCCACTCAACCCAACTCCACTGTAGTAAACCTTCCCTGCTCACAGCATGTAGAAAACGGAGGGCAAGAGGGGCACAGGGAGGGAGGGAGGGAGGGAGGGAGGGAGAGAGAGAGAGAGAGAGAGAGAGAGAGAGAGAGAGAGAGAGAGAGAGAGAGAGAGAGAGAGAGAGAGAGAGAGAGAGAGAGAGAGAGATGTTTGGCCTGATTAGAGCTGATCCCCTTCACTGCCACTGAAACAGACACAGGAAACGGACAGGAAGTAGTCATGGAGGAGACAGTGACCTGCAGGATTGTTTTTCTTTTTTCTTTCTTTCTTTCTTTTTTTTTTTCTCTTTAATCTACTGTACACACAACTCAGTGTTGAGCCGGACCTGAGTGAGACTGTTTGTGTTCGCACTGATCCTTGCACTGCAATCTTGAGTAGAGTGAGATAACTCTCATTCCGTTGCCACTAGTAAACATACTGTAATACTCATGCCACCTAAGGTTAAATTGTCCATCTATCCCATCCTGACTGTTATAACTGAGTTGCCATTAAGCTCTCCGCTGTCTTTTCTACCTTGCTGCTCTCCTCCATCAGGCTTGCTGTGGCTTCACCATCAGGCAGGTGCTGTAAAGAGAAGACATTCAGTCATGGCTGTAGTCAGCCTGTCTGTAGTTTACTGTGTCTGATCAATGTGTTAATCCCCGCAAAGTGACACCCCATTCCTCCCTGTAGCACAGTGGAGGAAAAGACCTTGCTCAGCCATTTTGCATCTCTCCACACACACACACACACACACACACACTCGTGTATATGCACACGAAACCAAAAAGTTGAAAGGGGCTGGAGCCACAGCTATAGATTGAGCCCAGAATAGCAGCTGAAATGATCTGCCGTCTCCTGCTCAGGATGGCTATTTCCGGCCCCGCTCGGCCCATCACTGTGATCCCACAGCTCGACTTGGAGGGTGGGAGCCGGCACGTGCCAGTGCGCTTCAAGGGCAGCTGGTGCCACGCATGATTGAGCCAGCCGCTTCCGTCACCTCGCTTATTGTATCTCCCACACACACACACACACACACACACACACACACACACACTTAGACACATATGGCTTTGTTGACCCACTCTCCTCGATCCCTTCTGTTTCCGTCATCATTGTCGTTGCCTCTGTTTTCTTTTCACTTGTCATATTTACCTGTTATTATTCCCATCGTTTACTGTTTGCCATCCTGTTCCTGTCTAATATCTCAAATGTCTCTCCCACTCTTCCTCTCTCTCTCTCTCTCTCTCTCTCTCTCTCTCTCTCTCTCTCTCTCTCTCTCTCTCTCTCTCTCTCTCTCTCTCTCTCTCTCTCTCTCTCTCTCTCAAATACTTCTCTTTATCTCTCTCTCTCTCTCTCTCTCTCTCTCTCTCTCTCTCTCTCTCTCTCTCTCTCTCTCTCTCAAATACCCCCCCCATCTCTATATTTCCCTCTATCTCTCCCTCTTTCTCTCTATCTCCCCCTGTCCAGGCCCAGCTCCGTGCCTTTATCCCAGAGATGCTTAAGTACTCCACGGGTCGTGGGAAGCCAGGCTGGGGCAAGGAGAGCTGCAAGCCCATCTGGTGGCCGGAGGACATCCCCTGGGCCAACGTGCGCAGCGACGTCCGCACTGAGGAGCAGAAGCAGCGGGTGGGTTGGTTGGGGGTGGCCAGTTAAGAGGCCAAGAGGCCCGAAACGTTTGTTGCCCCACTTTTGTTATCTGCTCTTCTCGGTACTTGTTTTGTTTAATACACTTCATCATATCATCAAGCTCTTGTGACTCATGGAGGGACATGAACGAACCCTCTTTCTCAGACATAAACACAACACTGTGTAAATTGTATTATACGGTACTACTATGTTAACCATGTATAGTTGTTTCCATGCAAAATGTTTCCATGTAGTAAGACTTTGACTAGCAGGTACCCACTTCCCACTATTCATCAGCTACCTGTATATCACAGCATGTGCCTGACTGTCTGTACATACCTGAAATTGACCATCATGGTATTTGTCTTGGCCAATGGCAGGTGTCATGGACCCAGGCTCTGCGCACCATCGTGAAGAACTGCTACAAGCAGCACGGGCGAGAGGACCTGCTCTACGCCTTCGACGACCAGCAGGTGACCCAGCAGCAGGTTGCCACGGCGGCCACCCACAGCATCGCACACCTGGTGCCCTCACAGACTGTGGTGCAGACCATCAGCAACCCCGACGGCACGGTGTCGCTCATACAGGTGAGGGGGGGGGCGCCAAATGCGTCACGTCATAGTCCGTGCTCTTCAGTTTGTGTTTATTTTGATTAATTAATACAGAGTTACACTCATACTGTAAACAAAGTGGAGCATTTACAAGCATTGTAAGTTAATCGCCTTTCTGGCTGAACAGATACATTTTATTTTTGGAAGAGACCAATTCCTCAACAGTGGCTAGAACGTGCAACTTTGAATTGAAAACCTTTGTAAATGCTTCCCTGTCGAATGATTGTGTATATTAATGCTGACAAGCAAACTTTAATCACATTTATTCATGATTAATCAACACTGATAAATATTTTCATCCAGTGAGAAATTTGAATGCTAGGGTAGGTTGCATACTACTGTACATTACTTTGGCCGAGTTAGATCATGATGCTTAGTTGCTGGTTTCATTCTGCCTTAATGGTGCAATTAACACCTATTCTATCTACAGTATCTATGCCCAATCTATATCTTTTTTTAATTGGGATTAATCACTTGATTTAAAGCCTTAACTTTAACAGCATTAGTATTTCTATGAAGTCCGTGTCTGTAATGGTGTAATGTGTGTTCAGGTTGGCACTGGTGCTACAGTGGCGACTCTTGCAGACGCCTCCGAGTTGCCAGGCACGGTTACCGTGGCCCAGGTTAACTACTCAACCGTGACGGATGGCGAGGTACACCTATCAGTGAGAACAACTTTTTTTTATTCAGCATCTCAAACACAATAAAATACACATATATTTATTTATATTGTTTATTCATTGGAATGTTACACCAAAAATATTGATGGGAGTCGATAGTTTGAAAGCGTACATTTCTGACCCTCTTTACCCCTCTATGTTTACTCCCTCTCTCTTCTCTTCCCTTTCTCCTCTTTTCTTCCCCACCTACCTCTCTATCCCGTCTTCCCTCCCTCTCGCTCTCTCTCTCTTTCTTTCTTTCTTTCTTTCTTTCTTTCTTTCTCTCTCTCTCTCTCTCTCTCTCTCTCTCTCTCTCTCTCTCTCTCTCTCTCTCTCTCTCTCTCTCTCTCTATCCTCCCCTCTCTCTGTGTATTTGGGGCAGGTGGATCAGAACTGGGCGACGTTGCAGGGCGGTGAGATGACCATCCAGACCACGCAGGCGTCCGAGGCCACGCAGGCCGTGGCGTCGCTAGCCGAGGCCGCCGTCGCCGCCTCCCAAGAGATGCAGCAGGGGGCGACGGTCACCATGGCGCTCAACAGGTACGCACACGACGGGAGCGTCGTGTACAGGTAAAAAGAGTGAAGAGGAGAGAAAGACAAAGAGGAAGGAGAGAGATTGGGGGATGGAGTCGAGAGAAGTGTGTACTCAGGAGCTGTGAAGTCAGGAATGGAGGAAAGGAGGTGGAGATGTTAGAGGGAAAGAGATGGAGGGAAAAAATGTGACGGAGGGAGAGAAAGAGGTTGAAGTATAAGGACAGAGAGTTGAAAGGGAGGAAAGAAGATGGCGTCATCCTAAAGGGATGGATGGGAAAAGAGCTGTTCCCCTCACACACACACACACACACACACACACACACACACTCACACACTCGCTGCCTCTCCCTAGCTGCACGTGAGTTGCTCTGGCTCTGTGTCCCTGGGGGGCTTGTTACCTGGGCTCACCTGTCACCCACCAACCCCCAGACCTCACCCTCCCCCACCCCTTAGGCTTTCTTTCCAGTGAGCTGCAGCGTCCTCTCAACACTGCCACACCTAAGACTAGGCTAGATCACCTTCACCTGCCCCACCCCTTCCACCCTCTGTTTACCAGCACAGCCTCCCAGCAGCTGGAACATGGTGATCCTTCCACAACACCTTCACCACCCCCATTAGACATTCCCCACCTCCACCCACCACATCTACCTTCCCAGTCTAATTAAGGTCAGGAAATAGGCTTGCTTTCCAGAGAACAGCTTCCTCCCAACACTGCCACACCTACAGTAATTAAAGACCAGGCTAGATCACCTTCACATGCCCCATTGCTGAGGTCCACTGTGATCAGTGGCACTGGGGGCTGTGTGAGATTGAAGACCTCTCCCCTAGTCCCTACATCCTTCTTGGTTCTTTAAAGGAATAGTTCACCTCTTTATGAAAATTGGTTATTCACCCCCTTACCTAGTTACATATGTGGATAAGAGCATTTTGGTCTTAGTGCAAGCATTTTCCTGGTCTGGCAACGCCAATTTTACCTTTAGCTTAGCATAGGCGCTGGAAAGTAAAGTTGCCAAAGAGTTGCTCTCTGGCAACATTACATTCCAGCACCTATGCAAAGCTAAAGCTAGAAAATGGGGGAAATTGGGGATGTCATATTAGGAAAACGCAAGAACTGAGAAGAAAATGCTTTTACCCACATATGTAACTCCAGGTAAGGGGATGGTTAACCAATTTTCATAAAGGGGTGAACTATTCCTTTAAACTGTGAATCAGTAATGCAGGATTGAGCATCTCTAGATTGGAGGATACGGGAGGATATGGGGAGATCCCAAAAACTGAGGAGGGAGGAAAGAAGCTTACTGCAGACACACACACACACACACACACACACACACACACACACTCCCAGTCAAATACATCCACCCTCAGGCAATATCTGTAATGACAGTCTCTGTTGTCATGGGTCCCCATGGGAGTGATGAGTGTAGGCTTTAAGGCTACTGGGAGTGTGGTGGACAGATGTTAGTGCTGTTTGCCATAAGGGACAAGGCCTCAGAGCCAGCAGGAATCTGGTGATCATTATGGTAGCATGAGGGGAGGAGTGGGGGAGCAGCTCCCTATATTAGGTCACAATAGAGGGCATCAAGTCCAGTGCCTTTAGGGGGCAGTATGTCTTTATTATTAAGTACAAGGAATTGAACTTTTGTGTTCGTGTTGATATTTGTGAATAATCATGGATGTGTATGTTGCTGTGGCCTGTGTTGTAATCTGTGTGTGTGTGTGTTGTAGTGAGGCAGCAGCACACGCAGTGGCCACTCTGGCCGAGGCGACGCTGCAAGGCGGTCAGATCGTGCTGGCGGGAGAGACGGCGGCCGCCGTGGGAGCACTAACAGGAGTTCAGGATGGCAGTGGTACGGACACGGACACACACACACACACACATTGTATATAAATCTGGCTCATATAGTATAAGCGGTCTTTGCAGGAAGAAAACTACAGTGTTTATCAACACACACACACACACACACACACACACACTCTCATACTCATACACCTGCTTCAGTTTCATATTTATTTGACGCAAGATCCCTCATGACCCTATTCAACCCATGTCCAGCTTTAAATGGCACAGAAATCGGCGCGCACACACACACACACACACACAGATCCTCTCAGTTCCCCTCTCACCTCATCTACACACTTGATGACTGCCGACGGGTGATCCACACAATCCTCACGCCTCACTGCAGTCACACACACACACACACACAGGTGACTTTGACACCTGTAGCTACGGCCGAGTGGCCTGCATATTCTTATCATCTCTCTTTGATATCTCTAGTGGCTGCAGTCAAAGATGGCTGCTGCCCAACTGACTGAGTACATTCTCCCTCCTTCTCTCTCTCTTTCTTTCTCTCTCTCTCTATGTCTGATTTGCCTGTCAATCAGTCTGGTCTTTCTCAGATTTGAAAGAGTAGAATTAGTCATTTGCTTGACCACAAAAGCTCCACCTTACACATTTAAATCATTCAAATGTAGGGCGCGCAGGGGAATCTATGCAAATGATGCTCAACTGCTGGAACTATCACTTTGAAGTTCCATCAGCACCCCCATACACACATAGAGAAGAGAGAGAAAGACAGAATTATATTTATTCATTTTATATATATTTATTACAAGTATATTTAGAGATGCATTATAGAACTGTGGAATATTAGGCAAGCTTCGGAGCAAGTCTATAGTAATCCACTAGATTCTGCAGGACTGTGTGTGTGTGTGTGTGTGTGTGTGTGTGTGTGTGTGTGTGTGTGGGATGGAAAGGGAGAAAGAGAGATGCCAACCTGTGTTGCCTAGCCTATTCTCTGTCCATAGCATTCCCCACTATGCAAAAGCAGCAGGATTCTGCCCCCACTCCTAACAAACACACACACACACTGCACACACCCAAAAAGAGCAGAATAATCTTATACTTCAGCACCTGCCTTTAAAGCAGAGAGACAGTTGACAAACTCCAAGCACACAAGACCCTACATGCCCTTCCTGATGTGTTTGTGCACAGGCTGCCGCAGTCACATTTTTGTAGCCCAGGTAAAGGAAGCGTTGCTCCAGTCTCCTACGTAGCGGCTGGGTGATTGACAGGCCAGTGCAGTCGGCGGCACAGCCTTACGAGACGTAATTAGGGTTGTAAACGAAGAGCTCAGCCCTGGCCCCTTCAGTCAGGCTCAGGCCCAGCACCCCCCTACCCCCATCACACACACACACACACACACACACACACACACACAGTCCCAATCCCCCGCACTGCCCCAGGCACTTGGCAGGCCCCTGAGGAACCTGTCTAAAGAGCTTTGATGCTCTCCATTATCGGTGCGGAGCCTAATCACAGGAGCCAGCTGTCAGCGCTCCCCGGCCAGAGACACACCAGGAAGTCCTGTCTGAGACACACACACACACACACACACTTACCTGGGACATGCTTTCACAAATACTACTATGATAAACATGCCACTTCCATTATATTTTAGGTTAGTCACGCTTATTTGATTTGCTATAAGCACATTCACACACAGCATTGCAAGCAGCACCATGTACAATTGTGCATGAATCTCTGGTGGGATCATTTATGCCTATATGCCTGTATAAATAAATCCCAATGAGCTACTTTAACGTAATGCTATTTAACTTTCTGCCATTATTTAAGGTATCCCTTTTATTTTGGATCACATGTAGTCATCTTGTTTCATGAACCAGAGCCACCAGTAAATTTCCATATAAAAAGCTGATTTAGCATTAGCACAAAAAAAAATAAAATAAATAAGTATAGAATAAATAAAGAATTAGATAAGAACGGCTCCCTAGTTTCCACCCCCTCTTTGTTATGCGGTTCCCCACCCTGACCTTTAAGTTCCAGTTTGACCCCCCACACTGGCCAGATATGAAAGAGCTTAGCATTTATTTATTTATTTATTTATTTATTTATTTATTGAACGTGCTAGGATTGCTCTCTGTCATTTCTCTCTGCATAAGATGGTCCATCTGTGGCGGCGTTGTCATTTGTGAATGAGCAGGGAGGTGCTGTGATTAAGGAATGCTGCCGCTGTTTTATGTAACTGTCCTGCTGGGCTGCGCTGGCCTGGCCTGGCCGCTCACTCAAGGGATTCTGGGATAGCTGGTGTCAGGCAGACTGATCTAGAGAGATTTTTTTTTTTTTTTCCCTGTCAGAAAGGAAATCTTTTTGTTTTTCATTACCTTTTTGTATCCCAAACACACACACCAGGAATGGTGAGCAGTGAAGTTGAGCCACTGCATTTGAGGCACCCTGTATGCCCACTAACTGTGCCAGTATCCACTACAGCAGTGGATATTGAGAGAGGAAAGCTGTTTGTTTACTCTCCCTGCACAATATTTTTCCCTCCCATCGAACCAAACTTGATCAAACGGGCAGTGCCTCAGCCGCCAGCCCACTTCTTCCAAACCTGTAGCCTACTGCTGCAGTAATGCGTTGCGTAAAGTGTATACTTTCCTACACACAACAAACTCAAAGCCTGCTTCTCTGTGCACATGATATTCCAGAAGGCTCTTCCTTATTAGAAAAGGCATAAATGTAGCCCAAAACATAGCCGAACAGAGACAATAAAAGCAATAACAGCTAAACGGAGACAATAATAAAACAAACAACCAAATAAACAGTGTGGGCGTAAGTCCTGTCCCCCCTCCCTGGCGTCCCCATGTTGTGGCGGTGAGTGCTGGCAGAGGGGACAAGTGGCCCTGTCAACAGCCCGGTGCGCTGGCGCTGAAGGAGCTTATTGACCTCGTCCAATCAGCCTAATGGCAGCGTCGGGCTGCCTTTGAAGTGTGTCGGCCAACATCGCTCTTGATTTCGCTACGCCTCCCCTTCCCCCCTCTTCTTCTTCTTCTTCTTCTTCCCTTTCTCCATCCATTCATCTCTCTTTCTCTCTCTCTCGGCTCCTTCCTTTCTTGCAACAGGTCCTCAATGTCACGGTGATGAAGTGACAAGAGGGCCACTTCTCTGTGTAAACACAGGCTTCTCACAAAAAGCCCCGCAATCATTTCCACAGGCACAATTAAACCGTGCATGGCTGTCGCAGTGCCTGTGTCATGGCTGCTTTGCCAGCTTTCTCAACCTAAACAAAAATCAAACAAGCTGGATATCAAGTAAATATTAATGATGGGTAACAAACACTTAGATGCTGCTCTATATGCATTTGTTTTGGAGTAAATGCTGATTACGCTTGTGTTAAGAAATGAAATGCATGCTGAGGTGCATAGCATGTTGTTTACTGGATAGCTTGTGGCCTTCTGATTGAATCTGTTTGTAAACAGTTGTCGTCAGATCAGAGTTGGTACACTGGATAGACTGAGATAATTCAGTTTAAATTGATTGGAATACTGGAAGTGTGTGTGTGTGTGTGTGTGTGTGTGTGTGTGTGTGTGTGTGAGAGAGAGAGTGAGAGAGAGAGGGAGAGAGAAACAAAAACCAAGAAATGGTGGCAGTAGCTACCCACCCTTGGGAGAGGAATAGATAATCTCTGATAGTGTAACGCAAGTGCACAGTGATTCGGATTGACAGGATGTGCATCTGTGTTTGTGCTGCTGAGGTAATTTGCAGTCTGGTGTGTGTGTGTACGTGTGTATCGCTTTACGTATGGGAGCTTTGCCTCTGACCTGGCCTTCTGGTCCCCATGATCGGTGTGTGTGTGTGTGTGTGTGAGAGTGAGAGAGATGGAAAGGCAGCATTTGGGACGGTGTTGATGCCCAAGCAGTGAGACATGCGCAATCCTCTCTGGTTGCCCCGCCCCTCTCTCATCCATCTGCCCCTCCGCCCGTGCGGTCACGTGACCCTCCTGCCCAAGCGCAGTAATCTGGGGCTGGCGGTGGCGCACAGCTGGGCCGGCCGGCCGCAGTAGGAGGAGAGGAGGGGCGAGGACAGGGGAGCTCTGCGGCTCAATCGGCCCATTGTTCCTGCACTGCAGCAGGGGGAACAGGGAGCTGCTCTGACCCCCTCTCCTCTCCCCTTCCCTTCCCTTCTCTCCCCTCGTCTCCAGGCTCCATCTAGCCAGCGCCCCAGCCACTCTCAGTCAGATCCACTCCAACATGGCGGCCATCGCACTGTCAGTCAGACAGACGGACAGGACCTTGCACCTGCCTGTGGCGTTGACAATGTCGTCTCTGATGGAGTGCTAACTTCCACTGCAGCCGTCATGAATTCTTGTCATGCCACATCCAGTCGTGCATCAAGTGTTCTTCACTAAAAAAATTTGACTTTAACTTTATAGAGATCTGCTATGCATGTGTGTCATTGGCACTGCCATTATGTCCTTGACTGTCTTCATTGTCACTATTCTCATCAGTGGAAATTGTATGTAAAAGCACAGATGTCCTAAGAATCAGATTTAAGCTGGATTTTTTACACCCGTTTCCTACTGACTCTCTCTCTCTCTGTGACACCTTAAATTGAACGATTGACCCTTAACCACGTCTTCTCTCCCCCACAGGCCTGGTGCAGATCCCGGTCAGTATGTACCAGACGGTGGTGACCAGCCTCGCCCAAGGGAACCGGCCCGTGCAGGTGGCTATGGCGCCGGTAGCCACGCGCATCGAGAACACGGTGACACTTGACGGACAGGCAGTGGAGGTCGTGACCCTGGAGCAGTGACACACTCCCCCCCTGTAGGTGTCGGGGACGGGCAGCGCCGGCCCCCTGTAGAGCCTCCTCGGTGTGTGTGCGTGCGTTTGTGCGTGTGTGTGTGGATGGGGTTCAGGTCAGTGGGCAGGCGTTCCGCCTGTTTTCACACACTGTAATATATGCGTTGTATAAAGACAAAAAAATATTGCTATATATTTTTGACTTTTGCACCTGCAGGGGTATCATAGGTTCCAGGATCAATATCAATGCATCGTTTACTTTGTAAAAAGAGGATGTTTGTTTTTTTGTTTTTGTTTTTTTGAGGGTTTTGTGTTTTTGTTTTTTGTTACGATTTTCCCTTACTTTTTTTTTAGCTTTCTGATGTTGATGATATAGAGTATTTAGTATTTATTTTTTAAACTTGTATTCAGCAAAGCGAAAGAAGGCAAACCAAAAACTAAGGGTGGGATGGGGTCGAGCATAACCCCTCTCTCACACACCACCACCACCACAGAACTCCATTTCATCTTTACGTGTACAATGCATTTTTTTTTTGTTTTTGTTTTGTTTATTTTGAGCTCTTGGATTAAGGCATTTTTATCTGTAGGTTACAGGCACTGGCGGATCCACCATGGTGTCCCAACTCCCGTTCACTCTCTTCTCAGTCTGAAACGCCCAGACCCCCACAAACCCCCTCTCCCCCCCACACCCACCCCCCAGTGTGATCTTGCCTTCATCACAGACTGCATTAAATGTGACTTGTTCTCGGTCATGGTCGTGATCACTTGGTCTCTGGCTCAATGCACAAGTGTTTGTTTGAGACCCATGGAATTTCAGTTCTTCACTTTTGTATAAACAAAGAGATTGACAGTGACTGCAGCTGAAAATGGGTGGACTGGTATGAAAGTGTGTGTGTGTGTGTGTCTGTGTGTGTGGTGTGTGTTTGACTGAACTGCCAAGGAAACCATTTTGAAATCAAAAGTACACTGCCTCTGTTTGTCTGTCACACACTTATCTGGGATGTTTTAAATGCATATGTACTAGGAAAAAATGCTGTGTGTGTGTGTGTGTGTGTGTGGCTGTGGCTCCTGTGGGAGTGTTTCTCCTGTGCATCATTTTATACATTTTGATGAACAATAAGAGAAAACATCAGTATCCATTGAAATGGAACATTATTTAAAGATGACCTTGGTATTGAGATATCAAGAAGACCAATTGTATAACACTGAGAGGGGCTGACAGATGGATTATGGGGAATTCGAGGCATGTGGTCTACGTGAGCTCCAAATAAAATATTGACTGTTCACAAAAAAAAAGAGGTCTTATGTCATAACTTGGGTCAGTTTTCTTTGACTTTTCCATCCTTCCGCACAGCTATCATGCATCACTCCATCTTTTTAATCATTCTACTTGTGACTTCCTCCTCCACCTCTCTCTCTCTCTATCTCTGTTTGCTCTTTTTGCCAGGTCACTGGTTATTGGTGTGTATAGTGTCTCTCCCTCAAGTTGTGTCATGAAAACCCTGTGACCTGCCTCCCCCATCCTACACCATCCCCCCCTCCCCCTATGCACTGCTGGCACCCGCTCCCACTCCTCTGCCACGAGCCGGTCGTGGTGGACACGCGGGGCCTAGTTGCATCATAAGCTCTCATCCCTCCCCCCTTCGGCTAAAGCCTGGATTTACAGCCAGTGCCCTTCTGCTGTATGGGGTAGGGTGAGAGGAGGAGGAGGAGGGGGGTGGGGGTAGGGTGGGGGCATGCTGGTTTAATCCGACAGGCGTCACCACACATCCCACTCTGCCTCCAGATTATTACTTACACAGTTGGCTCAGAAGCAGTGGGGCGCAAATCAGTGGAATATTTCAATGGAGGATGCTTCTCTCGTTAGTTTTAAAGGGGTATTTCTACTTGGGGCAGGAGAAGCACTGCTGGTAGGGTACAGTTGAACTTATAGGAGAGGAGAGGAAAAGAGAGGATGGGTTTTTGGTGGGTGAGCTTGTTGGTGCAGCAGCAGCTGGCTGGAGTGTGGGGGATGGGAGGGGAGGGGATGGGATGAGGAGCAGGCCTGGGAAGGCTAGAGGAGGCCACACGCGAGTGTCACTCTCTGGGCAGGGTCAGATTAAGACGGCCTTATTAGCGTGTGCTTTCTGGGAAAGAGCCTGAGTGTGTCCTGTGCGCTTCCTCACGGAAGGACCTGCTAAAGCGGAGGTGGGTGGATGGACACCTGCGTAGTCTTGACAAACACAACTGATTATCTCCCAAGGGATATCCCCTGCTTAAGAGGCTCACTCCTCCACGCTAGATATCTGAGAAATACTGTCTGATTACTGGGGGCTGGCGTTGTGTGCCCGAGACTCTAGAAACCTTTAATGCTTTTGGAAACTTCCACGTATCACTTGATGATGTGTAAAGTGGCAAAACAATCACAGGTCCAGTGGAACAATACTTGCACTTGGTTTGTTAGCATGTCAATTCCCAGTTTTATTCATCACACAGTTCTACAAGACACTGAGAAATGCTTTAGTGAATGTATACACCTTTAATGAGAATATGGCAATGTAACTTACAATCCAGACAGCCATTATGAGCCATTAATTCAAGTACAATCCCTTGTGAACATGTCAAATGTTTCCTCTATTGATCTCCATGGTCATTCTTAACTGTTACATTTGACCATTACTAATTAACAGTAATATGCACTAGCTTGTCCATGCCCCCTCATAAAACACTTCAGTGAAGCATTAGAGTATTGATTCCCTGGGGGAGGAGGTGGGGGTGGCACGTGTGTGTGTGTGTGTGTGTGTGTGTGTGTGTGTGTAGCTTGGAGGGGGATGAGTTCATGGACATGTCTCTGACAGGGCGCAGGCCTCCTCGTCGTAGGGGGGCTGTGTTCTTGTAGCCTGGAGTCCTGCAGGCTGTGGGGCAGGGCTTTAATCTCCACTAATCGTTTCTTAATACACGCATCCCACCCACCCACCCTCCCTCTTCTCTCCTCTCCTCTTCACCCTACCCCCCCCCACATCCACTGCATGCGCTGCAGTCCGCCCACGCTCAGGCACGAGAGATAATCTTCATTCTTTCACCCCAATGCCAATGCAAAGCAAAAAAAAAAAAAAAGGAAGTCGAGCACAGTCGTGCGAGTGGAAAACGTCCACAAGTGTTCATTCATTCAGCTTTTTTGTTTCCAGTTGCCCGGTGAATGTACAAGTTCAGTTCATTTTCAGTGTCTGTTGCTACCTAAAGTGGTGCAGCTATTCCTATCTAGAGTGAGAGAGTATATATAGTTTGAATTCTGATTTACCAACTGCCATCTTCTTCAGTTCCATCTACACACTCCAGTAGCTTTTTGACAACTCAGTATTAATGCATTGTAGAAACTTGGGCAGTAAGAGCTGACTCTCTCATCTACCTCATTATTAACTAGGATAAAAGTTGGTGGCTTCTGTCACATTCTTCTCCAGATCACAGTTGTCTGATTGCGAAAGTTAGTTAGGAGGAGCTTTGTGAGCCATGTGAACCCAAACACAGGTTCCATCAACTACAGGCCATCTTCTCCAGAAGGACAAGGTCAGAAGGATCCCTACAGCAGGTAATGACTTGTGGTGTTGGTTTTATTTCAGGGCCCTATTATTTGGTCACAGGTACATGAGGCAGAGTGATTAGAGTGATTGCTCAATTTAAGATGGGATGGAAAAGCAAAGTCATAAGCATCATGGGTACCAGGCCCAATTAAGAGGTGGTGTGGCTGACACAGCTTGTTAAAAGGCCTGCTGGTACTGATTAGTTGCCACACAACTTCAGCAGGCTCAGGTAAGTGCTTTTTGTGTGTGTGTGTGCCACCAATATGGAGTGTAGAGACATTTTGTTTAAAGGAATCATATCCAACAACACATGAATTATGCTATTCCCCCCAATACCTATGGAGTATGCTTGATATGGACATAAATTGGTAAACATGAACCCTGAAAGCACTTTGAAGAAGTCTTTTCATATAGACCATTCCTTTAATGTCCATGTATGCAATATCTACATACAACATACAGTGTCATACAACGTACAACATACAGCGTAATACACATAAATGAATGCAATTAATTTCAAGATCCATAGCTGATTGAATAATTATGGTAGCCATTTATAAGCCATCGATAAGTGCAATGTTTACTTCATCAAATTGACAATTACCTGTACAGATACATTTGTTTATTCCGGCTCCTGCTTTTGATGTTTATCCTTTCACCTATCCACTTTGTTCACATACAAGTACAAACCCCTCAGACAGACATCTCACACACACACACACACGTCTCTAGACTCCAGACATTGTAAGAGCACCAGTAAGTAATCTCATTTGTCTAATGTGCCAGTGTCCACCTAAGCACATCCAGACATAGTCCAGTATGGGGCGCTTCATCCGGCCCTCTCCCATGCTTTAGCCCTATTCACAAGAGAGAGAGAGAGAGAGAGAGAGAGAGAGAGAGAGAGAGAGAGAGAGAGAGAGAGAGAGAGAGAGAGAGAGAGAGAGAGAGAGAGAGAGAGAGAGAGAGAGAGAGAGAGAGAGAGAGAGAGAGAGAGAGAGAGAGAGAGAGAGAGAGATATCGCTAGTGCACTGAAAGAATGAGGAGGGGGAGAGAAACGGAGAGAGACAGAGGGCCAGAGAGAGAAACAGAGAGAGAAACGGAGAGAGTCAGAGGGCCAGAGAGAGAGAGAGAAGAAAAATGCAGTGTAACCCGAGCTGCGGGGTCCATCTGGAGAGAGGGCCCACTCAGACAAAGATTTCCCACAAAAGCATTTCAGTGCTGATAACCTCGGGTTTTCTGATCTAGGAATCGACAAGAACGCGTCGTGCACATAACTATGCAATACATTTCTGCATGCGTAAACACAAATTCAATACATATCAGCTGGTTTAGAGCAGAAGGTTTAGAAATTTTATAACTGGTGGATTTTTTTTTTTATATATATACAGTATATATATAAAGAAAGTAAAAGGCATACAGCTGCTTTTATTAACATAGGTACAACACAATGATTTGGAGTGAATGACAGATGAACAGAATGAGAGGCTAATAAAAATCTGTCTGAGCCTATGCAGAGGGAGCTGAATCACCTGCTTGTGTGCGGGGAGAGAACAGGTTCTCTTGTTCTTGGCCATTATGTAAGGGCCGTCTGTCTACTTCCGCTCCCTCTCCCTCTCCCTATGCCGCATAATGGCCCCCCTCACAAAAGGGCCTAGAGCACCTCAATGCACCAGCTGCACACACACACACACACACACACACACACACACACACACACACACACACACACACACACAAACGATCAAGTGAAGCCCCCAGGCTATGGCGGGTGACAATACAAAATCATATTACTCATCACCAAAGTGTATGGCACGGATTTATGCAAAAAGCAGATCAAGTGGGCTTAATCCCTCGATCCTCCTCTCACCTACATTACCAGACCCTGACCCAGTTACACCCACAGCACAGCGGCCTCCGCTTCCCAGCCATGACCACTGCGCACTGCACCAAGCCCCGAGGACAGACCACTGAATCTCTCCCTCTTTTCTCTCCCTCTCTCTCTCTCTCTTTCCCCCTCTCCATTCCTCCTCCTTCCCTTTGCATTCTCCTTCTCCACCCTTTTCCCAAGCAGGTTGTGAAGGGGGAGAAAAGGCCTCATTGAAAGAGGAGTGTAAGAGGACACCGAGCACTCAGCCAAGTGCAGGGTGGATGTGAGGGATAAGCACCCCCTGTTGGCACGCTGTCGGACACAAGGCTCGGAAAGAGACAGAGATTGAGGCAAGAGGTGCACTGCGCGTTGCGCTTTTTAGCGAGGCTAGCTTCAAAACCTTGTTCCCAGGTAAAATGCAAGCTGTGTCAGATGTATTTTCCTGTCCTTGTGAATTGATCGCCATATGTCCCGAGGTGTTTTTCGAGGAGGTCAATGTGGTGGCAATAGTCAGCTGTAGTCTCCACATTATGCTCAAAAGCTTTTAAACAATTTATAAAAACATAACACACACAAACAAAAAGTCAGTCAAGGTGGGGGAGGGGCTGTCAGTGGTGGACATGTTGAGCTATGAGACTGAAGGTGCACAGGAGGGAATGCAGATTTTCACCCTTCCCTGTTTCACCTTTAGTCACTGACTCCCTCTGTGGCATCAACATGGACACCACAGAGGACACCACACCAGATTGGCCCTCAGAAGAAAAGAAAAAAAAAAAACATGATTTTCATAGTCTCTCTGCTCTGGTAGACAGATACTGCGGAGGGGACTTGGAGTCAGGTGAAGGGTGAAGCTCTGCAGCAGTAGTTGGCAAGTCTAGAACCACCGGATCCTTCTACTTCACCAGTGTGAGTTCTACCATTGCCAAACACCGCCAAAGAGCTGCCAAGCTTCTCCAGGTCATTTAGAGGAGCTGTGTGGGAATCATGCCAAAGACACATCTTCCATCATCTAACTCATGAACACTTTTGGACTGATCAAAACAACAAAGAACACACTGCAATGACCCAACCTAAACCTTCAGTTAAAGTATGCATGCAAAACATATTGCTGCCACCTTATATTACGACAACATATCATTCAGTCATTCACCGGTACCTTTTCATCTTTTGTGATCTGTATATCTTTTATAATCATTATCTAGCTAAATGATTTGCCAAGGTGAAATGGAGGCCATTCTGCTGGATATGCAGAAAATTAATGCATCCGTCTTCAGTCTTGGGAAAGGAATGAAAAGTTGTTCCTGTCAATATGACTTGTATAACCAAAGCACATTACTGGGGTAAAAATAATGGCTAATGATATCCAATGAGCTCCCAGAATGTCTGCTGGGCATATTGTCTTAGTCAGCAAGGATAGTCTTTCACAAAGAGACAACAAATTGTTCGTGGAAAAAATGTTCCTTCTTAGAGCACCCTCGATGAAGTGAAATCAATAGATAAACACTCATTTGGGCTAGGAGACATAAGCTAAACGCACTGCCGAACCCCTGAGTGCTTTTTCGGGTGTCTGCGAGATGTGTTCATCTCCTCATCTCCCGTCCCATTGGCCCGGCCTGTCAATGTTTCCAATAATCCACTGATGGGAGGCCGGCTGAGTGGCCTCCAGAACAGCACGTGCTGGCAGAACATCTTCACAAAGTGGTCTGCATCTATCGAATTTTCCTCTTGCCCCCAGCAGAGGTCAAGTCTCAAGTTACACCCCTGTAAAATTACCGAAAATAGAAAATGACCTACACTGAAAGAAACAAAGAGGGAGGGAGGGTAAGGGAGGGAGAGGGGGGGCAATTAATCAATCAGGTCGACGGCTCAGTGTCTGCATACGTCTTCACAGGATGAACCCACATCAGCATACGTTGAACTAACGATAAGGAGTTAGCTAGTGCCGCTTTCCTATCTTCTCCTATATTGGCACTACACATAATTGCTCAACGGATATATACAAAAGCAAAAATGTGCTAGTGCCAAAATGGGCAAAGAAGAGAGCATGTTGAGGAAGCCCCGGAGCCGTTTGTTGGTTGAAGTCACCACCTGGATTAAAGGACTATGGGCATGTCAGCTAACAACGCGGCAGTTGCAAAAGTAGCAATTTCCCACAAGACACTCAAAGAGGAGAGAAAGAGAAAGAGAAAAAGAAAAAGAAAGGAAAAAAGAAGAACAAGGTGTGGACGGGTGTCATCCTGTGGTTCTTTCTCTGCTCTGTTTATGGCCCTATGGTAATTCACTGATAGTGTGTTTTCACAGTGAATTCTACCAGTGCCATACACAGAACAGGAGTCAGAGTTAACCCCAAGCACAGTGAACCCAGGCCCCCATCCAGCCAACCCACCACCCCCCCCAGCCTGCCAAGCCAAACACCTCTGGGGAGGAGGACAGCATGGGAAGGACAGGGAGGACAAAAGAGTGGTGTTGCCTGGGGGGTGGGATGGGATAAGTCAAGGATAGAAAGATAGAACAGATGAGAGGGAGTCGGAGATAGAAGGTGGAAGATGGAAGAGGTTGGGGACAAAGAGAGGGGGGGGGGGGGAGAACGATCATACACACAGTACTTTAAAAAGTGATGAAAGGATATCAAGCCCTGACACTTTCCAAGCCACTTCATGAAATTGATGCAAGCTATACAGGTTGTCTAGAAAATAAATAAATCAATGTCAGAGGGCTTAAAGATGAGAGAGCAGCAGCAGCAGCAGCAGAGAGTGAAGAGAGGAGAGATGGCAGAGCTTCTTCCTTCACATGAATAGCTCTGTTTATGTCCCCGGCACTTTAATCGTCTGACTCACTCGCTTTGGACTTCTTGGAAAACCTTAGTGCTATATTGGCAATTGATCTGCCACTCCTGACCAGTAACTCCCTCAGGTCATCACCGGACGACTTATTATTGCTCAGAGTCTTTCAAGTTGCTCAGCCAAAGGTCTTCAGCCATTAACGCATCCCTGCATCAAGGGGCGAGGTTCAGGGGGTTTCATTTTGTCCGGGAAATCCAACAAACATCACCACAGCCAACATGAACATCTTTGAATCATCTACAAGTCATTACCTTTGTCTGTTGGATTCTATATTCAATTCCATTTTACAGTCAATTGGTTTAGCTCTTCATCTATCCTTGGAGCATGGTCTGGAAATTAGAATGTGGCTCCTCTATCACAAAGGATATCTTCTATGGATGTAGATGCTAATGCTTAGTTCCTTATAAGCTCCTTGGATCAGTCTCTCACACTTGTATAAATCACATAAATGCTGATATGGCACTCAATGCATATTTTAATTGCCTGTTGAGAAGATTATCAATCTCCCAACGTTCCCAGCACATAATGTTCTTTGTACAAGAGGGGCAGAGGAAAGGTGAATGATATGCTAGATAAACTCCTGAGGGACAGACTGCAATTCACACATACATCTGAGATTTCATCCTGACAGTCTACTAGTGACCACTATCCAAGAAATAATTGATCGAAGCTCTGAAGGAATTCATGTCTGAGAGGTTACACAAAAAATATGTTATCCAAATTACGAAGCCCATCATCATTCCAAGAAATTATCAGAAGAATTAATAATCACTTTCAAAAGCTTCACACAATAGTAACCTGAACCATTAGGTTCTCAAAGATCTCTCTGACCTCACCTGACAAGCACCAATGTACTTTTAGGTACCTTAACAGACTACTGGAGAAGGCACAACAGAAGAACAACATAGCAATCTGCAAGATAAAGGCTGAAACATCGCTGTATGGGTGACTAACGACTGAACTGCGACCTTAGTTTGAAACACAGCCTCTTGGATACTGCAGGAAGGATGCAGGGGTCGGCCATTTTGTCTGCAGAAGTACACTCACCACCCTTTCGATGCAGAAGCTCTAGTATGCCAAACTCTCTGTCAAGCAAACCCATGCACAGAAGTACCAATGACTTTAGAACGATAATCACGAAGGATCCCCCACCCCCCCGCACACACACACACACACACACACACACACACACACACACACCTTCTCTGGATTCGTCCTGCAGCATTTTGCAGCACAGAGGGGGCCGGCTGGCTTGTGTGCCATCTGCTGTGAGCTCACAGCGCCCTCCTCCTCCCCTGAGCTAAGTTGACCCATGCTGCACTGCGCTGCAGGCAGCCCCACCCTAGTGGGCCCTGGGCACAGGCATTAGCCCCTGCACCCATCCATCCATCCTCCCAAACCTCTGCAGTGAGTAGATGGAGGCCAGATTGATTCCCGCCTCTGAAATGATGGCCTAAGTGATTTTTCAGACGCCCCCCAAATGGCTCCCTGAGCAGGAGTCGTCTTGCCATTTCCTGGGGAAATCAATACCGTTAAAAAGCCAGGGTGGAGAAGGGACCCTTGTGAAGTCTGGCTGGTGCCTGCTTCCATCTGCTTCTCTACATTAACTTTGTTTTACCCTGTTAATGATGAAATAAATATAGACTAACAATTTGAGGGAACCTACGGATGGGATTGTGTACCTCTTCCATGACAATCTGGAGAATTATGGGTGAAATTAGAACAGTTACAGACTGCCGAAATAATACAACAAAATAGAAAATACAACAGCTAATGCCATTTAATATTTTCCCTTGTAAGAAAATAATTATTTTTTTTAGATTATTTATCTGCCACATTCCACTAGACCAGTGAAGTAAGGGAGCAAATAATGGCGTGTACCCGTCATCAAATCCTAATTATATATTCATTTTCTAAAAAAAAACAAAACCTAATAAGGCGTACTGCTGCTGCTCATATTGTGATACTGATTTAGTTATTTTAGATTATGGCAGGAAGTGATGGAAGTTCAATAGATGACAAAAAGACAGCCACCACCAAGTCACATCACCTGCTATCGAGATACAGGCAATGCTGAAGATGCGTTTGCGTGACCGTCGCACCCGGTGCGCTTTGGGCAACCTTTGTTAACCCCAATGACAGTTGCAAAGCTCTTCTTCACCTAATCGCATTTGTCTGATTACAAAGTCTACAGGTCTTCAAGCCTTGGTTATTTTAGGAGAGATTTGGCATGAGCATTCCATAGTCTATCTAACAGCACACACTGGCTTGATTTTTCCTGATTAAATACACATATCAGCAGCCTATTTTACTTTACTGAAGAACGTTTTCAATCACCTGATGAAGCAATATAACCCATTTGGTTAAACAGCGGAACAAAACGTCAAAAATATAATCAGCATCCGTTTTAACGCAGAATCGTAACCTAATTAACAACGTAAGATGAGCAATAAATCCTAAATATAAGAATAGGTTATTGTGCATTATGGCGACATTACATATACCCTCAAATATTTTACCACAGAAAAATTAAAGTGCCATATTCGCTATTTGCATTCAGTGGAGTTGCCTACATAACTTTAAATATAACTTTTTTTGTAAATATTTATGCTTTCAACAACTGCCTAGGAAGCTTCCATAGGGGCACCTCGCTACGCCGAAAAGAGTAGCCTACGTTAGTTTTTCCTTGGTGATATTCCCACCTCAAGCAAGTCTATCTGCTAAAAAATACACACTTTGTACATAATCTCTGATGTAGAGAGTTCTAGGATAAATACTTTTTCCAACTCTAATGTTAGCCTACTGCCAAATATTTATGGAAAGCGGTCTTTTATCTGAAAGTCTTAACTTACCTGACCGCGCGACATGTTGGAGAAGATTGTTCCACTCAGGGTTTGAAGTGTTTCAGAGTAAAAACAACACACCTTTTGGTCGACTTAATATAAATACTATCACATGCATACTAATGTATTAAATTCGGTAACGTTAGTCTTTATGAACTTATCAAAGTAAAAATTACGCAAAGCTGACATGACAGTGGAAAACATATAAATACAGTAACGTTAAACATGCCAGTCTGGAAAAAAAAGCCTGACCATTTCTCGCTCCTTTCGATACAGAAACATACCACCTTATCATAGCTCGTCGCTCGCAACAAACTGTAGAATTTCAATGAAACAAAGAAGACCAGGCGGCAACGCTGACTTCCTGAGTATCAAATGTCAATTCCAGCTCTGCTCTCCCCGTGTACATACTCCCTCTCTCCACCTCGCTATAGCCTACGCCACTCTTTCTACCTGGCGAATCGCTGTACCTGCAAGACCGTGGATGGGCCCAGGTGCGTTTTCCCGCCGTTTGCTCGGTTTTCCTCTTTCTAGTGCAGCCGATGGTTCGACTTTTTTGTGGACAAGCGGCTCTGCTTAATTTTGGCTGTGAGAGCAGGGATTTGCCAATGGAAAGATAATTAGTTTGTAAGCATCTTACCCTAGTGGCGAAGGAATAATCCAACCCTCTTCTGTCTCTTGTATTTTGCGATGTCACAAGCCAGGTGCATTTTTTTCTTTTAGAAGGTGGAGCTGACGGGAGGCAAGGCAACCCTAAAAGGTCTCTGCCTCAGGCCCCCTGAATTATTGCAGTGTAAACAGGCAGCTGTCAGAGGATTGGCTGATCTCCGGATTAATTGATTTCATGCCGAATTATTCAAGCCATGCCTGCATTGCATTTAATAAGAGATGTTGGACATTTATGTGCGCCGTTTAGTGAGTAATTTTGTAGGAATATTTACTTCAAAATCCTTACAAATATTGAATCACTGATTTTAGTTAGAATGCACGGATCGAAAAATTAATTTAAGCGCACCATGAAATGGCGAGACAGCATTGAACGTCCCTATTTGGATTAATATGTTATATGCAAAACCTAAGCACGCATTTTGAGGCGATTAAAGTCAGGTGTTTAATAATAATAATACAGTAGGCTATTTAAACCATTGCCTTGAAATAATCATTTTTCAGATTGTGCCAAGATATACATCGATAACCATACCAACATTAAAGATTCCTTATACAACCTGTTGTGTCAAGGGATCTCGACACAGGTGTTTACTGTGTTTAAGACAGACAAAGAGCCTCTGTCTGTAACAAAGGAGGGGGAATTGAATGCAACCACGGCGTTGGTAAGACCTGCTGCTAGTTAACTGAAATGATTCTGTAGTTTAGGCGGTAGGCTAGTAGTTATTGTGATGTTCAATGAGAGCGCTTGAATTTGCCCAGAAGCGTCAGCGCACGGATCTTTTTTATATTTTGCCAAAAGGCTCTAAAAGTAGCCTAAATCAAGTAGCCTAACTGCATACTAGATCTAAATATTAATAATAGTTTAACCAATCTTACCATGCATATTTATTTTTCAAATTGCGCTGTCTTTAAACCCTCGTTTCAACCCACCAACTGCCATGTCAGGATTATGCATTTTCTCAAATCTGACGCATAGCGGAGTCTGCAGTCCTTAGGTTGATACAAACACTGCAGTGGGATCAGATGACGACATCCAGATGGCGAATGATGAGCAATGGCTGAAAGGGGCAACAACATTTCATCTACAAAGCCTCTTGAACCAGTTCTATCAGTGCTCAGTCGTGCATCAAGGCTTGTAACTTTACCAGTACAACCTGGAACAAAACTTCACACATTGAAAATACTTGAGGCCTCTAGCAGAGTATGGCATTGCAGTTACACATACCCCCAAACGATATAATTAAATATAAAAACATCACAGTAGACCACACAGTCAAAACTATATGCACTCTACCACTCTACCAGCAGGAATTAAAGGCATCAATCTGTCGGTATGCAACAAACCTCCGTATCACGTCAGCCGCTTTCCTGTAAATAGGCCTACTTCTTCTGCCCCCTCTTCAGCACTTGCATATAAGCTTTTGCGCGGTAAAGAAATGCACTATTCGTTGTCCACAGGAAGGTGAACTCCAAGGATATAACTCCTCTGTGTCTGGAATTTGATATATATGCCAGTAGATTTTACCCAGAGTTCACTCTGTTAGATAATTCATGTCTATTTACCTGCTGTTGATAATCAGACGGACACCATCGAAAAACGACCCGAATTTTTTAAACTCTCCAAATGGTGTCAGTCGGTCAGGTCTGGTTACATGTTTTCAAAGTGAATAGTGATAGTGAAATCCATCCTTGGATACTCATTGTCAAACAGTCAGCGGTGCAGCCGAACCTGTTCAAGTCCCAGTCCACCAAGAGCGTTTCCAGCTGATTAACTTCTGGAAAAGTTGAAACCCAAGCTTCGAGTCATCTCTGAAAGAGACCAGTAAAGCTCATGAATATTTAAAATATTAATTTGCTTGCCCAGGTCCACAGGCCTATGACTTCCAGAGTTCAGCCTTTGCCATCTGCCAAGACAGGTATCAGGTGCTAAGACCAACTCATGTGGCAAGACGTCTCTTGTTTGAACGCTACACGATAGGGGGCTCTTGACAAAGAACATGGTCATTTGGAAGCCTTTTACGCACGGGGGAACGGCAGCGAATTCAGACGTTACTTCACAAGCAATATAAATAATAAATTATTGTTGATATTATTATTATATGTAAAATAATATAGTCGTGGTTACAGCCCTCCTGTTCATGGTTAGGCTATAGTCCCAAAACCGGACGATGGCGTCGGCCCCAGGGGATCAGGTACCGTTATCTGTAGACACTGGCATCACTTTTCACACTGTGGCTTCCATTACAATGAGGCTCAAGGTGAGCACGAACAGATTGGATAAATTAGAACCGCTCTTTGAAATTACCTCAGCGTGTGGCATAAAAAGACCACGCGCGCACCCTTGTCCAAAAGATTGTTACTGCATCCATCTCTAAATAATACTACTAATAAAAAAGGGCGTCGTGTCATATTGGCCTAGTATAAAGGGCTATTTATTTTTGTTTATTTATTTGAAAACAAAGGGGCTGCGTATAGGCTATCCGCAGGGCCCTATGCTTTTCTGGAAACGAAATGGAAAGCCCATTTTAAACCCTTAGACTTAAGAAAAAAACATCTTTGTATCCTATCTAACCTATGTACCACATTTCCACTGTTGGTTTCAGGTTAAAATGCTAAATAAAAGCGAATTGATTGTGCTCAAACCATGCCTAAAAGCATGTGCATTTGAAAAACATTATGTTTAAAATAATGCTTTATAATTTCTTTATATTTCTATGTTTTATTCAGTATTTTACACGTTTTAATGTCCACAAAAGGACATTATTTTACGCGCCTTAAATTCACCATTATTACCAGCCTAAATCAATTATTCGTTTTTAAGAGACGAATAATATCATGCAGCCACAATGCGCTCACGTAAAATGTGCATAATGAAAATGTGATAGCACTTCTGGATTAAGACAAATGCAGGGCAGCAGTAGGATTAGATTCCAAATCTGAATAAAAAGTCCTTTTGCCTAATAGATTTCGCACACCATTGCACGCATCCCATGCGTAGTAGTCCCGTGCTGCTAATCCACGGATTAAATAGGAAGGAATTAATCCTTATGGGAAGTAAAGGACACTACACTGAACTCCTCGCTTACTTTGCACACCATGAAACGTCAGGTCCCTGGTCCTTGTCTTACAGGAAATTTTTCACAATTTAAAGGTCGTAGACACATGCTTCAATAGTCCTAGCCTATCTAGCCCATCATATAAATTAACAGCTATTCATACAACTATCATTCTTAACGCTACCGTTGCAGAACATTCGTTTTTAAAGGGGTTCTCCTTTATGGTTATTATTGGTTGATTTATTGTCTTTCATTAAACATATTTTGACTGGTGACTAGCTAGTAGACTAGATTACTATATACATGAATATGAATAAATGTTGACATGAATATGAAGATGACAAAAAGTATTTCAAAATTTTTCTAATTAGTTGCCTATACATGCCTTTTTATCCTAAGCATTTATGACATTATTCGAGTGTTGGTGATCATTGGTCATTTTAGTATTTAATCCTTAGTGTGAGGCAGACTGCCAGTGGCTGTTTTTTTCCGGGAGAAATAAAAATAATGAAAGAAATTCCTGTGTTGTCGCACAGAACGCAATGAATGTTATGTGTTTTTAGAGGGCTGTTCAAAACATATAATTTTCACCTGAGTCATATGATAAAAAAAATAATAAATAGCCTAATACGATCATAATATGGATATGAGTAGCATCCCTGTTTTTTCCAGGATTAAATTATTCGGCTAATTCCTTAGCGATATGATCATTTAAATTAGGCCTATGGTATATTTAACTTAAGTCTACCACAAATGAAAATGGACTTGTGAGTTAGCAATCCATCCATTAATAAAGTCCCTGGTTGGCTGTGCCTCATCCCTCCGGTAACGGACCTGAGTGGGAAACTTGAGCACTGCCGCCATCCCAGTCCATGCAGTCTGAAACACATGCGCCGCGCCACACCATCAGCCATCTCGTGTGTCAGCCCGGCGGATGACATTTCACGGGGGGGAGGTAGTCTCACAATCTCCTGAGAGATTTTTGTGGATGCTTACCGACCCATTGTCCGGTTTCGTTTGGTCCATCCAACTTTGCCCCATATTACACAGTAACGGGTCAACGTACAGCACATCTCCAAGCCAAGATGGCAGAGGCCCCTATATTTCCTCATGGGATTCCATGAAAAAAAAAACATATTAGATATAGGCTATATAGCCTACTGTATATTTGTGAAAAATCTAATTTGTGTTGTTCTGAAATAAATACATTTTTAGAACAAGCAGTTTAGGATACTTAATAGAGCAGGGGTGAGCAATCATTTTGGCCAAAGGGCCACATTGGCTTTTAGATTTTGACAGACGTGCTGGGTGTTAACAGTCAACCGGTTGATGCCGGTAAATTGGCATGTCTCAAACCAGTAACCACACTTTCTAACTTTCACTTTCTAACATGCAGGGCTAAAAGGGGGGATTTGCATTTCATTAATACAACAAATATGATAAATCAGGCCTATAATCTAAGTCACTTTGGCTAAATGACAAATTATTCTATTTTGGGAAGGCTCCACGGGGCGAATTAAATAGTTCAACGGGCCGCATGTGGCCCCCGGGCCTTAGTTTGGCCAGGCCTGTAATAGAGGAATGATTGTAATTACAATCAATACAACAGGCCTATATTATTCAAAGAATAGACACTTGTCTAGCATTTTCCTAGTCTGGGAGGCAGGTTTGGTTGGCGAGTGCAGATCTGTGTGAGTCTGCTACTTAAGAGGCCAGGAGGGTGCTGACAGAACACAACACAATCCTTCTGGGGCCATGGTGTGATAGGAGGATTTGGAATCTACACCATTCGTGTACATTGAACCCTGCTTGTCCAAATCCCTCTCGCCAGGTGCTGGATTATAGTACACCTGTGGAGTACCCGACTCCCATAGGCATGTTTAAATCACAAACAACAGAGTAAACATCCTCATGCATAGTGTACATACATTGCCTACAGTGGGTCCATATAGCTATAGTCCAATCCATAAGCAGGTTTGAGTGGATAAGGATGGGCATTACATCATAGAGAGCCTGCAGACCTCTGGACCATCGCATTGCAGATGCAGAGCACTCTAAATATTTCATTGAGCGGCTCATGTTACCGGACTTGCTGGAGGTCAGGCGTGTGGAAAGTCTTTCCCTCTCGTTCCCTCTCCACCCCACCCTTACCCTCCGCCTCTCTCTCTCTCTCTCTCTCTCTCTCTCTCTCTCTCTCTCTCTCTCTCTCTCTCTCTCTCCCAGGAAAGGAACAGAATGCAGATTACACCATCTCCTGTTGTGAGGCGGACAAAAGTGCACATCAAAGACATACTGACAAAAAGGAAATTATTTGTAGCGTTTGTTGTTTTGGCGTCTCACTCTTATGGTATGTAGCATTCTGAGGTAAAAAAAAAATTGCTTATACAAAGGGAATATGGAGCGAGGCTGGAGGAGAGGTCAGCTGTACACAGATGCAATTAGATCAGAGATAACAAGATGCTGCAAGTTGGAGCTAATGATTACAGAGAGGGCAAAAGAGCAAGGTGTGAAGCAGATTCTGTGTCGGGCTTATTATGAGAATAATTTTGCTCTGAGTCTCTTGTCAAGACAAAAAGATGAAATCAAGGAGAAAAAAACAGCAGAAAAGAGTTGGGTGAGAGGGGGAAAAATACTACAAGTGGGGAAGGAAATGGGTAACTTGTGAATCACCAAAGCTTTCAGAGTGAGTAGTCAAAGCCCAAATTGCTTTCATCCCCAAAAAATAACCCCCTAAAAAATGCTGAAGAGAGAAACGACACGAGTTTAATTCCACATCTTGGCATGTCTCTGCACCAATGAGACAAGACTGGGAAAGAGGACAGATTGCTGCGTGACAAAACAGTTTGGTGGAAGAGATTAAATTGCCTTATGTCACAGAATTTCCCTCCCCCCACAGCTAGTGGCATTGGCAGCAAAGCCCTCAAATGGACTCCACAGCGCTCTCCGTTGGTAGGGAAGAGAACTACACATCTCAATCATCTATGGGCCTGAGCTTCCCCTTCACACCAGGGCCGTTTCAAGGTACTTAGGGGGCCCCAAGCAAACAGGACATGGGGGCCCTTCACTCCCCGCAAACATCATCAATATAACTCTTTGTATTGTACAGTTGTCTAACTCCAGTTTAAAGTCATTTTTGTTGAAAAAAAAACATCAACTAAACTACTAAAATGATTAAACAGTCAATCTTGGGGGCCCCTTTCAGCCTGGGGCCCCAGGCAATTGCCTGGTTTGCCTGCCTTGTTGTGACGGCCCTACTTCACACTCATGCCCATTGTGGGTGGCATATATCTTTTGAAATTAACATAGGCTTCTTGGAAAAGATTTATTGAATGTATCCTTAACCCTTTAATCCAAACCCGTCTCAAAATTATAATTTGTCCCTTCAGATTAAGTCACAAAATGCACACACACCTATACCTTACTCTGGAAATGATCTTGTGTGAAGTCCCAGAGTGGTTAGCCTGATGAAAGAGTGCCCCCTGTGAGAAGAGTCATGGAAGTACCACCAAAAGCTTTTGGTGGACTTGGCTGCCACCCAGTGGACGTGAGACTCCATTGTAGATTAACCTGTGTGTGTGTGTGTGTGTGTGTGTGTGTGTGTGTGTGTGAGCTGCACATTTCACACAGATCACCATCATACCACACACACTGATGTATATTAGCCCATGGCAACAATCAGGCAGTTATATATTGTGCATTGTCCCTGTTCAATAAACATATAAATAACACACCACGAAATACACAACAGACAAAAGTATATAAGTTTAATGTTTTATTAAAAAAAAAGAAGTTGTTACAGCTCATTATACACACCTATTCTCAGAGGTTATAATCCTATAGATAGAGAGCATTTGTCCTCTGACAAGAACGCCCACTTTACAAAGCAGTTAAAGGAACAGGGGATGAAACCTAAAAGCATCAAATCAAAATCAAAGGAAGGTGAGTGTGTGTGTAGTGGTTGTTTGGAAGGGCTGAGGGGGGGTGTAGAGAGTATAATCAAATGTAAAACACCTGGGGAGGGTGTGAATATCACTGGAAAACAACACCCTTGAGATTTGTTTCAAGTATTACACACTAGGTACCAAATATAGAGATACTGTCAGAAGTGTAAAAATAAAAACAACAGCCAATTTACTATTTTTTCCCATGCTGAGTAGCCACCAGTCCTAGGGAGGAAGAGAGAAACACCTTGAGTGTGTGTGTGTGTGTGTGGGGGGGGGGGGTTATGGTTGGAACAAATAGGAGGGTGAATAATGTGTGTGTGTGTGCATGGACGACTACCCTCCAGAAAGAAAAGATCACACACATGGAGAACGCGAGGACATGGACGAGAAGAGGAGGAGGAAGCCAGGATGACTGGAGTCAAGGGGGGGTGCAGGAGGGTGGTGGGGTGGGGGACTTGCAGGTGGGAATGACATGGAGCATAAGGTGAGTCTCTTGAACTCCAGGGTGAAGCTTGGAAGACCAGTCCCCCCCCCCCCCCCTTTTTTTTTTTTTGTTGTCGCTGGGATTCAGCACATTACTGCATGCCCATGCTCTAAGGCTAGACTGCGGAGGAGGCTATGTGTTGGTGTGCGTTTTTATTTGCATGTGTGTGCACATTTGTATGTGTTAGTGTGTGTATCTGCATGAAAAGGAAAGGGTATAAGGAGAGAGGACCAATGCAAGAAAAATGACCACTGTAGCTCCCCAGATCCCTCCCGCAAACCAATCCCAAATTTAACTCCTCGTTCACACATCTCAAATGACAAAACACTGGACAACAGTTCAGGCAGATACCACTACCACTAAAATGGGACATCACAACTCATTCTATAGGCTCTCATTTACTTGTGCAGTTTTAAACACTTTAACATTAATAGAGGGGACATTTTTTTTAATTTTATTATATTTGGAAGAAATGAAGAAATATAATTTGCAACAGAACCATGATTATTCACTCTTTATTTATTCCTAAATCTTTCAAACCACTTTTGTTTCAGTTTTACTCAAAAAAAAAAAAAAAAATCAACACAAGTGGAGGACTAAAAACAACAAAATATCAAAGCCCTCAGGTTTTCCTTGTTAGTTGGGTGAATTCGCAATCAGATTATAAACAACTTAAAATGCACTTTGTTTTTTCTTTAAAGCAATGCCCTTGTTTGCCCTGACATGCATTGCCCAGTTTTTCCTTGACTTGCCATGGCAACGAACCACAGTGGCATTTTGGCTACTAAGTTGAGTATGCCTGTGGAAATAAAGGATACTGGAAATAGAAAATCCTAAAGCTAGGGCCAACCAAACTGAATCATCATTTAAAAAAGAAAAAAAAGGGGGGGGGGGTAGTAACATAAAATACTGCTCCTATTCTGGCATTACTGTAAGTTGTATGTGTAGAAACAACTCCTGTATGGAGACAGCTGCTTTCTACTGTCTGGATGAGACATTCGAGAACTGGATACTGCATTTGAGGTCTCTCCTTTCACCAGGAAAGGAAAGCGAGAGAGAGAAAAAAAAGACAATCTGTGAGAGTACAATTTTCAAGTTTGAAATTATCATCTGCATTTGAACATGTGAGCTGTATCATGGCCAGACAGGCAGACATCCATTTGAAGACAGACAAGTCTGTTGTTGTTTAAAAACAAAAAAAAGAGCTGAGAGGGGAGGTAGTGAATGAGATGGACTGGCACAGAGAGAAAGCACAGGGCAGCTCAGAGTGCCACTGAGCACCGAGTTGGGGGGACTCTAGAAGAATAATCATTTAAAAAAAAAAAAAAAAACTTAAGTGAACAAAGAGACTTTCCATTTCCGAGTGGAGAACAAGTCTTCAGTTTGTATAGCTTTTTTTTTTTTAACAGTCTTTACTTCTGACTGGGAATATTAAAAAAAAAAAAAAAAAAACTAGCTGCTCTGAACAAGCATTTTCTTTCTTTTAAAAACACAGATTCTCTTATCCTAGTCTTTGATGATTCTCTCCGATGTGCATCTTTCAATGGCTGAGGTGGGTCAGACCAACGCGAACCAGACAGATTTGATTTTGAAGAGTCAAGCAGGAGAAAAATATCCATGGGATTTACATCCGTACAAATATAAATATATATTTATTATGTGTAGGTTTCTTTTTTTAAAAAGGAAAAAGTGTGTTAAAAAAAAAAAAAAAAAAAAAAAAAAAACAGGAAAAAAAAATTCACTCAGCTTCATCACCCGTCGATACTAACTACCCCTATGTCGAGTCAAAATGGCTAAGTGAGTTGAGCATTTAGCGGTAGGTCAAGAGAACGTCCAAAGACCTGTGTGAAGAGTCCCAAGCCGCCACCCCCCCCCCCCCCATCCCAGCCACACCCCCACCCCCTGCCATGAAGAACCCCGAGGACCACAACACTGAACATAGAAGGACTCTAGTCTCCTGACTGAAGCTAAAAAAAAGCTGAGAATCTCTTCTACACTACGCTAGTTTCAACACGACTTCACTTCAGTTAACATGCCACAATGTACAAAAGGATGCTTATTTGTTTTTGTGTTAAAGTGTGTTTGTGTGTGTGTGTTTTATTTAATTTCTTTTTTTTTTCTGTGCGGTGGGGGGCAGGAGGGCTTCTTCATCAATCAAGGACAGGTTTAAAAGTAAAAACTGAATTCACTCCTTTTCATATGAGGTTAAAAGAAAAATACGGTGGAGGTCCATTCATTCATCCACGACATTTCACTTTGACAAACAAAAAAATAAAACTGTGCTTCAGAAATTTGGGGGTTGGGAGCCCTCACAGGTGACCTTCGTACATTTAGCTTTGTCTTATCTTTGGGGGTGAAACGGAGGGGTACTGCACCTGTCTATGGGACATTCTTTAAGGGGAAAGGTCGTGTGGGTCACACCATCTTAGAACTAAACCCCCGGAGAGAGAGACAGAGAGAGAGGAAATAAAAAACATCCTCCATTATTCAGACGGACTCTGGCCAACCTCACAGCAGTAGGAGAATGTAAGTCAACTCTCCCAACACTAAGGGAAAGAAGCAAACCGAATGCTTGGGTCCACTCAATCAAGGGTCAATGTCTATGAGGTTGTGAAGGGAGGGGAAAAAATCTTCAGTGTAGACAGCCCTCCCCATTCTACAGGCTGATAGTACATCTTACTGACCGACTGCTGTGGTCCAATAGAATCAAACAGAGGAGTAATCCCCCCCTCCCCTCTCCATGTCCATAGTACTCACCATTACCACGCAAGGTTCATAAGGCTCAAATGAGAAATGAGTGTTTTTTTTTCCACTTCCTAAACAAGGTAGGTGTAAAACACACGCACACACACGCACACTCAAACTCACACACATTCACACAGAGGGAAAGAAAGAAACAGCATAGTCAGTTTAGCCTTTTTTTTTGTTTGTTTGTTTACGGAGATCCAACTTTGACCTGGTTTATCGGCAGGAGCTACGTCACCCAAGAAAGGTGAGGAGCCACAAACATGCCGGCTGGTCGCCCGATTTTTTGACATTGACGGGCGACAGACAAGTCGGCCGCTCGATTTTCGACATCGACAGGCGTCAGACAGGTTTCCAAGCGATGCGTCTCTTCCCTGCTACCGCTCACCTCGCCTCTCCTGCGTGGAGCCACAAACGCCAGAGCCTAGTGATTGTGTGACTGCTATACCATGGACAGATATTCCGGAATCTTCTTTGGTACCTTTGTCACATGGCCGATTGACCACTGAACTTCCCAGGCCTGGAGTGTGGGCCAGTGAGCGGGTGAGCGAACGAACGAACGAACGAGCGAGCGAGAGAGCAAGAGGGAGAGAGAGGGAGAGAGAGAGTGAGTGAGAGAGCATGTGTTGGCAGGGAAGCCTTAGCCAGGGGCCAGCAACACAGCCACTGATGAAGGATGTGGATAATGCCACACGATTTATAGAAATGAGGAGGATTGTGAGGAAACAAAACAAAACAAAGGGAAAAATTGGTAAAAGATAGAAAGAAAATGAAAATAAAATAAAAAAACAAAACAAAAGCCAGAAACCCGGAGGAAGATGTACACGATCAACGCTAGATATTCATAAAAATCCTTGTTAAGTAATATAATAACAACAATAAAAAAAAAAAAAAAAAAAAAAAAAAAATCACCTTGTTTAAATATGAATATTATAGTCTGCTCTCTCTCTCTCTCACGGTTAGGAAATCATATAGTCTCTGTGGTTAGGAAGGGGGGGAGAAGGGAGGAGCAGCGGCGTCACTACAACTCCATGTCCTGGGCCTCGTCCTCTGAGAAGTCTGACATGGAGCTCTCCGACGAGGAGTCGCCCGCTCCCTCCTCCTGCTCCTTCAGCGCCTCCTCTGTTGCATATTTCTGGATGTACTCTGGAGAATGGACAGCAGAGATGGAGAACGAGAGAAAGAATGAAGGAGAGATAGATATGGATGAATAGATGTTGAAAAAAAAGAGGGGGGGGGGGGTTGTGGGTGCGTTAGTTGGGTGACATAAAGGGGCAACAGGGTTATACTACCTCATTGAGCTGAGTAGTTTCACAAAATACATGACACATCAACTACACATCCGTGTGAACATCCACACTCAAACACTCAAAGGCGCAGAGAGAGAGAGAGAGAGAGAGAGAGAGAGAGAGAGAGAGAGAGAGAGTGAGAGAGTGAGTGTGAGTGTGAGTGTGTGTGTGTGTGTGTGTGAGTGTGTGTGTGAGAGAGAGAGAGAGAGAGAGAGAGAGAGAGAGAGAGAGAGAGAGAGAGAGAGAGAGAGAGAGAGAGAGAGAGAGAGAGAGAGAGAGAGAGTGTGTGTGTGTGTGTGTGTGTGTGTGAGACTCACACATATACAGGCTTTTGGCTTATTGAGGGCAATGTGATGAAAACGACAGAAATAAAGCCTTGGCCTATGAGGGATTAACAACACTCTCTCTCTCTCCCTCTCTCCCTCTCTCTCTCTCACACACACACAGCAGTAGCCCAACATCTTTCTCTTTATGAACACATACAGGCATACAGTTGAGCCAGCAATACACACATACACATACTATATTTACATAATACAAATAAAGCATGATATAAAAAAAAAAAAAAAGAATACACAGAGTAGGGGTGATTAGTGCAAATGTAGTGTACAAGACGCATTATTGGAATAAAGTATGTAACGTGTAGTGTAGCATGCAAGAGGCATATTTAGAAGGCATTAGGAGAAGTGGGTGAATGGCCAAAGTGAGGGATGACCCACTTATCAGCAGCCGAGGAGGAGAGTGATGGCGGAGGGAAAGAAGTTATTCTTGTGTCTGCTTGTTTTTGTGCGCAGGGATCAGTAGCGCCTGCCAGAGGGGAGGAGGTTAAAAGAGCAGGATGTGTGATGTGTGTGCTATTGATACTCTCTGCCGGTTTCCTGGTTATTCTGGAGTACAAGTCTTAGAAGGGAGGCAGGGGGCACCAGCGTTTTTTTTTTTTTTTTTCAGATGATTGAATTATGCGTTGCAATCTGCATTTTGTCGTTTTTTTGTGGCTGCCCCAAACCAGACTGGGATGGATGTTCATAGGATGGATTAAGTTACAGCAGTGTGGAGGAAGATCAAAAACTCCTGTGGTTGCCTAGGCCATGCTTCCGCTGCTGCTGTAGAACGTACATACAGTACTCTGCTAAGCCTTTTTGAGGATGATGTTGATATTGGACTCCAAATTAAGATCCGGGGAAATGATGAATCTCAGGAAGTTGAATGAGCCCCCCATTTGTCCCTGGGCAGCTGGACATTGTGTGAGAAGCAGCACTGTGAGGTGTTTCCTAAAATCCACAACCATCACAGTCTTTGGAGCAGGGGTGGCCAAACCATTCTGTTTGCGGGCCACCTACTGAAAAATCTTAGCTGCCAATAGGGCCTATATAAAATTAAACGCACAGTTTTACGCACAGAAAAAGCCTATATAAAATTAAACGCACAGAAACGCACAGAAAAAGCGATTGTGTTTTAGATTAGAAAAGTTGTAGGCCGTCTAATGTTACACTTTTTAATGATAGGCCTACTACTGACAAACATCACACCAGTACTAAAACTGGGATGCACAATGGCAATAGCCTACAATAGTCATTAATAAATTAATGAGATCAATGTAATAATTGGCCACATCACATTTCATTTTTTTACTTCATGGCGGGCTGCATGAAAGAAAGCATAGTTTGGCCATCCCTGCGTTAGAGTGTTTAGCTGTAAGTTGTGTTAACTGGACCAGAGTACCACCTCATCAACCTCTTCCTAATATGCAGACTCATCACCATCCTAAATGATTCCCATGACAAGAGATATCGATCTGCACATTTTAGGAATTTGGCAGCTGGGTCCTTAGAGGAATATTAATTTTTCAGTCATTTTTCTTTTTTAGGTGGGTCAGCACCAGGACTTCATGGTGACTAAAGTTAAAGTCACAGGTCTGTAGCAATTCAGTCCAGTGATGGAGGCTTTCTTGGGGAATAGGATGATTGAGGAGCTTTTGAAGCATGAGCGGACTTCGCGCAGTCAGTGTCAGTTGGATAGCACAGGCCCTGGGTCAGGAGGACTTTACACCATCAGAGTCTGGTGCTTTATTACCTCCGCCAAGGAGGTTATGTTTTGCTCTGCGTTTGTTTGTGTGTGTGTGTGTGTGTGTGTGTGTGTGTGTGTGTGTGTGTGTGTGTGTGTGTGTGTGTGTGTGTGTGTGTGTGTGTGTGTGAGCAACATAACTCGAAAAGTACTGCACGGATTTGGATGAAATTTTCGGACAACGTGTGTAATGGGACAAGTAAGAACTGATTCGATTTTGGTGGTGATCGGTGATCCAGAACACCATCTGTGACCACATTGTCTTGGTGGAGGTCTGAGCTCTCTGAGTGCTTTTCAAGTTTTGCTTCTGGGGTGGGGTAAGGGTAGGGGTAGACTGAGACTGTTCACATATTATGACTGTAGATTAGGACTGCAAAATTCAGGGAATTTTCGAGGCTGAACATTTTCCATGAGAATAAACTATAAACGATATTTTTTAAACTGAAGGTTGGGGACTTTTGATATGGACGGTAAAAACAGATGTTTTTGACATCTGATCCAGCGGTGGTGACGCAGGTGGTAGAGGTGCCGTTCAACCTTGCCTTTGAGTTCTAGTAGGATAATATATAAATGCAGTCCATTTACCATTACCATTTTACCATTCTTATTCCTATGTGGTGACTCCGAATCTTAGTGATGTAATGAGCAACTACTCTTTCCAGATTATTTATTCACCATACACATACAAAAACAGCCACACCTGTCACACACACACACCTTTGATTTTCTGTTTGTATTCCTCCGGCCGGTGGAGGTACATGGCGGCGGCGTCTCCGTTGAGGGGGTCGATGGGGTTGGGGTAGGCCAGCAGCTGAGGCAGGAACGACTCAAAGATGTTGGTGAGATCTGCAGGAGAGAAGGAGAGATCAGAGCGATATAACACACACACACACACACACACACATTCTTTATTTGTGTTCACAATTCAAAATAAATATGCAAAAGGACACAAATTCAACCGCTGCAACAGTTAGACACAAATTAGTCATGTAACTGATGTTACCCAAAGCAGTACAAACACACACACACAACAAAACAAAAACAAACCCACACACAGACCCAAACAAAAACAAACCCACGCTGACTCAAATACCGACACCTCCAGAACACATAAGAGGTTCCAAAAGAGAACAGAGAGGGTGAGAGAGAGAGAGAGAGAGAGAGAGAGAGAGAGAGAGAGAGAGAGAGAGAGAGAGAGAGAGAGAGAGAGAGAGAGAGAGAGAGATGATCACAGCCTAATCCTTTTTTCTGCCTATACTTGTGTAGCCTCCCCTTCTCTGCCTTCCTCCTTCTCCTTATCCCTGCACTCAGACTGCACTTCCTCAGCTGTCTACTAGGTGTCACCACTGAGCACAAAGAACAACACAGATGGAGTCAGTTGTAAACAAGGCTAGCTGACAATGGGGGAGGAAAAAAATAAATAAATCATCAGTCCATCAACAGAATGCTGGCTACAGAATTATCTAGGCTAATTGTAATGCTTCAAACAGTGTCTCAGAGCAGTAGGCTAATCTTTCAGCAGGTAGAGGAAGTTCAGTCAGAAAGCAGACTAATTCCTATGATTAATTGATATATTCCATCACCTAATTCATGGACGCGGATGAATGATAAACAAAGATGACCTCACAGCGGTCAGCAACCAACCACAGTGGACTCATCAGTTTACAAATGATGCCATCCAGTCCTCCCTGCCTCTATTCCTAATCTGAAAATCCCACTAAAAATAAACGTTCCGTAACTGCACATCTGTTCTATGTGAAAATAATCTATGCTGTCATTTACACAACCCGCAAGGTGATAATTTAACCTTGTTGGTGACCCAAGGGTGCTCTGGGTTGAAGCAGAAGGTATAGAGTCAGGAGGAGAGAGGGAGAGAAAGAGAAGGGGATAGAGAGAGAGAGAGAGAGAGGGGGAGGGAGAGAAACATGGAAGAAAGGATGGTGATGAGACAGGGAAGATGGAGGGATGGAGAGGGATTCAGGACGAGTGGGTGAGGGGCACAGGAGAGAATAATGGAGGAGAAGGGAAATGGGATGAGATAAGAAATGAGAAGGAGGACAGGAGAGACAGATGACAAAGAGAGAGAGCGAGAGAGAGAGAGAGAGAGAGAGAAAGAGATAGTGATTATAGAGAGAATGTGTGTGGGGGGGAGGGTTGTTCCCACTTAGCTCAGAGGTCTGGTAGCATGGCTCTACCTGCCTACAGTTCACTTGTTATTGTGATTATAGAGCAGGCGTCCGTTTCCCAAAAGCATAGGTGCTAACCAGTTAGCAACTTAGTTAGTTGTCAATGGGAAATTGCATTGCAACCAACATAGTTGCTAACTTATCTAGCACCTAGGCTTTTGGGAGACAGACCCCATCTTCATAAACAGGAATGATTGGCCATTCTGAGGAGCTCACTAGAGAGGGAGGGAGTGGATACTAACGGAGAGTTAAGTTTGTTTGAAATGAACTTCTAGCATCAATGACCATATCAACAACCACATGTACCCAGTATCAAGGTCATCCACCAAAACTACAGGAAGATGATGAGTCTGCTAAATAAAAAAAAAATAATAATAATAATAATAATAATAATAATAATAATAATAATAATAATAATAATAATAATAAATCAGTGTCTAGGACATAATGGGAAGAGCCTAGTGGTGGTCTATGCCAGCAGGTTAAGGGCTGAAGTCTATATTCATTAGGATGAACTGATTGAAAAGGATTGAGTATGGAGACAGGCCAGGGCCTTTCTCCTGTGGTGTGGTGTGGTCAGGCTCCTGTAGGCTAGTGGTCAGGAGAGTGGGGAACGCTTAATTGCGGCGGTCAGGCGAAGGAAGCGGGGGCCCGTTTTCTGACCTTGGCGGCTCAGGGCATTACCTCGTTAGCATCCAGTGAGAGTAAGAGGATTAGGACGCTCCGAGAGGGCGGCCAAACGTGCACACACCTGCCCTCTCTTCCCTCAACAAACACACCTCCTTTTCCCCTCAACACACACCTGGGACAGCTTAAGGGTGACCCGACACAGAACACACACGCAAACACACAAATACAGTACATACAGGTAGTGACAGCAGCAACACTTTTTTTCAGTACTCACCGTAAAGGGCTGTCCATGTCTGGTTAATGACATCTAAACACACAGTCCCTGATCTGGGATGGAGAGAGAGAGAGAGAGAGAGAGAGAGAGAGAGAGAGAGAGAGAGAGAATATGCAGGTTAAACTTCCTCATACAGGATTCCCTCCATCTCATCCTTCAGACAGCATTGCAGTGTGTGAGACATGCCTTAATCATGTACAAGCTAATCATCCCATGGCACAAACAGACACTTCCCTCTTTTATCACAGTCCTGATATTAAATCATTGGTGGTTTGTATAGAGATGCAATGTTGTTTGGTGTCTATATAATGGCAATAATGGTAGATAATATCCACTGTTCATAGCTCTAATTGTTATCGAGAGGATGTTACTTTGTCATTGTTTTCATACGTACTGTGATTTACAATCACATTCTGAGCATTTGGAGTGTCTTTTGTAACAAAATATAAACAGTTGTGTGTTGTTGTGGTACGTTGTGTGTGGCAAAGAAGCATTGGAATGAGGTGAAATCTGTATCAGTGCATATACTGGTGACAGAGGTACAGTAGTTCTGCAGCCTTCTCTCCTCGAACAGAGAGGGGGTGATGGGGAGTGCAAGAATGAGGGAGAGACTAGCAATCCAGCAGGACATTTAAGCTGCCCTCCTCAACAGAACACACTCACTCTCTCTTTCACGAGCACACACACACACACACACACACACACACACACACACATCTCTCTCATGCACGCACACATGCACACACACACACACACACACACACACACACACACACACACACACACACACACACACACACACACTCCCACACAAAACACTCTTTAATCATAAAGCCCAGGCCGACTTTAAACTGGGAGAATAAACAGCGGCATCAAATGGCCTATTTGTGGCCTTGGGAAAGGAAGAGGAGAGGCCGAGCAGAGAGAGAGAGGAAGAGAGAGAGAGAGAGAGAGAGAGAGAGAGAGAGAGAGAGAGAGAGAGAGAGAGAGAGAGAGAGAGAGAGAGAGAGAGGAGAGAGAGAGAGAGAGAGAGAGAGAGAGAGAGAGAGAGAGAGAGAGAGAGAGAGAGAGAGAGAGAAAAAAAACATTGTTCTTCCACCAGCTGGCCTGGGACCCAGTCTGAGGCACCAACCTCTGATCCTCTCTGGGCAGGCCTGTTGGCCACTAATGCCCACAAGTGGGTTATTTCAAAAACAAACAACAAAAAGGTCTCTCTCTCTCTCTCTCTCTTTCTCTCTCTCTCTCTCTCTCTCTCTCTCTCTTTCCCTCATTCTCTCTCTCTTTCTCTATAAAGAAGACACAAAAACAGATTCCAAATGTTGGCCTATCAGAAGCCTTGTCCACAAAAAGAAGTCTAGATGATGCACATTGCACAAGGTCTTTTCATTCTCCAGGGGTTAGACACGGTTGAATATATGACTGCACAATTGCTACTGTTTGAGCATTACCATCACAGGATGTGCATGTGCAATAATCACACTGCGGAGAGTCAGATAAAGCACATTCCCTCACGCAAAGCACAGGGGAAAAAATTAAGCAGCGCTCCTTTTCCATGACTGATGGACAAGAGGCATCACCACATCATGGTGAGTCAACCCAGTGTTTAAATAAAGCCACACTAAAAAAAAAAAAAAAATCCAAGCACTTCACAAATGACTTCTGTTCGATTCACTTCTGTTGAAAAAAATCCCTGTTTCTAATGTCAACATACTGTACATCCCATGCACAATATTGCAATATCAGTATTCTCTAACATCTGGCATCCTATCAAAAAAACTATCTTCAGATGTTATTCATAGCAGTTAAAGGATTTCTTGGCAAGCTTTCCATTGTTTGGTTGTGAGGTAACAAAAAAAGCCTTTAATCATGGCTTGAGTAGTGTGGTGTAGAAGCCCTAGCAGTGACAGTGCACAGTTAAAGGATTTCTTGGCAAGCTTTACATTGTTTGGTTGTGAGGTAGCAAAAAGGCCTTTAATCATGGCTTGAGTAGTGTGTTGTAGAAGCCCTAGCAGTGACAGTGGGGTAATGGGAAAAGAAATGGAACTTACGCTTCATCAATGTTGGGATGAAATATTTTATTCATGAAGCCTGCGGAAGGAAATAGAAAGAGAGCAGAAACAGAGTGAGGAAGGGCAGAGAGGACAAGAGGCACAAGTCAACCAATCACGGCACTCGCTGGCTGGCTGACATCACCACCACCACCACCACCACCACCAACAACCCAACAACCACCCACCCAGCCAATCCCACGCCTCCGTACCTATAGATGGAGATTTGAAGGGGTATTTGTCTGGGAGGTCTACCCGCACCTTCCATACTCCACCTTCGTATGGTGCTGTGGAGACAGGTGGAAGAGGAGGAGGGGTGGGGGTTAAAGGTTAAAGGTTAAAACAGAGTTAAAAGGACAGAAGTGTCATCACAGGCAAATTGCTCAATGTCAATCAATATCAAACAACAGTGTAAAAACGACTTAGCTAAGCTACATTAGCGGAGTGCTGTTCAAGCTTGGCTGCTGGGGCTGAAGAGAGTTATTGGGGGAAAAAATGTTGTGTTACTGAGTGTTTTGTAACATGACCTACATTATACGTGTTATATGTGTGTCTGTGTATTTGAGTTTCTGACTAACTGGGCTTGGGGTGGGGGGGGGGGGGTGTGGAGAGAAAGAAAGATATAGAGAGGGAGACAGAGACATAGTGACAGGAAAGAGAAAGAGAGAAAGAGAGAATGATAGTGAGAGAGTGAGTAAGTAAGAGAGAGAGAGAGAGGGGGGGGGGGTGAGATGAACATGTACAGCATGTAGCCATCAGGGCACAGGGAGAGTGGAGTGGGGAGTCGCGGTGCCCAGAATAGCCCCTCTGCAATCCAACCCTTATGTGGCCAGATGGGTCTGTCTTGCGAGAGAGCAGAGCAGAGCAGAGCAGAAGAGAGGAGAGGAGAAGAGAGGAGAAGAGAGGAGAGGAGAGGAGAAAGGTAGGGGCTTAAGCCATTAAAGCCCCCCTGTCCTGTCCTGTAATGTCCTGTAATGTCCTGGCCGTTACAGCCTGTTCCCACCAGCACAAACAGCCCTCGCTGTGGGGGCCAGCACGCCTCGACACAACTCACTCGCTCTCTCCAACTTAAAGTATAAGTCCAGAGTAAGGTTAAGTATAGCCCTGTTGTACGAGCCTTACAGCAATATATCTTGCATGAAATGAAAGAATTTCGAACAGCATAGACCTAACGCGAACGCGAAACACTTCACATTGAGTCAATGTAACCTCAGATTTTACTTTCGGTTTCCAAAAGTCAGGTCCCATTGATTCAGTGTAAAGTGCCTGTTCACTTCTGCGTTCGCGTTCAGTCTGTGCTGTGCCAAATTATTTTGTTCCACTCGCTAACTAGCGCATTTAGCGAGCTCTTTCAACAGGGCTATGCTTGAATTCACTCCGGTATTTTCCTTTAAGCCAATTTCTCTTTACAGATTACATCCACTTGAAAATCTAAACAGATCTAAAAGCTAGGGGTTGCTTGTAACACACACACACACACACACACACACACACACACACACACACCGAGGCAGAGCAAGGTGTTGAGGTTTAGGGAGCGACTGCCAAAAGGTTAGGCAGGATGCTGATCTGCTATCTAATAAAATCACTTTTTTCCCACAGGAGCCAATATTCTGTTAGCTTGACTGCATGCTGTAGGGTGCTGGTGCTCCCTCTCTCTCTCACACACACACACACACACACACACACACACACACACACACACACACACACACACACACAGACACACAGACACACAGACACACACATTCCTCTGGGCTGCTCAGTCCAAACATATGAGAGCATGTGGTTTTCATTTGCTTGTCCAATCTGATGTATACACTTCTGAAGGCTTAATCGGAGCACAGCTTGATCCAATAAGGATTCCCCATTCCTCATATGGGGCTTGGGAATGGGAATGGGAACGGGAACGTTTGGCTTGTGAGTTGTGACGGTTTAGACTGGTGGATTCTTTTTGCGAGTTCATGTTTGGCTTTTTGAAGCAGACGTGGGGTGGTGTTGGCCGTTAACCTTTAGACTGCATTGTTTGCTCAATACTTGAGGCACTGGCCTTTTTTTTAAAAAAAAAAAAATGAACACTTCCTCCTGGTTATCCTTGTGGTGTTTGAACACTAAATGTTTGAACACCTCAGCGTGAAACACACACACACACACACACACACACACACACACACACACACACACACACAGAGCGTTTTACTGGATTGTTAATAAAAAAAAAATTAAAAAAAAAGAACCAGGCCCTGCTTTGTGACTAACAGCTGTTGTGGTCAAGGCTGGTCAGGACGTTTCCTATGTCGCTTATCAGCAGGTTCCAAACCCCTTCAGTGACCCCCAGGGGTCACTACTCCTGTGTGACCTTTGACCCCCTAGACAGCCCAGCCCCTCTGATCCCGGTTGCCCACCTGTCACTTCCTCTCTTTAGCAGACTTTAGCAGAGCGCTACACTGTACAGTTCTCATACCAGTGGAAGTAATAAGCAGGCAAGCTTTAACAAGGGGACACTTCACCAGAGCCACTCCAATCACACCACTTTAAAAGGCCCAGTACTAAAGATTGATTAGGTCATTTCCCCCTGTTCCAGGAGCTATTTTATGCTGCAGTCTAAACAGTGTGGTGTGTGTGTGTGTGTGTGTGTGTGTGTGTGTGTGTGTGTGTGTGTGTGTGTGTGTGTGTGTGTGTGTGGCTGGATCAGATCAATACCCTGTAAAAACAACAACCCATAATGGCACTTTTAAACACAATAACAAGTTCATCTCTGGAACAATATAGATAGGATTTAGCTTGTTAGCATTTCTGCACCCAGTAAAATGAGCAGCATAGTCTCCTCTGCTCTACCTTTATTGGCCTCTTCAGCAGAAATGAGCAAACAGAGGAATGTGACTTCACCATAAACCTCCATACTTTCTTCATGCACATGCTGTCACATGAGAGACAGAAAAAAACTCAAAAAAGAGGTGAAATGTGCACTTACTTCCTTGCGGTCCGTAGAATTTCACTACAAACTCGTTGAGGCCGCTCAGGATGGTGACCTCGTGTTTACTCTCGATGCTGGGCGAAGGGAGGTTGGTTAAGGAAGACCAGAGACATACACACACGCTCCTTGTTTACATACTAAAACCAAAACAAACAAACACAGCGCTGTGGAGTGGCTGGTGAAGAGGCTCCGCCCTCAATCTGAGGCCAATTAGCCAGCAGTAATGCACACAATGACAGCCTTCACAACACAACACAATGAGGGATGGGATCCAATCTACAGGTGAATAGGCCGAGATGGGAGAAATTGGTGTGTGTGTGTGTGTGTGTGTGTGTGTGTGTGTGTGTGTGTGTGTGTGTGTATTTCTGTGTGTAACGGAGCGAGAGAAAGAGACACAAAAATAAAGAAAAAAGAGAGAGGAAAAGAGAGTGTGTGAGAGTGAGAAAGAAAGAGAGAGAGACGGAGGGAGGGAAAGTGAGTGTGAGAGAGAGAGAGAGAGAGAGAGAGAGAGAGAGAGAGAGAGAGAGAGAGAGAGAGAGAGAGAGAGAGAGAGAGAGAGAGAGAGAGAGAGAGAGCAAATGAGAAAGATTATGGAAGAGGGGGATTAGCCAAATGAACACATCTCTTTTTATGACCACCCACATAATCACATGTCTGTTGATCACACCAACATGAGCTGACAGCATATTAGCACTGAGGGCCCAAAAACGGAGAAATATAACCCTCTGTTTCAAACTATTTTTGCAAGGCCATTCACTTTCAGCACAACAACTGGGAGGCTAAACAATTATGTCCGTGACAGAGGACTCTGTTGAGCTTGATCCTTGCAAATCTCTCTGCAGTTCAGCTCTTTTTCTCCCCCTCTCTCTTTCTCTCTCTCTTTTTTGGAACATCCTCCACAACACTCCTGTTCTCCATGCCAGCCCACCCCTGTGGGCCCGCTGTGGCTAGCCAGGAGCCCAGCAGCCTGCCTGGGGTCTGTGTGGTAGAGACCTCGACCACCTCCAAACCACTCCACCACACACCAACACACACACACAGACACACACACACACGCGCCTCTTTGCCAGGGCATGAAGCCAGGCCATCAGCAGATCAGATTCCAGGAGCTCTCCCGTCTATGTGCGTGTTTGTGTGTGTGTTTCATTCCTTGTGTTCTGTCCACCCACATACTGCTTTTACTCAATCCTTTTTTCTAAAAGAATTACCCCCCCAGCCCCTGCCGTCCCAACACCACTACACACACACACACACACACACACACACACACACCAGGCCAGAGAGAAGTCCCCCTTGTGTGGCCATCATTAGTCATGGCTGTCTGGGTTGTCACTTCTCACATTGCCACCAGCGCCCGTCGGTGGCCAGAGAAAGCAGATCCACTCGATGGCCGCCACAGCCTCGCCGGCTCCGGGGCTCCGGAGGGACACCGGCACTCTGTCACTCCCCTCTGTTGCGTCGCCAGCCGAGGGCACAGGGGCACCAAATCAACCCCCCCCCCCCTCATCCACCACCCCATGCCACCCATGCCAGTACCCAGCCTGGAGTCCCAGCCAGGCTGCCTGGCCGCTGCCAAGTGCCCTTGCCTGCCTGCCTACTACCACCCACAGCTCCAGCAGTGTGCCAGTTTCCCCAAGATGGAGGATAGGGCTCAGAGAGCTGTGTTGCTACAGGGGAGAATATCAGGGCTGCTGTTGACTGCACACACACACACACACACACACACACACACACACACACACGGAAAGAGTGCATTAGACGTTGGTGCTTCTACTACACACACACACAAACAAAAAGTCACGGCGGTGCCAAGCAGATACCCTTTCACTCAGACATAATCGAAATGACAAGTGAGAGAGAAGTAAACAAACAGAGTGTGTTTGTGTGTGTGTGTGTGTGTGTATATGAGGGAGGGAGTGAGTGAGAGCGCTTTGCTGTTCACTTCAGGAGGTTATGCCATCTGCCTGACAACACGCAGAGTGGAGAGGGAGGCAACCTGTGCTTTCATGTACTCGTCTCAAACATCTGGCATGTGAGATTACTCCCTTCCCTTGGGAGCCGTGTAATCTGCCGTCTTTGTTGGATCTCGCTCACCAACCCACCCCCCCCCAAACCTCTCCTTCTCTCCTTCTTTCTCTGCTCCTCTCCCTCCTTCGCATGCCTGCGTCTTCCTTGCGCTTTCCTCTCGGCAATTTAATGCCAGAGAATCGAGTTACACCAGTTTAATTACAGTCATTATTTGCCGCACACCCCCCCCCCTCTTCTGCTCCCCCTTCGTGCAAAAAAACTGAGCCTGCTGGTATGAGTAGAGAGCCAAAGTTCTCTCTCTGTGTCTCGTCTTCACGTGAGCTTGGACAAGGAGATCCAATCTGAGGCGCTCTACACACACACACACACACACACACACACACACACACACACACACACACATGTGTCTGTGCATGTCTGTGCCAGTGAGTGTAATCAAGTGTGCATGTGTGTGTGTGTGTGTGTGTGTGTGTGTGTGTGTGTGTGTGTGTGTGTGCGCATGTGGATGTGCAGACACTACGCATGACTGAGAGATATAAATGTGAGACAATGTCTGTCTGTTCTTGTGTGTGTGTGTGTGTGTGTGTGTGTGTGTGTGTGCGCAGACTGCATGCATGACTGAGAAATACAAATGTGAGACAATGGACAAGTGATAACCAAGGTGACGAGATGCAACTCATCATATCAGGGGAAGGAAACCCAATGCAAAGTGACAGATATATATACAGCAAGGGGAAGAAACAACAATAGAGTGAAACCGACAGACAGACAGACAGACAGGCAGACCAACTGACAGACGGACTGGGGAGTGGGAGCAGAGCCATCATGTTTGCTGATCAACAGAAGCAGCTGGCATGCCTACACCCCCCCCCCCCCACACACACACACACACACATACACACACACACACACACAACCATACTAGCACACCCTGATCCTTCCACACGTGAGGCCTTGGAAGGGTTAACCGATATGGGAGAGATATTTTAAGCTCTAAAGAAATCTACTGCAGCAGAGGCACCCTGTCGGTGTATGCTCACACTCCACACACTCACTCTCTGTTTCTTTCTCTCTCCATTTCTTTCTCTCTCTCTCTATTCTACCTCCTAAAGAGACAGAGCACAGCTCTCCCTACACATGCATCACACACCACGGGCGATTCCTTATTTTCTTTAATGAAGCCACTGCTCAAAGTGCCACAACCGCTGGGAATCACACACACACACGCACACACACACATACAAACACACACACAGAGAAGTAAGCGCAGCCTCGTCGCTGAAACGTGAGGGAAGATTCATCCAGCAAAGCCAAGCCCCCAGAGTGTCCTCGCAGGCAGACGAGCGTTAAGAACAAAGCATCCCTCCGGGACAGAGGCGGCCGTGCCGATGGCTGAGCCCTCGTCAGCGCCACAGAGAGATGTTTACACAGCCACCGCATGCAAACGAGTCCGCCCCAAATCTAAGCAAATAACACCACTTACAGAAACAAACAACACTGCATCTGGAATACACAATTTGAGTGCATGAATACATTAGACAGGTCATTTGCAGGAAAAATTAGGCCTAGTTTCCTGTCAAAGTTTTCTCTGTGGATTCCAGATCAGAAGGCCTATTAAAAGAGATTAAGACTTGGGGCCACCTCAAATTTTGCCCAAAATCCAATATGGCCGACATTTTCCAAAATGGCGTATTTTGATACAGTTTCAGCCATTTTGGAAGGCCATAATTGT